>JAHIAL010000107.1:0-687500 GCA_021605145.1 Aegilops bicornis
TGCCAAGCGGATTGACTCACATCGGTGCTCGGCGCCCAACACGATGTTCCATGGATCGTCCCCAAATTCTGGGTATTGAAGTTCAACGCTTGTCAGCAGCTCGCATCCTTAGGGTGACTCAAAGGCATCTTGTCTTTTTTATTTATCTACGGATCATTTCCGTCATCTTCTCGCTTTTCTCCTCCCTATCCGCTGCGTCTTTACGCATGAGCTTTGCTACCAGGGGTCCGTGAAAATACCGCTGCCAGACGAGAGGTGATCGGAAAGTACCACACAACTTTTCGAGGAGCTTTCCTCCTCTTCTTGTATCGATGGCGCCTTTACACCGGATATAAAGGCAGACTCGCGATGCTCGTCTCCGATAAATGATGCAATTGTTCATGCACACATGGTATTTCACGTCACGGTAAATCCGGAGGACACACGATTTTCTTCACCTCCTCGAAACTAGTCGGGCACTTGTTCCCTTGGGAAGACGGCGTTCGGTACTGCGAGAATGACATGTTCTCATCGGCTAAGCATGCGTCAGTCATTTTGTGTTTTACCTTCATCTCCCGAGCCATGTGCGTTACTTTGGTAGTATCCTCGGGCCTGCATCCTTCATACAATGGAGTAACCGCGTCTATCTCCAGTTGATCCAGCTTTGGCTTTCTCTTAGGGCGGCAGCTCTTGCGTTATTCGTCTGGCGAGAAGCAGCTCTTGAATATGAGGGTCCTGCACCCAGGCCGCCGATGGTCCATCGTGCTCCGCCCGCATCTTCATCTTCATGATCATGCCCTTAACCCCGCCTTTCCGGCATCTTCCTCATCATCATGTCCCAAGCATCTTCTACATGATGGCCCGTAGTCACGGAGATTCTTCGTCTTCTCGCCTACCGCCCTACGCCAGCGGTTTTGTCTTGCTCATGCCCTTCCTCATTTCTCTTGCCCCGGCCCCCATGGGCGACTTCATAATCATCTTCATCACCCTTGCCACCGATAGCCATCCATGAAACCACGCAAAGAGCAGGTGGCCCTCAAGACCTTTACGGAATCCGGGTCCATAAGGCTCTTCAGCTTGCATCTTCGACACGGACATCTTATCTCCATCTCCTTCTTTTGAAGCATCTCGGCCTTCGTGGAGCTCAAAACCTATTCCACGATGCCTTCGGTCATCGTATGCGGACCACGGTTACTGCGGGGGGTAGAGAAAACGATATTTTAGAACCAAATTTTTTTTGGCATGACTTTGCCTAAAAATAGGACCAAAAAGAATGCATAGTGCCAAATTCTCACCGAAACGGAAATGAATCAACATTCCGGCAAAATATTGGCAACTATCGCCTTTCAAATACCGGTACCTGCAAACACAAACATATATGCAACACCACAAACATATGCAACACCACAAACATACGTAGATCTAGCTAGGCCATAAAAAGTGTATGTGCACGTTGTTGGAGGGAGAAAAAAGTAGATCTACAATATAAAGAAAGCTTTCCCCTTACTTACCTATCAAAAAAGGTAATTTAACCACTTAATTTGGGTGAATCTATGGTGCAAATGAGGTGTGGAGGAGGAGGCACCCGAGACAAGCTTGGAGGAGGAGGTGGAGAGAATGAAAGTGGGGAAAGTGAGTGTGGTAGGTGGCTGTCCAAAATATCTAGCTGCTCCCAGGTTACTAATGGCGCACCACCTAACAATGTGCCATTAGTAACCCTGGTTACTAATGGCGCACCTGTTAGGTGGTGCGCCATTACTAGTTTTGCAAAAAAAATTGCTAGTAGTGGTGCACCTGGTGTTTGGTGCGCCATTACTAGTTTGAACTAGTAATGGCGCACTATGCCCTGGTGCGCCATTGCTAGTAGTGAAGCACCGTCTATGTGGTGCGCCATTAGTGTGATGGACACTAATGGTGCACCACACATGTGGTGCGCCATTAATGTCAATATCATCTATATCCCTTTTCCTAGTAGTGGTACCAACCGACTCACGTCGATCCGCCAGACTATCTAGTCCGACCCAGCTGAACTTCTCCGACTGCATGACACGCTCGAGGCTCCCAAATCATCTTCCGCGAATTACCATCCATCACATGATAATTACATCTTAACTGAATTGACTTCCTGCAATGCCTTCAAGCATCCCTATTGCGCCAACAAATTTTCACCCTTGTCCGCCATAACCCAAGGTATTCAGTTCTGTCAAACTTCTCCACCTCAAACCTAGTACCCGATGACGCCATGGTTGTTTGTATGACTGACCCTGCGAAAAATAAACGAGCAGTCTTCCTGTGATCCCAAAGTACACGACCGAAAACTCTGCATACTACTAGCACAACCAACCAGGAGTTGGTCTTCACGTGATGGCTCACTTGGCTCAACTCCAGTGCGTACCCTTGCTTTGGCAACGCCTTTTACTTTCCGATGCACTGCGTTTAGAGCAGCCTTGATATTGCACGTCTCTCTCTAAGCCACCAGGAGAACACGTCTCCTCCAGGGACTCGGTCCCCCTTTCTTTATCAAACAAATCTCTTGTGCACACACGCAGGATGCAGCGGCTGCCGCCTTGCCTGCAGCTCCGAACCTAGACCACAAGCCAGCCTTGCGGCCACGCTGCCTGAAGCGCAAGCACCTAAGCCGGCCTGTTGCTAGCCCATCCTAGCGCGCCCTAGAAGCCTGCTGGTCCAACTGCTGCTGCTGTGGCACGTTACGCCTTCACCGCTTCCAATCGCTACTGCGAGCAAAACATCTTCGCCGCAAGTCGAAAGTTTCCATCACCACGCGTGACAAACTCGACTGCTTCCACGAATTTTTTTCGCTCCTTCTCTAGATCAACAACCAGCAACCTCCAATCAACCTAGCTCTGATACCACTTGTTAGAATAAAACCGAGGCATACCGTTGATCATCCAGGACCAAGCAATCACACAAGCACAACACTGAGATTTGTTAACGAGGTTCACCGATATGGCTACACCCCCGGGGCCTGACTACGGACGCTCCTCCCCGTGACACCGTCACAATACCGCACACCGGCCACCCGGGCGCCGGCACACGTCGTCGGCTCCCCCTTGCACGCATGTGCTATTATGTTGGCATAGGCTACATCGTGTGTCTACCCCCACTATATATGAGAGGCCTAGGATACAAGTGTCCTATTCAGACACGACTCCACATCCTATGTAAACACAACAACTCATAGTCCAACTGTAGCCGACCTTGTACACAATATTCGACACAACTCCAATAGTAAGGTCGGACCGGGAGGGGGGCGCGGGCAGGAGGACTCCGCCCTTGCCTCTCCTTCGACGAACTTGGCCACGGTAGCCGGACAGGGTGGGGGGGCACGGGCAGGAGGCCCCCGCCCCTGCCTCTCCGTTGGCGCGTTCGGCCTCGCCGGCTGGACCGGGAGGGAGGCGCGGGCTAGAAGCCTCCGCCCCTACCTCCCCCTTGGCGCTCTCGTCCACGGTGGTGTCCACGGTGGCGGCATCGCCTAGGGTGGCGAGCCCGATGGTGACCATCCCTCACTCCGGCGGTGGGGCCAGGACAGGAGGCGGGCGCGGTTAGGTGGCTTCCGCCCCCTCTTCTCCCTTGGCTCAGGAGATCTCGACGGCTCTTGGTGGCCTCTCGGCGGCCCCAATTCAGCCGAGTCCTGTTGGGGGTCGGGCAGGAAGCCTCACCCCGAACGGGGTAATGCGCGAGGAGATCATTGCTTTTGGTGGGATCCCAGATCCTGTTTCTGAAGGACGACGGATGAGCAGTCGCCTTCAGGATCAGCCGGATGTTGATGACATGCAGCTCAGGTGCGCCATGCGGGCGGCCAAGCTTCGTGACATTGAGGTCACCACTGGTATGTCGGTCAACACGTCAAATTCGATTTTACATTTTTCCAATGATGAGATTGTTCACAATGCAAATCATCTAGGGGTTTCACTAGGTAGTAATGGTAGTGAAATCACTAAATCAGTTAATGATATTCTCGATCTCTAAGCGGAGCGTGCTTTGGAGTTGATTCAAAACTTAGCAGCCGTCAAACCCATGAACGAGTCAGACATAGATGCGTTGGGTGTCATGGTTCTTGATAGCCTTTGTGCGGATCTGGCCCCTTCACTTCCTGAAACAGAGGATGATGAGGGTCTCGACTCCTCGAGAAACTCGTTACATGTAGATGTTCCAGAAGTTAGGTCCACGGAGTCCGGTTGTGAGGACCGGATGCAGGATAAAACTAAGCCTCAGCGGAAGTGGAAACGAAAGGTGTATCCCACTTTGGCTGTCCGTAGAAGTTCTAGGATCCGTACCTCTAAAAAACTTCATGATGAAATATGAGAGGCATTTTTTGGAACAGCAGAGGTCTCAAAGACTTGGCTAAAAGAAGATTTTTTAGCGGATGCGTCTATTGAATACCGGGGCTTGGATTTCATTGCCTGTCAAAAAGCGGGAGGACAATTTCACCCCAGCTTTCTTAGTTCATTATTCGGGGTGTCGATTTTGATTGGCATTGCCTACCCCCAAGAGGAAGGTCTGGTGGGATCTTACTTAGGGTTAAATGTGAGTCGTTGGAAGGTTGGAGTGTGGTTATGGGAGATTTTGCGATAAAATTCCAGGTAAGATGAAAAGCCAACGGGTTTAATTGGGCGTTGGTGGCGGTGTATGGTGCCGCACAGGTAGAGCTCAAGCCAGATTTTTTGGCTGATCTTGTACGTATTTGCGGGAGTGACCAGCTCCCAATCCTTGTTGGGGGGCGATTTTAACATTATTTGAAGGAGGGACTAAAAGAATAATGATAATTTTGACGGCAGATGGTCATTTATGTTCAATACCATAATCGAAAGCCTGGATCTTAGAGAGATCGTGTTTTCCGGTAGGAAATTTACCTGGGCTAATACGTTACCAAACTCGACTTTTGAGAAGTTGGACCGTGTCCTTGCTAGTGTCGAATGGGAACAGAAGTTTCCCCTGGTCACGGCCCAAGCGTTATCGCGTGCAATCTCGGACCACACCCCGTTGCTAGTTGATTCTGGCGAGGCCACTCACGTGGGGAACAAAAACACTTTTTCTTTCGAATTAGCGTGGTTTGAAAGAGCAGGGTTCCTGGATCTGATAGCCAGAGAATGGGCTAAAGATTCAGGTGGGAGATCTCCTGTCGAAAGATGGCAAAATAAGATTAGGCATTTACGAAGGTTCCTTTGTGGATGGGCTAAGCACATGCATGGGATTTATAAGGAAGAAAAGGAAAGGCTCCTTTTACTTATTCAATCCCTAGACTTAAAAGCTGAGTCCACCATTTTAGATACCGTAGAGCTGGAAACTAAAGTGGAGGCGGAGTTGATATCGAAAGAACTCCTTCGAGAGGAGGAATTGAAGTGGGCATCAACTGCAGCGCTAAGGTTTGCAAAATCGTCCAAGGATGATAACACTCAATTCTTTCATTCATATGATTGCTAATGGCAAACATTGAAAAAGAGGATCTTTCAATTGGAGCAGGACGAGGGGACGATTTTAGGACAAGAAAACCTCGAAGTGTATATAACAAATTACTATAAGCAGCTGTTTGGGCCTCCGGAGGACAACTTTGTGTCCTTAGATGAGTCCAGGGTTGAGGATGTCCCCCAACTTCATGGCGGATGAGAATGATATTTTAACTTGCCCGATTACGGAGAAAGAGGTGTTTGAGGCTATTTCACAAATGAAGAACAATAAGGCTCTGTGGTGGGATGGTTTTCCGGTATGAGTTTTATAAAAAGTGTTGGCACATTGTCAAAGGGGATTTACTTCCGATGTTCCATGATTTATTCTCTGGACAGCTTCATATGTTTCAATTGAATTTTGAAATGATAACTTTACTTCCTAAGAAAATAGAGGTCGTTCGTATTGAGCAGTTCAGGCCTATCTGTCTTCTTAATGTAAGTTTCAAAAATTTCACCAAGGTCGGGACCAATAGGCTTACGCAAATTGCGCACTCTGTAGTGCAACCATCCCAGATTGCTTTCATGCCGGACAGAAATATCCTAGAAGGGGTGGTCGTCCTGCATGAAACACTCCATGAACTCCACACGAAAAAACATGACAGAGTTGTTTTCAAAGTGGACTTTGAGAAAGCGTATGATAAGGTCAAATGGCCTTTTCTTTCAACGTGCCCTTGCGTAATGAAAGGTTTTGATCAGGCTGGAGGCACCGGATAGAATCTTTCACGCAAAAAGGGAGTGTTGGAATTAAAGTGAATAATGATATAGGTCACTACTTCCAAACACACAAAGGATTGAGGCAAGGCGACCCGATGTCACCTATCCTATTCAACATAGTGGTTGATATGTTGACAATTCTCATAGGAAGGGCTAAGGATGCGGGCGTAGGTGGCCTAGTTCTGCACTTAGTTGATGGAGGTGTATCCATCCTACAGTACGCTGATGATACTATCATCTTCATGGAGCATGACTTGGCAAAAGCGCGAAACATGAAGCTTGCGTTATGCTTATTCGAACAATTGATCAAGTTAAAGATTAACTTCCATAAGAGCGAATTGTTACATTTGGAAGAGCTAATGATGACCAAGAGGCATATAAACAATTGTTCGGGTGTGCATTGGGGGCTCTACCTTTCACATATTTAGGTATACCAATCCACCATCGTAAGCTGACTAACAGAGAATGGAAGTGCATTGAGGATCGATTTGAAAAGAAGCTGAGCTGCTGGAAGGGCAAGCTGATGTCATACGGTGGCCGATTAATTCTCATTAATTCGGTCCTCACGAGTATGCCCATGTTTCTTCTTTCCTTTTTTGAGGTACCTGTTGGGGTCCGGAAAAGGCTAGACTTCTATCGATCACGATTCTTTTGGCAGAGCGATGAACTAAAAAGAAAGTACAGACTTGCTAAGTGGGATATCATTTGTCGGCCAAAAGACCAATGAGGTCTAGGCATTGAAAATTTGGAGGTGAAGAACAGATGTCTTCTTAGCAAATGGTTGTTCAAACTTTCGATTGAGACCGAGGCCACATGGGCTCAACTGCCATGTAATAAGTACCTTCACTCAAAGACCTTGTCGGTGTGACAAGTTGAGGCCGGCGATTCGCCATTTTGGAAGGGATTGATGAGAGTCTCGATGATGTCGGTGCAGATGTCCGACTCAGGGCCCGCCTTGCCGATCTTGCCGATGAAGACGTGAATTTCGCCGAAAGGGACCCGGTACCCGTACTCAATTGAGCCGGCCTCGGGGCCCCAGTCCGCATCGTGGATGTAGAGTTTGCCGCGATGACTCTTGGTCATCCAGCCCACAGCGTATCCCTTGAGCCCTTCGAAGCTGCCCTTTAAGAACTCAAATCCACCGTGCGCTGGCCCCATGGTGGGCACCAACTGTCGTGGAAAGATCACGGCAGATGTCCTAGCGAAGGACTTAGTCGTGGAGCCATCACAACTAGGAAGCTTAAAGGGGTAAAACGGGACAAAGGACACGGGAGTTTATACTGGTTCGGCCCCTTGCGGTGAAGGTATAAGCCTACGATCCAGTTTTGGATGGTATTGCTTATGTCTCGATTACCAGGGAGCGAATCCGCTTGACCTAGCTTTCAATCTGTTGTTTCTTGTCCTGAACCGCCGCCAGGTTGTCCCTTTCTATACAGAGGTTGACGCCCAGCCGGTAAAAGTCTCGACGGCTCATAAGCGATGTCCGGCTCGTTGACTATCTATTCTTTCCTTATAATACAAGTTATACATATATGGCGGTTTATCTCTACGGGCCTTAAGCCGCCTTTGGGCCTTGGGCCCTCAACTGAACCGCCATCTTCAATGTCTTATGGGCTTCATATGAAGCGTCGCCATAGGTATAATCACGCCCCTCCTGGGCGGGTCATACCAATAGTTATATCCCCAACACATATGTTGTTTGTATGTAAGTTAGCTATGCAAGTGTGGGAGCTACCTTGGCTTGAGGTCCTCATCAAACAAGCGCTGCAAGTTGAAAGGGCCGGTGAATTAGTTTTGGATCATCTGTTTTGTCTTCTTGAACTACAGTTCCAAGTACTTGGTCTACCGAAAATCAAGGAGACGATAGCAACGGCGGCTTGGTATCCATGGTACAAAGCAGCGTAAATAGACACATGATGAAGAGACTCAAATGCAGCTCAAATTAATCTGGCAGCAAGGGGTCTAGCTGCTAATTATATTATCTCCTATAACGCAAAGGCTCGATTCGACATGATGTTTGGCTGAAATCAAGATAAGGTTACGTCAAATTAAATGTTGATATGGGGTTCGACAATGATACACTAGCAAGAACGGTTGGAGAAGTGATCCGAGATCATCGTGGTAAATTTATTGTTGCTGCAAACGAGAGGATTGATATTTGTTTGGATTCGTTTAGAGCGGAAGCCAATGCAGTAAGGTTTGGCTCGTACGTAGCTCACACAAATGATGCGGAAGATTGAAGTTGATTCCGATAGTGCAGGTGGTGATGGCTTTCAATAATGGCTATTCTTCTTGATTGCTCCTGCCATCATTGATAATTGTTATTTCATGTCACTAGATATTAGTCATGTCAGATATGATCATTGTAATAGAGAGTATAATCAAGTAGCTCAAGAACTAGCTAGGATAGCTAGATTTCTTCTCCTAGCGTTTGGATGGATAATGCCCCTGATGAGATTATATCTTTGCTTGTAAATGATGCCACATCTCTCTTGTATGAATAAAGAAGGAGATGGTTGTAAAAAAAACCATCTATATTTCCCTTCTAGACATCGGGGTTCAAACCCTAAAGCTTGCCGTCAATCTTCCACCGCCTCCCCTGCGTAGGGACTTGACCTTACTCATGGGCGATGGTTGCCATAATGGTATTGCTTCGGAGTGCTGGTTGTACACCCCAACATGGGTGGCTGCAAAATGGTCCTGGATCGATTGTTGCGGTTTGTGGGCACAGTCAAATTCAATGCTAGTTGGGCTCTGCTCTCGTTGCACATGTGGCGATGGACCTTTTCTCCTTTTGAGGTGGTACGAGCGATGGATCACTCTCTGTTGTCATTGTTCTTTATGTGCAATGTTCCTCGCAAGACGTTGTTGCCGCGACATACCATCTCCCCACCCCCTCGCCCGAGGAAGATGGCAGCAAGGGGCCTGCACGCTGCTGAGGGGCGCTCTGTTGTGTGGTTGGTGGTTCAGGTGCTATGAAGGTATCGAGGGTAGGATTGATGGTGACTGGTGAGTCCTTGGACATAAGGTCACTACGGACATCAGATACGACCGGATGAGATCTCAAGCATGCATCGTCCAGATCCATGCAGCCAACGAAAGTGTGGTTGCTAAATGTGCTCCGACGTTGGTGCTGATCCATATGGTGGCAGGCAACAATTCGGCTCTGGATGGAGCCTCCACTGCCTGGATCCTTCTGATGATGGCGTCATCCACGTGGTCGTCGCCATCCGGCAACGATATTTCTCCTTCAAACCTATCAGTGGAAGCACTCGCTAGCTTCTCGAGTTGCGGATTGCAGTGGCCACTTGAGAGTCTTTGTGAGGGTTCCTTTCTCCAGATCTGATGGTTGCTACTGGTGGCTCGTACTGGCATGGTTGCGGGATGTAGCCGGAAGACCCCTTTGTGGGGTTTGGTGGCTCTCACTCTGGCCAGTTTGCCTTCGGTTACCAGATGCACATTATGGACTACGGCTTGAGCCAAAGCGTATGGTTTTGCAGAGGTGGCGACAGGATTTCTAGCCCAACACATGTAGCAGCTAGGATCACCGAGAAGTGGTGGCGACAACACATGATTGACTTCGACGTGGTGGTGCTTCTCGAGTACCTAGTCTTGATTTCTGTGGTGAAAACTCTAGGTCTAACCTGAGTTGGTAATCCCTTGCGATGGCAATGTTTTTGCATCATTACCTTTTTGAAGGCATTGCTATAGGATATGCTCTAACTCATTCTTCAGGGTGAAAACCTAGAATCTGACCTCTTGTGGTTGGATAGGGTGTGATTAGGCGCTTGAGTGTCCTTCCCTTCCTGAAAGCATTGCTGTTGAGGAACCTCATTTTCCTTATGGTGTTAAGAGATGGTTGGTGTCATTGTTGTAGTTTTCCAGTTGTTGTTTTGACCGCTTCATTTTTATTTTCTTTGCTTAAGCATAGCAATAGTCTTGTATGACTTTGATATTTGTTGGCATGTTTATTTGTATGTGTACATTGATGTTAGTTGTAGGTATCCTAATTATGCATACGCTGGGTGTGTACTCATTGTGTTTGTATCCAGTTGGTGCGGCATCTGAATCCCCGCAACCCTACGGAAATTGAGCTTGTCCTTCTTTGGGTGTGGCTTCATCAAGAAAAGTGTTCTCCATATATTGAAGTGCGGTGCTATCTCAATATAGCACTCATAGAAGTGACGATGGTGGCCATGTGCATAACCTATCGAGATTAAGATTACGGACGGGACTGTAATAATAGAGGAGTTTTTCAAGGAAGGGGTGGATTGATTGTGATCCCCCGATGAATGGAAGTAGTGAAAACCACCTTGTCACCTTTCAGAGCGGGGTTATTCTTATTCCTCGCCGACAGCTGTGAAATGAGGATGCCCGACAGTAACTGACCCTTAGCCCATAAGGTCGCCGGTCGTCACCGTCTAGAGTAGCTAGTTCGACATTAGGAATATTTCCTACTCGTACGCTACCCAAGGGATTGTCTCCTTGTTGTAAGTCCACAACCTCAACTCACCCCCTCTTCGTTAAGCATCTATTATCCGGCACAAATCTGAGGTCAGACTCATGCGCTCGGAATAGTGGGAGGTAGGAGATTTGAGTGGGTATAAGAGCTTAAGCAATACACATGAATGGAGGTAGAGAGGAAAGAACGCAAGGAAAGATGAAGGAACACATGAGAAGATTCAAGGTAAATCCTCCCTCCCCCCTCCCCATCGATAGAGAAGACGAGAAGAGGGTTGCTAACTATGTGCCACATGGGCCACCTTTCTTTGAAATGTCCGATCAGTGTGAAAATCAAGGAAGTGTTGGGGTTGGCGGTATCCCACACGCCACGAGGCCAGCTGTCGTGGTGCTTCATGCTCCTTTGATTGGCTTTGTTCCATTCAAGCCAAAACCTATGATGTTTTAAGCTCCCCGTCGCTTTGAACATGCCTGACTCGACTAAACTCCATTAGTGTCAAATCCTGTGATGCTTGCTCTCAATCGCTCTAAAACGGGCCAAAACAAAAAGACCTATTCGGTAGATCTTTATCAAGCCTTCAATCTGATTTGTACATTTAACTACTTCAGTTTGTCAAAAAACATTTGATGGGACTGGCATGTGTAACTCCATAAGTCATTTTAACAGACATTCGAGCGAAGGGAGACTATGATGTGCCTCTATAATGTTACTAGTCGGATATTCTAATGAAAATCCTTGACATATTCCTCCCGCGGGACGCTAGTTAGCCCCGACCCACTTGGAAAAGAAGATAACTCTCAGGGAATTTGGTGGAATTAATGGTATTCCCCCACTCGGACCACTAGCTGAGTCTGACCACCAAAAAGCAAACAAATACCAACAGAGATTTACCTCATTGCAACCTCACTCGTCATGATATTCCTACCCCCAGTGGTGAACGTTACTCGGCTTATTTCTTGTTTCGGGGAATTATATGAGGCCATCAAGATCTCTCTCCAGCCTAACAAGACGACACACCCAGTCGGTTTCCACTTAGACAAGTTTGCCCAAATGGAAGTAGAGTCAGAGAAATCAGCAGCAATGAGATCTTGAAGTCTTAGTGGCTACTAGCTATGCCATGCCTCATGGGTAGGTACACGGAGGACAGACTAGGCCCAAAAGTTAGGGGGTGGGCAAAGCCCATGACTTGGAGGCCGCCGGCTATAGAGGGTTGCATCATGAACATAGAGTAGAAGACATGTATATCACAAAGCATAGTAGTAGAACTAGTCGTCTCCAACTAGGACTATTGGTTCTTTACTGACTTGGTTCCCTCGTAACCTTGGCATCGTCCGTGTAGATAAGGTGAGGCAGCCTCCTACCCATCAGTGCCTTACCTACACCCAAATAACATGATGAACTCACTATAACACCAAACCCAAGCTTCACGCGAGCCAACCATCAATATAGATGCAAGGTAGGAAGTAGGGTATTACCTCTCTCTGATGGCTTGAACCTAGGTAAAACATTGTCTCTTGTGCTTGCCTCTGAGTCTTCGACACATGTGTTGCCCCATGTTCATTATTGTCAGTAGGAACCACCAACACAAGAGAGAACTTAGTCATTTATTACCTTATTTTGTATTGGACAACTTAAATACAACCTATTGAAAATGTTGTATGATAACTTGGTGATTGATGCACTAGTAGAAAAAGGGTCAAATCTGAGACACATTAGTGCCGGTTTGATTTTGAGCCGGCACTAATGTGTCCATTAGTGCCGGTTCCAACGGCTAGCCGGCCGCTCTCATTAGTACCGGTTCGTGGCGAGCCCACGAACTGGTACTAAAGAGAGTGGTGGCAGGATGTTGTTAGTCTGGGGCCCCTCCAGCACCTTTAGTACCGGTTCGTGGCACGAACCAGTACTAAAGGTCGTCGTACATAAACCCTTCGTCCACCCGAGCTCGCTCTGTTCTTCCCCTTTCCCCTCACTTCATCTGTTCTTCCCCTCTCTTCCTCGAGCTCATCACAAATTTTGCCCAAAATTTGTCAAGATTTGAAGGCCCCCATCCATTCAAATGATCACAAAGGTTAGCAACTTTGTCCTTTCATCTCTCATTGCTAGATTAGCTCTTGCAATGCTTTGTATAGTGATTAATTTGTGAGTTTAGTAATTTGGGAGGAATTATATGTGCTAGTATTTGATTTATATGCAATTTGAGGTCAAAAATAACACTTAGTTTGCATATGTAGGTGTGGTTTACTTAGTGCCTTCTAAATCTCCGTCGTAACCACCGTCGATCGCCCGCACCGTCCCATCGCCGGCACCACCTTGTGGTGAGGCTCTTGTTCATGAATGTTTTACATTACCAAATTGATGTTTGTGTGATTTGGATATATAGTTACTCGTATAATTATCTTACCCGTACGTTGTTTGTTATACATAGTGCCATGGTTTTGATATCCGTCCCCGTCGGCCCTCGTCCTTGTTACGATTCGGATGTGGTATATTCTCTTTTAAAACTAGTTGTTGCATTTCGTGTTTATGACAAATTAGGCCCATCAAGTTGACATAGATATTTTTATCTAGGAGGTATGTGAACCGGAAATTCCAACCGACCCTATTATCGAGAGGTTAAATTTAGTTGAAAGAGAAAACGAGTATTTGAAAGAAAAATTGAAAAGAATTGAGGGGAGAAGATGGAATTGGAGTTGCATGTTGCTGATGTCATCGATGATCACAAGATCAAGATGGAGAAAATGCGGTTGAAGATTAGAAAGATTAGAAAATATGCCATTGATAGTGTCACTTGGTATCATTATGCTGTTGGATCAATTGTTACCTTAGTTGCGATCTTGATCCCATTTGTTGTTGCATTTAAATTCTTTAGCTAGAGAGTTATTTGTATGTTGCATTTAATTAACTGTTGTATATGAACTTTATGTATGAGCTTTATGTATGAACTTGTATTAATTTGGTCTATTCGGTGTTGTGTAATGAAGATGAGCCAACAATGGATGTATGATGACCGATGCTCTCCCGGGTTCATTAATGGCGTGCATACTTTTCGCTTGCGGCCGAGGCAAACAAGCGAGCGGATGGTTTTATGCCTTGTCCATGTGCTGGCTGTAAGAATGGTCACAATTACTCAACGTCAAGAACCATTCACATCCACCTATTTGAGTCCGGTTTCATGCCCCACTATAATGTTTGGACCAAGCACGGAGAAAGAGGGGTTATGATGGAAGACAATGAAGAAGAAGAGGACGACGACAGCTATCTTGGCCATGGGTTCCCTGAATACAATGATACAACAATGGGGGAAGAAGCTGAGCCGGCAATGTGGGAAGAAGCTGAAGAAGAGGCATCAAATGAGCCACCGATGATCTAGGTTGGGCCATTGCCGATGCAAAGAGAAAGCTGCAAGTGATTTGGAGAGGAAGAAGTTGCAGCGCATGTTAGAGGATCACAAGAAATTGTTGTTCCCGAATTGCGAAGCTGACAAAAAAAAGTTGGGCACCACACTGGAATTGCTGCAAATGGAAGGCAGAGAATGGTGTATCTAACAAGGGATTTGGAAAGTTGCTGGTAATGATAAAGAATATGCTTCCAAAGGACAACGAATTGCCCGAGAGTACGTATGAAGCAAAGAAGGCTGTCTGCCCTCTAGGGTTAGAGCTGTAGAAGATACATGCATGCCCTAATGACTGCATCCTCTACCACGGTGAGTACGAGGATTTGAAAGCTTGCCCGGTATGCGGTGCATTGCATTATAAGATCGATCGCGATGACCTGGTGATGTCGAGGGCGAGCGCCCCAGGAAGAAGATTCCTGCCAAGGTGATGTGGTATGCTCCTATAATACCATGGTTGAAACGTTTATTCCAAAACAAAGAGCATGCAAAGGCGATGCGGTGGCACGGAGAAGACCGTAAGAAAGACGGAAAGTTGAGAGTACCCGCTGATGGTTCGCAGTGGAGAAAAATTGAGAGAAAGTACAGGGAGGAGTTTGCGGGTGACCCAAAGGAACGTATGGTTTGGTCTAAGCGCAGATGGCATTAATCCTTTTAGGGAGCGAGCAGCAACCATAGCCCGTGGCACTGTGACTCTATGTTTGTATAACCTTCCTCCTTGGTTGTGCATGAAGCAGAAGTTCATTATGATGCTAGTGCTCATCCAAGGCCCTAAGCAACCCGGCAACGACATTGATGTGTACCTAAGGCCATTAGTTGATGAACTATTACAGCTGTGGAATGGAATAGGTGTACGTGCGTGGGATGAGCACGGACAGGAAGAATTTGACCTAAAGTCGTTGCTGTTCGTGACCATCAATGATTGGCCTGCTCTCAGTAACCTTTCAGGACAGACAAACAAGTGATACCGCGGATGCACGCACTGTTTGGAGGATACCGTCTGAGGGAGTCCTGGACTAGGGGGTGTCCGGATAGCCGAACTATCATCGGTGGTCGGACTCCTGGACTATGAAGATACAAGATTGAAGACTTCGTCCCGTGTCCGGATGGGACTTTCCTTGGCGTGGAAGGCAAGCTTGGCAATACGGATATGTAGATCTCCTACCAATGTAACCGACTCTGTGTAACTCTAACCCTATCCGGTGTCTATATAAACCGGAGGGTTTTAGTCCGTAGGGGCGAACAACAATCATACCATAGGCTAGCTTCTAGGGTTTAGCCTCTCGATCTCGTGGTAGATCTACTCTTGTACTACCCATATCATCAATATTAATCAAGCAGGAGTAGGGTTTTACCTCCATCGAGAGGGCCCGAACCTGGGTAAAAACATCGTGTCCCTTGTCTCCTGTTACCATCCGCCTAGACGCACAGTTCGGGACCCACTACCCGAGATCCGCCGGTTTTGACACCGACATTGGTGCTTTCATTGAGAGTTCCTCTGTCGCCGTCAGCCTTTAGGCCCGATGGCTCCTTCGATCATCAACAACGGCGTGGTCCAGGTGAGACTTTTCTCCCCGGACAGATCTTCAGATTCGGCGGCTCGCGCTGCGGGCAATTAAGCTTGGCCATCTGGAAGCGGGAAAGCTACGCCCACAGCCATCGTGTCAGGTTTGGAGATTTGAACTGCGGGCTGACATCCGCGGAGACTTGATCTTCGACGGGTTCGAGCCACAGCCATGCGCGCCGCACTGTCTCGATGGGTATGATCTAGCTCTGCCGCCGAACAGTGTCCTGGAGGCCGCACCAGCGTCCGCTCCGACCCTTAGTTCGGAGCCGATTTACACGGTCGAGGGCGAGTGGTTGGACACCGCCTCGGGGGCTATAATATGCTGGCGATTGAGCCGAACACCATCCTGTCGCTGCGAGCCCGTGACTCGGCGCGGACTCCTCTCTGGACTCCGAACCTCCCGTGCCCCTGCCAGTCGAATCTGACTGGGCGCCGGTTATGGAGTTCATCGCCGCAGACATCTTTTAGCACTCGCCCTTTGGCGATATCCTGAACTCATTAAAGTCTCTCTCTTTGTCAGGGGAGCCCTGGCCGAACTACGGTCAGAAAGGTTGGGATTCGGATGACGAAGAAATTCAACGCCCACCCACCACCCACTTTGTAGCCACTGTCGATGATTTAACCGACATGCTCGACTTCGACTCCGAAGACATCGACGGTATGGACGGCCAGTGCGGAGGCGATCAAGAAACCCGGCGCCCACAGGGCCTTTGGAAGGCCACCTCGTCATATGACATATACATGGTGGACATCCCAAAAGATGGGAATGGCGATGGAACAGCGGAGGATGACCCCTCAAGAAACAACCCAAGCGCCGGCGTCGGTGGTGCTGCTCTAAATCCCGCCACAGCCAAAAGCGATGAATCCGACACGGAGATAATAACACCGGACGGTTGCGAAGACAACCCCCTCCGGCAGGATTCAGCACGGGAGGAGGGAGAAGCCAGCCCTCATGATAGAGGCGGCAGACGGAGAGGTAGAGGGCGATAATTATATGCCTCCCTCCAAAGATGAGGCAAGCCTCGGCGACGGCAATTTGTCGTGCAGAGGATCCCGCCAACAGGAGGCGTTTCAAGCGCAGGCTTATGGCACGGCAAGCGAGGCTCAAGAAAAAGCAGCGGCGACTTAGAGCTGACCAAGACTTGCTAGGCGGCGGATGGACTGAAGTCCTTGCAGCCGAGGAGTACGAACTCGAACGCCCCTCCAAAAGCTACCCCAAACGTAGGCCGTTGCCTCGATCAGAGGAGGAAGCACCCGCATCACCAGTGCATGACATGGCAGACCGGCCACCCCGTGGTGGCGACAGAGAGGCCTCTCAACCCTCCGCTCAAGCCACGCCCCGATGCCGCTCAAAAAGTACCAAGGCACGGGAGAACGCGCCGCACTTGCGAGATTTACTGGAGGATAAGGCAAAGCAAACAAGATCGATCTACAGATCGCGTGGGCGCCCAACGACTCGGGATGATTACCGTCACGCCGGATACAGCAACCCCGGCCGGGCCGAACACAGCAGACAAAGCTCATATGAGCTACGTCGTGATATTGCCCAATACAGAGGCACCGCACACCCACTATGCTTCACAGATGAAGTAATGGATCATCAATTCCCTGAGGGTTTCAAACCCGTAAACATTGAATCATACGATGGTACCACAGATCCTGCGGTCTGGATCGAGGACTATCTCCTCCATATCCACATGGCTCGCGGTGATGATCTACACGCCATCAAATATCTCCCACTCAAGCTTAAAGGAACAGCTCGGCATTGGCTCAACAGCTTGCCAGCAGAATCAATTGGTTGTTGGGAAGACCTGGAAGCCGCATTCCTTGATAACTTCCAGGGCACATATGTGCGACCACCACGTCGATGACCTTAGCCATATAATTCAGTATGGCAGACGAATCGGCCGGACAATTCTGGACACGGTTCTTAACCAAGAAAAATCAAATCGTTGATTGTCCGGATGCACGAGGCCCTTGCAGCCTTCAAGCGTAACATCCGCGACGAGTGGCTTGCGGCACCTCGGACAGGAAAAGCCGAAATCCATGGCAGCCCTCACATCACTCATGACCCGCTTCTGCGCAGGAGAGGACAGCTGGCTAGCTCGAAGCAATAACTTGGAAAAACACCCTGGTAGTTCGGATACCAAGGACAGCAATGGCAGGACGCGTCACAACAAAAATAAACGCCGCATTAACGGTGACAATTCTGAATATACGACAGTAAATGCCGGATTCAGAGGCTCTAAACCCGGTCAGCGGAAGAAGCCACTCAAAAGAAATACCCAGGGCCCGTCCAACTTGGACCAAATACTCGATCGCTTGTGCCAGATACATGGCACCCCCGAAAAACCAGCCAACCACACCAACAGGGATTGTTGGGTGTTCAAGCAGGCAGGCAAGTTAAATGCCGAACTCAATGACAAGGGGCTGCATAGCGATGACAAGGAGGAGCCCCGGCCGCCGAACAATAGAGGACAGAAGGGCTTTCCCCCACAAGTGCGGACGGTGAACATGATATACGCAACCCACATACCCAAAAGGGAGCGGAAGCGTGCACTAAAGGGGCGTATATGCGATGGAGCCAGTCGCCCCAAAGTTCAACCCGTGGTCCTCCTGCCCGATCACTTTTGATCGAAGGGACCACCCCACTAGCATCCGACACGGCGGATTTTCCGCATTGGTTCTTGACCCAATCAATGATGGATTCCACCTCACTAGAGTCCTGATGGACGGCGGCAGCAGCCTGAACCTGCTTTACTGTGATACAAAGGTCGCAAAATGGGCATAGACCCCTCAAGGATTAAACCCACAAATATGACCTTTAAAGGCGTCATTCCGGTGTAGAGGCCAAGCTGCAGGCTCCGTTACACTTGAAGTGGTCTTCGGATCCCGGATAACTTCCGGCGAAGAGTTAATCTTCGACATAGTCCCGTTCATGCAGCGGCTATCATGCACTGCTTGGACGAACCGCATTTGCAAAGTTCAATGCGGTGCTGCACTACGCATATCTCAAGCTCAAGATGCTAGGCCCTCGAGGAGTAATCACGGTCAATGGAAACACCGAACGCTCTCTCCAAACAGAGGAGCATACGGCGGCCCTAGCGGCGGAAGTGCAAAGCAACCTCTCAAGGCAATTCTCGAGTCCGGCCATTCAACGTCCGGTCACCGTCAAGTGCGCCCGGAGTAACCTACAGCAAGACCGCCTTTCACGATCCAAGCAAGCGTAGTAATGCGGCTAACCCCAGCCCTCGCCAAATCGCGAAGCCAAGATTACTGCAGCGTACTTAACTCCGCTCTGGAGATACCATGGTCATAAGGGGAGGGGCACGACCACGGCACGCCCAGAGTGCGGCTCAACCGCACCAGGGGCTCCCGATTGTGTCATTCTTTTTTTTTTCTATTTTCTATTACTTTCAGGACTCTGTTTTCCAGAAGCCCTGTCCGGCACTAGAATTGCCGAACTCACGATGCAACAGCCAGGGAAGCAGAAAGCTACGTCGAGTGTCCAGGTGGTCTTTACTACGAGCATTATACCTGTTTTACATACCACCCCGCAGCTTACCCCTAGAGGGGGACATGCTAAATAGTCCCATCCCTTGCTTACCGCACTATTTGTATCGTTCTGCTTTCATTGCAGTACCTTTTTGAATAAACAATACATAGCTTCTGCTTATTATTGCATTCCCTTTTTTCCATATATGTCCATCTATGACACGTTGCACCCGTACACTTTGGTACGGCCAATACACCAGGGGCTTGACTACCCCACATAATGGTGTGATAAGTCCGAACACTTTCGCAAGTGCGGCACCCCGAACTTATAGCATTATATGAATCGGCTCCGAATCATGTCTTGGGTCAATAGTTGGGTTTGCCCGGCTCCCATGTTTTGGTACCTTACATTCCGTTATATCGGCTAAGGTAGCACCGGGAGAACCACTGCGATTGTGCCCCGGTTGAGCTGGGTTGAGCACCTCGGTGGAAAGCTAAAACTGACCGTCATGATAAGGCGAGAGATGGTCGCTGTTCGAGAGGTTTTCGGGTCCCTAAAGACTTATGCCGCTTAGAGCGAGGGAGCTGGCTCTGTCCCGGACAAAGGCGTGGATAGCGCCCGAACTCGGTCTTCCGAATACTAGGGGCTTCGCCCGAAATTTAAAATTATAGAATTCTATGGCTAAGTGAGAGTGTTCAAGCACTATAAGTCCGGTTGCACAGTTCGTTCGTTGAGCGCCTCCTCGTAGGACCCAAGAATGGGAACAAGAGCTCAAGTTTATCCCAAACACCCCGGCACTTTCGTGGCATGGGGCTGAAGCCAACGACTTGCCATCTCTAAGATTCGATAAACAGCCGCCTGTAAGGTAATATTTTAAATTCACAAGCGTTGCTTAAGCGCATATGAACAAGTTTTCAGCGTCTGAGGATAACAAATGCGAGTCTATTCAAAAATTACATCTTTGGAACATTCACCCGCTTATCGGTGGGCACCCTCGAGACGCCCTCATAATACATTTCGGCTTGCGATGCTCCTTGCCACTGGTGGTCCGTCCTTCACAAGCTTCTCGCCATCCAGCTTGCCCAAGTGCACCTTAGCGGGCAAGGGCCCTCTGAGCACCTTCGATGCAGACAGAGCGCTTGATTACTTCGATCCACGGACAGGCGTCCACCAGCCGCCGCACTAGCCCGAAGTAGCTCCCAGGCATGGCCTCATTTGGCCACAATCGAGCTATAAGGCCCTTCATGGCCTGTTCGGCGACCTTGTGGAGCTCGACCAATTGCTTCAGTTGGTCGCTCAAGGGCACCGTATGTTCGGTCTCAGCATACTGAGACTCCCCTCTTCGTCGAGCTCCCCTCTTCGTCGAGCTCCCCTCTTCGGCCCGGTAGAAAGCGGCGGCATCGGATACACTGCGGGGCAAATCTGCGAAGGCTCCTGGAGAGCTCCGGATTCGGGTAAGTAACAGATAATTGACTTTTACATTCTTGCTTTGCATAAAGAATGCCTTACCCGCTGCTATCTTCTTCATCGCCTCGATTTCCTGGAGGGCTTTTTGGGCTTCGGCCTTAGCGGCTTTGGCACTCTCAAGAGCCGAGGAAAGCTCGGACTCTCGGGTCTTCGAGTCCCGCTCCAAACCCTCGTGTTTTTTCACGAGAACCTGGAGCTCTTGCTGAACCTCCGCCAGCCGCGCCTCCCCCTTCTCTCACTCGATGCGCTCTGCAGCCGCTTTGTTTTCGGCCGCGGTCACCGCTTCCTTTAGGGTCGCCACCTCGTTCGTGGCCCCTACAATACCCATGTTATTCATGTCCTTTTTGCAACCAACTCCTTTCTATAAGGTATTACTTTAATAAGGTATTTTTTACCTTCTTTGTCCTCGAGCTGCTTCTTGGCTTGGCCGAGCTCGTTCTCGGATCGCTCAAGGTTCTCCTTTAATACATTGACCTCCGCAGTCAGTGCGGCAGAGGTCAGCAGGGCAGCCTGCATTCCCATATTGACATAATTATGTTAGACTCATGCGTATATCTTTTTAGATCCTTAGTCCGGCTTTTCTTTCCGAACACCGAACTAAGCATCAGGGGCTACTGTCTATGTGGTAATCTTCTTGCATATATTGAAAACTTACCTCAAAGCCTGTTAGAAGGCTGTTGCAGGCTTCAGTCAGCCCGCTCTTGGCGGACTGAACTTTCTGGATCACCGCACTCATAACAGTGCGGTGCTCCTCCTCGATGGAGGCGCTGTTAAGCGCCTCCAGTAAGCTGTCCGGTGCCTCCGGTTGGACGAAGGACACCGGCGTCTTACCCTTCTTACGAAGAGGCCGCTTGCCGGACTTCGGAACCGCTGAAGGTTCCGGTATGGAGTCCGGACAAGGGTCGGGCTTAGAGCCCCTGGGGGCCTTTCTCCCCTCACGCCTGCAGTCCGGGAGGCTGCCTTGTGGCGCCTCCTGCGCCACCTCCTCTTGACCAGCCCCCCCTTGGGGCCCCACCTCGGTGTCGTCGGCGGCCTTGAGGCGAGGCTGAAGAGAAGTGCTCTCCACTTGACGAATTCAGGGACCCGCTTGGCCAGGCGGCAAGCTGCTTACTGGGCGGGCTGCATGATTGTTCGGCATTAGAGAATACTATCAGTAAATAAAAAAAAAGAACCATGGGTGTCCGGACACTTATGATCTCGCCAGGGGCTTGGCCCTCGAGGGCCACTCCTCCTCGCCGTCATTGGCGTTGGTGGAGACGTCTGGAGGAAGGGTTCTTCCCTTCTTGGACCCTCCGGCCTCCCCAGTCGTGGCGGCCTTCCTTTTCTTCTCTTCCCCATTGGGAGAGGCTTCTTTCCTCCTCCTCGGGGAGAGGATTCGGCTTTAGAATCGACACCACTTGGTGCCGGAGCTCCTTCGAGTTCCCGTGGCCTCCTTCTTGGCCTTCTTCTCCGACACCACTTGAGGTGCGGAACCAAGAGCCCGTCAGCGGGCGTCGGCTGAGTCTTCTGGCAGAGGAGCCGGATAGTTAATCCGTCCGGGCGTCTTCAGCCAGATCTGTCAAAGGTTAGGGAGTTTTAGATCCCGTGATAGAGTCAAACTATGAACAAAGAGTCCCATAAAGGGCAAAATAATTTACCTCGCTGTCTTGGCCTTCTGGCCGGAATCGCGATCTTGATGAGCGGATGCGGGGCTTGGCACCCTTGGTGACACCTTCGAGCATCTTAAATGCGTAGTGTCGAAGAGCCGGCTCAAGGACGGTGCTTGTCTTGCGGATCGAACTCCCACAAATTGAAGGCCCGTTCTTTGGCATGGGAGAATCCGGCGGATGAGCATAACCTGGACTACATTGACAAGCTTTAGGTTCTTGTCCACGTGTTCCGGACACGGGTTTGGAGTCCGCCAGCTCTTCGAATCACCCCACGTCGGGCCCGTCTCTTTCCATGATGTGAGCCGCGTGGGGGGCAGATCTGAATTGGGGCCGTCGCCCATTTGGAGTCGCTGCGGCTCGGTGATGTAGAACCACCCGATTGCCACCTTTATGGTCTCCACGAAGGAGCCCTCAAGCCATGTGGCGTTGGGCATCCTCGCCCGCCATGGCACCTCCGCACTCCGGCTTGTCGGCCGCCCACTATCTTCGGCTTGACGCTAAAGGTCTTCAACCATAAGCCGAAGTGGGGCTGGATGCGCAGGAAGAAGGCCTCGCACGACGATAAACGTCGAGATATTGAGGATGAAGTTTGGGGCCAGATCGTGGAAATCCAGGCCGTAATAGAACATGAGCCCCCGGACAAATGGGTGAAGTGGAAAACCTAGTCCACGGAGGAAGTGGTTGAGGAACACCACCCTCTCATGGGGCCTGGGGGTGGGGATGAGCTGCCCCTTAGTGGGGAGCCGACACACGATGTCGCCGGACAAGTATCCGGCCTCCCGCAATCTTGTGATGTGCCCCTCCGTGACGGAGGAGACCATCCACTTGCCTCCCGCTCCGGACATGGCTAGAGAAGGTTGCGGAGAGATGTGCGGACTTAGGCGTTGGAGCTTGAGTGCGTGGAAATGGATGAGCAAAGGAGGAAGAAGGCGTAGGTGAAAAAGTGGATCATTATCCCCTTATATGGGCGGACGCAACTAAGCGCCCCACCGGCCCTGGTAAAACTCTCTTATCTTCCAAGCGCCGTAATCAATGGCGCGGCTGGTTACCCACGTCCGTATTGATGAGAATCCGGAATAAGGGGACGCGATCTGCTTTGACAAGGCGTGCCGAGGAAACCGCAGCTTAAACGCGTGATGCGGTAAAAGAAAAACGATTCGAATAAAGACTTGGCCATGGCGTGATGGCATGCCGCGGAATCGTCGTGATTGATTTTGTGTAGATATTATTCTCTCTACGGTGTTGTGTGGAAATTATTTTGCGAGCCGACACCTGTCCTTGTGTTCAAAATCTTCTATGAAGTATTTGGAGGAGGAACCCGCCTTGCAATGCCGAAGACAATATCGCGCCCGGACTCGTCGTCATTGAAGCCTGGTTCAGGAGACTCTTGAGGGAGTCTGGACTAGGGGTGTCCGGATAGCGAACTATCATCGGTGGCGGACTCTGGACTATGAAGATACAAGATTGAAGACTTACGTCCCGTGTCCGGATGGGACTTTCCTTGGCGTGGAAGGCAAGCTTGGCAATACGGATATGTAGATCTCCTACCAATGTAACCGACTACTGTGTAACCCTAACCCTATCCGGTGTCTATATAAACCGGAGGGTTTTAGTCCGTGGGACGAACAACAATCATACCATAGGCTAGCTTCTAGGGTTTAGCCTCTGATCTCGTGGTAGATCTACTCTTGTACTACCCATATCATCAATATTAATCAAGCAGGAGTAGGGTTTTACCTCCATCGAGAGGGCCCGAACCTGGGTAAAACAATCGTGTCCCTTGTCTCCTGTTACCATCCGCCTAGACGCACATTTCGGGACCCCCTACCCGAGATCCGCCGGTTTTGACACCGACACCGACAGTATATATTTGGAGAGTTGTAGGAAGAATGTGTACCTGGGACATCGTCGATTTCTTCCGAGCAGGCATCTTGTAAGAAAGAAAGGCAACCATTTCAAAGGTGAGGCGGATCACCGGACGAAGCCTCGCCACCGTACCGGTGCTAATGTACATGATATAGTCAAGGATTTTAAGGTAATCTTTCGAAAGGGTCCTGGCGGACAACCTGTTCCGAAGGACGCTGACGGACGGGCACCCATGTGGAAGAAGAAATCTATATTTTGGACCTGCCATATTGGAAAGACCGAGAGGTCCGCTCCGCAATCGACGTGGCCTTGCGTGACGAAGAATCTTTGCGTGACCCTGCTTGGCTTCTTGGGCGTGTATGGGAAGACAAAAGATACACGAGAGAGCCACGGGAGGACCAGCAGCGTTTGCATCGAAAAGGCGACATACATCGAGGTTAGGCCACCTCGCTCTTCCCAAAGAAGAAGGAAATCTTCTTTGAATGCACCTTTCGGCATGAAGGTACCGTCGGCTTCTCGTCGAATATAAAGGGAATAATAAATATGGCAGAGAAAAGTTCCGAACCTAAAGTCTCATGACTGCCACGTGATTATGACACAACCGCTTCCGGTTGCATTGAGGGGGCTTTCTACCGAAAAAGCGTTCGATTAGCCATTGTGAAGCTATGTGCATTCCTCAATGCAATCTCTCGAGAAGGTAATCGATCCAGAAATCATACCAAGGTTCTGAGAATGATTTGGTGCAATGTCTTGTCGGTTCGAGTTGGTGTTCCCACCATCCTTCTTCAACATCATGACGCACGTCCTAGTTCACCTTTGCGAAGAGGTTAACGTTTTGGGTCCTGTATTTCTACACAATATGTTCCCCTTTGAGAGGTTCATGGGAGTCTTGAAGAAATATGTTCATATCCGTGCTAGGCCAGAAGGAAGCATCTCGAAGGGCCATGAAAATGAGGAGGTCATTGAGTTTTGTATTGACTTTATTCCTGACCTTAAGCCGATTGGTGTTCCTGAATCGCGGCATAAGGGCGGACTGGATGGAAAAGGCACGCTAGGAGGATCAAATAATATGTATGGACGGGCATTCTCTCACGAAGCACACTACAGTTCTCTGAGAATTGCGCCTTGGTGGCTCCGTATATGGAGGAACACAAGAATTTTCTACACTCCAAACACCGGAGAAGTCCGACGATTTGGATTACACGCGTGAACAAACGAGGACTTTCGCCGGTTGGTTGCGTAAACGTGCCATGCATGATGGCGATATTGAAGATGACATGTACTCGTTGTCCCGATTACCATCTTGAATATAATGACTTTCAAAGGGTACCAGATAAATGGGAATACATTTTACACGATCGCCCAAGATAAGAAGAGCACCAACCAAAACAGTGGTGTCCGCTTTGATGCAACCACCAACACGGGAAAGGAAACATATTATGGTTACATAGGGGACATATGGGAACTTAACTATGGAGGTGGTTTGAAGGTCCCTTTGTTTCGGTGCAAATGGGTCAATATGACACGAGGCGGGGTAACGGAGGACCCGCGATGCGGAATGACAACGGTGGATCTCAACAATCTTGCGTGTCGCAGACGAACCATTCGTCCTAGCCAATGATGTGGCGCAGGTTTTTTATGTGAAAGACATGTCTACTAGGCCGAGAAAAAGAAAAGATAAGGACGCGAATGGATCATACGATGAGCCAAAGCGCCACATAGTTCTTTCAGGGAAAAGAAACATCGTGGGAGTGGATGACAAGACAGACATGTCAGAAGATTATGAAAAGTTTGATGAAATTGCTCCATTCAAAGTGAATATTGACCCGAGCATCCAGTTAAATGATGAAGATTTTCCATGGCTACGGCGCAAAGGGACACACACGAAGAAAAAGTTTCACACCCAAAGATGCAGGATGTGATCGGCTTCACTATCATCACTTTCTTACATGTTTCACACCCAGGAGGGAATCTCTGTAATAGTTAGGGTAGTTATGTGTTTTGGCATTTGAAACGCGATAAAATTTTATGTGCAAACAAATTCTTTCATGCATTTACTGATTTTTTCAGCTAAATGACCCAGAAATTGAAAAGCATTTCAAATGAACTAAGAAAAGGTTGAAAGTTGGCATGGTATCATAATTTCACCCACATAGCATGTGCAAAAAAGTAGAGAGGGTTACGGCAATAAATGGATGCACTTCGTGTACAAAATGGACAATTTCTTTCGAAATATCAGGGTTTCAGACAAAAACTCATCTGTTACAAAGGCATTTCATTTTTTAAATAACCTAAGCATTACCAAATGGAATATAATGATATAACACACTAATATTGAACATAAGAAAAAGAATCACTAAAAAATCTATTTTCAAAGTTAAGTTATTCACAAACTAGTGATTCACACAAATTTCAAATAATTCAAAATTTAAACTATTCAAATTTGAAAACTACTGGCACAAATTAAAGCAAAAATATTCACAAAGAAACTCTATGTACAGAAAAAAACAACTCAAAAATAAATAAAACAAAAATAAATAAAGCAAAAAAATCAAAGCAAAAAAAATTAAGAAAATAAAAAAGCCCGCCTAATGGGCCAAAGCGGCCTGCATACGACTAGAAACATAACATTTTGTTGGGCCAAGATGCAGGCCCGCAAAGGCCCAGTAGGCCCACAGGGCAGCACAGAACAGGTAGGCCTAGTAGGCCTGCTTTGGAGAGGAGCTCGAGAGAGCAACCGCACTGGGGCTTATAAACCAGTGCGGACGCCCCTTGGCTAGCGAGGTGGGACTAAACTTGCCGCACGAACCTGCACCCGCACACACCTTTAGTACCGGGTCGTGGCACTAACCGGTACTAAAGGGGGGGGGGTCTTTAATACCGGTTGGTTCCACGACCCGGTACTAAAGAGGCGCTTCCGCCGCTTGGCACTGTGAAACAGACCTTTAGTACCGGTTGGTGGCTCCAACGGTACTAAAGGTCCATCCTATATATACAACACTTGAAAAATTTTCAGTTTCCTCCGTTCTTCCCTCTCCGTCAACGCCTTGCCCGATCGGCCTTGTTGCACCAGCCGTCGCCGCCCTCGTCGCCGCCCCCATCACCGTCGCCGCCCGGCCGTCCCGTCCCGTCGTCCCCGGCCGTCCCGTCCCGTCCCGCCCGTCGTCCCGTCGCCCGCGCCCGTCCGTCCCCGTCCCATCCCCGTCGTCGCCCTGTCGCCTCGCCGGTGAGCTCATGCCCCGGCCGCCATGTCCACACACACACACACATTAGTTTTTTTGTTATAAATTTTAGTTATAGAAATTTTTCTGTTTTTTAGTTATAGAAATATCTATAGAAATGTTAGAATTTTTTCTATTTTTTAGTTTATAGAATATTAGAAATGTTATAAATTTTTTCTGTTTTTTAGTTATAGAAATATTTATAGAAATATTAGCAATTTTTCTATTTTTAGTTATAGAAATATTAAAAATGTTATAGAAATGTTAGTTATATAATCAGAAAGGTTAGAAATTTTAGAATTAGTTTTAGTTAGATGAATTAGATTAATTTCAAATTGTTAGAATTTGCATATAGAATTTTAGTTATCACAATCCAATCATTTAAAAAATGTTACTTTTTGCGGGCATATAGTATTTGTTCTCGACGATATGCCCGGCCCGCATCCTCGCCGTCGACCCATTCGCGACGACGTCCTGCTTCAGAGGACCCATGTCCGGGACTGGGCTCACTTGAACTGGCATGGGAGGTGCTACACGGAGGCGCACCGCTTGGTGAGGAACCCGGCCTCGGGTCCCGTCGTCAACCCTGATCTCCTTTGGTGGCGTTCGCGTGGGCCACATTCGGTGCAGAGGCAGCCGGCCCCGCCGGAGGTGGTGCGTCGCCGTGTCAGGGAGGAAGACGAGCACGTCCATCGCTACATGACTGCTCTGGGCGGCGCCGAGTTCTCCACTACTTGGCAGGTTCTTTGGGCAGATGACCGGAGATATGATCATGTGATGGTTCCTTCTCTTTGGGTGTCCACCGCTTGCAGCGCCCGAGGAACATGAGTGGCGCCCTAGATTCTTCTGTAGTACTAGATCTTTATTAGGTACCTAGCCAGTGATGTATTTGATATATAATATTCGAGACGATGTATTCAAGATTATATATATTATTCGAGACGATGATGTATTCGAGATTATATATTAATCGAGACGATGCATATATTATGAACTATATGATTCAGTTTTTCCTTATTGGTTGCATCCATGCATTGTAATTTGAATACTAAATTGTTTTATATTTCTTCTGTATTAGTTAAGTAAAAGCTATGACGGACAATACCGGCAGAGGGAGAGAAGAGGAATTGTTCAACATCATACGCAGCCCTCGCAGGCTAGATGATCTGAATGAACCAGATGACGGCTCCCAATATCTAAACAATACAGGAGAGGGTGATGAAAGGATATTCGATCTCGACGACCGAGCTGATGAAGTCATGAACTATGATTATGATTATGATGACACAGACAATGTTTATGATGACACAGACAATGCTGATCTTCAAATAACAAAGACTACCGGCGAGGTATATTTATATAAGCAGGCATCTGGTGATCATCACATGTTTTATTTTATTTGAAGATATATTAATGAATCGATCTTTCTTCTTTCAGCCCTCCGGATCGAGCAAATCTGCTTCTACAGACAGCAAGACAAAGCGAGGCCCAGGCAAAAAGTTGAAGGACGGTGTAAAGTACAACATCGACTCCGTCAAACCTAGTGGTGAACCCCTCACGCCTAAGAACATTGCGAACAAGTGGACTCGTCAGTGCGAAGTTCTTGTGAAGGACCTACTCCCGATCTCCATTCAAGAATGGAAAGAGCCAAAAACTAAACATCCAGGTGTTACTTGGGTCGACGACAGTGCGAAGTTCTTGGTAATTTAGTTGTCAAAAAATTTAATTTCAAAAAACATATTCAATATTGGTCTTGTTTTAAAGATTTTGCCGAAAAAAAACACAATAGTATAAACAGAAAGTAAACCAAATTTTTATTTCAAAATATATTAGACATCTATTCGTTTCAATAAAATTTAGTGACTAGACAATAACACATGTTACAGGATAGAGAGAACACTATAAATGATATCAGTGGGACCATAGAATAAAAAATAAAAAATGTGCATGCATGCACCCGTGCATGGTAGAAATTCCACTCTCTGCTCTCACCTGCCTCATTGCCCCATTGTCTCTAGCTTGACACGGAACTGATCAAGGGTGTACTGATGTAGCCATGTGCCTAGGAGTGTGAATTCATATCCTTATCTCTGAACTGTCCAAGAGAAAGAAAAGTTCAACCACGCGGTGCTCTTTCGCCGCATGTTGTTTGAGAGATATGGTGCCAGCGCAAGAGAAAAAATGTCCAATCTTTGTGCTGCTATCTCGCCGACTTGTCATGAAACTTTCCAAGAAAAATCCTGAATTGGATCCAAAACAAACCCCTTTCTGTATCATCAACAAAAGATATTTTTTGCGGATAAAAGATATGTTTTTAAATTTCTCTAAAAATAAAAGGATCAATTAAAGTTGTTGATATATATCATACAATTATAAAATAAAAATAAGAGAACACTAGTATTTATTCCAGTCAAACTCACGTGGAATTTCTTTTCAAAACAGTTATAGAGCGTTGTCATCTTTTTCTTTTCTTTTTTTGCCAATATCATCTTGCTTGCCTGTCCCTAGCAATAGAACCACACCCACGCTACCCATGCGTCTGGCCCTTCCCATGTCAAATGGGAATTGAGAAAAGTAAATCTCCTTTGAAAGTTCAACAAAAAATGGACCCACTTTAACTATTTTAAGAAAAAACACAGAAATAAGAATTGTTCTTTTGGACTATGCAACCTTATCCACTTTAACAAAATATGATCCTTTTGATCACCATCAACCACTTTAGCGTTGAACTTGGCAACATTGCCACGCATACTAGCGTTATGAAAAAAAAATAGCATTTTGACTGGGGAAATATCGTCCGGCATTACGATTTGTGAGCTCGAAGCCATATTATTCGGTGTTTAACTTCTTCTATTTAGCAAGTGCGGTGATCGTGGGCTATGGCCTGCTAAGTGTTGCATGTGGCTGACTACACAAGTGCATGCATGCATGCAGATGAACAGGTTCCGTTGCGATGGCCTCCAATTCAAGCCGTTCACCTACAACTGTGGAAGAGCAGCGACTCACGGCCCATATCCCTCGTGTCTACAAGCTTCTAATTTGTCAAATGACCCACACGTACCAAAGAATATGCCGTTGGTGTTGGTGTTGAGCTTACACGTTGGAACCGATGGAGATGAACCACGGATCTTCATCCCCCGCTAAAGTCCGAGGGTTTTTCTTACACAGCATGCGTGGGGTTGGTATGGACTGTGGACAAGTTTGATACCAAAATGGCTGGCGCTCAGCAGAACGGTCAGATTTAGTTGACACTTCAAAGTTCAAACTACGATTATTCTTTGCAGTAATCAAGGCATGTTTTCGCCAGCCAAAGCGGAGCTTGAAGCAATCAAAGGCCGCATGCTTTGTACAGTGACATGATAAACCATTTTGTTGGCCCCTCTCACCTTCGTCACAGTTACGAGTTTTCCCATCTCAGAAAACGATGGATTTCGTTCGAGTCGTAAGCATGGTTTTCGCTTCGGTGTGAAACAACATAATTGACTTTGTTTTTTGAAAGTTCAGCAAGGAATAATCCTAGTTCGAAGTTTCAACCAAATCTGACCATTTTGTTGAGCGCCAGCCATTTTGGTGTTGAACTTGAACACACCAACCCGCCACGCAGCATACTGGGTAAAAAAACATAGAATTTTACGGGGAAACGATGGTTTTGTGGTCCGATGCCACGGAACTTAAGCCACATGAGCGCCACGCATACTCGCGTTAAGAAAAACTGGCATTTTAGGGTATCTTCAATAACAACCTGTAAATTTTTTTTCCGCCTCTGTTCGGAGATAAGAGGACCAGTCCACGGACACGTATGCGTGCAGGATGACGCCATCCAATCGTAGCCGCATTTTGTCCGCCAGAGAATTCATATTCAAATCTACGCTGATCCACACAACGCGCTAGATCATACCCGCGCCAGATCGCATCCCCGATCACAATCAAAAAGAGGCAAATATGCTTAGTTTGTACATGCCCGAATCCAAAAAAACATTAGTCTAGAAGTCCGTGCATTTCTGCCCTGTCAGACCATCCAAGTAAGTTGCTTCCTGATCAAGGAGGTGCCATTGCCGGCCGCATAGGCAGCCTCCGCGTCGGCATCCACTTCCGTCTCCGCCTCGTCCTCATCTTCGCCGCCGCCAACTCATTTTTCTGCTCCTCCGGCATCTGGTAGCGGACGGATTGCACCATAATTCTAGCGTCGGCATCCAAAGAGTCGATATTCAAGGTCAACATCTTGGCGTCCTCCGCATTGGCGGCGATTTTCACCATCTTTTCCTCGAGCGCGGCCTTCTTGTCCTTGAGCGTCGCCTTCCTCTTTTTGATCATGGTCATCCTCTCTTCAAGCTTGATCTTCTTCTCCATCGCCTCCATCAACTGCTTGAACCTCTCCGCCTTCCGCTCCTCCTTGATGTCCGAGCGCTTCACGCATGCCTCTTCCTTCAGCTTGGCCGCCGCACCTTCTCGCTTCGCCCTCTCCTCCTCTCATTTCTTGCCCTGCAGATTTCTTCTAACATTCTTTGGCGGTTCTTGGGTTGGGTCGGTAGGGTCACCAGTTTCTTCCTCGTTGGCTTGGGCGGCGGTCTTCGCAATGAAAAGGTTCCACTTCGGTTGCCCATTCTGTTAATGTATATTTCAGCATGTAATCAGCGTAGTTATGACTATAGATTAGGTAGGATTATTTCCTATTATTTGATCCTTGAGATCTCATGTAATCCTATGTATTCTTGGCAACCAAGATTGCCTCCATACTAATACACAGCAAGTCCGTCGAGTTACGTACGGCAAAACATATTCCATCTTTTTCAACTTGGTAACCAGAGCCCGATCCCATCTTCTCGCCATGGCCGGCATCACCGCCGGCGCGCTCGTCACCACCACCGCCGGTGCGCTCGTCTCCAGCCCCACCATCACCATGCCGTCGCTCGCCGGACTCATCACCGTCCGGCTCACCCGCGCCAATTTCCTATTGTGGAAAGCGCAGGTCATACCTAACCTCACCGGCGCCGGCCTCTTCGGCTACCTCGACGGGTCCATCCCTGCGCCACCGAAGACGGTCGTCCAGGGCATCGGCGACGCTGCACACTCAGTGCCCAACCCAGTATGAGCCATGGCGGCGCGCCCGACCAGGCCGTGCTCGGCGGCTCTGTCTTCCATGACGGAGGAAGTGCTCGCTCGAGATGACGCGAGTGACCTCCTCGGGGCCGTCTGGTCCGCCCTCGGCGCCATGTTCGCCGCTCAAAACCGGGCCAGCGTCGTCAACCGCACACAGCTGTCGCCGACGAAGAACGACATGTCCGCGGCAGAGTTCTTCCACAAGATGACTGGCTATCGCGGACGCGCTGGCCACCGTCGGCGAGTACTGTCCGATGGCGAGATCATTGGGCACATCATCGGGGGGCTGGGACAGGAGTACGACCCGCTCATGACAGCGCTCTCTGTCTTCACCGGCCATGTGAGCCTCTCCGATTTTTATTCTTATCTTCTCAATTTTGAAGCCCGTCAAGAACAGCACGCTGCCAACAGCGGCCATTTTTCATCCGCCAACAACGCCATGCGCCATGGCAATGGCAACGGGTCACGTGATGCTAGCCGCAACAGCAACAACAACCATGGGAGTAGGAACGGCAGCCACCATGGTGGCAATGGCGGACGCTATGGCAACGGCGGCAACCGTGGCAACAACGGTGGACGCCACAACGGCGGTGGTGGCGGCGAAACGTCGCCCACCCGGTGCCGGATATGCCGCTGGAGGAACTACGCCACCGACTGTCGCGATCGCTACAATCACGCCTACAAGTCGGACGACCATCGCAGCGGCAACATGGTGACATATGGTCACCGCGACAACAATTGGTACCTTGATACTGGTGCCACCGACCACCTCACCAGCGACCTCGACCGTTTGACGATGCACGAGCGCTATGGTGGGAAGGATCAAGTTCAAGTTGCAAACGGTGCAGGTTTGGAAATTTCTCACGTTGGTCATACTAAACTAGCTGGCTCACGTGATACCATCCATCTTAATAATGTGTTGCATGTTCGTGAAATTCATAAACACCTTCTTTCTGTTTACCGTCTTGTTTCGGATAACCGAGTGTTTGTGGAATTTCGCAAATATTTGTTTTTTGTGAAGGACAAAATCACGAGGAGGGTCCTACTTCACGGTAGAAGTCGACATGGTCTCTACCCCATTCCGTATGGCCGGCCATCATCGTCATCCTCACATCGAGCGTTTTCCGGAGTTAGGTCTTCATCGAGTCAGTGGCATCATCGCTTGGGTCACCCTTCAAATAATGTAGTTGAGTCTGTCGTTGGGACAAATAAACTCCCTTGTTCGTCGAGTCATGATACTTTTGTTTGTGATGCTTGTCAACGCGCTAAAAGTCATCAATTACCTTACAATAATTCTTCCCGTGTTTCTTCGCAACCACTTGAGCTTATTCATACCGATGTGTGGGGGGCCGCCCTCGCCTCATCTGGTGGTTTTAAATTTTATGTTAGCTTCGTTGACTTTAGCCGTTTTACCTGGATTTATCTTCTCAAACATAAATCTGACGTCGAACAAGTTTTCTACAAATTTCAGGCCCATGTCGAACGACTTCTTAACACAAAAATCCGTTCGGTCCAATCTGATTGGGGAGGCGAGTACCACCGCTTGCACAAATTTTTTCAACGTGTTGGTATCTCTCATCGCATATCGTGTCCACACACATCCCAACAAAATGGTATCGCTGAGCGAAAGCACCGTCACCTCGTTGAAACCGGGCTTGCTCTCCTAGCTCACTCCAATCTTCCTTTGCGTTATTGGGATGAAGCTTTTCTCACCGCATGTTATTTGATCAATCGCATGCCTAGCCGGACCCTTCAAAATATGCCACCACTCACACGCCTCCTTAACATCACTCCCGATTACTCTTTTCTTCGTGTCTTCGGTTGTGCATGTTGGCCTAGTCTTCGCAAATATAACTCTCGGAAACTTGAGTTTCGCTCAAAGATGTGTGTTTTTCTCGGATATAGTCCGTTTCATAAAGGGTATAAGTGTCTTGACAAGTCCACTGATCACATATATATCTCTCGAGATGTTGTCGATGAAAAAGTTTTTCCTTTTGCGACTAGTGTGTGTCCCGATTTGTCTCTCTTAAATCCTCCCGTGACTTTTCCTTCTCATGAGCCAGTAGTTCAGGATGCTAATGTGAGAAACTACAATCTGTGTTTTTTGTTTCCTGAGTCATATCCTACAGGTACAGAGACGCAGCTGCCATGCCTGCTGGCGTGACGGACGTACATGCTACACCCCATGCACCCAGCCCACCTGCGGCACGCGGCTGCATCCTGCTGACCAGCGTGCGCTCCGGCGCCCTCGATCGCCCTCGGCATCGCCCGTCCGGTGGGCCTGGTGCGGTCGACTGCGTACATGTGCGTGCGAATGCGACCGCGGAGCATCCTCGGCGAACTCCACAGTCGGCTTCCTCGCCGGCGCCCCTCCCGGCGTGCTCGCTGCGCCCTCTGAGAACAATATTCAGCGCCCAAAGGTTCCATTTGATGGCACTGTCGATATAATCCGTATAAATGCGCCCGTTTGATGTCGTCGTCTCCGTTCCAACTACGCATCGGCAGGCTCTTATTGATCCTGCTTGGACAGCTGCTATGCAAGAGGAGTTCTCTGCCCTTCAAGCGCACTCGAGACATGGTCACTTGTGCCTTGTCCTCCGGGCACTAACATCGTCAGCTGTAAGTGGATTTTTAAGCTCAAGGAACGATCTGATGGCTCTCTTGACAAGTACAAAGCTCGAGTTGCTCGTGGGTTTACTCAGCAGTATGGTGTTGATTATGTTGCCACTTTCAGTCCGGTTGTTAAACCGCCACTTTATTCGCCTTGTCTTTGTCACTTGCAGTTTCGCAGGGTTGGTGTTTGCGCCAGATTGATGTCAGCAATGTGTTCCTTCATGGTTTGCTTAATGAGAATGTATACATGCAACAGCCTCCAGGTTTTGAGGATCCTCGATTTCCTCACCATGTTTGCAAGCTTCGGAAGTCTATTTACGGACTCAAACAGTCTCCGCGGGCTTGGTACTCCCGCCTCGGTGGCGGCTGCAACAACTTGGGTTTCATTCATCCAAGGCCGACACCTCTCTCTTCATTTTCCGGCGAGGCAATGTAGGTATTTACATGTTGGTCTATGTTGATGATATTGTCATTGCTGGATCCTGCTCCCCATACGATTGGATCGTTTGCTTCAAGCACTCTAGGTGGGTCCTTTCCCATCAAGGACCTTGGTCACCTTTCTTACTTTTTGGGATTGAAGCCACCTACAATTCAGGGGAATGGTGTTGTCTCAGCAAGTATCTTGATGATCTTCTTCATCGTGCTCATATGGAGAATTGCAAGGCGGTTTCTACTCCCATGTCGATGGCGATAAGTTGGCAGCAGATCTTGGTACTCCTCTCGGTCATGATGATGCTTTTAGCTATCGCAGCATGGTTGGAGGGTTGCGATATCTTACCCTCACTCGTCCTGATATTTCATTTGCTGTCAATAAGGTGTGCCAATATCTAGCCAAACCCACTGATGTGCATTGGGAGGCGGTGAAGCGCATATTGAGGTATATCAAAGTGCTGTGACTCTTGGACTCTCTATTTGCGGTCAAGCTCCACACTTTTGAGTGTGTTCACTTGTGTTGACTGGGTAGGATGTGTCGATGACAGACGCTCTCTTGGTGGTTTTGTGGCCTTTCTTGGTCCTAACCTGATATCATGGAGTGCTCGTAAGCAACCCCACGTTTCACGATCCAAAGATCGAGGCGGAGTATAAGGCACTAGCAAATGGCACAGCTGAAGTTACTTGGGTACAATCTGTGCTTAGGGAACTGGGAGTGTTCCTACCACGACCACCAATTTTGTGGTGTGATAATTTAGGTGCCACCTATTTGAGTGCAAATCCAGTATTTCATGCGAGGACAAAGCATATTGAGGTGGATTTTCACTTTGTAAGAGAAAAGGTGGCGCAAGGAGCTTTGGATGTTCGCTTTGTGTCTTCCGGTGATCAAGTGGCAGATGCTTTCACTAAACCTGCTACAAAGGCCATGTTGGAGAAATTACGACACAATCTCAACCTTGTGGCCGGTTGAGATTGAGGGGGAATGTTAATGTATATTTCAGCATGTAATCAGTGTAGTTATGACTATAGATTAGGTAGGATTATTTCCTATTATTTGATCCTTGAGATCTCATGTAATCCTATGTATTCTTGGCAACCAAGATTGCCTCCATACTAATACACAACAAGTCCGTCGAGTTACGTACGGCAAAACATATTCCATCCTTTTCAACTTCAACCGACAATGCATGACAGTGAAGGACTTCTTCTTCTCCAACTTCTTATACACCACACAAGCACGAGTAGGCTACAAAACTGAAAGAATGCTTATCTGTCTAGTGAGCTACAAAACGATACATGTCCGGCTAGTGACAACAAAACTAAAGCACATCCGGCTAGCGATCAACAAAACTAAAGCATATTCGTCTAGTGAGCAACAAAACTAAAGCATGTCCGGCTAGTGATCAACAAAACTAAAGCATATCCGGCTAATGATCAACAAAACCAAAGCATATCCGACTAGTGATCAACTTACTTGCCGGTGATTTGTGCACCGCTAGGCCACCGTTCGATTAGATGCTTCAAGTGCCCACAATACTTGGAGACAGCCTCTTGGTTGATGTACCATCTATGGTTGAGGGACTTCAACTCACGGTTGCGGATCAACATGTCGGAGTAGGGCGTGAAATGCTTGTGTTCATTGAACCATATGTGAATGTTCCTCCAAAAGGTTGTGCCCTTTTGCTCCGTGCCATGGACAAGATCGAGGCTAGTGTCCAACCATGCATCGCACAGCAGCTCGTCCTTCCGCATGCTGAAACCTTCTCGTCTACCCTTCTTCTTTGGATCGTCGGTTGTATCATCCGGATCATCGTCGTCGCCGTCCTCCTCCTCCTCCCCTCCCCCCCCCTCTCCAATGCTGCTCTCTGGCAGTATGCTGATGTTGTTGTGTGCCATCGCCGGTTTGGGTGTAGGACTGATGCGTGGCCGTCTGGATATAGGACAGTTGCTGCTGGTAGTTGCCGGACTAGGTGGGATCCGAGTCTTCCACCTGCCTGTCCTCATAGCCCCATCCTCCTCCCTCGCCTTCATTGTGGATGATATCGAGCATCTTCCTGTCTGCGTCGTACGCCGGCTGCCGTGTTCTCCACATTGCAGCACACAGCGCACGGGCACCATCTGCTCTCTGCCTGCTATTCTCGCATGGACGAGCGACGACGAAGAATACTCGGAGAAGAGTGGCGTCGTGTTAACATCGAGTATGTAAGGATCCGCACCGGTGGGTTTTGCGAGCTGCTTGGTGGCGTAGTAGTACGGAGGCTTGTAAGGCTCTGGCCACGACGCAATCTGTACTGTGGGCGCGCCCGTCTGGTGGCGTCCGCCACGGCCTTGCCGACCGCCCAGTCCTCCACGCCCACCACGCTAATCGCCACCACCAGGCCCACCCGGCGGCCAGACGCTTCTTCATCTTCTCCTCTTTTGCAGCCTTCGCTTTGACGCGGCGATTTTGCCGCGTCTCAGAGCTAATCTTCTAGGCGAGCGTGATGCCCGAATCCTCCGGCACCTCAGCCAGCTCCATCTCCGATAGGTTCTCTGATAGTACCATGCGTCGATTGCAGAGGGAAGGAGAGGGTGAGAGAAATGAGCAGGAATTGGGCGGAGAGTGGAAGAAGAGAGCGGGGGGTTTTGGCACGGAAATAGTACGAGATGCTACAAAAGCGCAGGCTCGTCCTTCCTTTTGGGTGGGCCGGGGGCGGTGAGCGACGTTTCGCGGGTCCGGACTCCCGCAAACCTTTCTCACGTTTGTCTCCGGTTTTAGGAGAAACCGCGTCCGGACCGCTCATACAGGTCAGCGTTGTATGGCTTCCGCAGTTCAGACAGCGCGGTCCGAACGGTTGCAGGAGGTTTGAATAGCGTCATTACAAGAAGTCAAGAACAATTCTTGTTTCTGTGTTTTTTTCATTCAAAATATTTCCAGAGTGTACCCGCAAAAAAAAATCAGAGTGGGTTGTTTTGTTGTTGTTGTTGAACATTCAAAAGAGAGTTAATGTTCTCAATTCCCATTTGACTTGGGAAAAGCCAGCCGCGTGGATGGCGTGGTTGTGATTATTATTGCTAGGAACAGCCGGGTAGATGACAGGGCTCTATTATTATTTTTGTATCTGGAAAACTTCCGTGTTAATAGAGAGGAAGTTTGACCCAAATAAATATAAGTTCGTAAATGATAAGTGTCACGCATGCGGCACAAAGCAATCCCGCCCTGGCGTTTTTTGCAACTAACGTGTGACACAAAGCAATCTTGTTCTGACATTTTTTACAACTAAAGTCGACATCCAAAAAGAAAAACAAACCAAAATAAACTGAAACTTGTCATCCGAAAGAAAGTTATCATGCTTGACAACTAAAGTTGTCATCCTCAAGGCCCTCAAAAAATAGTTGTCATCCTCGCGGCACTAAACTTGCCATGAAAAACTTTCGGAGTTGTCATGTGTTCGTGCTACATGTGCGACACTTACCAGGGTCTTATAAATTTTATTATTATTTCTATTTTATGATTGTCCGATATAAATATCAAAATTCAGGATTTTTGTTTGGAAGTTTCGTGGCAATTCAGCGAGATAGCAGCGCAAAGATTGTACTTCTTTAGGGCAAGTGGCACCATATCCACGCGGAGAACAAGCAGCGTTAGGATAAGGATATATATATATATGGATTCTCTTGGACAGTTTATACAGATAAGGATATATATATATGGATTCTCACTAACGACTGACTACATCAGTACAGCCTGGACAGGCTGCGTGTGAAGCAGGAGATAATGGGGCGAGGGCGATGAGGTTGGTGAGAGCATTTTCATAGGATGTTCCCAAATCTTCCCTAGTTATCTGCATGGACTGTTTGGGGAAAAAAAACTCTCTGGATAAGGAAAGGTTCAGACAATTCAGACAAACGGGACCAGCCAGCGACCAGTTGCATTAGTTAAGTGGAATAGTGTAATACTACAAGAAAAATTCAAAGAAAAATCGACAGAGAAATATTAGCCTTACTAATATGCCTATATATAGATCGAACTACCAAGAGGAAGCTCAAAACCAACAGCAAGCAACCATGGCTTCTTATGACCAACAATTCAAGGTTCTCGAGGTACCTCCGATCGTGCAAGAGCTGGTGGGCGCCGGCGTGCAGGAGCCACCGAAACAGTACGTGCTTCCTGAGCAAGACCGTCCCGCCGCGGCGGTCTCCGAGATGCCCGAGCCCATCCCCATCATCGACCTCAGCCGGCTGTCTGCCGGCAGCGCCGAAGAGTTCGACAAGCTGCGGTCCGCCTTGGAGAACTGGGACCTCTTCCTGGTGATTAAACTTCTTTGCGTTTTCATTTGTTTCATGTGATGAACCTAGTGGTCATCGTCTCATCTCCGGCCGATCTTTGTCCAGGCTGTTGGACATGGAATGGAGCCTAGCTTTCTTGCCGAGGCGATGAAGGTTACGAGAGAGTTCTTCAACCCCCACTGGAAGAGAAACAGAAGTACTCAAACATTGTAGACGGCGAGAAGCTGGGCATGGATGGATACGGTAATGACATGGTCGTAAAAGAGAATCAGGTCCTTGACTGGAACGACCGGCTCAATCTCCTAGTGGAACCCGAGTCCCTGAGAACTTACAGACTGTGGCCAACACAACCCCCTTCTTTCAGGTACTTGCTGTCTAGCTCTAGGCTTTTACCATATTTCTTTACAGAGGGACTACATGGTACATGCTGCTGGAGACTCTGATCATGCATCATGCATGCCTAAAGCGACATCTATTTTCAAACTGATAGATCAGTGTACTCCGGCAGTTGATGAGTAACCCTATACATACAATTATCTTACTTACCATCCATAATTGTGCAGAGACATCCTGTCTGAGTACACGGTCAAGTGCAAAGCGGCGGCTAACCTTGTCTTTCGAAACATGGCCAAGATACTCAATTTACAAGAGGAACACATCGTAAACATGATCGGCGAGAACTCCATCACCCAAGCTATATTCAACTACTACCCTCAGTGTCCAAGGCCGGACCACGTGTTGGGCCTCAAGGCCCACACCGACGGCTCCATAATCACAGTCAACTTCGCCGATGCTGAGGGGCTCCAGCTTCAGAAAAACGGCATCTGGTACAACGTGCCCATCGTTCCAAATGCATTGGTTATGAACATAGGAGATATAATGGAGGTACGTACTGTGTGTGTAGCCGTGTAGGCAGCTACATGTATAATTGTTTGACCTTGTCTTGTGGATTGTCGAGCCGCGATATAATACATCTCTCTATTCCATCCTGATGCATGCAGATTTTGAGCAATGGGTTTTTCAAGAGCCTGGTGCATAGGGTTGTTACTAATGCAGAGAAAGAGCGCTTGTCGTTGGTGCTGGTCTATACATTGGAGCTAGAGACAGAGCTTGCACCGGTGTCAGAGCTGGTGGATGACAAAAGACCTGCACGATACATGAAGATCAAGCTCAATGACTACATGGAAAAATACCATGACACTTATGCAACAGGGACACTAGCCATCGACGGTGTGAAGATCTGAATATGATTCCGGTGTGTGCAAGTCCGCTAATGAAGAACTATGCATGGTGAAGTATCTTCCGTCGACCCGTTTGTAACGAGTTTGTCTTTTTATGTACCCTTTTCCTCAATTTTTGTGTGTGTACTCCTTCATGTAAAATGTTCGGCAGCTTGTGTGGCAGCATGAACGTTAAAATAAAATGTATCCGCTGTGTGCAACATGCGGATGCAAAGGATGGAAGGATAGTTTCCTGCTGGAATGTATCACCCTAAAAATTGATAAGTACCATTGTGTCTCATTTTCAGAAAAAAAAAAGACCATTGTGCCATCAAAAAAATGTGGATTTAGCAGTAATAATTCCATGTACTTCTTTCCTGAAAAATAGACATCCACTACTATAGAGTGTGTCATCACTAGCCGGCAAAAATTTCTCATCACTGACCGACCGGTGACCTGTTAGTAGTTTCTCCTCAGTGATGACTATGTTGACACTGACTGACCAGTGACTTGTCAGTAGCTTCTCATTAGTGATGACTACGTTGGCACTGACCAGTCACAACAAAGTCTCCCACCGACCGGTACTTCCAGTCCTCAACAGAAGTATGTTCGGGAACTCCTTGATCATTCTGGTCTTAGTGAAGCTCGCATTGCTGAAACTCCTATATGCAGTCGTGCTACCGATGGAGATCACGAGGAAAAAAACAACATAGTCTTACAACAGAGTGATCATAATAACACATAAAAACCAATATATTTCTTGCATGACATTAAGGATATAATTATCACATCATAATAACAACACCAAAAGCACGCGAAAGGTTAGTACCATCTACAAATGGCCCAATACCATCTACAAGAGGCTCCTGTACAAACCGAAGGTTTATCACATCACAGAAGGTACAATATATTCTTCTAACTCAAGAATATCGGCGCCATAATGTGGGAGGGCTCCACATGGATGAAGCAAATAGGGGAAGCATCCTGCAAGTAACTAATGATTTGCAATCAGCTAAAGCTAGCTGGTAAGAAAAAAAAATATAATCAAGCTTTTTTGCGGAATAAAAACTATAATCAAGCTAAGTCTTAATCAATGCAATTCTAGTGTCACCATATACTTCTCTGGAATATAACATATTATGAAGTACAACATAATGTAGACGATTTAAGTACATGGCCATTCCTATCTGCCCTTGATATGTCTCCAACGTATCTATAATTTTTGATTGTTCCATGCTATTATATTATCTGTTTTGGATGTTTTATATGCATTAATATACTATTTTATATCATTTTTTGGGACTAACCTATTAACCTAGTGCCCAGTGCCAGTTGTTGTTTTTCATAAAGGAATATCAAACGGAGTCCAAACGGAATAAAACTTTCGCGATGATTTTTCTTGGACCAGAAGACACCCGTAGGACTTGGACAAGGGGCCAGGAGCTTCCCGAGGAAGCCACAAGCCAGGGGGCGCACCCCGGGTTGGGGGGGGGGGGGCACGCCCTGTGGGCTTGTGGGCCCCTCGAAGGTCTCCTAACCCTAATTCTTGCTCTATAAATTCAGAAATATTCTCAAACCACCAGAGGCGTCCACCAAAATACTTTTCCGCCGCCGCAAGCCTCTGAACTCGTGAGGTCCCATCTTGGGACCTTTTCCGGCGATCTTTCGGAGGGGGATTCGATCACGGAGGGCCTCTACATCAACCCTATCGCCCTACCGATGATGCGTGAGTAGTTTACCACAGTCCTACGAGTCCATAGCTAGTAGCTAGATGGCTTCTTCTCTCTCTTTGATCTTCAATACAAAGTTCTCCTCGACGTTCTTGGAGTTCCATCCGATGTAATACTTTTTTGCGGTGTATTTGTTGAGATCCGATGAATTGTGGATTAATGATCAGATTATGTATGAATATTATTTGAGTCTCCTCTGAATTCCTATATGCATGATTTGATATCTTTGTATTTCTCTTCGAACTATCGATTTGGTTTGACCAACTAGACTGGTTTTTCTTGCAATGGGAGATGTGCTTAGTTTTGGGTTCAATCTCGCGGTGTCCTCACCCAGTGACATAGTAGGGGTAGCGAGGCACGTATTGTATTGTTGCCATCAAAGATAAAAAGATGGGGTTTACATCATATTGATTGAGTTTATCCCTCTACATCATGTCATCTTACTTAAAGTGTTACTCCATTCTTATGAACTTAATACTCTAGATGCATGCTGGATAGCGGTCGATGTGTGGAGTAATAGTAGTAGATGCAGGCAGGAGTCAGTCTACTTATCACGGACGTGATGCCTATATTCATGATCATTGCCTTAGATATCGTCATAACTTTGCGCTTTTCTATCAATTGTTCAACGGTAATTTATTTACCCACCGTATGCTTTATTCAAGAGAGAAGCCTCTAGTAAAACCTATGGTCCCCGCGTCTATTTTCCATCATATATTTTTGGATCTATAAACCAAAAACCGAAAAATACGTCGCTGAGTTATTTTTGCTTTTATTTTGTTTTACGTTTTAGTAATGTTTATATCTATCTCTATCAGATCTCATCCTTGCAAGTGACCGTGAAGAGATTGACAACCCCTTTATCGCGTTGGGTGCAAGTGTTTGATTGTTTGTGCTGGTGCATAGACTGAAGACTTGCTTGTACCTCCGACTAGATTGATACCTTGGTTCTCAAACTGAGGAAAATCTTATCTCTACTTTGCTGCATCATCCTTTCCTCTTCAAGGGAAAAACCAACGCAAGCTCAAGAAGTAGCAGCCATATGCATCAACATATGAATATATTAAGAGACAATTATATTTTTTGTCCCGTAACTTTACCAATAGTCTAGAAATAGTCCATCAAATCCAAAACCAGAAAAACCTAGTCCTTCAATTGTTGAAACCAGATACTTTTCATTTCTCAAGTTGCTTCGGTTGGTTTTGTGTTAAAGTGGCATGGTTTTGACCATTGACCTCGCCGCATCATTGTCCGCCTCACCTTCGTATTCTTCCTCTCTCTTCTCTTTCTCTCACTCTTCAACACTATGCGACACCAACGTCGACGTCGGGCGATGAGACAGCCACCACCGCCACCGCTACCACCTTGTGGTCCTTGTAGCTGCATCAGATCACAAACCCGACGTTGTCGAATTCCTTCCTCTCAGAGGCGCCAGCGCTCATTCTTCGCCTTCGCTTGAAGCTGCATCTGAAGCATGTGTGCCGCCTCCAACATGAACCCAAAAACACCTGACCTCCATGGGCTCACGGCCTCAGGGCGCTCCACGCGGGGAGCAGCAGCGATGGCTGCAAGTGCATGTTGCTGCTCTCACACCACGGTAATGGCGCGTTCGGCTGCGTAGAGGTCGAAGGAGTGCACGGTGGCCATGCTCTCGGACGTCGGTGCACCCAAAGCCGAAGGGCACCTTCACATGCCACCTCGGACTCCAGCATGTGTGGCAGTAGCAGGCTGAGCATGACTGCGCGGCTTGTCGAACCATCGACCGCCGTCGCAGCTACCGTTGACATTGCAGGGCGGGAGCGGGAGTGTGGCATCAGGCTCGGAATCAGCTAGGGACTCTACCGGTCAATCTTCTTACACCAAATCAACCAACATTCATAATTCAAATCCGATATCGTCATGCTTAAATTCCAATATATATAACCATAATCCAAGTTTCATGCATTCTAGACTACAACACCACCCCCATGGTGTCAGCTCAAAACATTGCCTCCATTTTGTTTGGAAACAGTTTTTACAACCAAAACATCTATGAAGTGTAGCCTTGCTAGCTCGTCTATGACCGTGGACATGGCTATTCGAATAGTTTGAGACTCTGCAGAGGTTGTACACTTTACCCACAAGATCCAGGATGCTTTCCGTGGCAGCCATGGCTCGCCATACATTAAGTACCCGAGTTAAGCATCCGATCTAAACTTTTCTCAATTCTAATACTAGCTTGGAGCCTACCCGATGGCATTGACCCTGCACCCCATCTAGACACATTCTTCCCATTCAGGTAAGAAAGATCCAAACAAGATCATTATTTTCCTTCAATAATAACCTACGGGTGTACCACCATTGTGCCCAGTAGTGAGAAACACTGAAGACCCCTCCTTTGGAGTTGGCCCCGTCCTGAGAGAAGTTACGTTGTCCCTCGTCAGTATAATGTGGGCTCCAAGCTACGTTATCCAAGTCACTAAGTTTAATGTGGTTGCACATGTTAGGCTAGTTTAGCGGCACTTAGCTTTATTCCTAGAGTTGAAAAACCATCTTACACCATTGTATCCATCATAGCCATCTTCATTTACATCATCATAATTTCATTATAACAAAACCATCAAGTCCTTCACGTCTCTCTTTTTTCAAAACAATTTTTTTCAAAAACATTCCTACCTCCGACTACAATATCATTTTTCTTTTCAAAAACATTTTTGTCAACATCACTCTTCGGCAATAAATGTCTCCAAGAGGTTTCAAAAATAGTATTGGAGAAGCTCCCAAGTATGAGCCCTAGGATTAGAAGGATTGGGCATCCTTTATCCTATATACTTAAGAGAGTGATCCTCACTAACTTATTTATCTCAACATGCAAGCATACCACATCACAATACAATTATGGATAGGATAAGAACCATCTCAACATGCAATCTTGCATGGGAAAAGACCCACAACCACATGCAACCATGCATGGGAAAACATTTTTCATTCTTTATTCTACTTATATTCAATAAACATTTTAACCAATATACATAATCAAATATGATCAGTCATATGTGTTTTTAACTTTGTTCACGTGTTATTAATCCAAATATTTCTATTCCACGCAATCTGATCCAAAAATATTCGTCGATTCAAAAAATGTTCACAAATTTCAAAAATCGTTACCGAATTGTTAAAAAATCACGAACTTCAAAAAATGTTTGACAAATGTTTATTGATTCAAAAAGAATTCAAAAAATATTTGTGATTTGTAAAATTGTTCCCAGATTTCAAAAAAGACCATGGATTCAAAATGTTCAGGAATTTAAAAATTGTTTAGAATTTAAAAATGGAAAGAATGAAAAGAGAAGAAGAAAACGAAGGAAAACATAAAAATGAAAGAAAAACACATAAAATGTTCACAAATTTAAAAACAAAACAAAACTGAAAATAAAAATGCAATGGTAGAAAACGTGAATTTTTTTTTCTGAAAATACTGGTTTAGGGAAGGTTCTAGAACATTCCCAAAACCAGCTGGAAAACAACACAGAAAAGCACTGTAATGGGCCGGCTCAGGCAGCCTGTGTACATCCTGAGGAGGGTGCGCGTTTCGTCGATATCCATCGACCAGCGTGAAAAATAGGATCCACCATTTTATTAGCAGGTTAATCCACATCAAAATCATTGGTAGTTAGAGATCATACAGCAACAGAAGTGGAGACTGAAATAGTTGACAACAATGGTTATGAACATGAGCCCTCTTTTGCGTCTAAGTGAAAAGGTAACGGTCGCCAAATGGTGTAAGCACCGGTCTCTCATATATGTACTCCAGTTTATCCGAAGTATCCCAATGGTGTAAGACCGTCGACTATTTGGGAAAAAGGAGGAAAATCACTCTGATCTCTGATTTCGGAGAAATAAGTGGCTCACGAGGAATGGAGAGATAGATTCTCTATTTGATCTCGAAGTCCTCATATAACACTTCTTCCAGTCGGATCACTTGTTGGAAAAATATAATGCTCACACATGTTCCACACGGGCAAGGAAGCATAATATCATGAAAGCCGTCTGATAATCTTTTTATAGGTTCCCCGAAGAGAATGGTCTCATCACAAAAACACTTTCTATATGTTATGTTATTTCGAGATTCGAAGAAGCAAGCAAGTTTTTCATATAGTTGTTTTTGTGTAGTGATCTCTGTTCATGGAGATCACGAGGCCACAGAAACCCGAAGTGGTTAGGTTGGATAGAAGAGAGGGAAAGCCGGCTTCTATCACATAGATTCTCTTCAGGTACATAGGACGGCCCTCTCGTCATTACCTTTTGTGCTTACCCGTAGCTAGTCAGTACTGAAGTCATGGATGATGCTATTCCCATCGAGAGATGTGCTTTGCAAAATGGAAGTTGTGTTAGTCCTCGGCTAAAATCATCTTCCTTTATTAAAGACCATATATATCCATATGTAGATAGAAGAGGGATATAGTCGCTCAAAGCTAAGGTGAGTCTGTTCCATTAATTCCTCGATTCCACTTTCCTGTCTATCCATGTAAAAAGGAGTCCAGCCCACAAGGAGAGGGAATCCACAATAATATCTGTTTTAGATGCTTTGTACTATGTTTCAAGTGACCAAAGAATAGTATCTTTAGACAGAACTGAAATAGCAGATGCAGATTCGAATGTTAAGGTTATTAAAGCTTAAAAGAAAAAGCAGTCATAGGTTAGGTGACTAAGAAAAGAATGTGGAAAGGGTCACGGATAGGATTGGTATATTAGTTTCAGCTATAACAGAGATTTCTCAGCATGTTTCTATCTGGTTGGTATCCGCTGGTACCATTCATTGTGAGTGCTTTTAGGGGTTGCTCAACTCTCGGCTATTTTCACCATCTAAATGATTGCATCTTCCCGTTCTCACAATTTCTCAAAGGTTATTGTATTGATACTATGGAATTTTTAGTGAAAAAACAATAGTGTTCAATTCGATTCATTTTGGAAACTCTAGCGGGGCCATCCCAAATTCCTCTCACCGTCATAATTGAATAAAAGGGATCGTATAGCTTTCCAATCCAGCAACATACATCTATCACCTAGGCATAACTGCCAACATCAAGATGCGTAAAGAATCTGCTTAGAACGGTTTAGAGTCGGAACCAAGGCAAGATATCCAGATTCCGTGATAGTAGAGGAACGAACACACTGGCTTTCCCTTTCAAATAGACGACCTGGAGATAGATCAACACAGCCAATGCTTCTTTTAGACCTAGAACCCGCACGAGAACATGGAAATGGTTACAAGGCATCGAACGGCACTTGTCCTATCATACCTTCTCTTGTGGCTTTAGACTGTGTATATACTTGACCTTGCCAAGCGGAAGAAGCGAAGCCCTATTGGAATCCGAGTCAGGTCATTGTTGTTAAAGTTTCCCCTTTTGGTAAAGGTTGGGTTGAAGGGATTGGGATTGGCTTATCGAGATGTGCGTGTATCTCATATCGTTCTAGTGACTCCGCTTTCTGACCAGGGAACTGCTATTTCAAGGATAGTCAAGTCCCGGATTCGAAAAGTCGACATGATACGCTTGATTGGTCTGGCATCGCCGGTTTCGCAGGATCACTTATGCTATTTCGAGAATGTAACCTCGCCCATGGGGAAGAAGTAGTAGCCAATGCCGAAACTACTTGCTTGCTTTTACTTTCCGACGCCAATGCCAACAAGTGCTTTCGACTCGAGAACGAGTACATACGCTTTCTCCGATGCTTGCTCTTGTTACGAAGCTTCTACCCGACCGATTAGCCCAGAGCACTAATACGCTTTCTTTCCTCGGACAAGTACCTTTCCTTCGAACGAGAATGCCAACTGCTTCCTTCCAACAATCCAATACGAATACGAATGTACGAATGATGTGCCATTCCCGGAGTAGAGTAGAAATGAATTCATTCACATCTCCTAGAAACTAGAGCCTGAGCTATGAACCGATCTAAGAGCGGACAAGCAAGCCTATTCCTATTGTTTTGGGTGGCAGATTCCATATGTTATTTCTCATTGCGAATACAGATTCTTCTTGTACCGTAGTAGCTCGACTACTTTCCTGACTTGACTTGATAACTGCTTTCGCTTCCCCAATCCCGAGCATCCAAGAGATTCGCTTCCACACGCCTGATCCGCGATTCGATTCGTGCGGTGCCGGCAAGAGATCCTGTTCTGTTGGGCAAGGGATTTGATAGCTATCAAGCCAGCCGCGTTAAAGCACTCGCATCTGCTTTTCTTGCTGGGATGGACTAGTGCCGAGCAAGCTTTCAGGTTCCTGTGTGGATGGATCAAGACTGCTCTTCTCTGCGAGGAACGATCCTGCAATACTAGAGTGCTCCTGCAAATTCTAGGCCAAATGAGAAATATCTCAGAGACAACGGAAAGGAGAGGCCCTTCAACGAACGGACCTTTCTACTCAAGGCACAGCTCCTAAAACATATAGGATAAATCATACCAGTCGGGCCGGGCCATGGTGAGAACCACGAACTATAGACTTTCAACCGGAGAATCTCCTCCGCTCGCTTCATGTCTTTTCATTGCTTAGCTTTTCAATTCATATCCTTCATCCAAAAGAAAAGGAATCTCCCTTTGTTAGAAGAAAGCGGGTTGTTGTTTTCGAGGATATGGTTATAGTTCTTTAGGAAGAAGACAGCTCACTTCCCATCATCATATTCGAATTTGAAGGATCCCGCACATGTAGCCTTTACTTCTCAACTACTTCTCTGCTCTTCTTGGCTCTTTTAAGACTGCTCAATCGCTGCTCTACACAGCTCTTATCTCCAAAACCGAGGAATTCTTTGCTATTCTTTTCCGATCTTTCCTCGGTTGATCGACCAGGATTGGGAAATAGCGACTAGTTATTTGAGGAAAGTATTCAACAAAAGCACTTTACTTGGATATACCCACAACTAAAATCAAATAAATGATATCACATACCTACCCACCACGTCTTTCAACGAATGAAGCTTTACCGATTCCAATACCGGATATGCAGATAGTGATCTACAGGGGCTACTACTACATTGACTTATCTTGCTAGGGACCTTTCGAATCAAGGAAATCCCGATACCCATTCTATACTCACTCTTTCAGGGAGAGCCCATAAACTGGATACGAACCGATATCTGTACCTTTACAAAAGATAGCCCTAAGCCGGGAAAGGAGGATTACGAATTCATGTATCCCCTAATTCAAATATCGAAAAGCTCAAGGAAAGGTTTGCTTCTAGTGAAACTGAATGGTAAAGGAGGGCGGGCAAAGGAGGTATATGTAGAGGTAGCAAGTGTAAGGTAGGAAGCTCAAGCTCAAGGTGTTGAGGCAAGTGAAAAGGAATGTATAGGTAGCTGGTAGAGTCATGACAGTATTCTAGTAGGTAGGGATTTGTGTTGGTAAAGCTTAGCAGAGGTATCCATGATTCTAGGGATAGTCATAGTCATTGGAAAGCCTGCTTCTTTCTAGTAATCTATATAGGACTAGTCATACTTCCTTATTGGAATCCCTATTTCTAGTAGGATTCCTCCCCCCATGAGCATGAGATCAGATCCATTTCCATTGCCTGTGTGTGAAGACTTGTGATAGTTCTTGGCATGCATGTGTTTGTATTGCTTTTGATTGTCCACTTGTGTTGTGCTTGTGGTTGTGCTTGCACTTGTGGTGTGGTAATGCCTAGGATGGGATAATCATCATGACAGGATGGGTTCTCGTAATATCTTCCCTTGTTTCTTAGGATTGGAGTTTGCTTGACTGGTTCATAGGTTGAGGTGGAAAGGCCTATTTGCTTGCCGGGAGATAGAAAGGAGGCTAGGGAAAGGGAATTCTCTCGAGCAAGGGCCCGTTCTTGATATCATTATGGGGGGAAGTGGAAATGAGAATAGTGCCGGGTCAAGGGAAAAGCAAGCATCTAAGTATTTCTTCTCTAGGGTTGGCTCTCCCGTTTCATAGTCTAAAAGAAGAGGCTTATGTGTTTGAACTGTTTATAGGTTGAGAAGCGCAGACTTCGATCTTCCGCTCACTGGAAATAGGCCGGTGCTTCCCTAGTTTCTAACCCGAGTGGATAGACAGAAAGGACATGAACGTATCTATTCTCTCTTTGAGTTCCAGCTCCCTCCGTAATGTAGAGATGATCGGTGCTTTACTTTAAGAGGCCTTCCCGAGCCTAATGATGAGGAGGCTCCTCCAATAGGACTTGACTTCCCGACCCATATAGAGGACTAGACCCGGAGTGCTAACCCAACGAGAAGAATCCCATGATAGGCCAAGACAATCATGAAGCTGATACCGGCACTGTTTCGACCCTTCGTCAGCCGTGAACAGTGGAGCATTCCAAATTGAATCAATAGGAACACCAAGAACCCTAAGAATCAAGATTGAAATGAAGAAACTATTCTTGAATCGAGTAAGACTATCTTTCCCAAAGATAGTCTTGCTCATCACTTTCTAGTATAGTTTCAAGGGTAGATCCAAGCCCAAGCTATGATATCCAAATCCGGATCCAATATCCAGCTGCCAGACATGCTTGCTTCCAACAATACCCGAAGCTTCCTTCTCCCAAGCCCGTATCCGGTGCCGATCTCCGCTGAACATACGAGTGCATTATCCCAAACCGAGGAGTGCTTTATCCCTCGATCTTAGGTTTATTTCAATATGGATCTTAGGCTTAGGGAAGTTTGTAATCTCTCTGTGCTTGATCGGTTTAACTGTGATATGTCATAGCATTGTCAGTAGTTCCGAGAAAGACTCTATTCTGGGAATAGAGGATCTCTCATCCCTATCATCTTACTCAGGATTGTTTTTCTCTTTTTCTTTTAGTCAAATCCCATTTCTATACAATCTAGATGAGCCTTCCCTTATCTTAAACATGAAGAGATAGAAGATTAATCCTATCTTGGTAAATCTAGGATTACTCTTAGACTACTTACTTATTTTAGATTATGCTTCCCCTATTCTTCTTGGAAATAAGAAGATGTATTTTCAATTGATATGTTTCGAGCTCAAGGTCTACTGTTTCAGAGGTTACCATTCCAGATTGATCTCTATTTCATACCAAGTCCGTAAGCCTCACCAAGTGGAATAGCTTTGCTTGGCTATCGACTTTGAATTCAAGTAGGAAGCATTGCTATTTCTTACCTTGGCATGGGTATCTAGTGGAGTGGATACTCGAATACTGAATCATAGCTAACCTTTCCTGGTGGAGTGAGTTCATAGCGGGAATCCAAGAGAAGCAGATATAGTACCGGTCTTCGTCACCGTAAAAGGTTTCATCGAATCTTTCTTCTCGTGATGTGTCTTTCTTTCCCGGTGCTTACTCGAACTCTGCAATCTGGTAAGTAAAGTAGTAGAGATTGAGTGAAGCCGACCGCTCTCTTCTCTCTAGAGCTCTCTCTCCTTTAAAGGGAAGGTATGGTAACAGATATTATCCTACGTTTGCTTAGCTTGTCTATCTACTTGGTTTCCGTGGACTCATCTACGCCACGTAAATGTGCCGTCAAGTAATAGGGTTTCTAGTGGAATACCCATTCTCATAAAACTAATGGGGCGGCCGATTCGCGCTACATCCATACTCGTAGATCCTTAGAAGAACTTTTTGAAACCGGACGGAAATTATCAAGGATAAGCCAAACCCGCTTTCTTCTTTCTCGACGGGCACCTTATGTGGAAGATCTACATTATGGAAATTTCCAAGTAGGAACTCAATCGTCCTTTCTGGACAAATTCCCATCCTTTGTTGAAAACGATTTCCGGCACTTCAGGGCCCCTTCTAAATGAATTTCATTCAGCTTATTCTTCACCAAAACCAGATCCCTATGATCCATGAGCACAATATCACTATGGGCTGCTCCCCAAGTAGTGGAAACCTGTCAAGGCGAAAGCACCTGGCGGCTATAGACTTCAATCTAGAAAGACTCTTTGCATGCCAAGGATTCTATTTATTGTGACCCCATCCGCAAACCATTCCCTAAGGGCTACCTTTACAAAAGGTATCGTAAACATGCCAGCCTAGTAAATATAGATAGGCGCACTAACTAATAAGGGGAGCGGGAATAACCCTATTTCTCATCAAAACAAGATGGATGTGCTCTAAAGATTCCTGGCCAGTACCTACTTTTACTTGTGAAACATTAAAAAAGCAAGGCGAGGTTATTACCGACTTCTGATTTGGTTCCAGATTCTGTATGTGATCCGTCTTGCTCAGCTCTCATATCTGCAACGAACCGCCCGAGACAGAGTTTTATAGTTGATCCACCCTTCCCTGCTTTTCGGAGCCATTTCACCCCGTGATACACACCCCATAGAAACAAACTATTAAGAGCTCCACATGGCACTGCCACACCCAGAACGGCTCCTGATCTCGGATCATCACTTCAAGCTGCTTCGATGTGATTCAATTAGTTTCAAACGAACCCATTAGCTGCTTGCCACCAAATAGAGCTACGAGAAAGGATTGCCCTCCAAGGCGAGATAGCGAAACGGATCTTTCGAGCCATGGGGATGCTGATACCCGATCAATGAGAAGGTTTTACCCAAGAAATCCATATTCTTTGAGTTTCAAGAAGATCACTTCCTGGCCATAAGCAACGCACCAGTCCTCTTGTCAATGACTAGGGTTGATGACCCTTATTTGTGAGTTTGAGCCACACCACATATAGTTGAGTTGGAAGTTGGAAAACTAGTCATCATTGTTTTCGCTAAGGAGTTGATTGATTTCTTGAGGAATTGCATGCTTTCGTATAACGGAGAAAGTGCTCGATCAAAATAGAAGACAGACAACCGCACCCGTACACGCCACCTTTCCTTCTTCTAACAGAGGCCCATCACCGCCAAAGAAGGACTCTAGGAAATGTTACCAGATCCACCATCCTCGCTCACTTCCCTTGACTCTCCGGCAAGGTATGCACAAGGCAAGTCGGCACCACTTCTTTTTTTATTATCTTGTAGCCTTAACGCATGATACTAGAACAAGCTCCTTTCTGCGATACTTATACCATTATCAATATAGGCTGCTATAATGATATTAGAAACCAATGCACATATTTCTTTTTCAAAAGGAGTGTTCCTTTGCACGAACATGTGGCCCTCGTTCCGTGGATGAGTTCTTTCGCGCATTTGGGGGGATGGTTTGCTGCTACACTCAATTACCTTATTGTATATCACACTGACAACTTACCTCATTCAAGGAAGGACAATGGGAAACATTTCTTATCGACTTAAGACTAGTAGAGCTACCAAACATAGAGTCAATCCCACCTCCCAGGTTGCTAGAAAGAAGCTGGCTGTTATTGGCTTGCCAAAACGGAAATCCATAGTATAGTGGATTGAAGCCATATCTTCCGTGTGCGTTGTAGTATGGGTGACTCTTAGGAAAAGAGAAAAGTGAGCTCTTCTAGGAAGTGAGTTTCAAAGCTTTGATTGGACTTGAGAGTAGTACTCACCTTGCTAAACTCAAGCATTCTGTTCGATTCACGTGCCATTGGCCTGTTCTAGTTCCATTCCTTCCATGCGTCTGCCATTCCTTCTTCTTGCGATGCAGTTCCAGCAGAAGAAGTGATTTCGATTCCTATCGTGGAAGACTTGGCACTTTTACGATTCAAGAAGGACTTGAAACTAGTTAGTATTCTAAAGAAGATACCCGGCTTTAAGTAGTTCCTCCCATGCCAACGTAAGATAGAATGCTAAACTGAACTTAGAGCGAGGAAAGGTCAGCTATGAACCAAGGTTATTGACCCCAGTCTAAAGCCTCAACCTCAATAGAAACGTACTATACTATAAGTGTGTGTAGTATCCCGCCCTCAGCGATGAAGAACTCCTCTTGTCAAATTATGTACGAAAAGCCCAAAAGCTATAGCAGATTTGCCTAAAGCAAAGCATAAATAACCCCTCCGAACTTATGCGCCATTTGAGGGACCCAGTGCCCGTCTGAGGCTATCAATAGATTTGATCGCACTGAACTTCCCTAGAGTTTCGTTATCTGCTACACGAGATAGCTCCAATGATTTCACAACCCATCGCCATATGCGGAAAACCTCCTTCTTAACTTGACAGCTAAAAATGCATCTTGAGCGCCTTGAAACCTGTCGAGTAATGGAGAACCCTATACGAACGATAATAACCTCTTTTTCGCTTCACCGCCATGTCAAACTGCTAAGTATCTTTCAAGCTTGCGACTTTATCCAATTCAAGGATGGAACTGAACCCAAATGAGTTGTTAGTGGAAGAAGACAGCTCACCAAAGGGTTCCTTTACCGATTCTCGCATCTATCCAAGACCTTGGTGGCCCATTCTATTAGAAAGAATCTCTTTGATCCCGCCGCAACAACAGGGAAGATTTAGTGGACACCTCTTAAGCTCGGCCTTGGCTTTCTATTTCTCTTTTTCGCTTTTGTAAAAAGCCTGGCTTTGCTTGTGCCGGTGCTTACCTGCACCAGCATATAAGAGAAGTTAGGATGCAGCAAGTGCCACGGCGGTCTTGACTAGGACGATAGCTAGAGAGTACAAGAAAAACGCGGCTGGCTTGATAGCTAGAAAAACAAGCGGCGGATTCGATTCTTTCTTTGATAGCAGAACGGGATATTCCACTCTTTTAGATGCGCACCGCACTTCATCGATGAAAAGCCCGGCGCACGAAACCCAAGCTCAAAACCACCCTTCCTTTAGTTGGACCGCCATACATATCTTATCTACAGTGAAACCGGGAATATTGATTTCGAGTAAGCATCATATCCTGATCCTGCTATTGATGTAGATTTAGCCACACACCGAGCCCGCAATCGCTGCCTTCTCAGAATCGAGGAATATCCCGTCCCGGATTTGCCCTAAAGTATTATGGGATATCTATTATTATTGGCAACTTGTTTAGTTCCCACGTAAAGAGATGCGCCATAGTATCCCTCGGGCATGGGCCAACCACCAAGGCCAGGAACTAGAACAACTCGATACTTTCCACCATCCACAACCCTTGATTTCTCATATTTGTGCAACGGCTGTTACGGCACTATTCTCCGATTTCCACCCATTGTTCACATTCTATATACCTTGCCCCTCCTCCCAACTTCATCACACCCACCTTTTTAACATTGTTTTGAAATAAAGGAAACATGCAACCGCCTGTACTTTCCCACTTGTATAGCCCACCACTTAATTAATGCGCGACCTGATGCGGGTCATATTGGATGATCGTGAACCTAATTATATTCACACTGTAGCCAATGACCAATACATAATCTCAGAATCCTCACCCAGCTCGGTTGATTAGATCTCCCTTTAATTCATATATGCTACTTCGGTCCGGGCATAAGTGGAAACCCATTGATCTCGGGATCAGGACTCGAACTTAGAAGCTCTTCCTCTTTTAGCAACCGGATTGCTCCTCGCAATAAATATGGCTCAGTCTTGGATCAATAGCTCCTGTTTAGGAAGGATGTCATGGGCCCCAAGCATCCCCTTAAATATGGTGAATGAAGAGAATTGGACCAGTCCTTGAATAGGAATGATGGGTATCCTTGTCATAGGGCTATGTTTCCGCTGCCGAGTCTAGTGGCACCCTTTAAAGTAGTCTGGCTGGATTGCTGCTGAATAGCTTGATGGGTCAGGGCAGATTGATAGGGAAAGAACCCTCGCCATCCGGAATCACTATCTTCCGTGGATGTTCTCGTTCTCCTTCTCTCATTTCTGTGATCGTATAAGCTAGATAGGCTTCAGTAGTTTCCAGGTTGCTGGGTTCCATTTTTCTTTGCTTGCTGCATATCTCACTCAATCCCTTGCTTTCGAGAATAGCATTTCTAAGCGCTAGTTGTGGGTCGAGTTGACAGATCGAAGTAGAATACTTGACTTCTCTAAGATGCCAGGAGGGAACAGAACAGTCATGCAGAAGAGAGAAGCAGTGAGGATGGGACCCGGAAATGCATTCGATTTTCTCGAGTGAAGTAGTTGAAAATGTACCACCCTTTACGGGATCTTCTCCGTGCGCCAACCCTAGAATGTCATATTATGATGGCGCTGAACTGGATCACTCCACTCCAGAGGCAGGTAAGCTTGATCCTTGCACTGGCATCGCTTGCTTCACCAGATAGGGCTTCGCTGGTCTCTCTTTTCACTATCACTGAAATCCACCTCCTCTTTAGAAAAATGAGAGCTGCTCTTTGGTAGTTTCTTAGTCCCAAGTAAGCTATCGACTCTGGTGTCCAATTAGTTCAAGTCCGCTTGTCATTGGAAAAGGTAGCAAAGAATATCGTATTAAGATGTCGGTAGTACAAAGCAAGCTACTTCGTCTGCTCACTCAATTGGCTCCCTAATCTTGCCTTTCAAAGAAGGGATAATGCGTAGGAGTGAAGCAGTTGACTACCGTGTCTTGAGGAGTTCTGCACTGCACCACTGTGTGTCCGATCGAGTTCTGCGGTCTACGGCTGTATCCGACCAATTATCCAAGGCGCGGTCCACCTCTTTCTATGCTTCAATTTAGTGACGCAAGTAATGGTGGTGTTTGTTGTACTATAGGTACTGGGTTCGTTCTCTCGTTGTCAGTATGTATTGAACTACCGCAATACAGGACTAGTGGGCCCCCCGTCTATCTATTAGCCGTCTATCTATTAGCCGTCTATCTATTAGACCTATCTAGAAGTAGAAGTTCATTGCATTCCCGAAGATGTAGAATCGAGTGTTTAGCTTACCGGGCATTGTGCTAAGTTTGCATCCGAATCGAAATCTGGCGCTACTACTCAAACACAAAAGCTAGGGAAGGGAATAGAAGGGCGGGTAGATCAATGTGATGATAGCACCACGCCAGTAATCAAGAAGAAAGCGAAACATCGTCGGTAACACTATACGTTGTAGTCTCGCATTATCCACTTTGGATCCGCGGCTAACCATATATAATGCTCAATGCTATGCAAAAGCAATAAAGGGAGATTGTCTTCTAACTAACTATATAAGTAATTTATATAACTAGATGATTCTCGCTCAAAAGATTCTTCCCATTATCATTATATAGAGAGGCGGAGGCGCGTAGCAATAAAAAAGCTTGCTTGTTGGGCTGATGAGGCTCGAGAAAGACTGTGAAGTGAAGATGCGCCATTATCAAAACCATTTCTTTTGCTTTGGGCGAAGTTCCTTTATAGGGAGCTCACTTCCTTGCTTGGTTGGTTGGTTGAACTTGCTTTTTAGGTGCGGTGCGTGGGTCTAGTTTCATTTATGAGTGCTGCGTATATTTCCGTTAGTAATGGTTTTGAGCTTGGGAAGAAGGGATATGGGTATGGCATCATCCCAGATTTGATCTAAGGCTAGTTCCGTGTGTGCAACTACTATCTTATCTCAATATCAGGTGAGGCTTGGCTAAGTGCTCTAGAGGTTTTCCTTATTGTCCTGGTTCTTACCTCAACAGGCAGGGAGATAGTTGGAAGTGGAATAGTCGTATCGTATCATTTTAGAGAATCCCTGTTGAATGGCTTGGCTTTCATGCGAGTCTAGTTGACTGATTCCTAGGCTAGCTTCTCCTTATGTGCGGGTCTAGTCTACAGAGCAGATGAAGACCCAGAACCGAGGAGAACAGAATCGAATACCGATCTCGAGAGCGGACAATCAATCCCAGTTCCTACTTTCCTTCAAGCAATAGCCTGCCTGTTCCTCGTTCTTCGTGTAGCAAACCTCCTATAGTGGATACGACCGAGAACGAGCTTGACTCCACTCACGCAAAGGAACAACTGATTCTCCAATTCCGTGGTTTGTTTTCCTTTCATTCTACTTACCTTCTTTTCGCCGGAGGCATATTTGATACGTTATTTAACATTCCAAGAAAGTGCAAACTTCCGGATCTGAAGGAATGGCAAGATCGTAGATCCATTTTACGCTGGGGCACGCCAATGGGGAATCAGTAGTACTCGACCTTTGCTTCGTAAATCCTTTGTTCAAGAGAAGAGAAGAGATTTCTAGCGCACTCCTATCCGAGTAGAAAGACAGCCTACACTCATCACTGTTGGCAATGGAAGAGACTAGACCCTTTCCACACTTAAGATCCCAAGGGACAAGACAGATCAGATCTTTCTCTTTAGCCGGGGCCCTTCTCCGAGTAGAGTTTCAACAAGAGTGCGGAGCGATGCGTTTCATCAAGAGTGCGAATCGAATGGAAGTTGACCATGTTCTTGAAATCGATCCTCGGATGTGAAATGAAAAGAGAAGCAAGTCCCGATGCAAGGAAATCGATCTTTATTCCGTGGGTCGGGGAGCCTTTTATGATTTGGCTTTGGGACAAGCCCTGTTTCTTTAGATGAATCTGCACTAGAACTCACTTTTGAAAACCGTTGAAGGAAATACCGATTAAGAGAGGGAATGTGCTATAAAGCTTCCATTTTTCTTCTACACATTATAATGCTACTCATTGGGTTGATAACAGAGGATAGATCGCGTCAATTGACTAAAGAAAAACTGCTTTTCCTGAGATTTCTGCCCGATACCTTCCTGCCGATCCGGAACGGCGGATTCAAAGATTAATCCGAGGGCTTCCCGTGGCTGTTTCGATTGACATGCCTGTTTCAAAGTGCAGTTCTCTGTGTCACAAGAGATAGAGATAGAAATGATCCCTGGCCGAGTCTAAGATCTTGGGTTGTTGGGATAGGATTGCTTGATTCCAGTTGTGAGTGGTTGATCAATCTTTTCTTTGATCGGGTCTATCGGATCACTTCCACCGAGTCCTGAAACCTTTACTTAGAACTTATACCTAAATTCTGCCATCGATCCCCATTTCTACAGCTTGCTTTTAGTTGACGGTTAGGTTAGTTCGTCTACCCACACCGGATCGGCATCAACAACGACTACTCGAACTAGTCGTCCATCAACAACAACAACTACTCGGATTAGTAACATTCCTCGAAATAACATATATCAAGTCGAAGGAAGAGCGGAAACCTGCTTCCCGTAAACACAGCTGTGCTTCACTTCCTTGCCCGAAGACCAGAATATGGATTTGGAAAATGAACTTGCTCTTGATCCTCGGTCGATGGTTGATAGCTAGGCTTTCGTGGAATCGAAGTTGTGATAATAGGCGGCCATCCGGAACGTAGAGCAGATCTATCGGAGAACAGGGAGCAGGAAATTCTTGCTTGAATGCCCGGGGCAAGCTCCAGCAGATACAACAGATCCATATCCATAAACAAGAATGAAAAGCGGATTTTGAACCTCCAAGAGATCCTGATCATTACGAGATGCTAATTTTAAACCTCCAATGCCTTAGAGCAGCAAATCCATCAACCCCGGACAAGAAAATCAAACAAACTAGTGGCCAGGCTCAAGAATGGGAAAGTCAAGTTCTAGTATCGGCTATCGCGATGTGGCCAATGGATAATAAATAACTTGCTAACCCAACCCAAAGAATCAAACAGATGCTAGCAACGGCTTTCTAGCTAGAAAACCAAGCCTTGGATCTCCACATAGAAGACAATTCATTCCAATACCAATGAAGCTAAGGCAATAAAGCAAAGGCAAGTTCCAATTATGTAGTGTAGTCGCTCTCATCCCCAAAAGGAAAGAAGATTTTTGGATTTCACCCACTATTCGTTGCCTCTATTCGAACGACACCACTGATCCAATGCCAACTCTTTTAATTGACATTAGTAACATTTTCCACACTTGCTTCTGTTCTCCAATTCCTATTCTCATTCCAATTCTCATCCCATCCCTCGAGATAGCCGGGCCAGTGATTCTCTTTAAGGATCGAACTATAGCAATAGCAAACAAACCGAGCGAGGAAGCTTACTTACCAGGGATGGATACCAATTCAGATGGATTTCCGTATTCACTTATGAGGCTCGAATCTCCTCTTCCACACTGGCAGCACCTAAGTGAAACAGAAGTTTTCTTATCACGGACCGGGTATCGAGGTCAAATAGCAATACGTCTTGGCAGCCTCCCGATGTGGGGTTCCAGGCAGAGGTCGAGAATCTATATGGTCGGTGTTCACGCATGCTTGAATTCCATATCCATAGCTGTCAAAATGACGTTAGTAGGATCATTGGTCGAGTCAAGTCAAGGGAGTGAAGTTGAGGAAAAGCTCTTTCTCTCCAAGTTTGAGCACCGCCTAAAATCGGATCAAAGATTGGAATCCGAATCCAAGTCTCTTCTTTCTTATACGAAGTTTATTTGTTAGTAGAGTAATGTTTCCCTTTCCTTGACTGTCTTCCCTGAGAGATTCCTTGATTTCGGTATTTCACTACTCTAGTTGGAGTAACGTCCTTGCTATCTTCATTCGACCTTGCCCTAGCAGCGACAAAGGACAAATCGAGTTCAGGTTCTGATGTGGCTCGTGACACTAAACCTTACCGAGAGCTCTTGCTCTTGCGGCAACTGTTGCACTACAAGCACAAGCTATTCTTCTAACTTGCTTGACACACCGATGGACCTTGACACATCGATGGAACAATGCGGCCGACTCACTCACCTGCCGCCCTTTAGTAGGAATCACGAGAGGAAGGAGCCTTAGCTGCTTCTATTCTATGCAATTCTCTTCTCATCCCTCGCTTCTCGGCACATAAACTAACAATCCTGCTACTTCTCCTTACAACAACTGCCGAAGCTGAGAGGCTAGGGACCTGTGTCAGGCGGGATGAGTGCTGCTATATGGTTTGAACCCTCTATCTCAGAGATCATTCCTTTTACTGATTTCTAGCTTTTCGAGGCACAAGTAGTTGATCACTTAGACGCATTTAGATTAGAAAGGATTGTTCTCTCTAGGCACATCTTAGGAAGGATTCCGTGTCCCTCCAACTCCATCCATTGGGCGGCGTCTTTTCATCCGGAGAAGCTGCCGGCGATAGCCATGTCCGATCCCCTGTATCTGTGAAAGAGCAAGGTCTTCCTAGTGGAGTCTAGAAAAGAGCCGGGTATTCTCGAGTGGAGTCCGAATGAGACCTGCTTTGCCTCCGGGCTTGACCATTAGCTGCTCTATCTGTTATTGGCATGGCATTCCTGAACCCATAGAAAAAGAAGGATTAGGAGACGCCCATCGAAATAGACTAGGAGGCCTCTCACTAGCGCTTATATAAGCTGCCGGATTCCCTTTCACTTAAAGCCATTCCAACAATCTATTCGTCGTAAGCCCTTCTAGCAAAGCAATCCAAACGTCCCTCCATCTGCATCTCCCTAACAGTCTCTGACGTGGATCTCTTCTACTAGTGATTCAATTGGGGCAAATCCTGCCGCATCCACTTCCTTCTATCAATTAGTGGAATCCCCAAAAGCGGAAGAAGTTCTTTGCGCTAAATACCTTCTTTGCAAGCCGTGGTCCCTAACGGATCGAAATAGCCATCGTAAAGCAGATTCATTTTATGATAGAAAAAGAATCGCTTTCTTCTAGCACATGTATTTCTGAAAGGACTCCATCTTTGGAAAAGCTTCGTTTGCACCTTGCATCGAATTAAACCACTCCTTTCACCGCGGATAAAGACTTGGTGGGTGGGGATGAGACGCTAAGGTAGGGTTCGGTCTGGATGAAACTATCTTTAACACGAGCTTCTTCCTTGTGCGAAGTACCAACTTATTGGAATTCTGCATTGCATATTCACTACCGAGATCTCTTATAAGTTTTGGGACCAGAATGAATTCTTCCTACAGAGGCGTCAGTAAAGGGTGCGGTTTAGCAACCAAGCGTACAATGACCGAAACCAACAGCTCCATCATTTCGAGAACTTCTCTCGCATAGAGGAGATCTTGGCACTACTTTATGTGTTCAATCCAGGAGCCGCCCTCTTCTTCATATCTTGCTTGATATTGGTTTCATAATGAAAAGAGGAAGGAGTGTCGAGCGATGTCGCTTCTCCGCTCTCAGCTCTTTGCTCGAGATGATGTGATCTGATCGATCAGTCTAGAATCAGAACCAATTGGCTAAGTCGCTAAGTCATTGCGCACACTTGCCATCCTCTCATATCGAAAGACGAACAACGACTTCCGGTAAAACGGAGGGCTAAAACCTGAGCCTCTTTTTCCATCCTGTGGGTAGCGATTTCAAGAGTACTTGGTTTAAAACTTCCAGTTTATTCAAGTAGTTTCACTCGATGAAAAATGCATGCAAAATGCATTCTATTGCTGATTCTATGTCAGGCATTACACCTCTGTCCCAAGATGTTCGTGTTAAGGTGACCGATGGCGCTGAGTTAACTTCCTTGTTTCTTCTGCTTGATTTGATCTTTGCAAGTATCTGCTGATATCGCTCCATCACATCAGCCAAGGAGCCCCACATTCCAGAGTGCAATGAATGCAATTCGTAAGCCATTCTTATCTGTCTATGCCCCATATCTTGGATCCGGTCTGTATGAATAGTATTCGTATCACAGCCGAGCAAGAGGATTGACTTACTCATTTCAAGCGGAAGTGGGGATTGAACCCAGTAGATACCTAGCAGCTAAAAGAGGTCCAAAGCACCGGATATGGCTCAAATAGTCCTTATAGAAATGATCTACTGAACTATAACCTTTCGATAAGAAAGATTAGTTACACAAGATATATTCTTCTTTCTCACTTCCTCTAGAAACCAAAGGGAGAAGGAGTGGGAGTTGAAAGCGACAGAGATAAAAGTACCAAAGCAGCTGCAATGTAGGTGGAAGCCTTTCTTTCTTCTTGCACGTATTGAGCTTGGCGCTCCTTGAGATCTCGGAATAGCTCCGGACCAGCGACCTTGAGCGGGTCTCCTCAAAACAACCGTAACTACCCGCTGCGAGCCATGGTCCTTGTATGCTAAGGCGGAGATTAATTAATTGCTGCCACAGACGGCGCCTATCTGTAGACAGATTGGATCGATAAATATAAAAAAAACTTGTCAAGCTTTGCAAGGTCCCTTCTCGTAGAACAGCAGCAAGTCAAGACCAGGTCAAATTCTCCAATTACGGTAATATACCATAAACAATCATCCTTTAGGAGCTATATTATCCCTCTAGGGAGCTAGTATAGTTGGCCATAAGGTCACACCCCTTCTTCATTCCATTTTCTATTTTAGAACTTCGGTTTCAAAGACTTTTCCCACAATAGAGGCTTTGTTCTTTTTGAGCGTAAAGAATGAATCTAGTATCGATTTAAATGGTATCTATCTTCTTAATATTCGCTTTTCCAGGGAATGAGCCAACCCACACAAGAGTGCCTACTAGCTTGTCACGAACGCAGAGGAAAAGAAGTAAGATACCCCGCCCCCGAGCCGGACCCCTTCTTCTTGTACCGCTAGTGGTCTTGGATGAAGAACCACAAGAGCAACCTGAGGTAGTCGAGGAGGAGCCACAAGAGCAAGATGGAGGTTAAAATGAGACAGGTGGTAATACTTCTTTGGAATTGCCGCTTGCACTACGCAGAGACTAGGACTAATCTTTGGAAAGCCTCCGGTCCAATATGGCTATGAGCATGACATTGCAAATTGAGTTTCAGACTCTTATGTCTCACCCAAGACACAAAGCATTCATTGCATCTCTACAATCGTGTCTATTCCAAAGGATTGGAAGGCTGCAAAGCTGGATCCCCGGTGGAAAGAAAGATGCAATGAAGGAGGAGCTTGGTGCACTTCAAGAACAAGACGTGGATCTTCTTCCACTCCCAGCAGGAAAAAGAGCAGCTTGGATGCAAATGGGTGTTCACCGTAAAATAGACTCCAGAGGGTAAGGTGGATAGATAGAAGGCAAGGCTAATTGCAAAAGGTTATAGGAAGACGGGAGATAGACTATGATGAGACCAAAGTACCAAAGGCGAAGATGGACACGGTGAGAACCTTAATCTCATGCGCAATCAACTTACTTTGGGTGGCCTTTACATCAGCTAGATGTGAAGAATGCTTTTCTTCATGGTGGTTATTTACAAGAAGAGATCCATATGGACATTCCTCCGTGTTTTGGAACAAACAGACTGATGGGAAGGTGTGTAGGCTCAAGAAATCTTTGTATGGCTTGAAACAGTCTCCACGGGCGTGGACAGGTTCAGAGAGTTGTTTGTGGTATGGGCTACTCTCAGTGTAATGGAGATCATACAAGACCGGGCATAGACGAATCCATATCACCATTTTGGCGGTGTATGTGGATGATATTGTGATTACTGGAGACGATGTTGAAGAAATCAAATGTTTGAAGGCAAGACTGGAGAAGCATTTGAGGTAAAGGATCTTGGACCTCTTCGATACTTCCTTCGGATTGAGATTGTTCGGTCAAGAAGGGGTAACATTAAGTATAGTGAACAGTAGCTGATTGTTTTACTAAACGAGTAGGTCCTTGTGAGGGTTTAGCAATTTGTAACAAGATAGGCATGTTTGATATCTTTAGTCTGGTGTGTGTTTAGTATTTGGATGGGCTTTATAGTGTGTTTTATGCACCATGGCCCATGTACCTTGTATTTATAGAAGCAGATATGATCAATGGTAGAGATTGATGATCTCTAATCTAATAATACCCATGAAACGAATCCAGACTCGGTGAGTGGTGAAGACCACTTGACCCCGATAGGAATACGGAAGACCTAATTATTGAAGAGAATAGTACAATTAACAACTAAACCTAAAGGGATCCACTTGTCACGAGCAGTCTATAACTAATAGGAAGCGCATATCTCTTACTTGATATCTGATTGATCTTGCAGAGCCGAATTGTTTGAACTTGATCGACCTTAAACGCTAGTTCAATTCCGTGACGACATCATATAATATACGCGAGGCTCAACCAATGATTTTGATTAGACACTTCTCCTTGTTGAATGAGAATGAAGGAAGAGTGCCGAACGACTAAAGCTAACAGCCAGCCGGATACCTAAAGCTCAAGAGGATGTCCCACCATAGCAAGATATGATACGCACCAATTAACTGGTAAGCCAACCTTCCCCATTGCTTTTCTTTCAACTAACTAGAAAAAGAAGGCGGCTCTTACGCGACTAGGCCGAGGAAACCTCCACCATCGGGCTGAACTGAAACACATCATCCCATCCATTCCATCAAGTAAGCACGGGTCCCCAGTGACATATTAAAGAATGCCAACTTTCTCCCAACCGGTCTGTGAGAAGAAATGCCTAGATACTCGGTATGAGGAGAGCTCAGCAAGGTGCAAAGAGCAGGGTTTGGTAGGTCGAGCCTCTTCTGAGGCAGGAAATTGGTCTATACCCACGCTTGCTTTTGTTTTTTCGTATGGCACTCTTAGGGTGATTTGCGAAGTTGTTGTTTCGATCGTAGCCTGTAAGAAAAGAAGTGTGTCGCATCGATCGCATCAAGATTAATCTATGTTATTTTTCATACGCATTTCAATTCACCGGCTGCGCTTGGCCTTAGCTTTAGTAGCAGGGTTGGCGCTTTCTTTTCAATGAGGGAATGGTGGCGCTATCACCCATGGCACCTTCATCCCGAGCAAGAAGTGAGTAGTTGGCATTTCCGGTTTCCGAACAAATGGATACAAATTGACCTTGTGGATCCGATGATACCACGCCTGGGAGACTTTCGGAAGAATAAGAAGAAGAAGGCGGATTCCATTCTTCAAGTCAAAGTCAAGGGCTACTGGCAGCTCCTATCAATAACGATCCTTTGGATCTATAATCATTGAAAGAGGTCTCTATATTACAACAATTGAGAGTTGCCTCTTGCTATCACTACCTCGTACCAATCAAGGAGCTCTAAAGCATGCTGAGCTGGCCGGGCGAGATCACTAGCTTTCGGTAATATGTGCCTGTCACTTCACTCGAGCCTTGAGAGAATCCGCCAAAGCCTATATCTACAAAAAGCGAAAGAGAAAGAAATAAGCAAATCTGAATAAGTTGATAGGAGGGAGTGCGGTGTTCTGTTCAAGATTTCTCTCAAGCCTAAACCTTCAAAGCTAACTAGTAGGCTTTGGATCCATGGCTCGACACGGTGGAAGGTACTCTCCAGAGTTAAAAGTGAGTTCTACGAAAAACAGTGATTCTCGCTTTCCTCCGCAATTTGGCCCATAGTAAGAAAAGGTAAGGTTGCGTAAGATATGGGAACTTCGTAACCGACTATCGAAAAACAACCGAGAGTTCACTACTGGTCAAGTACACCAATTCTGCTCATGTTAAACTTACTCGGAAAAAACTCTAGTAAAATGGTAAGATGAATCAGTCAAAGGCAATTCAATATCCAAATCATCATAATAAGAATAGGGCTTCGATCGGAGCATATACTACCGGATAGAGAGCGAGGCGGATGGAGGGATTATGGTTCCAATTTGTTGGCAGGTGCTTTATTTGTAAAAGCAAAGGAACTTTTCAAGAGTTTCGATGAATTGAAAACCGGTTTTGCTTCGCTCTTGCTTCGTGGTCTTGAGCAAGGAACTACTCAGATTCGCACCTTGATGTTTATTGGAAGGAAAAGCCAGAAAGCAAAGAGGTTTGGTTTATGTATGGTGGAAGGTTACATTTTCCAGTCGGAACGATGGAGCTCTAAATAAAGGTATGAAATCCAATCCCTTATCTTTCTTAAGCATAGGGATGAAAGCCAAGAATGAAGTCGTCTCATCTCGTATGGTAGCCTATTCTTTACCTCTCGTTCGTGGTTGGATGCAACATTTCCATGTTATAGATAGGTGAGTTGAGCAATACTTGTTTTCGAGGATTTCCACAAGTCCGTCCGAGTTGAGGGGCTAGGGCTTGAATCCGGTCGGTTGTCCGACAGTGCCGTAGTTGAATAAGCATTTCCTTTATTTACTTCTAGAAGGACTCAAGTGAGACCAGAGAGAGAAGAGTTTTCCATAAACCATAGCGACTAGCTAGTCTCAAAACAAAAGAGTTCTTTTACAAGATGGCGGGTTTGGGAAAGTAAGGAAAGTCAAGCCCGATGATTCTGTGGGAAGGGACGGATTGCGAATTCCTTTTTCCTTCCTTTTTACGCCACCTCCTCCCAATCCTTGAAGATATGAAGCAATATTTTATTAAGACTAAGTGAAGGTTGGTATGGCCCAATCCCATCATTTAAATGAGAGTGGATCGAGGGAATGAAATCTAGACTATAGATTGAACTAGAAAAAAAATACAATCTATTCATTCATTCATCTTATCTTCCATTTTAGAAAGTAGCAAGCAGCGAATAAAACGGCTGCAGCAAGAAGTTTCGCACTCTAACTCGAAACGGATTTCGCGCATTGAAAGTGTCATCCCTAGCTTTGTTCTAACCGCCCTTCCTTTAAGTTTCAGTATTCAAACTCTTCCTAGAATTAGATTGTTAGTATAGAATAGGAGAAGAAGGGCTTCATTGCCCCAGTATTCCTGCATGTAGCTTTGAAAAGGGCGAGGTGTTGTTCAGGGTTCCCTACCCCATTCAACATTTTGCATTTTGGCGCAGATGCTATACCCCTTCCTTGGGGTGCAGTACCATATCAAATTCACTAGGGCCTCTTTCCTCTCTTTTTGTTGGCAACCCCACAATGTATGTTTTGATTTGGGAGGCTACCAATTCTGGAATTTCTTCTCGAGACATCCCCGTCAGTCAACTTCTCTTCGGGATGGGTCGTTGGTATTTTGTGGGAGATAATGTGTCGGTAGTGGTAGAAGTTGCTCCCTAGTAGGCATGGGCGCCCGCCTAGATGAAGGGATTTTCTCATCTTGAGGTGTCGGGAGGAGTAAAGGAGATTGACTCTTCTCATCATTAGCCTTTTTATTGACACTAGCTCTTTATATAGTCAATTTTTTGGAGGAGTATCGTATCGGTGAGGCACAGATCATTGGTATTGGATGTATCGTTAGGTTGTGCCGAGTCAAATCAGCGAGCTTATTTTTTCCGTTCTTGAGAAAAGAGATCCCTTACCCTTTCTTTAGAAAATGATGAATATGAAGTCCGGAGGCTGCGGGTACTATGGATCCTCGACTCCCAATCGGTTACCTTCACAGGTCTCGCCGGTGTTGCTCAGAGGTCGTGATGTGCCTCGAGATGGCCGTCTCCTGTCCCCCTGCTCGTGGGGAATCCGCTCATGGGGCGTCGCTCTGCTGCGTCTGGCCCGTCCTCTAGGCACCTTTGCAGGGCGGGGAGTGTGACAACGTACACGCTTCCCTTTACTCCATAGGGCCTTTTCCTCGATTGCAGGGTTTGGTGGCCCGAAATTGACTTGGCTTCGCCAAAGGCCTCATCTCCAAAGCCCGGCTCATGAGGCGTCCCTCTCATTGTAGGGCTGAGCCCCTCGCCTCGCTCTTGTGACATGCTATGTTTCCCTTCTTCCATTCTCAAGTCAAGGGTGAGTCCCATGCGTCGGTTGTGGATCGCGGTCTCACGCACTAATCCCTACAGGTGCTCATAGTAGGCCGGCCTCCCTACCTAAACCAATCATCATATCGGTCCCTAGGCCCCATTGCTGGAAAGGCTCGGCTTCAAAACCGTACGTGGAGCTTCCGCCTCATACGGCTCCTCTAGGGATGGGGGTAGGCCCAGCCCAGGCTTGTGCGGTTAAGGTTGTTGTACACGACCTCGGTTGAGCATTCAGTTAGAGGCGGCGATCGCAGGTTCGCCGGAGGAGAGGGTGTTGCGAGCAAGATTGCACAAACAAAGCACTCCTGCCCGCAGCCCTATTCTAGAAATTCGGTGGCTACGTTACTTATAACCGCAGAACGAGCAATGAATCCCCAACGACAAACGAACAAGGCGGGGCATTTTCGGGAGTAGCCCCTTCGTAAGAAACTTCCTGGCACATACATTAAGGGAGCCATCGAAGGTGATCAAACACCTGAAAACGGGGACTACCCGAGCTAATGATAGAGGCAAGAACACTTTCCGGCCAAGTCCCATTAATTGATCATAACGATATCGTGGAAATGCTGCACGGACCCATATATATAGAAACAGAAAAGAAGAACCTTGATACTAAACCAGATCGAACAAGGGATCTTTTTGGAAATGGGAAGATCTAGGATAGGCAACCAACCTCCTGGAAAGAAGCGATGTGCATAGACCGGGTGAGTAGGGATGCAGCTCCGTGGACCGCTCGTCGGGCCTGATAGGTGGTGGTATCACACCCTTCTCAAAGGAACTGTCGTGAGACTCTCACCTCATACGGCTCCGTCCTGGAATCTGGACCCCCCTTTTCCTTTGACCAACGGGTCCTCGAACCCATGGGGGTTCCGAATAATTCATTCGTTGATTGATTCAAGGTAGATTTAGCCATTGTGGGTGGAAGCTAGTCGCCAGAAGCGAAGCAGCGATCTTCCGGGCCGGAAAGGTTATATTTTTCTGACGCATAAGCTACCGCAAAATGAATGAAGGAAAAAGGCCTCGGGATTAGAAAGACTAAAGAGGCATGGAGGGCCGACTACAAGATTACGGCTACAATACAAGCCATGAGCGATAGCGAAGCCTTCAGCCTTTTTTTCGAAAGCCCCACAACTAGCTATCTTATAGCAGATAAGGCAAGCCTACTCAACTAATCTCATGTAAACGCCTGTTCGCTAAAATCCAAATAGAAAAAGACAACTACTTATTAAACATGTAGTTGAGTGCTCCGTCGTTGTTCGGATCTTGACCGAGTACGAAGCTTCCCAAGCTCTATGCTGTTTGGGAACTCAAGAAGTGTCTTACCACCTTCTTGATTGACTATATTTGAGTCTTTGGGGTACTTTAGGATTATATTCCGCGCCGAAGATTTGTGCTTGTGGGCTAGGGTGAATATAGCGGACCAGCGGATCTGGTAGTTGACAATCGTTCGGACTTGGTAAAGGTTGTCGCAGCACCTGTAGTAGAGACGGAGGACTTACCGCGATGCCCGCGGACCAATTTACTATGTCTCTGTCACGACGTTGGTCAAAGAGGCCACGTGGATTGGCCTGGGTCTTCTTCGCTAATGAGACCTCGATCCTGAAGCCTTCGAGTATCTTTTTGATAGGCGCCTCTATCATGTATGGGGAATTCGCTGCTGAAAGATCCCGCCAGGTCCCCTTCCTTCCCCGCCACCTTCCGACCAAAGGGAGTATACAATTTCTTCTTCAGGACACTCATGCCCGATCGTGAGATCGCCTGTTGAACGCCTGATGGCACCTTGCTCTGACCTGAGCTATGCAACAACGAGATCCCCTCGATCTTTGCGGATGTGCTTGACGGTCCCCATAATACGCTTAACTTGGGAACTTTTTAGTCCATCTTTTCCAAGAGTCTCCGCTAGTTGAACCGCGTCCAAGAGATCGACCTCTTCCGCTCATCCCCTTCGTCAGCTCTTTGATAGGGATACTATAACCTAGGTCCCTAAACTTGGAATGGATGGCGGAGCGTAGGTGGCAGGCAGTTATATGGATACGGTGCTTTACCCGTAGACGCTTCTCCAGCTCTCGCAAGAATTGTATGGGAGTCGTCCTCGGGGGGACTTCCCGAATGACCGCATCTTGGGAATTCTACCGTACTCTGTGCAGCTATGGTTGTTGATCTGTGGAGCCTATCCAAAGGTTCAGACGGATTGTAGGAAGTGGGTGATACGTTTTGTATTTCTATGAGAAGAAATACGGCACCCACGATTCCCAGTAGTAAGTCGTCGGCATATCGCGTAACAAATCCTTATTAATAAGGAATGGCTTTTAAAGGGGGCAGCTTACGGGCCAGGCCTCTCTCTGACCTGATAACTAGCATCGCCTCCCCGCCCAGCTCTATCAGCAGGCCCCTTCTTTTGCAATACTTAAGAAGGTCTCTCATGGCCAAATTCTTATTAAAGCCTTCTCTACCATTGAATTTGGCCTTGAGGGGTCAACCCAATGACTTCTATGAGGAAGGCGGCGCAAAGGAGGCTCGAGGGCTTGTTAAGGAAGGCGGCTAGGGCCGCTGAAGGGGGAAAACGAAAGGCGTTTTCTGGTCTCCCCTTCACTGGGGGTGCTTGTGTGGGGGGTGTGCCACGACGAAACAAGGGAATGAAAGGTCGCTTATGCGTTGGATGCTCTTTACCCTCCCACTATGAGGGCTCTGTTGTCTTGGGGAGCGTTGAAGCTTACTTCTTTTCCATACTTTTCTTGGTCATCAATACGACGACCTATTCTTAATAGAACCGATCTTATTTTCACTACAAGAGGAATTTCGTGCTTCGCGGATCCTCCCAATCTCTGATCGAGCTTGTGTAGGTAGATATTGCCTGGTAGGGCCGATAGTAGTACACTGTTTGGGATGGAGTCAGGGCCCTTCTCACCCCCTACGAGTCGTCCGGTGGAAAACTTTTTCTGAGTGGGGTAAAGAACTTGGAATCGTCGATCTCTTCCTTCAAGATTGAGATGAATCGATATCGATCGATGGTGTGAAAACACTTCGATGTCGAATTCCAAAACCAGCGAGAGGTTCCCCACTCTTCTTTGATCCGTCGAGGGCCGAGTGGCAGCCTCGACCCGAGCGGAAGTGCGATGTGTCCGGAAACTCGGGATCGTAAATGGATTGGTACCATTCTGATCGCCTCTTTCATGATCTTTTCTATGGGTAGAACTACTGTGAGCGGTCTAAACTTCGACCCTTCTTTCTTTCTTCATTTAAAAAAGGGGGAGCAAAGCCTGTTTTTTGCTCCCTCAATTGATAGATCAGGGCCCCTCCTGCCGGCCCGAACGAAAAGGCTCTTTAAGGAAGTAGTCCCATCACTCTCGGGCCCAAAGACCAACCAAGAGGAGGCGGGGCTCTCTCCAATCATTCCGAAGAGCCGAGATCTCGTAAAGGAAAAATTAGCTAGCTCGGAGGTTTGGACCCGGGTGAATCGATTCGGTGAAGGAAGGGAGCCTAAACTTAAGGCTTTTCCAAGCCTTGCCGATAAGCGCCTCATGGCTCGCTCGATTCGCTCATGAGTTCTTAGATCAAGAGATCTGGATAGAGTCTCGCTCATAAAGGAAGAGTAGCGGCTAGCGCGCTCGCTTCTCTTTTCGACGCGAGCTCGCTGCTGTCTTTTAGCTTCAAAACTATAGGGCGTGCGTTAGCACTACGGCTTTTCAGCCTCCCTTTGCTGGTTCCGAACTATCACCGATCCCAGAGATCAACCTTCAAACCTTTTCTTTGAATCTCGTGAAGGCTTTCTCGGGAGAAAGCTGGTTGAGAACCGCTAAACGACCTAAATGAAAAAGAGGAGACCGACTCGACCTTTCAAAGCCCTATCTCATCTGGTTGATAGTAGAAGGTACGTGCGATGATACCATGGACATAAACGAGGTCGAGCATATCTTTAATGATTTCAAACTAAAGTGTACCTAAAGCCTGCCCTGGATATGAAAAAGGATTTGAGCGAGGAAGAAGATGAGGATCTATCACCAGATGAGGAAATGGAAACAACTAAGTATTAGTTAGGTTTAGGTTCAGGAAATGGAAATGGTAACAATGACCCAAAAATGGTAAGGTTTTCTTTTCAAAGAAAAAGGAACGCAAAAGTTTTGCGAAATCCTTATCTTTCGGCTTTTAAAGAAGATAGGCCATTACAAAAACAAGGTATAACGATCGACTTTCCTATCAGGATTTTACAACCTGAATACCAAGGGACCACTATTAGAAGAGAGCATAATAAGTAAATGCCGACGCCATCTTTGACTTTTGGATGGTCGGCGGCGCCATACACTCGATAACCAGCACCGCGAGTCAAGAAATTCAACGAAATAGAATCCTAAAACAATCTTATTCGAGCACACACGGGACCCACAAAGCAATGAAATTCACACTGGCGGCAATCATCCGAGCAGAGAATGGAGAAGGAAATATACTTGAAATTGTGTTTTTCCGAATGAGAAAGCCTTTGGCAAACTCCTTGCAAATCTGTTTTTGCCGGGCACAATAGACATATCTGCTCGGTCACAACATAAGGAACCCCCAATGTTCCTCAAAGCCTACCCGACCTGACAGCTTTAGTTGAATGATCTGATCCCGAAGCAAGCTTTCTACTTAAATTGCTATGACTGGCCAACTAATGATAGGACTACCTATCTTGATGCTTTGAATCTGTATTCGTAGCTTTTTTCCAACTACGGGACTACTAATTTCAAGTACAAAGCTCTCCAATGAATATGCTACTGCTCTTACTTTCTACCGAATCCGAGCATTGAAGCAAGCTCTTTATCGCGCCATAACCGAAGTCTCTCCTTGCAGCTCGACCAATCCACCCGTCATTGCAAATAACTGCTCCTTACTCTTTGATTGTATGTCCATTTTTGCTTGATGTCCGCTCACCGGATCTGGTACATGAAAAAGCCATTCCTTTTCGCTTTCCTTCAACCACTCAAGATACTTTTTTCTTTGGAAGAGTCAAGCGAAAGCAATTAGTTTAGAAGGAAGAGGAAGACCTAGGGGCTTACGTCCTCATTTCACTCTTTTGCTCCTGCGAGACACGACTCAACTACTTTTTACAATTGTGAGGGTAGCCCGGAGGTCGGATGAAGGGTCTTCCCCATAAAGATAGATTAGTACTTGGAAGGTTCATGAAGGAAGGGCTGAAACAAGGCAAAACTATTCAATGGGTTAAATAAATATGAGCTATCCGTGAGAATATCAAACCCCTATCTATTTATAAGAAGAAGATAGATAGGTCCACGAGTTGAGAAAGAGAAGTTCTAACTAATCAAGTATGAGTTTACCCACGAGAGTCGAGGCTGCATCATCAAAGGGGTATAGAAATAATTCGAAGCACTATGGCCTCAAGCGAAGGGCAGGAACGAACGGAATCAATGTGTTCCAATTTATCCGAGTAAGGATAGCAGCTGAGAAGGGACAAAAAATAAGCGTAGACAAAAGGTAGGACCAGATCATGCGAAGAGCTCTTCGCCCTATTGATTAGGAATCTGGATCGAAACCACCGTGCCATGTCTCCCGATAAAAGATGATCCCCACAATGGATGTCAGGCCTTGGCTTTATAAAATCTGATTGGATCCGCACTAGAGGATAAGAATACAGATAGGCTGACTAAGAAGATCTTCAAATTGTCTTACCTGAAAAGATGAGTTATTCAAAGGAATACCTGAAGAATAGAATAGAATAGAATAAACACATGGCACAACTGGGTGCTAGAATAGTAGTTGATAGAAGTTCTAGTCACTTAAAAAAAAACAACCACTGCTTAACTTAATTAGATCATAGAAGATAAGCAAGCGGGTTCGGGCAGTTAGTCCTATTTGAAGGCAAGAAGTTCGGGTAGTAAGGGCTAGGTTTATATAGGGGCTATATTTTTGAGAAACATATGGTCTTGCTCATTTCTCATCAAGGAATGGAGATTGGGTTGGTGTTTGGAAGGGGGATTCATAAACTGACCTTGGCCAAGAAGCGAGAAAAAAGGATCGACGTCTTGGCGGCGCTAAGCGCGTACTCTTCTTCTGCGAGACTCCATCCAAATCCACCACTTACTTGTCGGTGTTCCATTCTGTTATCTTAGACTATGATGCCTTCTTCAATTCCATTCTTCGTCTCCCTAGTCGAAGTCTTCTTGCTGGCCCAACCCAACATGCATTTTAGAGTGCCGTGCCAAGGCGATAGGCGCTCCGCCAGTCACGCATGATCGCCAGAGCCTTTCTTGGCTATGTAAATATAGGGCCGGAATAAGTGCAAGATCCTCAACAAAATGGATTAAGGTGGGCTTCGGATCCTCAACAAAGTTCTTGTTTGATCTGCCGCTATTATCACAATATCCCTCCTTTTAGGGTTAATGCTATCAATGGTGAATCGATCATTCGCTATCCTTTTTTTTAGAAGAGCTTTTTGAATGGAAGAAAAGTAATGAAACCCGCGATGGCTCTTGAATAACCTCCTTTGATTTTTTTTATAATAAACCCTTTGACCTTTTCTTCGTTCGCCAAATCTTCTTCAGTTCTATCCAAGCTCGGTTTTGTCTGAATCTTTGTGGAAGAAGAAGCGGTTCGCCACCGCTACATCCAGGATCCCACAAAATCATTAAACCTAGCGGATGCTCGCTCTTTGATCGCTGATTCACGGCCACTAGATCGATGAAGAATCTCTCAAAAATCCGCTTTTTGATCAGTGATTCACCAGCCACTACATTCTTGGATCCCACCTTATTCTCAAACCTGGTGGCTCGCTTGATTGGCAGTCCTGTAAGCTCATCTTCCATACAAATTTTGGGGGTACCAGGGCCTGCATCCACCAAGAACATTTCTTCACTTAAGCGTAAGCGTAAAACTGAAGATTGTGAGGCGTTTCCACTACATAATAAGAAACTAGAATTAGATCTTGAAATGATCGACTCCAATAGATGCTCATCATAAGCTATTTTTTCCTCCTATTCCTATTGATCGAAGTATCCAGCAGCGCCACACCAGAGTGACTTCGAAGCGCTACTGGACGGGGCCGAAATCCGGCGACCGATTGCTGGCTCTGAATAACCAGCCCAGCAAGAAGCTAAATTCGTCCATAACATAACATAACGGGCGGGGTTGCGCGCGAGCCGAAAGTGGCGTAGGTGCACAAGAGTACTTCGCCACAACCATCTCTTTTTTATAGGTTCTACGGACCGATGCCTCTTGCTTCATCTGGTAAGAAAGATTCATAGATATGCCTGGACTTAGAAGGACGTAGCGCCAGCAAAATCTTCCTCGGGTATCGTCTGTAGCGGCACTATGAGCGGGCGCTAGCAATCCGGACCGTATTGAAAAGGTTCCTAAGACACAGCATGGAGGAGTCAAAATATTCAGAAGCGAGGTCCAAGAATGAAGAAGGGGTAGAATTACTGAATGAATATGAGCTGTGGCTAATACCCGAGGCATAAAAGACGCATTTTCTACGGGATCCCGAAACCACCAGCCACCCCGACCTAATTCATGATGAGCCCACCAACTTCTGGCGAGATGCCTACGGTTAAAAACAACCGACATGTCAAGATCCAAATTTGAATTGGTTCCTGGTCCTGGTCAGAGACCACCGTGTTCGCGCCAAGCGGTCCAACAAAGAGGCGAAGTAGTGGTCTCTTTCTTTCCATTATGAACGACACGCCGCTTGCTCCCTCCTCAGTCCATTAAGCGCTCTGTCCAGAGCGAAGAGAAGGCGAAAAGCGCCGCCAAGTAGCATGAGCAGGCTTCTATTGCTACGCAACAATAGAGCAGCGCCGCCCACAAAATGTTTGAATGATCGGGTAAAGAGCGAGCTTCTTATATGGGATCCGACGCATCCAGCAGAGCGAAGCAGCGTTCCATTCTTTTCGGCGGCATCCTTTCGCATTGGCGGCGAGTGGAGTGCCACAATCCCATTCATCATTTTGGATCTACATAACCCAAAGCCCATAGCACTGGCGACATCTCCGGCATAAATGCAAGGAGGATGTATAGCTAATATAGGATCTTGTGGAACTGGATTTGATTCAGCAAGCGGTTCGGTACGAACGAAGAAATTTCGAACAAAAGGATCGGAACTTCGGCGATAGGAAAGGAGAGAAAACAAAGCAATGCCAAGAGCTCCGTCAATCTGCTGTTCATCGATAGACGAAGCTCTCTCTTTTTCATCTCGTGCGGATGTAACAAAAGATTAGTCCTTTTTCCTTCTCGCGAACCACGGGGCGCCAGTATCGAAGAGCAAAGCTCATTTTCAAAAGCAGGGTCAAGCGGCGCATTAAAAAGGGCTGGCCCGTTAAAAGGACGCTTACTTTGTGAACGAAGTTCGTAATCAACAAGGGTTCTCCGAGCGAAGGGAGTGTACATCAAGCGCAGCCCAACTTTTTGTTGGAGAGATAGAATGGAGTTCTTCATGAAGTTCGAGACAAAGGAAAAATCAAAGTTTCTCTATAGCCTCTTCGTTTTGAGACATTATGGCTTTGGGGTCGACCCGGTAACAAAAAAGGAATCCATAAAAACTTGGGATCCAACACCATGATAAAATACTACCCTCATGATTAGACCATGTCCCTGAGATTTGATAAAAAAAGGTGCATTAGCGGTTAATACGTTGTAATTAGATAAGTTATTTGGAATATGACGGAACGAAAGACCAAGGAAAGGAAGAAGAATGCACCAAAATGCAAGTGCTGCACCAAATGCTCGTGGTTGTTTCTTGTTGTAAGTGAATGCAACGAAAAGACCCGGAAATAACGAATAATGAGAAAATTCATTTATAGACATTTCGTGCTCATTTCCAAATTTATGCTTAGTTATTCCCATCATCCGGTAACCAAGGATGATCCCAATCTCCTTTAGTAATAGATCTTTTTGATATGTCTCGATCTCAGTGGCAAGGAAGAGAAAATGCATCGAAGTCGTTTATCAAGAAAGTGGACGAGCATGGCGGTCCCTATATCTCTGAGGGGTGTACCACTTTTTTTCAAGTCAGCTTAAGAGGTTCAAAAGAGAAAGTCACTCTCCTTATTCTTGGCTAGTGGAATGGAAGCAAGACTCTTTCCTATACACTTTGCCGAGGGGAGAGAACTAAAAGATAACTCAAGCTAGACAGAAAGGTGCAAAAGTCCATAGTTTCTTAAGGATCCTGTAAGCAAGTAGGTTAAGATTGTCATTTAGCTTCAATTTCTTGATCTCACAAGCGGGTCCGCATGCAACAAAAGAAATTGTATTTTCCTACTACTCAGGCCTTGCCCTGAAAGGATAAGGAAATTGGATAAGAGCGAGAGCTAGACCGTATTTGTTGGTCCAATGCTAGTGGAGGATTCAGACCGAGGACCCCTGTGGTGGCTACTCATAAGTAGATGAAGGATTGAAAGAGGACTGATCACCCTCTACGATTTGTGATCTTTTAATAGAAAGAAAAAGCCTTCTCTCGGACTTAAAGGTAAATGAAAGCGGATTTTTTTCTCTCCTCTAAGCTAGCAAGAAGTCAAGTAATCTGAGAATACTGCCCCAATCCGTAGCTGAGGACGAACTCATCTCATAAGCTTTTTGAACCAAGCACCTGTTGTAGAAATGAAAAACCACCCACTAGCAGAGGCTGGAACAACCCATAGAAGTGTAGGGCTGCTTCAACCAGGCGTACCTGTATCCATTGATTTACCTCCTCTAGAGAGTATTGAACTTTGTGACAAATAGGTTATAGTTACACTCCTTAACTCCCTATTCATGAGATATAAAAGCTAGCTAGTAAGAAGACTTTCCCTTCTTTTACGGGAGGGTGAGAACTTGAAAGACTGGCAAGAGAAAAGGAAGAAAAGAGGCTAATGCTATCTAAACGATTATTTCAAAGTTTACCAAGTTCGATCGTTCACGCAGGACAGGGACTCTTTTAAATAAGATAGGTGTATGGCTGCGAATAAGTCTATTCGGCAAGTCATAGAGAAGGACTGGATATAAGCTATTCCCCGGTTCTTCATTGGATCCTTTTAGTTTAATATTACTTTTTGGAAGCAATCTCATAATAATATGTATTAGGGACATCATTTAGGATAGCAAAAGCATTTTTGGAGCAAGAGGGATTACCTTCCAGATTCTTTTGTGATACCCTCTGTGTCGCCTTCTCCTGGATGGTCAGCCCGGTGTCCTGAATCCTTGAGCTCTTCCTCATGGCTTTTGACTGGTGACTTACATTTCATCTTATTTGCTGCTCTCTTAGTCCTTGGATATGATGTCTTCTGCCACTCTCCTTGGTGGCTATTCTCCACCATCTCGGTCCCCTCTACGAGGTCAGCCTGAATCTGATTAGTGGTTGTCTCTGCCTAATCCACCAAGTGTGTACAAGACAAGATCTTTGTCCATCACGGGTTCTCCTGCTGCTGCAAGTTGATCAGACTGGAATTTGATCCTGCGCAGATAATCTTGAAGCGATCTGGGATCCTTTCTTGATCGTTTGGATCTGAATCGCAGCTCAATTATTTGAGCATTTGTCATACAACCAAGACTTCCGGTTTTTCAGGTTTTCTCCCTTTTCTCTGAGGGTTTGCTGCTCCGCTTTGCACCGATGAATTATTCTATTCTTCTCCTTTGGTTCACCAGGGGAAATCAGAATTCACCATTGAATCCTGTGGATCAGCTCCCTTACATAATAATATTTCACCATATCAGCCACGAGGGAAAATCTGAAAGACGGAGGATAGAGAGTGAGAGAAAAGAGTGTGAGACTTGGCGCCGCTCTCCATTTCGAGGATTTCGGCGATTACGGGGTGATTGAACTATTTCTTTACCTGTTCAATTTGTAACGAATCAAGATATCCTCTTGTTCCTGTATAAATAGTAGCTATCTGCTCTTCCACCGGGAGAGGATTTGCCTGGGATTGTTTAAGCAATTCCCTTTAATCGTCGACCCCTTGCCAATTGATTCTCGACTTGTTTTATCGAGAGCAGAGGCGAATAATAGGCTTGTCACTCTGCGAATTGAGCTAGTTCCAATTTGGATTTGCCACTACTTGTTTCATGGCTTTAATTTGAGCCATGGATCCTACTCTGGAAACAGAAATACCCACATGAATAGCGGGTCGAATTCCGGCATGGAATAGATCCGCAGATAAGAATATTTGTCCATCTGTAATGGAGATGACATTAGTTGGAATATAGGCGGAAACGTCTCCAGATTGAGTCTCAACTATTGGTAAAGCGGTCATGCTTCCTTCGCCTAAAAGAGAATTTAATTTAGCGGCTCTTTCTAAAAGGCGTGAATGCAAATAAAAAACATCCCCTGGATAAGCCTCATGGCCGGGAGGTCTTCTTAATAGAAGGGACATTTGGCGATAAGCTTGGTCAGTTCCTCGAAAACGGAAATAGTTCTGCGCATATACTCCCTTGGGTGGGTAACCCCAGGTGCTGTTTTTGTGATTAAGACGAATCGATTAAACACCTCCTTCTTGAGTGTCCACTTGTAAAATTGTTATGCTGACATCATGGATGCCCAAAGAGAAAAAGCTGTAGCATGCGTGCACGCAGGTAATCTCAATTTGTATAAGCTCCTTTGACTCGCTGAATATGCATTCTGATTCTGGTTTTCTCCTTTTGAGGAATCCATCACCACGGTCGCCACAAGTCGAAGCCTCCTACTCCCTCCGTTTCGAATTACTTATCTTCGATTTGTCTAGATACGGATGTATGTAGCACTAAAATGAGTCTAGATACATCCGTATCTAGACAAATCTAAAACAAGTAATTCAGAACGAAGGGAGTACTTAAAGTCAACGCACAAGCTAAGTTAAGCTAGGTAGCACTAAAAGGAAAAGGTAGCCTCATGCTTGCACGCTAATGCATGTACAGTGCAGCACAACACAGGTTTTTTCATGATAATACGTGTTTCATTCATATCATAAAGAACAAAGTACAAGTCACGTAAACACCAACATGACAAAACTGAAAAGATAGCAGAACATCTCTGAGCTTGACACCAACGCTGGTCATCTGCCTCTGGCACCACCACAGCAGTCATCGAAGAAAAGAATGGCGAATCACCTCCTCACACGAGCTCGACGCGGCTCCATCGCTGATATGGAGCTTTGCGGATCTCCAAAGTGGCTCACCAAAAGTGAAGCCTTTGTCATTGAACGAATCAGACCAGGGCAACACCCCGGACACGCCATCGAACTCCAGATCTGGCACCCCACAACGACTAAGACGCCGAAGGAGGAAACCATACCTGCCATCCACGAACCACGAGCCCAGCACATGTTCCGTCTTCCAGATATCGTTGATGCAGACCACAATCTGCATCCGCTCCTGGACTACCTCCCAAGCTCCGCGCCGGCCGAGCAACAAAGCGCCGTCACTGTGATGGAGTCCAACGACACAGGTCCACCACGAGGATGCCGTTGCCGCTACGCCATCCTTGCTTGAACAGACTGATTTCCAAATCCATTCCCAACCATAGAACCGATGGCCTCGTCAGGGAAGAATCCGAAAAATCTTTATTCAGCATCATCATCGTCGCCGCCGAAGCAAAGACGATGAAAAACCTAAAAACCTATACTACAAGGGAATAAAAACGATCCACGCAAGTGGATCCGGTGACCCCCCTCATCACCGACGACCAAGGTCGTCGGCGGAGGGGAGCCGCCGGAGGACGGCGCCGGAAGATTGGCCTCTCCTGGCGGCGGCTAGGGTTATAGCCGCCAGGAACGAGGAAAACAGCGATCAGCACAACACAATTTTTGAGCTGAAAACTGTAGGGGAACCGTACAAAACATGTACTGATACAGAGCTCGGTCGGAGGCGTACTCACTTTCAGTGCATAGCAATAATATAGGTAAATGGGTACTCGCTCTCCCGAAAAGAAAAGAAAAAAGGTACTCGCTTGCACTATTCTATACTATGCAAGAACAAGTGTAAACTAGTGCAACCTTAAAAAACATTATGATTCAACTCAATCAATTACAAAAATGAATTGCATTTTAAGTTTCCAATCAAAATTTAGTAGTGTCACACAATCAAAACATCGAATATGTTGTTGCACTCACAAATACAGGAGAAATTCAATGGCGAAAGAAATCAACTAAGCATCTATGAATGAAGACGCAATAAAAATATATGATATTATAAGGTAGAATCAATTAGGAGTACTGATATTATCCTGAAAAGAAAGAAAATAAAGAAAAAACTCAGAAAAATTGATTACTAAAATTTGCAACTGATTTCATAGAACTTGCACTATTGCACAATGTGCAAGAGCAAGCATATAGTAGTGTAGTTTTTAATGATAATTACGATTCGAGTAGAACCGAAAAAATGAATTTCATTTTAATTCCTAACAGAAAAGATCCAAAAATTAACTAAGCAACAAGAAAAAGGAAAGGAACTGAAACATTAGCAAAGGGGGAGAGAAAGATAACAAGAAGAGGGCAACTATTAAACAGGTATTTTTTTTGGGTCCACTTAAATCCCTATCCACTCTTGGATCAAGATTCAAAGGCCCAACTGCCTTCTTCTTCCTTCGACCTTGTTCTTCCCCCTATACCAAAATTAAAATAAAAATAGGAAAATAGAAATAAAAAATAGAGTTTTCTAAGAAAGAAAAAATTAGTGGCATTGTATTACCCTTAATGAAGAAATTAAATAAAAATAATAATTAGGAGTAATTGTACTACCTTGTACTAGAACTTAAAATAAATAAAACAAAAAAATCTAAGAATGAATGAATTATTGGCATTGGTATTACCCTTATGAAGAAATAAAATTTTAAAATTAATTATGAGTACTGGTATTACCCTATACTAAAACTAAAATGTAAACTAAAAAAATAAAGTTTTTGAAGAAAGAAAGAATTAGGCACATTGGTATTACCCTTAAAGATGGAAGAAAATGTCGAATATAAAACAAATGAAGTAAAATACATTTACTTATAACATGCAAGAGTAATCATATAATAGTGCAATTTTTGCATTCTAATATAATTTACACATATATACCATTTATGAAGAAAATAATTTACACATATACCAACGTTGACGCATACTCATAAAGTAAAAAAGTGTTCAAACCGAAATAAAAAACAAAATCAAACACACGTGAAACAAAGAAAAATGATTGACCGCACTAGAAAAACTCAAGCAACTGTTCAACCGCGAATGTGCGACCGAAGTAAAATGACATCATCCACCAATTGGATCAGATGTGTGAAATTTAGCAAAACCAGACAAAAAAAAGATCGACACACACAGAAAAACACAAGAATGGCAAGCATCAACTAAAAAACAAACGAAAAACACAAGAAGGCTATAACTTATGGGCTGAAGCCCATCTCGTCTGAGCAAAAAATCGACTGAAAATGAAAATCACTTCAGTCAACTGCAGCCCAAACAGACTCACGTACGAATCACCAACCATGGAAACTAAGATCATCTACAGCCGCACTTTGTCTCAAAAGAAAAAAAATCTACAGCCGCACTTCGCAAATTTGCCGCCCTAAACGCCCACTAACGCGACTGGTCAGTGACCTGGCATGTCCGTTTTGAGGCCCTATTTGTTTGTCCATGCAGCCACACTCCTCATTTTTCTCCTTTATTGCATGTGATTGATGAAAATGAAGAGAGAGAAATAAAAGAATGAATAAAGAAAGAGAAAGGTGGTCCGGAATGGGCCGCGTCCTACATGGCGGATTGACTGGGCATGGCGGGAGAGAAGGGTCCAGCATGGGGTGGCTCACCAGCGGTTGGGAGATATCCCATGGTGGTGGTGGTGCATTTGTGTCACAGAAAAGAGTTTTGGGAGGTTAGAGATAGAGAGGAGGAGAAGGGGGAGAACGGTGTGGCATGGGGTGGCTCACCAGCGGCAGCGCTCGCCGGAGCTAGCGACCGGAGGTGAGGGGCAGTCGACCGATCCCAGCCGCTGGCGTTGTACGGCTGTACCAACTTCCACTACATTTTTTTCTGCTGTGACCCACACTTAAGTGACAGAAAGGAGGTCATGTTTTGATCCCAGCTTCTGACGACGCCATGAACGGCCGTTTTCGGCATGCCGTCACCTATTTCCGCATGTGAGCGATTTGCCACGCCTAAGCGCGCCAATTCCCAGGTATGTTTTTAATTTGTTGGATGAATATGCGAGGTTTGATAACCCGTCTGGCTTCGGACATTAAGTCGCCAGTATATTTTGGATTGCGCCATTGGAATTATGTGCTTATAAATCATTGGATTGTTACCCTCATTGGATATGGCGATGTAAGCCGGCAGTATGAGCTAATTCTACAGGTATGATTTTCCTGATTATATAAATATGCGAGGTTTGATAACCCGTCCTGGCTTTTGACTGTAAGTCGCCAGTATATTTTGGCTTGAATGGCCTTAATTTTAGTCGTTTCTATAATTGCATAAGACTATTATGTTTGGGTTGTTACCTCCCTTGGCTTTTGACGTTAAGTCGCCAGGGCATATGTTGTTTAAACTTTGTGTAGGACATGCAGAGCTTTACACATAAGTAAGAATATTGTTGTTGCTCATATGAATCATTGCGTTTATACCCATCATCTGGCTATCTGAAGATATTGCCGGGTTATCCAACTCTGGGTTATATTGCTCAATATTGAGTTTATTGAGGCTATAAGCCGCCAAAGTGATCTTTTCAAAAACTAGACATGACTATGAGCTGCCATGGATGGGTTATCAGTTCTTGATTTTTACAAAGGCTATAAGCCGACGGGTTACAAAAATCCTGGATTACAATGAGTGCGCATTAAGACGCCATCGGCAAAGAACCACTGAGTATTTAACTCTGGATTTACTTGTCAACAGACAAGATCTTGTGATTGTTTTCATACCAGATTATATTATTCCAATCTTTAATATCCAAACATGGCTGGATTTTTTATGGTTGTCATAACCAGTATTGAATGATTGAGGTTTTCCAACCGGGTTATATTTTTCAAATCTTAAAATAGACAATGTGGCTGGATTCTTATTATGGTTATCAATAACCAGTATTATGATTGAGGCTTTCAAAAGCTGCTTGAGAAGCAATGGCTATTATTTATTTATCCAAGAATACTGGTTCACAGCGGAGAGCATGGTTCAATATTGAATATGCAAAGACTTTCTGCAATATCATCAGGACAATGGATATGGTTTTATTTAGTCCCGAGTCGCTGCAGGCATACGACCCGGCACTTGGGGGCTACATTATTCAAACCAAGATTACATCAAGTATGCAAGTCTCATGTCGTTGCAGGCATGCACCATGGCACTTGGGGGCTAATGCAAAGTCATTTTTAACGTGCCTCATTGAAGACCCAACCCATCACATGGTGATGAGCCAGCCCTTGGGGGCTACACTGGTTGAAGTTTTATAAAGCATAAGACAGTTATCAAGTCCCAGGTTGCTGCAGGCAAGACAACCCGGCACTTGAGGGCTACATCGCTCAGTTGTTACAACATATTATAAGGTCCAAATTGAAGACCCGGCATCAAATATTGATGTGCCGGCCCTTGGGGGCTACACATGTGTAATACAAAGCATTCAGTCTATGACTGGTCACTCAGATGGACAGCCCGTATTTCCAAAGTTGGAGCATTTATATTGAAGCAAGTCTTAAAACCCTTACTACACTCCCCTCTTAAGACTTGGGGGCTACAGGTGATATGCATATAAGGGTAATACATCTTCAAGTTTTCGGTTTTGAGCAAACTAGGTGTCATTTTTTAGTGAAGAAATTGAAGGCCCAATAGCTGACTCAATGATTGGAAGTTATATTTACAAGTGCAAGCACCAAGTCATCAGGGAATAAGGACTTGGCCTGAAGAGACTCAGGAAGACCAATTATGTGACCCGACGTCTGTAACAATCATGACCCGGTATGGTCAAATTCTATAACCCAGCAAATTTAGTGATCACAACTCGCCAGCCTCTACATCCTCAAGACGGCGGATCATCAGATGAATATCTTGAGTCCAATTTTTTTTACTAAGCCGGAGCTTTGGAAATCAATTAAAATGGATTATTTCTTACAATATTTCCCTACAAGAGACCAATGTCAGCAAAATGACTATGAAGCTAGCCTATTGACCCGGATTTTTTCAAAAGAAGTATTTGGATTTTTTGCATTGGCAAGGTTTGAACATATCCGCTAAAGGATATTTGCTATGAGGCCATGGACATGTATCAAGAAGGAAATGACAAGGACTTAAGGATGAGCCAGTGCCGGTTCAGAAAAAACTTTTAACCCGGAGCACAACCTATCAAATTTGTTCTTGCGTTTATTTTGCAGGATCAGTTTAACATGGATAAATCCAAAATTAAACTAGGGGCTAATGTCGGGGATATACTCCGCGGTATGACCCGACTAGAGATATGACCCGGCTGGGACTTGGCGTTTCATTGGTAAACCACCCGAAGATTGGCGACTCACTGATGACCCGGCCGGGCCTGGTGACTCATTGGTGACCCGTCAGGTATTTCAGATGAGTGACAAGGCCCAAGGCCCAGAAGGCCGGCACATGTTATGATGGGCCGGCTTAAGAGAAAAGGCATGAGGAATATTTCCCTTACGAGGAAGCAAGACCCGGACTTGTATCCGGTTTGTAATAGAAGATAGACTAATCCTAATCCTACTAGGACTCCATATGTAACCCGCCCCTCCAACTTATATAAGGAGGGGCAGGGCACCCCAAGAGGGAGAAGAAAAATAATCTCAATGGCTAGACACAACTAGAGGAGAGCCTGCTTATACAACGACTCCCTCATGAGCATATTGAATAAGACCTAGCCACAAACAGCATGTAGGGTTATTACCGGATGATGTTTCCCGGGGTCCGAAGCTGTCTAAATCTTGTCTCGTGTGCTAATCTGCTTCGACAATATCCACACGTCTCTCATCCCGATCAACCCCTCTCAAGCTACTACCTAGTTGCGTTGGCCTCACGACAAGTCCTCACACTAGGACATATGGCGTGATAAATCCACGACACCCTGTTAGGATAAAGGAACATGCTAAAGTTTCAACTGTGGTCAACAAAAGTTATATTAGAACACCTAAACCAGATGAACAAATTAAAGTAGAACCTAGTATTCTATGGTTAAGGATCTCTTGGAAGATAATGTAGACGGGCATGTTATTTACTTCTGTGAAGAAGCTGCAAGAATTGTCAAACCTGATAAAAAGGATAAACACATACCTGTTGTTGGCATGCTCGTTGTCTCAGTTAAAATAGGGGATCACTGTTATCATGGTTTACGTGACATAGGATCTAGCGCGAATGCTATTCCCTACTCCTTATATCAAGAAATTATGAATGACATAGCACCCGCAGAGCTAGAAGACATTGATGTTACTATTAAACTTGCTAATAGAGATACTATATCACCAATTGGAATTGTTAGAGATGTTGAAGTCTTGTGTGGAAAAATAAAATACCCTACTAATTTTCTTGTTCTTGGTTCCCCACAAGATGAATTTTGTCCAATTATCTTTGGTAGACCTTTCTTGAACACCGTTAATGCTAGAGTAGATTGTGAGAAACAAACTGTCAGTGTTAGTTTTGGTGATGAGTCTCATGAGTTTAATTTTTCCAAGTTTAGTAGAAAGCTTCATGAAAAAGAATTGACTAGTAAGGATGAAATAATTGGTCTTGCTTCTATTGATGTGCCTCCCACTGATCCACTAGAACAATATTTGCTAGACCATGAAAATGATTTACATATGCATGAAAGAAATGAAATAGATGATATTTTCTTTGAACAACGTCCTCTGCTTAAACACAATTTGCCTATTGAAACTCTAGGAGGTCCTCCTCCACCTAAAGGTGATCCTTTGTTTGAATTAAAACAATTGCCAGACACTTTGAAATATGCTTATCTTGATGAAAAGAAGATATATCCTGTTATTATTAGTGCTAACCTTTCAGAACATGAAGAAGAAAGATTACTGAAGGTTCTAAGGAAGCACTGAGCTGCTATTGGATATACTCTTGATGATTTAAAGGGAATTAGTCCCACTCTATGTCAGCACAAGATTAATGTGGAACCTGATGCTAAACCCATTGTTGATCACCAACGTCGGTTAAATCCAAAGATGAAAGAAGTGGTAAGAACAGAAATATTAAAACTTCTGGAAGCAGGTATAATCTATCCTATAGCTGATAGTAGATGGGTAAGCCATGTTCATTGTGTCCCTAAGAAAGGAGGTATTACTATTGTTCCTAATGATAAGAATGAACTTATTCCACAAAGAATTGTTACTGGCTATAGAATGGTAATTGATTTTAGAAAATTAAATAAAGCAACTAGAAAAGATCATTACCCTCTTCCTTTTATTGATCAAATGCTAGAAATATTATCTAAGCACACACACTTTTGCTCCCTTGATGGATACTCTGGTTTTTCGCAAATACCTGTTTCTCAACCTGATCAAGAAAAGACCACTTTTACTTGTCCCTTTGGAACTTATGCTTATAGACGTACGCCTTTTGGTTTACGCAATGCACCTGCTACCTTTCAAAGATGTATGACTGCTATATTCTCTGACTTTTGTGAAAGGATTGTTGAGGTTTCCATGGATGACTTCTCTGTCTATGGGAAGTCTTTTGATGATTCTTTAAGCAATCTTCATCGAGTTTTGCAGAGATGTGAACAAAAAAAATCTTGTCTTGAATTAGGAGAAGTGCCACTTTATGGTTAATGAAGGTAGTGTCCTGGGTCATAAGATTTCTGAAAAGGGTATTGAAGTGGAGAAAGTTAAGGTTGATGCAATTGAGAAAATGCCATGTCCTAAGGATATCAAAGGTATTCGTAGTTTCCTAGGTCATGCTGGTTTCTATAGGAGATTTATCAAAGACTTTTCTAAAAATTTCTAGGCCTCTTACAAACCTTTTGCAAAAGGATGTCCCATTTGTTTTGATAGCCTTTGAAACACTCAAGAAAGCCTTAATTTCTGCACCTATCGTTCAACCACCTGATTGGAACTTGCCTTTTGAAGATGCTAGTGACTATGTTGTTGGTGCTGTTCTAGGACAAAGAGTTGATAAGAAACTGAATGTTATTCATTATGCTAGTAAAACTCTAGACACTGCTCAAAATAATTATGTTACTACTGAGAAAGAATTCCTAGTAGTGGTGTTTGCTTATGCTAAATTTAGATCTTACATTGTTGATTCAAAAGTAATTGTTCACACTGACCATGCTACTATAAAATATCTTATGGAAAAGAAAGATGCTAAACCTAGACTTATTCAATGGGTTCTCTTGCTACAAGAATTTAATTTGCATATCACTGATAGAAAAGGACCTGAGAACCCCGTAGCTGATAACTTGTCTAAGCTTGAAAATGTGCTTCATAACCCACTACCTATTGATGATAGTTTTCCTGATGAGCAGTTAGCTGCAATAAATATTGCTCATAATACTCCTTGGTATGCTGACTATGCTAATGCATTGTTGCTAAATATTTACCACCTAGCTTTACATACCAACAAAAGAAAAAATTCTTCTATGATTTAAGACACTACTTTTGTGATGACCCACATCTTTATAAAGAAGGAATAGATGGTATTATTAGACGTTGTGTACCTGAGCATGAACAGGGACAAATCCTTCGGAAATGTCACTCTGAAGCATATGGAGGGCATCATGCTGGAGATAGAACTTCTCACAAGGTATATTGCAGTCCGGATTTTATTGGCCTACTCTCTTCAAGGATGCCCGTAAGTTCGTCTTATCTTGTGATGAATGCCAAAGAATAGGTAATATCGGTAAGCGTCAAGAAATGCCTATGAATTATTCACTTGCTGTTGAACCATTTGATGTTTGGGGATTTGATTACATGGGACCTTTTCCTTCCTCTAATGGGTATACACATATTTTGGTTGCTGTTGATTATGTTACTAAATGGGTAGAAGCTATTCCAACCAGTAGTGCTGATCACAACACCTATATTAAAATGCTTAAGGAAGTTATTTTCCCAAGGTTTGGAGTCCCTAGATATTTAATGACTGATGGTGGTTCACACTTTATTCATGGTGCTTTTCGTAAAATGCTTGGCAAGTATGATGTTAACCATAGAATTGCATCACCGTATCATCCTCAGTCTAGTGGTCAAGTTGAACTTAGCAATAGAGAAATAAAATTAATTTTGCAAAAGATTATCAATAGGTCCAGGAAGAATTGGTCTAAGAAATTAGATGATGCACTTTGGGCTTATAGAACAGCATATAAAACTCCTATGGGTATGTCTCCTTATAAAATGGTTTATGGAAAAGCTTGTCATTTGCCTCTTGAATTAGAACATAAAGCATATTGGGCAATCAAGGAACTCAACTATGATTTCAAACTTGCCGGTGAAAAGAGGTTATTCGATATTAGCTCATTAGATGAATGGAGAACCCAAGCTTATGAAAATGCCAAGTTGTTTAAAGAAAAAGTTAAAAGATGACATGATAAAAGAATCCAAAAGTATGAGTTTAAAGTTCGAGAATATGTTCTTTTGTACAACTCTTGTTTCAGGTTCTTTGCAGGAAAACTCCTCTCAAATGGGAAGGACCCTATGTTATCGAGGAGGTTTATCGGTCTGGAGCTATCAAAATAAATAATGTCGAAGGTACTAACCCGAAGGTTGTTAATGGGCAACGAATAAAACATTCTATCTCAGGTACGCCCATTAATGTTGAAAGCAATATTATCCAAACTTTGACACCTGAAGAACAAATAAAAGAGTCCTTCCGGAACACTCCAGAATCGTGAAAATAAGGAAGTGTGTGATACGGTAATTAAACGGACTCCAAAAAATCCACAAAAATAGTTTTTGTCAGTTTTGGAATATTTAGAAAATTAGGAAAATAAGAAACTTCCAGGAAGCGTACCCTTGTGGGCACAAGAATCCAGGGCGTGCCTGGCGCGCCCAGGCAGGTTGTGCCCACCTGGGGCACCTTCCGGACTCCGTTTTTCTTCCGTTTGCTTGTTTCCCAAGATAAAAAATCTTTATATACCCCCGAACCTATTGACCACCGTATCACGGAGAAATCTTCTGTTTTTGTTTCCTTGTTGTTTTCTGTCAGATCCCATCTACCATGGCTGCTTCAAGCTCCTCCAAGGACAAGTTCTTCAAGAACGTCATCAACCCATATTTGCGGGAGGTGGTGCAGTACCCTCAGGCCGTCCAGATGCATGAGGGGGTGATGCGCATCCGCGATGTGCAAGGACCCAAGGGGACGGAAACCGTGGAGGCCAGGCTTGTGGCTATGGAGCAGGAGGTCTTCCGGTGCAAGGGGATGGTGGAGCGTGGACTCAATGCCAATCACCTCATGATCACGGACCTTTCCCGTGATCTCAAGGTGGATGGCAATCCCATGAAGGACATCGTCTTCACCCTCAACGAGCAAATCAACTTCCTCCAAAGCCAGATATACGATCTCCAAAACCAAGTCTTTGAATATGAGGCGAGGTTTAAAGGTATGAGTTTGGCTGCCAGTTGCAGGACCCCTGAGACTCGCTCCTCCTCTTATGATGGTGGACCTCTGCCATGGAAACCTGAGGACAAGATATCTTCTTCATCACCACCACCATCTTCTTCATCACCAAAAGAAAATGGAGTATTGGGTATGGGCACTCCCCTTGGCTTCCGCCAAGCTTCGGGGAGGTGCCCTGGTATCGTATCATCCCCACTATCTTTTGCCTTTACTTATTTTAGTCCGATCTTTTGCTTTACATGAATAAAAGTTTAGTTTGATCCTTTCTTTTCGGGAGTTTTCTTAGTGATCTATCCTTGTAATCGTGTGCGAGTTATATAATAAAGTTAGTTTGAGTTTTTGCTTTATTTACTTTCATGTTGCAACAAAAAGAAAGGTAATAAATAAAAATAAAGGAAATAAATCAAGAAGACCATATGCTAATCCTATGGTAGGTGATGACACCACATAAGGAAAAGTATAAGTAGGAAATTTTATTAGAGGTTGACAAACATAGCATTAGTCGATGATGCAACTCATGGAAGAATCAATATGGGAAGAGAAGATTCACATATAAATACACTATCCTAGATATCTTTTGTGATTGTGAGCCCCCATCAAAATATTATATGCCAAAATTGTTGACCTTCGACAAGGAAGACGACTTAATGATTTATATTTGTTCATGTTCACATAGAAGTCATATTGTCACAGATCCTTTAACATGTGGTGCTTTCCCCTATCTTTGCTAGCCAAAACATCCGCACCAAGTAGAGATACTACTTGTGCATCCAAAAACCTTTAAACCCAAATCTTACTTTCAAGAGTCCACCATACCTACCTAGGGATTGAGCAAGATCCATCAAATAGTCATCGGTGCAATAAGACAATAAAAATTGCTTCTAAAAGTGTGAGATCATTTAGTGTAAGAGAAAATTGAGCGTTGTACGAACTTGTGATGGTGAAGAATAAAAGCGGCAGATTTGCATAATAAAATTAAGCTATCACAAGGGGCAATACAATGTGACTTTCTTTTGCACTAAGGGGTTGAGCATACAAACAAATAAGCGCATGGCATCCTCTGCTTCCCTCTGTGAAGGCCCCATCTTTTACTTTTATGCAAGAGGCAAAGTTTTTCTCTATATCCTTTTTATTTTCTCCTTTGGCAAGCATCATGTGGTGAGGAAAGATCTAGGCACATATGTCCAATTGAATATGGGTGGCATGAGTTATTATTGTTGACATCACCTTTGAGGTGAATACGTTGGGAGGCGAAACTATAAGCCCCTATCTTTCTATGTGTCCCGTTGAAACCTTTTGCTCATGTGTATGCGGTGAGTGTCAGCAATCATAGAAGACTATATGATGGTTGAGTATGTGGAATTCCCTAAAGGCTCTGATACGTGAGCCTTCCTGAAAAGATGATGAATTGTAGTTGCAAAGTTGACTGAGAACATAGTTTGTTAGTTTCTAATAGAGTTTATGCTTTATACTTCAATTGTGTGATGAATTGTCACTTATTCATGGGAAGTCTATGATAAAAGTCTTATGTTTAAATTTGTTACTGTTATAAAAATTTACATGATGCTTCTATGTCTGTATTTTGTTTTTATCGACACCTCCCTCTCTAAGCATGTGGACATGTTTTTCGATTTCAGTTTTCGCTTGAGGACAAGCGAGGTCTAAGCTTGGGGGAGTTGATACGTCCATTTTGCATCATGTTTTCTTACTGTTATTTAAGATGTTTTTATGCATAACAATGCTTTTTTGAGTAATTCTAATGCCTTTTCTCTCATAATTTGCAAGTTACACACAAAGAGGGAGAATTCCGGCAGCTGGAAATCTGGACCTGAAAAAGCTACGTCAGGCTACCTGTTCTGCACAACTCCAAACAAGATGAAACTTCACGGAGAATTTTTATGTAATATTTGATGAATATTGGAGCAAATAAGTATCAGAGGAGGCCCACCAGGTGGGCAAAACCCACCTGGGCGCGCCAGGGAGCCTAGGCACTCCCTGGTGGGTTGTGCTCACCCAGGCCCACCTCTGGTGCCCATCTTCTAGTATATATGTCATTTTTACCTAGAAAAAAAATAAGGAGAGGACTTTCGGGACGGAGCGCTGCCGTCTCGAGGCGGAACTTGGGCAGAAGCACTTTTGCCCTCCGGTGGAGCGATTCCGCCGGGGTAACTTCCCTCCGGGAGGGGGAAATCATCATCATCATCACCACCAACAACTCTCCCATCTTGGGGAGGGCTATCTCCATCAACATCTTCAACATCACCATCTCATCTCAAACCCTAGTTCATCTCGTGTGTTCAATCTTGTTACCGGAACTATAGATTGGTGCTTGTGGGTGACTAGTAGTGTTGATTACATCTTGTAGTTGATTACTATATGGTTTATTTGGTGGAAGATTATATGTTCAGATCCATTATGCTATTTAATACCCCTCTGATCTTGAGCATGATTATCATTTGTGAGTAGTTACTTTTGTTCTTGAGGTCACGGAAGAAATCACGTTGCAAGTAATCATGTGAACTTGATATGTGTTCGATATTTTGATAGTATGTATGTTGTGATTCCCTTAGTGGTGTCATGTGAACGTCGACTACATGACACTTCACCATATTTGGGCCTAAGGGAATGCATTGTGGAGTATTAATTAGATGATGGGTTGCGAGAGTGACATAATCTTAAACCCCAGTTTATGCGCTATTCCGTAAGGGACTGATTGGGTCCAAAAGTTTAATGCTATGGTTAGAATTTATTCTTAATACTTTTCCCATAGTTGCGGATGCTTGCGGGAGGGTTAATCATAAGTAGGAGGTTTGTTCAAGTAAGAATAGCACCTAGGCACCGGTTCACCCACATATCAAATCATCAAAGTAGTGAACACAAATCGAACCAACATGATGAAAGTGACTAGATGAAATTCCCGTGTACCCTTAAGAAGGCTTTGCTCACTATAAGAGACCGTTTTGGCATGTGCTTTGCCTCAAAAGGATTGGCTACCTTGTTACACTTTTGTTACTACTATCATTACTTGCTCGTTACAAATTATCTGGCTATCAAACTACTCTGTTACTTACAGTTTTAGCACTTGCAGACATTACCTTGTTGAAAACCACTTATCATTTCCTTCTGCTCCTCGTTGGGTTCGACACTCTTACTTATCGAAAAGAGCTACAATTGATCCCCTATACTTGTGGGTCATCATCTATTTTTTTCTATGACCATATATTCCATCACATATTTAACTACATGCTACTGATTATTTAGTCTTCTTCCTTAAATATGATGGGCGGTGGAAATTATCATTCCCCAAAGTTCAATTGGCTCCAAGTGTACATTTCCTAGGTGAACTCGATTTATTCATGCATGGGAAAAAATATTGTTCTACCAATAAATTAATAAATTCGGGTTGGTTTTATTCAGGTCTTGAGAAGACTAGCACAGAACATAGAGGCTTCCAAGAAAAGTTGTCTACGAAAAGAAGGTGCCTATAAACATTCTGGTTATATCACATGGCCAAAGCATGATTCACATCACTGATTGATGCCATTGATATGTTCCTTCACCACAGGTTTACACCCAGCAGATAGAGTCAAGCCGGATAAAGCTGGCCCAGCTAGAGCAAGAGCTTCAGTTTGTCAGGCAACAGGTACATACATACAGAAATAACACAACCTGATCGATCAGTAAGCATTTCACTTACTGACAGACTACATTGCTGGTGAGGCACACAGCAATGCGTATATGGAAATCTGTGGAGCCTGCATGGGGGCGATGAACACTGTCGTGGCGGCGTTTGAGATCTGGAACAACAACTGGGTGGACGAGAAAGACCACAACTGGGTACTATTTCACAACCTTCTTTATCTATTGATTTTGTTTTCTCCTTGAGTGTGCATCTGATATAGTCAAGATCAAGCACATTCCTATGTCTTGGTGGTTGTTCTTGTGGGCTAGGATGAATGAGAAGCAAGCTTTCTGTCATACTAGAGCCTGCATATACATGGCATGTTTACCTTTCTTCTTGTTGTATTGTAAGAAAGAAATGGTTATTGAAAGAAAGAAATGTGTTTTCTTGGTGCTTGGTCAGATTTCAGCTTCTCATCAATGTTGGTGCCGTCTAATTCATGCTAACTTGAATTTTGGTTTGTCTAATATTCTGAATGGGATCGCAAATTGTACAATGGTTCATAACTAATCATATTAACTTCTCCAATAAGTTTGGAATAGCACTACTAAACCATATGTTCGTGTGAATCTTTATATGACTAGAATAAAGAGTTTTGAACAATTGATTAAGTTTCTATATTATTTATGAAACGATGTATCTTCCTCGAGTGTATTTTTTCTATGACCATATCTTCCTCCATGTTTTCCAACAGCACATAACCTTAGACTCCCTCTGTACCTTAATATATGTCGCTGGAGTAGCTGAACTTCAGCTACTCTAGTGACATATATTACGGTACAGAGGGAGTAAACTGCAAAAATTCCAATACTTTTGGTATGGGATTTGCGTTGTGCGTTGGGCCAATTTGCTCTTCTTTCCTAATGTGGTTTCCTCATGCAGATGCACAAGCGACCGCCTTGTTGACTATGCAGGGGGCCAGTCCGTCAGCCGCTTCTTCTTTGATCCCTCCATTAGTAAGCCACTGGTTCCTCTGCTCTCTCTCTCTCTCTCTCTCCCTCTCTTTCTCATGCTCTGCATGCTCACTGCTATTGAGCTGTGCTAAATTTTGCGCTAGCCATCGTTGCATGGCATTGGGTTGCGATGCCAGCATTTGTGAGTCTTGTGACTCTGTTATAGTAAAGCAATCACTATCACTGTTCTACTCGATGTATCCCTAAATTGCTAAAATAGCTTTGATTTTAGCTACGAGTGATATGATTGCTTGATTCATAGACACTAGTAGAAAAGGGGGCAATGGTCCAGGCCCGGCCAGCCCATTAGTCCCGGTTCAATCCAGAACCGGGACCAATGGGGAACATTGGACCCGATTACGTGAGCCGAGGGGCGGCCAGACCCACGTGGGCCATTGGTCCCGGTTAAATGCGGACCTTTTGGTCCCGGTTGGTGGGACGAACCGGGACCAATGGGCCTCGCTCTGGCCCACCACCATTGGTCCCGGTTGGTGGGGCGAACAGGACCAAAGGCTGCCCTTTAGTCGGTTCAAGTCACCAACGGGACCAATTAGTTGCCTATATATACCCCTACATGTGAAAGCGAGCACTCCCAGTGCTCTATTTTTCGTGGCCGGCGAGGGGAGATCTTTGTGGTGCTCTAGCTCACCTCCTATGCACACGAGGTGTTCGATGGAATGCCCGAGCCACACTACTTAAGCTTTCCCCTCTCCAAGCTCGACCTCCAAGCTCCATTTTCCTTAATATTTGTCTAGGTTTAGCGGTCCGTCACGTCCGTCCCGTCTTCACAGCCGTCGATCGCCCGCGCCGATCTCGTCGCCGGCACCACCGTGGTGAGCCTCTTGTTCTTATCTTCTGTCTGAAAGGAAAAAAATTTTCTTACTTGTATGTTTATATAGATACTTGTATAATTTTCTTATTTTATTATTGCATCTTATATAGTGCGATAGTTTTGGTATCCGCCCTCGTCGGCCCTCGTCCTATCTATGATTGGGATGTGGTATATATTATCTTTTCATAACTATTGGTTCATTTATTGTTTATGACAATTATGCCGCACCAACGTGACATAGATTTTATTTATCTAGGAGGTTGTTGAACCGAAATTCCAACCGACCCTATTGTCGAGAGGTTAAATTTAGTTGAAGAAGAAAACAATTTGTTGAAGGAAAAATTAGAAAAATTGAGGAGGAGAAGATGATATTGGAGTTGCATGTTGCGGATGTCGTCGATGATCACAAGATCAAGATGGATGCAATGCGCTTGAAGATTAGAAAGATTAGAAAATATGCCATTCATACCGAGGCTTGGTATCATTATGCCGTTGGATCAGTTGTTATATTGGTTGCGATTATGATCGCATTTGTTTTCGCATTGAAATGTTTTACATAGTTTCAAAGGTAATGCGGTTTAATTAATTTAGATGCTCTGCGAAGCTTTATGTTGTTAGATGAGAACTATGTATGTACTTTGGTTTTAATGTGATGATGAACTTCTATTAATTTGGTCACTTAATTATCTATTCATGATGTTACGTAATGATTTTTGACACACTTAATTATATATAATGCAGCAGATGAACCGACAATGGATGTACGGTTCAAGACACACCTCCGAGTACATTAAGAGGCGTGCATGATTTTCTCGAAGTGGCTGAGGCAAACAAGCAGAATTGTTTTATGTGTTGTCCATGCCCTATATGTGGGAATCTGAAGTCTTACTCGTAGGAAAATCCTCCACACCCACACCTTTACAAGGGTTTCATGCCACACTATAATGTTTGGACGAGGCACGGAGAAATAGGGGTTATGATGGAAGGCGGCGAAGAAGAAGAAAATACGATGACAACTATGTGCCCCCTGAATACGGTGATGCTCTTGAACATCAAGAGGAACTAGGCGATGTGTACGCGATGATCTTTACTGTGGTAGAAGCTGCTGAAGATCAAGAGGAACCGACGATGTGCCCGATGATGATGATCTCCGCCCGGGTCATTGTCGATGCAAGGGCGCAATCACGAAAGTCAAAAGGAGAAGCTAAAGTTTGATCGCATGTTAGAGGACCACAAAAAAGGGTTGTACCCCAATTGCGAAGATGGCAACACAAAGCTCGGTACCCGTCTTTGGAATTGCTGCGGTGGAAGGCGAGAGAATCTTTGTGCCTGACAAAGGATTTGAGAAGCTATTGAAAATATTGAAGAAGAAGCTTCCAAAGGATAACGAATTGCCCGACAGTACATACGCAGCAAAGAAGGTCGTATGCCCTCTAGGATTGGAGGTGCAGAAGATACATGCATGCCCTAATGACTGCATCCTCTACCTTGGTCGTACAAGGATCTGAGCATGCCCGGTATGCGGTGCATTACGGTATAAGATCGCATTTAGATGACCACAGTGATGTTGACGGCGAGCCCCTCGGGAAGGTGATGTGGTATGCTCCTATAATACCACGGTTGAAACATCTGTTCGTAAGCGGAGAGCATGCCAAGTTGATGCGATGTACAGTGAGGACCGTAAGAAAGGCGGGAAGTTGAGAGCACCCCGACGGGTCGCAGTGGAGAAAAATCGAGAGAAAATCTTTGGGATGAGTTTGCAAGTGAGCCAAGGAACGTATTGTTTGCTTTAAGCGCGGATGGCATTAATCCTTTCGGGAGCAGAGCAGCAATCACAGCACTTGGCCCGTGACTCTATGAATGTATAACAATCCTCCTTGGATGTGCATCAAGCGGAAGTTCATTATGATGCCAGTTCTCATCCAAGGCCCTAAGCAACCCGGCAAGCGACATTGATGCGTACCTAAGGCCATTAGTTGAAGAACTTTTACAGGCTGTGGAATGGAAGCGGTGTATGCGTCGTGGGATGAGCACAAAGCGGAGGAATTTAACCTAAAAGGCGTTGCTGTTCGTGACCATCAACGATTGGCCCGCTCTCGGTAACCTTTCGTGACAGACAAACAAGGGATACCACGCATGCACGCACTGTTTACTTGACACCGATAGTATATACGGCAAGCTGCAGGAAGAATGTGTACACAGGCCATCGTCGATTTCTTCCGACCAACCATCACTTTGTCGAAAGAAAGGCAAGCATTTCAAAGCGAGGCAGATCACCGGAAGAAGCCCGCCATGCATACCGGTGATCACGTACTTGCTATGGTCAATGATTTACACGTAATCTTTGGAAAGGGTCGGCGGACTAGCTTTTCGAATGACGCGAGAATCACGCACCCATGTGGAAGAAGAAATCTATATTTTGGGACCTACCCTCTTTGGAAAGACCTAAAGGTCCGCTCTTGATCGACGTGATGCACGTGACGAAGAACCTTTGCGTGAACCTGCTAGGCTTCTTGGGCGTGTATGCGAAGACAAAAGAAACACCTGAGGAACAGGAGGACCTACAACGCTTGCACGAAAAAGAAGGCATGCATCCGAAGCAGTATGAAGCTCCTTCCAGCCTACGCTCTTCTGAAATAAGAGAAAGAAATCTTCTTTGAATGCTGCTTTCGGTATGAAGGTCCCGTAGCTTCTCGTCGAATATAAAGGGAATAATAAATATGCCGGAGAAAAGTTCCGTAACCTAAAGTCTCATGACTGCCACGTGATTATGACGCATAGCCTTCCGGTTGCATTGAGGGGCTTCTACCGAAAAGCGTCCGATTAGCCATTGTGAAGCTATGTGCATTCCTCAATGCAATCTCTCGTAAGGTGATCGATCCAGAAATCATACCAAGGCTAAGGAGTGATGTGGTGCAATGTCTTGTCGGTTTCAAGCTGGTGTTCCCACCATCCTTCTTCAATATCATGACGCACGTCCTAGTTCATCTAGTTGTGAGATTGTCATTACAGGCCCGTGTTCTACACAATATGTACCCCTTTGAGAGGTTCATGGGAGTCCTAAGGAAATATGTCCTTAACGCTAGGCGAAGGAAGCATCTCCATGGGCCATCAAGCGAGAGGATGTCATCGGGTTTTGTGTTGACTTCATTCCTGGCCTTAAGAAGATAGGTCTCCCTAAATCATGTATGAGGGGAGGTATTTGGAAAAACGCGCTTGGAAGGGACTCAATAATATGCAGGGGCGGATATTCTTGGTCTCAAGCACACTACAGTTCTCTGAGAACTCTACCATGGTGACCCGTATGTCGATGAATACAAGAACGATCTGTGCTCCAAACACACGGAGGCGGTCTGACATTGGATTACATGTGAACACATCGGGACTTTCAAAGACTGGTTGGAAGCACGTGCTCGGAGGTGACAACACTGTTTGTGATGAGCTGTACTTGTTGTCCGAGGAACCATCTTTGGCTGTATTGATTTGGAAAGGATCTGAGATAAATGGGAATACATTTTTACACGATTGACCAAGATCAAAAGAGCACCAACCAAAACAGCGGTGTCCGCTTTGATGCAACAACCGAGAGGAAAGGACACATATTATGGTTACATAGTGGACATATGGGAACTTGACTACAGACATGATTTTAAGGTCCCTTTGTTTAAGTGCAAATGGAATTGATCAATGGGAGGCGAGAATGCAGGTAGACCCACGATGCGGAATGACAACAGTGGATCTGAAAATCTTGGGTACAACTGACGAACCGTTCGTCCTAGCCAATGATGTGCACAGGTTATCTATGTGAAGGACATGTCTACCAGGACCGAGAAAGAGAAAAGATAAGGAAGCGAATACATCATACGATGAGCCAAAGCGCCACATAGTTCTTTCGGGAAAAGGGACATCGTGGGAGTGGAGGACAAGATGCAGACATGTCTCAAGATTATGAAAAGTTTCATGAAATTCCTCCTTCAAAGTCAAGGCTGACCCCGACATCACGATAAGCGATGAAGATTATCCATGGTTACGGCGCCATAATAAGCAAATGACACAAGCGAAGAAAAAGTGAAGACTTTCTCCCGCAACTATTATGATGATACCATGCCAACTTTATGGCGAGTATGATACCATGCCAACTTTCAACTTTTTCAGAGTTCATTTGAAATGCTTTAGTGTCTTATGGTTCGGCCCTCGTAATAATTAAAAATAGCAACAATAAGTTTTTTGTTGTAAGTAGAAACAAAATAAAATAAATAAAGCAAGAAAGAAAACAAAAAAACAAAAAAAGTGTTGAAAACTAATGGCACTAACAGAAAGTTTATAATTTTCCTAAAACTAAAAGCAAAAAGAATTGAAAAATAAAGCAAAAAACAAAAGAAAATAAATAATGCAGAAATCAAAACAAAAAAACAACAATAAGTATTTTGTTTTAAGTAGAAACAAAATAAAATAAATAAAGCAAGTAAGAAAACAAAAAACAAAAAAAGTGTTTTCAAATTTGAAAAGTAATGGCACTAACGAGAAAGTTATAATTTTCCTAAAACTAAAAGCAAAAAAAGAATTAAAAAATAAAGCAAAAAAGAAAAAGAAAATAAATAATGCAGAAAACAAAACAAAAAAACTGGAAAAAAATAAAAATAGCAACAATAAGTAAAGATAACAAAAAAAACAAAAAAATGCCTCCTACTGGGCCCCCACGGCCTGAATACGACTTGAAACCCTTCTATGGGCCAGGATTCAGGCCCGCAGTAGGCCCAGAAGGCCCATTAGCACAAAGCAATAGCAAGTAGGCCCGAAAGCTGCATGGAGAGGAGCTCGAGAGGGTGCGGCGGGGGCTTATAAACCACTGCGCGCCCCTCTCAACTAGCGAGGTGGGACTAAACTTTGGCCCCGACGCGGGCAGCAGAGGGGCCTTTGGTCCCCGTTGGTGGCACCAACCGAGACTAAAGGCGGGGCATTGGTACCGGTTCGTGGCACCAACCGGTACCAAAGGCCGCCGCTTCCCGCCTCTTTGGGCTGCCAAAAGAGGCCTTTGGTCCGGTTGGTGGCACCAACCGGGACTAAAATGCATTAGTCCAGTTGGTTTCACGAACCGGGACCAATGGCTTTGCTCTATAAGCAAACACTTTGCAAAAATTCAGTATCTCATCGCCATGATTGCCCCTAACGACGCCTTGACCCTCTCCTCGACGCCGCCAGGCTGCTCGATCCACCTACTGCCGCCGCCGCCCGCCAAGGCCGTCGCCTCCCGAGCCAGCGTCCTCGCTGCCGTCGTCGGCCTCCCGAGCCCCCTGCCGTCCTCGTGCCCGGCCTCCCGAGCCAGCGCCCGTCCCACGCCCGTCGCCGCCCAAACCCCACCCGTCGTCCCGCCCCTTGCGCCGGCGCCCTCGCCGCCCCCACCGTCGTCATCGTCATCTAGCCGCCCCCGCCGTGAGCCGCCGCGCCACACCGGCCCTGTTTTTTTCATTTTTATTAGTTTAATTTTTTTATTCATATATATATAATGTGTATATTTGTATATGTATGTGGCTATGTGTATGTAGATGTTCAAAATGTATAAAAAATTGTTCAGAGCATGTTTTTCTTCATATATGTATTTTTTGTTCATATGTGTATTAATGTTTTCATATATGCAAAAGATAGATTTTTAGAAAAGTTAGTTTTTTTTCTGTTCATAGATTTTTTTTGGTGATATTAATTATTGTAGAATATGCAAATGTTTGTATATTCATATGAATAATGCATTAGGCAAAACCTTCGTTTTTTTCGAAATTTTCTATTTGAACATTTTTTTAAACAAGCAATACTAAAAGAATGAGAGGAAAAAGGAAAATAAGAAGAGGAAGAAAGGAGAAGAAGAGGAGAGGAAGAGGAGGAGAAATAAATAAGAAAGAGGAAATAAGAAGAAAAGAAGGAGAAAGAAGAAAGGAATAGAGGAGAAGAAGAAAAATAGAAATTTTCTATTTTTCTTCTTCTCCTCTATTCCTTTCTTCTTCTCCTCTTTTTTTTCTTCTTCTTCTTTTTTTTCTTCCTTTTCCTTATTTTCCTTTCTCGAGGGAGAAGAAGAAAAAGAAGAGTAGAAGAAGAAGAAAGGAATAGAGGAGAAAGAAGAAACTTCAACACGAGGGGGGGTACCGATACCTCCCCGATAACATTATTTTCCCATGTATATGTATGTCGGCGTCGTTGTCGATATAACCCCCTCGAGATAACTTCGACATGAGGCGGTCGATATATATACCCCTCTCGACCGTGATAACTTATACAACGGCAGCAGCCCCTCGACCCTCTCGCTCGACCAAAACTCTCGAGGACACCCAAACCCTAGAGAGAAAACGATGTTGGTCTCGTACCCCCCTCCCTCTGCGCCCCTACCCAACAAATTAACTCTCTCGAGGCCACCCAAATTAACCCTTGAAGCGTTGTGTCGAGGTGACCCCAAACCCTAGAGAAGCAGCGTCGAGGCCACTAACATGATTCCTTATTGTGATTAGCTAGCTAGTTCTCGTTTGCCACTAATATATATATATATATATATATATATATATATATATATATATATATATATATATATATATATATATATATATATATATATCCATCTGTACCATGTTTGAATAATAATTGACATGTTGTAAATATTTGCGAAACTATGGAGCACTCAGGACGAAGAAATGCGAGCGATGTTGGGGCACATAATCGCATTGAAGGAAGTGATGAAGTTGCGTCATTTTTCAATCGACACCAAGGTCCCCGAAGGACTGGGTGAAGAAGAGGGCTATGTTCATGATGGCTTCACCCATTAATGCCGGTACAAGAAGAGGACTATGTTCATGATGGCTCGGTGACACAATGGAGGTACAAGAAGGAGACCGTGCTGATGCTTCCGTTGACCAAACCGAGTCCGGCTGTAGTATATATATATTAGTTAAGCCCGTGCTGACTAGTTAATTGATGCATCCATTGTTTTGGTATATGTACACATATTAATTACTCGTCTTTCTTCCTTATAATTTCTAGCCCTCCGGATCGAGCACAACCCGGTAAGGAGGCGAGGCCCGAAGAAAAAGTTGAGCTCGGATGAAAAGTTTGAGATCATAGAAATCGCGCCCGACGGCGAACCGATTGAACCCATCCGGACAAGGAAGGAATTTTACGCTTTCGGTCTGAGGGGTTCTTGTTAGGGACAAGATCCCGATCAGCATCCATCAATGGTATAAGCCTAAGGAGGAAGACCACGAGGTGTCTTATGTCAATGATATGCGTAAAGAAGATCTTTGGACTCAGCTAAAGGAAAATTTCACCCTACCGCCAGAGGAGGATCCGGAGAAGCCAGTTTAAGAGCAATTAATCAAGTCTTGTGCTCTTAAGAAGATGGCAACCCTAATGAGGAGGTGGAGGAAAGAGCTGAACCAGTTTGTCGAGAAAGAAAAGACACCAGAATTCATTGGCAAATAGGAGAAGATCAAAGATCACCGCCCGCATTTGTGGCCCACAAGACATCGGAAAAGAGTAAGAAGATGTCGGCGACAAACAAGCAAAATGCTGCGAAGAAGAAGCTTCACCATCGCCGCGAATTCAGGTGGCTACCTCAAAGCCCGCCTAAGTGGTCCAAGGCTGAGCATTATCTACTTGAAAAAGGGATCGAACCAGAGACAATGTCTTGGCCACCGTTGCGGACTTGGTTCTTCGGGCTGGCGGAACCTTGGACCTGTAACGAGGGAAGTGCCGATGGGCCAGACGAGCAACTAGAAATACCAGTCAAGAACCTTCGACACTATATCGATGCAGCGAAGCGAGGGGACGTTCCTTCCAAGCAGGGAGAAGGACGAGCTCACAATGGCCCTTGGGAATCCCGAGCACCACAGGCGGACCACGAGGCACGCCAGGCTCCATTCCGTGGAAGGTTGGTTTTCCGGACGCAGGGGGTTACAAAACCCACGAGAGGAGGAAGAAACTAGAGCGGGACAAACTGCAGTGTCTTTGCCGCGAAAGGGTAATGGGGCTAGAAGGAACGAGAAGTGGAGCGAAGCGGCGGTCATGACAAACGACCTGAAGCTTCCCCGGTTACCCGCCATCTCAGCGGAGAAGCGGCGTGGCTTCCACCGAGCTGCTTCAGCGGAGCATGTCTTGAAGTCTCACCCAGCTATCCGTGGATGGTATCACGAGTCTCAAAGTTGCCACATTATGGCGCAATGGATGAATTTGAAGGTCAAGGCGGCTATTGGCCAAGTTTATCCTAGTGGACCCGCACAACTTATCACCGCCACCGATTCGGAAGGATATGCTAAGGTGATGGTGGATGAAATAACGAGAGGATTTGAGGACCTCACAGCTTGACCACCCTACCGGTGAAGGGGAGACTAGGCTGGGTTCTGCTCAAGACTCCATGCCTATGGCGGAAGGAGCTCATCAACCTTCCGAATCGACGCCCGCCTCTGCCTCCTCCTCCGGTGAGTCAGCGCCTCCGCCTCCACCGCCTCCTCCTCCGGCGAGTGGCGATCAGGGCACGCGTGGCGGCACTCCGCCTCCTTCTCCCGGCGTGGCGGCACTCCGCATCCTTCTCCGCTGCGCCGGCCGCGCCCGAGCAGCCAGCCTCCTCCTTCTCCGCCTCGTCGGCAAAGGCGGAAGAGATCCGCCGCCCGCTCAGGCTGCTCCGTGTCGAAGTCCTTCTCCTCCGCCTCGTAAGCAAGCAAAGAAGACATCCGCTCCGCTGCTCTGCGGTGTTTAGCAGTGACAGCCAAAAGGCGGGAGGAGATATAGATTCGGTCCTTCTCTCAAGACTCGGAGAAGTTACCTTCTGAGAGGACCGAGGAGGAAAACGCGAAGATCGCGCAGACTGAAGTGGATGACTGGTTTGCAGGGTTGAAAGCAAAGAGACATCCACCTCCGGAGGAGAAGGTAGATCCGGTGAAAGTGAAGTGCACTCTGGCTGCCCTGAGGAAACCGGCAAAGTCTCCGCCGAGAACCAACTATGAGCGCATTACTGAACAGACATATCTCCAAGCGGAGCGGTCAGGAAGTACTGCCAGACATCAAAGAGCAAAAGAACGAGCAGCTGCGAAAAAAATTGACCAGCTAGGCGAACAAGCAAACCAATCGTGCCCCCGCTCAATGTGTCTAGCGGCAACATCGTCGCTAATGTTCCGGGGATGGGGGCCGGTTATGACAATCTACAAGATTACCTGCCTGACGATGCACTTCCTGAATACATGAAAGTGGAAGAACACTGATACGATTACTGGAAGCATCTCGTCAAAGATGATAAATCTCTAACAATGATGATGCGAAGATTCCATACTTGGTACAAGAAAACCTGCAGAGAGTCTGGGGGGCGAATAGTTTGTATCTGCACATTAAAGAGGAGCACGACCTCGTTGGAACTGATCTGTTGTGTGTTCCATTTGAGGAGTTCTTCGTGTTCTTCAATCAAAAGACCCTCGATAAATTAACGGTCTTTTGCTACTGCCTGTAAGTACTATTTCTGTCATTAAGTCTCTATATATAGCTCGGCTCTTTCATTGCATGTATTTATAATTAATTATCCTCAATATATTATGCAGATTGAATATCGCCGAGTGCAAAAAAATGAAATCTATGATATTGGGTTCATTAACACAAATATCATAGATGTATTTCTATTAGTTGAAAAAAGGGCGTCAAAGAGGCCGAGGACAACTTGCTACAATCGTTGATCAAAATCAAAACAAAGGTACCATACTCTTTCCTTACAACGGCAAGTGAGTGTTACTGATCGTTTGCATATTCGGTTTCCCTTATTACTCGAGCGAGGTTATAGTAATGTAATTGATGAGTTATGCATGCGTGCGCAGGTTCCATTATATTCTTCTGCAGATTAAGCTTGAGCGTGGACTAGTAACCGTCTTAGACTCGAGACGGAAAGATCCCAGCACCTATGCGGACATTACTGAAATGCTCAGCAAGTAAGTACAATCGGTCATTATCGCACCATAGCGGCAACTTTTTTTCATTTCCTGATATCTCAAGTAATAATAATTATTTTCTTTGTCTTGCAGGGTTTGGAAACAGTTCACCGCAATAGCTCCGGGACTGCCGAAGGAGCTGCGATATATATACCCGAAAGTAAGTACTATTGGCTAGCTAGTTGTGCGCATCTCCCGTTGATTCTATAGCTATACTTTCATCAATGTCATTTATAATGCTTCATTATCAGTTTGATTGACCTCTATTTCTCGTGAAAGTGCTTGTGGCAGGAACAAGGTAATGATTTCTGTGGATACTACGGTATGCGAGTTCATCTACAACGCGACTTTGAAAAATAAGCGGGCTACTCTCAAAGACAATATGAAGTGCGTAAGCAATTAATAATATTCACAATTTCATTTTATTACACCATCATTTCTGTTGAGTTTCATTCATATATATGTATTAATTAACCCCTTCTTCAAATTAGGCGTGGCAGATGCGGAATGAACTCCTAGAACCAGATCGCATGAAAGCAGTTCAAGAGGAATTGGCGGGATTCTTTCTTGACCACGCCATCAATAAAGCCGAGAATACCATGTGGAAGTTGATTTCAAATGCTAGGGGACTGTAATTGAGAGATCTTATATATTGTACATGTATGTAGCCAGTAGCGTCGGACGTACATAATCTGAAAACTTGTTGTTCGACCAATCTCTCGGAGAAGGAGAGGTTGATCGATCATTTCTCTCGGTATGCATGACGAACTTCTGTACTCGATGGTTCGCTTCATTTTCTTACTAGCTAAGCGTGTCGAGGGCTATATGTATATAGTATGTAGCGTCGACCAAGCACGGACATAAGAGAGGACACTTCTCTCTATTAATTAGCTAGCTAACACAATATATTAAACACCTAAATTAACCCCCAAAACACCCCCCCCCCCCCCCCCCCTTTAAAAAAACAAAAACCCCAGCCATTGGAATCTTGTGGCGTGGATGCCTTTTGGTCCCGGTTGGAGCCACCAACAGGACCAAAACCCCTACTGGGCTCGGCGCACAGGCCACGTGGAGGACCATCTGTCCCGGTTCGTGTTAGAACCGGGACTAAAGGGGGAGGTATTAGTAACGACCCATTAGTCCCGGTTCACGAACCAGGACTAAAGGCCCTTACGAACCGGGACTAATAGGTGTTTTTCTACTAGTGAGAGTTTCTCTATGTGCTGAACTGTGGGCTAGGATTTATGTTAAGCAAGATTACTATGGGAGTTACAATCTGGCAGGGGACAACATCATACTAGAGCTTGCAAAGCATGACCTGTGTATCTTCTAGTTCTTGTTGTACTGAAAGAAAGATATGTTTTTTTCTTGGTGCTTAGACAGATTCCAACTGTTCATCAATATTTATGCCATCTAATTCATTCTTACTTAAATTTTGAAAAATGGTGTCCTGCATGCAAATGTTCACTATTAGTTTTATGTAAGGGCACTTCATTGGGACCTACAAGAAATGTGAATTCTTGATCTTTCGTGCACACAGTTCTGCTTCTATGATTGAATTATAATATTGAGCGTCTCTGTTTTAGTGGATTTTGCCCTCAGTTGCTGATTTAGGTGTGTTTTTATCTACCGGTGATATGATAATCTGATTTGTAGGGTTCTTGTACGTGCGCAGGTGCATGACTTGTTGACGAGCATGTACGAGTAGCTCTCTCCCCATGCGATGGTAGTGAGTTCACTGCAACCATGGTTCAGGTAACTCTACCCCTGCTATGTGGTGCCCAGCCATTCTGCCGAGTATGCACTCTGATTTATTTAAGTCCCACGTATGCCACTGATCTAGTGAGGATACTTATTTGTATCTGGGATTAGGGATTGCAGAATTGTCCCCTTGTAACGCTATTTTCTGCTTGCATTCAGAAATGGAATTATTATTCACTGAATGTATCCTTCCAGTGTTGTTAATTGAAATAGGTGTCCCCCATGCCTGCGTTTTTTCTTGGTAGCAAGTTGCAGCAGGAGATCGTATAATGTTACTCCTCCGATCCATATTAATTGACGCATGCTTAGTAAAGTTGTACACTTGTATTAGGTGTGCGTCAATTAATTTCGATCGGAGGGAGTACTGCATTTGCTGGTCTCCTACTCCTAGGTTTATTAATGTACAGTGAAACTGCCTGCATTAGTTCTTTTGACATAAAAAACAACTGCTGAATGTGGGGGCGTACTGTAGCTGTAGATGCCAATATTGACATGAATAAAACAAGAGTGTTCGTGAGCAGCAGAACATTATCAATCCCAAGAGACTATATCAGTTCTATAGGCATATGTAGGTGCGCGCCTGGTCCTGGTGTCCCGAGCCATACAAGGTAGACATCGGCGTGCCTCGCCTCAATTGGCTGATTTGTGTAACAGAAACCTGTTGTTTGTTTAAGTAGCTACCTCATTCAGCTCACTGAATGTAATTCTGTCATTTTACTCCACACATTTAGCTAGTGTGGTTCGTTCATGATAAACATGCACTTGTTTTCAACATTCTACTCCCATATTTTGATGTTAACATTCGACATGATCTAAACATAGGAATTACTGATTCAGCAAGGGAGGACGAAGGGCATAGCGGCATCACAACATTTCAAAGTGTTGGGTGTATGACAAAAGATGGGGATCTTAGTACAGCAAGGCGTACACGGGCACATCTCCGGTCCACAGGGCTGGGGCAATGGATGTGGCGTGGCGGCATTCGAGACCGAGTACAACAGCTGGGTGGGCAAGGAGTCACATAAGGGTACTGAATTTCTCAGCCTTCTTTATCCATCGATTTTGTTTTCTCCATGTGTTTGCATTTGGTATAGCCAATATCAAGCTCAATCTACTTCCTGGCTGTTGTTAAGCTAGGAATAGGATCCATGATAAGTACGGTTTCTGTTGGAGTTTCCAACTTACTGGCATCATATCAACAACTCTTTTCGTTTTCGACAAACTGTTTATAGAACCCTCTCATTTACTATGTACAAGTATAAGATCATCTAGGATAAAATGCTAAGTTCAAATCCAGCTTCTCATCTATGGAACCTTCTCATTTATTATGTTCATTAAATTATTATCTTTGGCTTTTGATTGTTCACACAATTGGCATCTCTACTGTATTTATGAATTTGTGATCTCTAGTTTGTAAAATTAATCTAAATGACAGAATCTCTCCTATTTAAAAGGATGTTTGCTTATTCATGTCTGTCATTTGGAACCATGTATGCCATGTACCATTTTGTCACATGACGGTGGATAAACTTGGATTTGCTCCTGTTTAGAAACATGCTTGTTTTATTCATGACTGTTTTTTGTTCTGTGAAATAATATCCTACATTTTACTTGTTAATTTCTTTCCCAGCATAACACTAGGTAAAGAACATGTTGATTTTTTTTCCAGAGCACATGATGTAACTATAGCAACAACTATTCTTGACGTATGAGCAGATTGGTCATGGCGTTGTGTGCACGCAGACCTACAGCCCTCATCATCGCGACCTATTAGGGCATCTCCAAGGCTATTTGGCCAAGTCCGCGCTACAAACACATCCCTTTTCGACCGTGGTTCAGGTAACTCTACCCCATGCTCTGTGGTACTTGTCCATTGTGCCGATTACGCGCTCTGATTTATTAAAGTCCCCTGCATGCCACTGATCTGGTGAGAATGCTTATTGTTGCTGCGATTAGGGATTGCAGAATTGTCCCCTCACAATGCTATTTTCTGCTTGCATTCGGAAATGGTATTACATTCACTGAATTTCCAGAGTTAATCGAAATAGGCGCTCCCCCTTGCCTGCAATATTATTTCTTGTTAGCAAGTTGCAGCAAGAGATCAAATAATGTTAATACGTTTGCTGGTCTCCCAGTCCTACGTTTATTACTGTACAGTGAAACTGCCTGCATTAGTTCTATTTACACCCAAATAACTGTAGAATGTGGGGTGTACTGTAGCTGTAGATGCCAATATTGACATGCATAAAGTAATAGTCTTCGTGAGCAGTAGACATTATGAATCCCCAGATACTCTCTCAGTTCTATATGCGTACGTAGATGCACGCCTGGTGTCCTGAGTCCTACAAGGTGGGCATCGGCGTACTTGTTGGAGTTGTGTCGAATATTGTGTACAAGGTAGGTTACAGTTGGACTTGTAGTTGTATTGTGTTTACATAAGATATGGAGTCGTGTCCTAATAGGACACTTGTATCCTAGGCCTCTCTTATATAGCGAGGGTAGACACACGATGTAACCTATGCCAACATAATAGCACCGGAACGCAGGGGAAGCCGGCGGCTTGTGCCGGTGTCCAGGGCGACCGGGTGCGGTATTGTGACGGTGTCACGGGGAGGAGCGCCCGTAGTCAGGCCCCGGGGATGTAGCCATATCGGTGAACCTCGTTAACAAAGGTCGGTGTCGTGCCTCGTGTGATTGATTGGTCCTCGGATGATCGATTTGCATGCTCGGATTTATTCTAACAAGTGGTATCATGAGCTAGGTTGTTCGAAGGCGATTTATAGTTGATCTAGAGGAGACGAAGATACCGCGGAAAGATCAGACATCGACGATGCAATCGGAACGGCGCGGCAATGCCATGAAACAGCGTCGAATTGGATTCGGAGTCGGCGAGATCAAACGTGATCTGCAGTCTGCAGCAATAGCGTGCGTGGCAACATTGTGGGCCAAGGTACGGTCCAGTACGGCGGCTGGAGGCGGGCCTGCAGAGTCCAGAGCGGGTGCGCGTACGTGGTGTTTGCTGGGGCAGGCGGCAGCAGGTTCGATGGTTTTCTCGGTGCAATCGAAAACAGCGAGTCACGTGATTTGTTTGAAGACAGAAAAGAAGGAAGGACCGAGTCCTTATGTGGACGCGCGAGAGGCATATCGATTCGGCGAGAAAAACAAATCCATCACGTTGGCATCCATTGGAAATAGCAGAAGATGAAGCAAAGCTTAGCATTGGAAATTTTGTGCCAGGGAGCGCTACGAAGCTTGTTTATTTTTTCACAAGGTCAGTTGTACGAAGAATCATGATGTCATCGGGCATCGGGTTTGAGGTGGAGAAGTTCACGGAACAGAAAACCTTGGGTTATGACAGAACAATGGTGGAAGATTTGTTGGCACAAAAGGGATGCTTGAGGGCGTTCTATGGAAGTCTTGTCAGCTAAGATGGAATTATGTCCGATGGATGGAAATTTCGTGGAAGAGCGATTTGAGAGCCTTGAGCGTGTCATACGGTCGAACGAGTTCGGCTGGGTCGGACTAAGCGATCTGACGGATCGACGCAAGTCGGTTGGTACAGAAAAGGCAATTAGGATCGGTGACGACGACATAGGAGCGTCATGCTGATGGTGACCGACTTCTGGGCGTGGAAACACGTGGCGCAGGCCGAGGGCTTGTGCGGCTTCGACAAGACTATGGCACGGGGTTGATTCAAGACGGTGCACATGTGAGCTTGAAGTCGACGGGGCGTGAGGGTGGACTGATCATCTACCATGAAGTCATGTTGAAGGTGGAGCTGAATTGAGGGGCTACGGTGTAAGGATCCAGGGAATCGAAGCCTATTCAGCAAGGGGGAAAAGCGAGTGGCACGCAGTTCGGACTGGAGCCCAGTGGTCTGATGGAAGCGTGAAACTCGTCATCGGTCGGTGTTGATCGGTGGTACTCTGCAGTGGGGTTGAGTAGTGTGGGTTCGCGACCCTTGAGGCTCGGCCAAGGACAGCGGAGGCTCGACGCGATAATAAGCGGCGTCGTGCAGTACGCCACGAGGACATGGAGATGGGCCAGGGCTCCGGTGGTCACACATGTGGTGAGACAACTGCGAATTTGACTTGGGATGACGACAAGCAACGCTGAAATTCCTTCAAGTTTCAGGCAGGCAGTCAAGAAAGGAGCGGTGATGTTGAGTTCAGGTAACTCTTATGTGTGACACCCAATATGTGAGCTGTTCACTTTCACGCAGGTCAGTGATCAGTGTGTGATGGCATTGGACTGATGCTCTGGAAGTTGGGAGCGCAAACTAGAGTAACAAGGAACTTAATTTTGCTCGAGTGTTGACTGTGGTCAAGAAAAGAAGGAACTACAAGTTGCAGGTGGAGTCACATGGAGTCTTTGGAGTAGCAGCGGTGCTCATGGGATAAACTCAAGTCCAATGTACATGGAAGTTTGCCGCATGGACGAATTCAAGGTGGTGGAGAATATTCGCCAAGGTGGAGTTTGTTGGAGTTGTGTCGAATATTGTGTACAAGGTAGGTTACAGTTGGACTTGTAGTTGTATTGTGTTTACATAGGATATGGAGTCGTGTCCTAATAGGACACTTGTATCCTAGGCCTCTCTTATATAAGCGGTAGACACACAATGTAACCTATGCCAACATAATAGCAACGGAACGCAGGGGAAGCCGGCGGCTTGTGCCGGTGTCCAGGGCGACCGGGTGCGGTATTGTGATGGTGTCACGGGAAGGAGCGCCCGTAGTCAGGCCCCGGGGATGTAGCCATATCGGTGAACCTCGTTAACAAATCTCGGTGTCGTGCCTCGCGTGATTGCTTGGTCCTCGGATGATCGACGGTATGCCTCGGATTTATTCTAACAGTACTTCACTTCAATTGGTTGATTTGTGTAACACAAACCTGCTGTTTGTTTAAGTAGCTACTTCATTCAACTCACTGAATGTAATTCTGGCATTTTACTCCATACCTTTAGCTAGTGGGCTTCGTTCATGCCCTTGTTTTTACCTTTCTGCTCCCATATTTTGATGTTAACATTCAACATGATCTAAACATGCAGGAATTGCCAGCAAGGGAGGAAGAAGGGCGTAGCGGCGTCACAGCATTTCAAAATGTTGGACGTATGACAAAAGATGGGGCTCTTTGTACAGCAAGGCGTACATTGGCACATCTGGGTGGTGTTTGAGAGCGAGTACAACAACTGGATGGGCAAGAGGGCCACATACGGGTACCGAATTTCTCAGCCTTCTTTATCCATCGATTTTGTTTTCTCCATGTGTCTGCATCTGATATAGCCAAGATCAAGTTCAATCTATTTCTTGGCTCTTGTTCTTGTAAGCTAAAGCTAGGAATAGGATCCATATTAAGTACAGTTTTTTGTCGGACTTTCCATCTTACTGGTATCATACTAGAGCCTACAAATACATGGCATGTGTATCTTCCAGTCCTTGTTGTATTGAAAGAAAGACATGATTTTTCTTGGTACTTAGACAGATTTCAGCTTCTCATCAATATACATCTCGTCTTGAGATTATATTTCAGTGGATAATTTGACTGATGTGAAAAATCTTGTTCCAGTCACCATTAGTTATTACAGCAAAGGTTTGAAAACTCATAGCTTTATTGTCAAGATGGCAAGTATAAAATTGTAAATAGATGCGGGGGGTCTGCCCCCTGAGTTTAAGTCACCTTAATTTTATGTAGTAACTTGAGAGTAGGGTTCACATATATGTGTGACTTGCTAGAATGCGCTCTTAAGAATTTGCTTAATTGCATTTCTTATGTTGGCTAGAGAACATCTTGTGATAGTCATATCATAGATCCATGCTTTGGACTAGATCCAATATGATTGCAGATTGAATCATTGAACTGATATGATAGTCATTTGATCTGCAATGGCGTAGGAGTGGAATGCACGGATCTGTTTGAGCTTCCATAATGCGCTCCAAGGTCTTTTTTTATCTTGTGCAGGGCAAGGTGAGAAGAATGATGGATGGAGTTAGGTGTCTAGCTTTACATTGCACAGTTCGATTTTGCACTAGTTGTTCAGTAGCTTAACAGTAGTTAGGTGTCTCGTTTGACTTTGATGGGCCTTCGGGTTTAGGCAGTAATTTCCAATGCCAAGACAGAAAACAAAGTAGATTGCACATATATGTTTGACTTGCAAGAATGCGTTGTAGGGATTTTTCTCAGTTGCATTTTTCTTTATGTTGGCTGTGCGGCTGTTGAGAAAACCTCGTGCTGGTCATATTATAGGTGCATGCTTTGGACTAGACCCAGTACAATTGCAGATTTAATCATTTCACTGAAATGATAATCATTTGATCTGTAATGGCGTAGTAGTGGAACTCCTGAATGTTCTCTACTGATTAGCTCAGCTGTAGTTTCTTTTGTGGCTGTATGGTTGTTGACGAAATCATGTGCTACTCGCAATATAGATCTGTGCTTCTGGACTACTCCCTCCGTCCCATAATATATGATGTTTTTTGACACTGGTGTAGTGTCAAAAAACGTCTTACATTATGAGACAGAGGGAGTAGATGGTATGATCGGAGGTTGAATTGCGACGACGAACCTTCAATCTGTACTTAACAGTAGGATGCCCATAAGCATGTAGTTTCCTGAAGAAAGTGCTTTCCTCTGCCGTATGGCTACCTTTCAATTGTACTACAAAACTGTAAATAAAAGCTGGGAGTCTGACCTGAAGTTTAAGCCGCCTTAAATTTGTGTAGTAACTTAAGAGTAGAGTGCACATATATGTTTGACTTGCCAGCATGCGTTGTAGGGATTTGCTCCGTTGCATTTGCTTTATGTTGGCTGTACGGCTGTTCAGAAAACCTTGTGCTGGTCATATTATGGATTCTTGCTTTGGACTAGATCCAGTAGAGTTGCAGATTGGATCATTCAACTGAATGATAATCATGTGATTTTTCCTCCCCTCGCCCCTCCCCTCCCTCCCCGACCCACAGCGCCGCCTCCCAGGCCGGCCGGGCGCTCCCTCTCCTCTCCTCCTCCTCCTCCGTGCCCCCCCTCCCCCTTGCCTTGGTGAGCCCCCGGATCTGGCCGGGCTGGCTGGCGGGCCTTCCTTACCCTGCGCAAGCCTCGACCCGGGAACAGGCTGGCGGCGGGTGCCCGCCACGGCGGCCCGGCGGCTCGAGGCGGCCGGGCGGCGGCCCGTCAAGGTGGTGGCGCCGTCCTTTGGCGGCGAGGGCGGCCTGGTTGGCAGGGTGGCTGGCGGCGTCCTCGGCCAGACCAGGCCCTTAGGACCCCATCTGGGTCCTAGCGGGCCGGTCCCTGGGCGTGGCCTCATTGTCTGCGGCGCGGTGAGGAGGAAGAGCGGCTCGGCTTTGGGGCGGCGGCACCGCTGGCGTGCCGGCAGCAGCACGAAGGCGGGAGCTTTGCGGGCCCACGAGGGCTCGGCCGGGCATGTGGGCCCACGGGCCTGGTGTGCTCCTGCTATTGCGTCGCGGACGGCTACCCGTCGCGACGGTGGAGATGGGGCCCTCCCGTGCGTCGATGGTGCCGATGCCCTAGTCCCGGCTCGATTCTTGGCGTGCTATCCTCACTTCGCGGTCTGCGTGGTGAGGCGGCGTGGGGGCCTCAAGACCGCGTTGGCGCCGCGATGATGGTGGTTGGTTTGGTGGCAGGCTCCGGGGCGCCCGAGGTGCGGGTTGGGATCGGGGGAAACCCCTGTCGGCATGGCCAACACCGGCGCGGTGGCGCCTGTGGGTGCCACCTGACCTTTCGGGAGGGCGTCGGGGCTACCCTTCCTCTTGCCTCGTCGTGTACCGGGGGAAACCCTTGGCAGTAGCGTCGTCATCGTCGCGATCCTTCTTGGAGGTGTTGATAGGTGCCGGCGCTTCAGAGTCTTGGAGTCTATTGGAAAATCCTGGTGGGCGCTGCGATCGCAAGGCTTCTTCGTTTTTGTTGATCCGTCGTTGTCGGTATTTGTTTCTTTTGCTTTTCTCTGTCGTTTCTTTTGGGCGTGACTGTGCTGCTTTCGCCCCAGCACCTATCCATGTATGGTTCGGTTGGTTGCTTTGTATACAAAGCGGGGGAAACCCTTTATCGGTAAATAATCATGTGATCTGTAACGGCGTAGGAGTAGAATTCACATATCTGTCTGAATGTGCTATAATGATTAGCTCAGTTGTAGTTGCTTTATTATGGCTGCATGGTTGTTAAGGAAATCGTGTGCCTACTCGCAATATATGTCTGCTTTTGGACTAGATCGTATGACCGGAAATTGAATTGCGGTGATGAACAATCAATCTGTAATGACCTAACAGTAGGATGCCCATACATGTATGTTAGTTTCTAGAAGAAAGTGCTTTCCTCTGGCTGTAAGTTTGCCTTTCAATTGTTTTTTAGATTACTTTTTGGGAACTAATCTTGCTGTCTCTCTTTTTGCCCAGGGTGGGGCCTTGACTTGATGGTGAGGTTGGCGAAGAAATATATTATGCTGGAGATGGTCGACACAGATGCAGCGGGGAAAAGGTCAATTTTTTTTATCTTGTGGAGGTCGAGTTTAGAAGACTGATCTAGTAAGTTCCCAGTTTTCCTCTAGCCTTCCCTCTGTTTATGAAATCAGTTTATCAGTATATTCCTGGGGTTGGATGGGCTCTGAAGGAATTCTTGCACCATCAAATTCTAGGTGTGGTTTGGACTTGATCCAGCATGACTGCAGATTGCATTGCCATGACAATCATTCCTGTACGTGTATCTTTAGTACAAGTATTGCTTGTGTCATGAGATTATCTTTGATTGGATAATTCGACTGTTTTGAGCATCTTTTCCCATACATCCTCGGTCATTACAGATCGAAATGGTTTATTAATTTCCTCTGAAAATTGTGTATTAATTCAAAACTGTACTGTCAAGATTCAAGAATTACAAGACTGTAAATAAAAGTTGGGAATCTGGCATGGAGTTTAGCCGCCTTAAATTTGTGTAGTAACTTAAATTTGTGCACATATATGTTTTGCGCTGTAGGGATTTGTTGAGTTGCATTTGCTTTCTGTTGGCTGTATGGTTGTTGAGAAATGCTGGTATTGTTGACATGTTCAGGCTTAGTGATATATTCTTGGTTTATGAAATCAGTTTATCAGTATATTCTTGGGGGTGGATGGGCTGTGAAGGAATTCTTGCACCATCAAATTCTAGATGTACTTTGGACTTGATCCAGCATGACTGCAGATTGCATTGCCATGATAATCATTCCTGTATGTTTAGTATAAGGATTGCTTGTGTCATGGGATTACCTTTGATTGGATAAATCTGTTGTTCTGAGAATCTTGTTCCAGTCATGGGGATGAGGAAATCGTGTGCTACTTGCAATGATTCTCCGTGCTTTTGGACTAGATCGGATGACCAGAGATTGAATTGCGACAATGAACATTCAATCTGTAATAACCTAACGGCAGGATGGCCTTACATGTATGTAGTTTCCAGAAGAAAGCGCATTCCTCTGGCTGTATGTCTGCCTTTCAGTTGTTTTCTAGATTTTTTGGGGAGGAACTAATCTTGTTGTCTCTCTCTTTGCCCAGGGAGGAGGTGAAGAAATCTTTTTGCTGGAGATGGTCGACACTCATGCAGCGAGGAAAAGGTTGTTTTTTATCTTGTGGAGGTTGAGTTTATAGAAAACTGATGGATGGAGAACTTGGGTGGTTTCCTCCAGCATGAAGATGATGCCTGAGCATGTCGTTTTTGGAGATGTTGCTGAATATGTGATGTTTTCCGGTGCGGTGGTGTGGGTTGTTTCTGGCGAGTGCTGCCTGCTCCTCCCTGTTTTCTTATTTTGTATTCAAAACAAGTGGTGTCTCTTTGAAATGTGGCAATGTTGAGCTTCTAGGTGGGATGCTGTAACTATAGGAAACGGTGCAATCTTGGTTTATGCATCAGAGGAAGCCATTGCTACATATGGTATTGTTTCATTTTGGCTGATTGCCTTGCAATTCCCTGATTCAGTGTACGTACTATCTAACTATGTTAGAGCCTATGGCTTCTAAGCTGTTTTTTTAACCAAAAGTTCAATAGGCATTTAGTCCATGGCTGGAGCTTTTGCATGATAAGGCCGCTTCTGCGTGGAGCTGCACAGAGCTCATTGTGGGGTCTAGCTTTTTTGTATGATCATTCTGGATGGTAGCTCTCTGAATTTTATGTGCTTTTGTACTGTGATAGGTTTGTGATGTTCCGGTATGAAAAAGAATTGATGTTGTGAAAGAAATTATGTCCTGAGATCCTTTGGCTCAGTTACAGGAGGGTGCAGTAATTTAAAATTTTGGTTTTCTCGCCGCAGCGGTTGTGATTGTTTTCGACCGGTTCATCATAATTAATTGGGCAATATGATTTTTGCTTGTTTTCCCTAATTAACCAAACAACTCTTTTCTTATTATGCCATTTTGAAAGAAAAAAATGGTCTTCTGATACTTCCTGGCTGAATATTACATGAGTTATATAAATCATGAACCCTAGTTTTTGCACCGAACAGACATTGAAATGAATATGAATTGAAAAAATGAACTCTGAATAAGAAATAGCTACTAAAGGAGGAAAGCATGAACAAAATTTGAAGTAGATGCTTCATTGCATGCCATGATACCTAATAAGATATTACATTATGGTTCATCTACATCTAATCTCATATTGGACATACATCATGGCAAAGGCACAATTACAAACAGGCCACCATGCTTTTATTTTGTTGGTCCTTCTTTGTCGACTGCAGCCCAACAACATGTCTAGGCCCAACCCAAACATAACCGCAATGGCCCTTTCCCCAGTTAAAGATATCAGGATGAATGACTGAGGGAGGGGACGTGGGAGAATAGTCCCACCACGCTAAGAGAGAGAGCTTCAGACCAGCTTATAAGCAACCTCTCCTGGACCACTTGGATGAGGTGCTAGGAGAGAAATGTGCTAAGTGTACACACACATAGCGCGTGTGCTCGCGAGTTATGCGCGACTTAGACTACTACAAAGTTCTTTTTGGATTTTCACACGCGTCATTGCCCTCAAAACCTAACAAACCGGGGGCAATAAGTAGGAAGAGAAGTTGTTTGAAATGTACTACAAATATCACACTCCTGGTGCGAAAACGTTGCAATAGGAATTAATAGGAACTGTAGCACGACTATGACCTCAAAATGGCATAATCCAAGTCAACCTGATATAGTCCATGTTTATACTACATGTAATTTCAACGTTACAAACTTCAGACTAATTGTGCGGGGTGTGGCGGCCGGCGACAACGGAGCGGCAGGCCGGCCAGAGTTCAAGCAATCGACGATTTGCGACCACCGGCCAGTGCCCACTGCCGAGTGGTGATGCTGCGCAGGCCCTTGATACCCCCAGTCGCCGGGGTCGTCGCCAGCGGCCCAAACGCGGAGCTCGTCCTAACCTCCTCGCCTTCTACTCGGCAATGGCTGGACAGCGTGGAGGTTTCGAGGCTGTGCATCGCGGCGCCGTCCCCTTGTTGAGAGAGATGAAGCAGACCACATGAGCTTTTTTTTTTTGTTTGTTTGAGGAAATCACCAGAGGGCCTGAGATGCAGCCGAGTTGGTGCGTGAAGATCGGCATGTGCAGTCTGCAGGGCGTGAAGATGTGCTAAATTCTAAACCGAACTGCATTTTGCAGGGGCTATTACTACGTAGTAACGGAAAATTTTTGTTTGGGCTGAGGAGGCCACGGCCCCCTCAGGCCGTAGCACACAGACTTGCCCATTTTGCTATTTCTTTTGGGAGCGGCTAGATGACAGTCGATTGAAAACAATATTTTGGTCAATCGACTGACCACAATTTGTTTCAGTCGATCTGTGTACTAGCGAGGCTTCCTTTGGGTAGTTGTGGACCGGCCGGTGCATGCTTCGCCTTTCACCGACTAATAGTAAAGCTGAGTAGCTGAATTCTTTAATCTCCTACGGTTTCATAAGCAAACGGTGCTATGATGAGTTGTCCTACGCATGTGTAAGATGAGATGAGCTGAGCCCGACTGCACAAGACATATGATTAGATCTAGCACCGACTGGTGCATGGTATGAGCTGATAATATGTACGTACACGAAGATTGCTAGTACGATTGTTTACAATATGTAAGAATAAGCATATAATAGAGGAGTTTTTGCAAAATGAAAGTTCTCTAAGACTGAATGAATTGATGCCATTAGTATTACCCATAAAGATTTTTTTAAAGAATACATTCATGTCATTAGTATTACATTTTAAGAAGACAAAAATGAAAAAGAAATAATGACAAATTTTACACACAATTTACACAGGCAATTGCACTCTTTTATAATACAGAAGAATAAGCATATAATAGTGAAAGTTTCTCAAAAAAAAGTTTCCAAACAAGTAATGAATTACTACTTTACTAGCATTGGTATTACCCATAATGAAGAAAGCAAATGAAATAAGAACTCAAACAAAATCAAAATAATGAAGTTTTCTAAGTAAGAATGAAATGGCAAATGTTGCATACAATTTATAAAGAAATTGCATTTTTTTAAATATGCAACAATAAGTATATAATGGTGAAAGTTTCACAAAAAAGAAGTTTCCGAAGAAGGAATAATTTAGTGGAACCGATCTTATCATTAAAAAGAAATAAAATATAAAAAATAAAGGAAATATTGACAAAACTTACACACAATTTACACAAAAGGGTTTCACAAAAAAATTGCACACATTTTACACAGAAATTGTGCTTTTTAAAATACGAAAGGATAACCATATAATAGAGGAACGATGTTGGAATTACCGTCAAAGAGAGAAAATAAAAATTAAAATGAAAACAAAATAATGATTTTTTTCTAGGGAAGAATAAAACCCTTTAAGAAGAAGGAAAATAAAAGTCAAAAATAAAATAATGAAATATTCTAGGGAAGATTGAAATCCTTTAAGAAGAAAGGAATTAAAAAACAGAAACAAAAACAAAATAATGAAGTTTTCTAGGGAAGAATGAAACCCTTTAAGAAGAAAGAAAAGAAAAACTAAAACTAACACAAAATAATTAAGTTTTCTTTGTACTCCCTCCGTACACTAATATAAGAGCATTTAGATCACTACTTTAATTATCTAAATGCTCTTATATTAGTTTACAGAGGGAGCAGGAATGAAACCCTTTAAGAAGAAAGAAAATATAAAAACAAAAAAAATAATAAATGAACTTTTCTAGGGGAAAATGAAACCCTTTAACCCTTTAAGAAGAAAGAAAATTAAAAAATAACTTGCACACAAGTATGCCCTGAAATTGCACTTTTGCAATATGCAAAAAATAAGCATATATAGTGCAATTTTCGCTCTCTACTATAATTTACACACATGGTGTATCATACTTGCATGTATACTTACTTACAAACACAAAAATAAAAATAATTTTTTTCTAAGAAGAAATCAAGTATAGTGGAACTGGTACCACCCTTTAAGAAGAAAGAAAGTAAAAATAACAATGATAGAATTTGCACACAATTTACACATAAATTTCACTTTTTTAGTTATGTAAGAATAAACATATAATAATGAATTTTACATAAAAACAAAGTTAGTGGCATTGGTATCGTCCTTGAAACAAGAAATGAATTAAAAACTATACATAATAAAACAAATAAAGTTTTCTAAGAGAGAGTAAATTAGTGATATGGGTATTACTCTTAAGAAAAACGTAAATAAAAAACTTGCACACAACTTTGCAGTGAAATTGCACTTTTTGTAATATGTAGTGAATCCACATATATCAATGCAACTTTAGCACTCTACTATAATTTACACAAATAGTGTAAAGTACTTTCATGCATTGATACACATAATAACACAAACATGTATTTAATTAGCAAAAAAATAGCACAAAACAATTAGCATTGTTATTAGACTTAAGAACAAAGAAAATGAAAAAACAAAAATTTCCACACAGTTAGCACAAAAAATGCACTTTTTATAATATGTGGAATAAATATATAAGAGTGAAGTTTCCGTACTCTAATGTAATTTGTACATGTTTACATTTACAGAGACTCAACATCGGAAATACGCGTAAAGAAAAAAAACAAATTTCAACTGAAAAATAAAAGCGTACAGTAGCAGAAAACAAAAGCAAACCCATGGGAAAAAGCATGCACACACCAAAATCCAGCCCAAGAATGAAATTGATTGACCAGGAGTCAGTCGAATCCACACAACCCAGCCCAGTACACCAGCAAAAAGGTGACACAAAAAAGAAAAACTACACAAATCTTAAAGCACAATTCAACGGCCAGAAAATCGACTGACCACAAAACTAAAAGTCAGCTGACTGAAATCTAGCTAAAGTGATTTCTTTTAGATGCTGGTCACCATTTATGGCTTACTTAGCCACATGTTCTAAATCACATCCCACAAAACATTATGCATAAAAAAGGAGGGCGGATTTGATCTACAGAAAAGTGGACAATATCCTCCACTAATGCACTCAAGGCGAAAGTTACCGGGAGCACCTATAACTCAGGTGCCTGAAATTTTTCTTTGTTTCAGTCACTTTTTTCTGGAACGTCTGATTCACATCCAACGTAGCTAGTTGTTCTATGTTAAATTTCAGTCAGTTTCTACACACAACCCAATCTAAGCCCAACAGCAAATAGGAATTACTACTCCATGCATCCGTTCCAAAATAAGTGTCGCAAGTTTAGTACAACTTCTTGAGACACTTTTTTGGGACGAAGAGAGTACTATCTAAGCCCAACTGATCAAAGCCGAGCGAACTACTACATGCCTACTCCAGGTACTACTAGCACGAACACTAAATATTTTCCTTTGTGCATGACCACACATTATACATGCAAATCCTTACATAACCATCACAACATATATATTCTTTAATTTGACATGCATATTACTCTAAAGTAATACTATTGATAAAGGGATGAAAGCACAAATTAAACCATAATTCTAATGTGTTATAATTAAATGAAATTCATTGCAACTCAATGTATTACATGAAACTTAAATAACATAAATTTTTCAACAAAGAAAAAAATGTCCTTTAAAGTTACTGAATTGGACAATCTACAATTGGAAAAGACAAAAATCAAAAAACAAACAAATTTCGACTGAGAAATGAACAGAAGGCAAAAAAGAGTAAAGTTTAATCTAAGGAAGATAGAAAGGTGGGGTGGTGTTACCCTAAAAGACAAAGTGCGAAAAACTAAAAAAAACTAGTCGAAGGGAGAAAGAATTTTTAGAAGTGGTGATGCCTCAAAACATGTACAAAAATATATAGAGAGAACTAGGTGTGGTGTTATCAAAATGAAATGAAGAAAGAAAACAACAAAGAAGAACAAATTTATTTCTATGAAAGAATGAATTTCAAGAGTAGTATAACCATAAGAAAACAACAAAAGAAACTAAAAAGCATGTATATACAACTCTATTATTATATGTAGGGATTATAATATGTTGAAAACACGCACCTAAATTCTGCGTAACTTGCACTATTCCATACTATGCACGAACAAGTGTAAACTAGATCAACTTTAGTAAAAATTATGATTCAAGTCGATCAATTAAGAAAATGTATTCCATTTTAAGTTTCTAACAAAATTTTAGTAGTGTCACAAAATCGAAACATCGAATATGTTGTTGCATTCACAAATACATGAGAAAAATCAATGGCGAAAGGAATCAACTAAGCATAATAAATGAAGACGTAATTAAAAAAAAAGATATTATAAGGAAGAATCAATTAGGAGTACTGATATTACCCTCAAAAGAAAGGAAACACCCAGAGAAAATGATGACTAGAATTTGCAACAGATTTCATAGAACTTGCACCACTGCACAATGTGAAAGAGCAAGCATGTAGTCATGTAGTTTTAATAATTACGATTCGACTAGAACAGGAAAAAATGAATGCATTTTAATTCCTAACTCAAAAGATTCAAAAAATTCATCAGACAAAAAGAAAAAGTAAAGGAACCAAAACATTAGCAAAGGGGGGAGAAAAAGCTAACAATAAGAGGGCAGCTATTAAATACGCACCTGGATTACTATTTTTTGGTCCAGTCAAATCCCTATCTACTGTCTGATCGAGATTCAAAGGCCCAACTGCCTTCTTCTTCCTCTGACCTTCTTCTCACCCTATACTAAAACAAAAATAAAAATACAAATAAAGGTTTCTAAGAAAGAATGAATTAATGGCATTGGTACTACCCTTAATGATGAAAGAAAATAAAAATATAATTAGGAGTACTTGTACTACCATATACTAAAACATAAAATTTATAAAACAAAAAAGTTTTCTAAGAAAGAATAAATTATTGGCATTGGTATTGCCCTTATGAAGAAATAAAATTAAAAAATTAATTCGGAGTACTGGTTTTACCCTATACTAAAACTAAAATAAATTAAGATAAAAACAAAAAAGAAGTTTTCAAAGAAAGAGTGAATTAGTTGCATTTGTATTACCCTTAAAACAAAAGATTAATTCGGAGTACTGGTTTTACCCTATACTGCTGTATATACTTTTTACTTGCAAGCGTGCATCTCTATGTTTCATTGCTATTATAATTATGTACTTGTTAGAAAATTACAAGGGATTTTCTCACCGTGTACTGCTGTATATACTTTTTACTTGCAAGCCCTGTTCTTCTATCTTTCTCTTTTATTTTGGTATAATGATGTCTTGATGCCCCTGTCATGTAATTATTCCAATATAGTTTGACTGTAATATTTCTGGGAGAAATATTATTACGAATAGATAAAGCTTTATTTCAGGCATCTTAATTTTTATATCATCCTAATATTACAGTCAGGCTATCTTGGATGAAAGATATAGTTCGTGTGAATCATGACCTTCTATGCAATATTTCTTTCTGTGTAATCATTCATGTGTGTATATGTGGGTATGCTTGTTGGTATCTACTCACTATATTATATACCGTGTTATTCAGATATCCCGGGCCCTGCTGGGAGATCAAAGGCTGGCAGTGCATACAACAGGGCATGTTAATCAGGCAGATTATCATTCAAAGTCTGGGTCTATGATGTTGGTGGCGTAGGTTCTGTTTCTCTCATTCCTCCCTCCCAACCCTCAACTTTCTGGATCATGGACGTAAGCTGGGCACATAGTCACATTTGTTTTGGTAAATCAATATGAGGAACAAACTTGGGAGCATTTTTATTCTGGTGTTAGTTTGCTTGATCTAAATATATGATGTATTGATCTGTACGCTGATGAACAATTTGGCTGATACATATGGTTCCTTAGTTGATCTGTCCGGCCACTACAGTTATGTGGCTTGATTGGCTTTGTGACTTGATTACATATTGTGGTTTGACCAGATTGGCTTGTGAGATGTGATATTATGCAGGGGAGTCCTATTTTTATTTCAAAAGCTCAGTATTTTTTGCAATGGATAGCACAACTTAGGCACGCTTCACCTGTTCCCAGAATCTTTATTTTAGTTCTTTCCTGCATCAGATCTTTTTTATCATTAGGCTGAATAATAGAGTGGAGATGTTAAACTCCTTCATGATTAGAACATGGTGATAAGGAGAACATCTCTTTTTAGTTATGATTTATTTGAGATGCTTAAACAATGATTGCTACTTTCAAATAGATTTGATATGTTTCTCTGAAGTTTCATTCATTTCATGTGTGTTCAGGTATATATACTAGAAGTTATTAGGCTCACTTCCATTTATATCATGTCGATCCAATGGATCAATTTGGTTAGAATTCTCAGATATTTTTCTTCACCTCATGAGAGGCACATCTTTCGACCAAGAATGTCAGAGTGACTATCCACGAGGACATGGTGAGAATACAATCTCAACACTTGCATTTTCATCTCCTTCTACCTTTTTTGTTTTTTGAGGTGTTCTACGCATTTTGACTTTTGTTTTCCTACAGATTGGTCTGTTTGGTTGATCCCCTCGGTTGTATGTTCGATCTGTGTCAGCCAGCCTCGCCTTCATCCAAATCTGCAGGTCGAACCTTTTCCCCCTACTCCTCTCTGCTCATTTTCTTTTCCAGTCCTAGGCTTGCGTTCGTATGACGTTGTGTTTTCCTTATCTTGCGTCCGGACCTGCTGTTAGATTTAGTCTATTTGTGCTTGTCGTTCGTGTTGGTCTGTATGTCGGTAAATGAGTATGTTTATTGCCTTCATATTGGTAGAGGCAAAGAGTACTATTCCTTGATTGGATTTTTGTGGTCTCCTTTTCTTCCTTGCTTGTTTTATTTGTTGTTTTCTTTTAGCTTTGTCATAGCAAAGGACCTGCTGTTTTGTTTGTTGGTCCTGCTTGCGTGTGTGTTGTTGAGGCTGCCAAACAAGCCAATGGCATTGCACATATTGTTTGTGAAAATTGTTCATTGGAGACTAGCTGGGGTAGTATGTCGTCAGAAGATGCGGTCACTTGTAGAATGTAAGCCCAATCTGTGATGCATGCATTTTATGATCATTATGTCTCTGTGCAATTTAGTAAGCGGGTTTTAGATTAATATGGTTCATTTGGACTCTTGTGCTTAATCTGGTTTATTTGGTCTGTTTGTTCTAGGCTGTCATGTTTAGGTTTATTTACTATGCTAGGTTCCTAATTTAGTGTTCAAACTCTTTTGGTTTGCTTGGATTAACTAAATTGTCCTATTCAATCGGTTTATATTATATTTGTCTCGAATTAGGATTGTTAAAATGGATGTCCTGGAAGCATAATTTAGCGAGATGGGCGTCGATTAGGTGAACCAATTTAGGGTTATAAGAACTTCGGGGATATGTTTTATATGAAATATGTATCTGTGTGTTTGGTATTTGATGACCTAACGTGTTCATATAACTCAAGAAGCCTGCTGTAGTTGGCAAAGCTACCTTTTGTAGTGGTTTTGTTTGTCCATCTTTTGGAAGTTCGTAGATAGCACTAATCTCTTTTTAATTGATCTCTTGATTCGGTTTCATGTTCGGTGGGCTCACCTGTTTGTCTCCTGCCCCTCAGAGAACAACGCGCCCGGGAGGACGGCAGCGGCTCGCCCAATGGCATGCTATGTTTGCGTTTAGTTAGAACACTGGCTCATGTACTTCAGGAGCCCAACCATACTCAAGCACACACACAGCCAGCTCTTTATATACTAGCAGCAGTATGTGTACGTGCGTGTCTCCTCTTATTTCTTCTCTCCATGGATTGATTGATCCCCTTGCATGTTTCTTCGATTCGGAGCAGCAGGAACCCTCCATGGATGAGGACGACCACCGGGACCTCCATAGTGATCTCAACGCCACAAGACATGGTCGAATGGGCCGGAAGAACGGTGCCTTGGTCGCTAGCCGCTGTCGCGGTCATCTGCACCGATGTGGTGCGGCCGAGCTGGCCCAGAGACCACGTAGTGTACAAGGGCCAACTCCACCTCTACAGATCCTCAGGTAAGCAGCAACCCATGTAAAAGGATCGATATAGTTGACTAGAGGGGGGGGTGAATAGGCAACTAACAATTTTTAGCTTTTCTTTACCAAATTAAACTTTGCATCAAAGTAGGTTGTCTAGAAATGCAACTAGGTGAGCAACCTATATGATGCAACAACAACAACCACACAAGCAAGCAAGGATATAACACAAATAAGCTTGCACAAGTAAAGGCACGAGATAACAAAGAGTGGAGCCGATGGAGACGAGGATGTGTTACCGAAGTTCCTTCCTTTTGAGGGGAAGTGCGTCTCCGTTAGAGCGGTGTGGAGGCACAATGCTCCTCAAGAAGCCACTAGGGCCACCGTATTCTCCTCACGCCCTCGCACAATGCAAGGTGCCATGATTCCACTATTGGTGCCCTTGAAGGCGCCGACCGAACCTTTACAAACAAGGTTGGGGCAATCTCCACAACTTAATTGGAGGCTCCCAACAACACCACGAAGCTTCACCACACTGGACTATGGCTTCACGGTGACCTCAACCGTCTAGGGTGCTCAAACACCCAAGAGTAACAAGATCCGCTTAGGGATTAGTGGGGGAATCAAATTTCTCTTGGTGGAAGTGTAGATCGGGCCTTCTCAATCGATCCCAAGCAAATCAACAAGTTTGATTGGCTAGGGAGAGAGATCGGGCGAAAATGGAGCTTGGAGCAACAATGGAGCTTTTGGGGGAAGAGGTAGGTCAACTTTGGAGAAGAAGACCCACTTATATAGTGGGGGGAACAATCCAACCGTTACCCCCCCCCCCCACCAGCCCCGCAGAGAGCGGTACTACCGCTGGGCCAGCGGTACTACCGCTTAACAGCTTAAGCGGTACTACCGCTCCCCCTAGCGGTACTACCGCTCGAGAGCGGTACTACCGCCCCTCCTGCCGCGGCTAGTACCGTAGAGTCCGACACGAAAAAAGAGCCCTCGAATCGAGGCGGTACTGGCACGAAACTGGAGCGGTACTACGGCTGGGGGCTATGAGCGGTACTACCGCTGTGGAGCGGTACTACCGCTTATAGCACCCAAGCGGTACTACCGCTCCGGCCCGCGGTACTACCGCTCAGACCAGAGCAGGCGCAAAGAGGACAGGAACGAGCTCTCCAATGAAGTGGAAAGGCTCGGAGGGTGAGCAAGGGATGTGTACGTGATGATTCCACCCTAGCCATTCCACAGCGGACCCCCTCTTGATAGCACGGTGATCTCTACGAAACTAGTCCACCAAACTAAATCGAAAAGACTACACCGTCTTCGCTTCAAACTCCGAGGGGAGGGAATCGTCTCGTGCCAAAGGATGAATCTTTGAAAAAGCTCGATTACACGATTAGTCCGCAAAAGCATTGTCATCAATCACCAAAACACCTTAGGGCTAAATACGCCCTTACAATCTCCCCCTTTTTGGTGGATTGATGACTATACGGGATTTGCACGAATTGAGAAGGACAAAGGACATAAGCAAACCCCACATCTCTAAAATATAGACGGGCTCCCCCTAGATGTGTGCCATCAAGATTAGTGCGTTGGACTGCACGGCACACATGCTAGGATCAACACTCCCCTGTATTTTAGAGACCAACAATCTAAGCAAGATCCATGAGAGCAGAGTATTTAAATAACATAATAAGCATGCACCTCATAAGATACCAAACGACTAAAGACATAGATAGTAATAAGATAGAGATAGGGTAGCATATGTCTCACACCATATGTCTGGAACTTAGGTCTCACAGAACACAAAACCAACCAAGGCAAAGCAAATGGTAGCAAACACAAAGACAACACAACGACACACTCGCAACATGCAAATCCCTAAACTCTCTCCCCCTTTGGCATCGAGACACCAAAAGGGGCAAAGAGTGACCCTACGGCCCCAGGTGAGAGCAAACTGAAGATCTCGAACATCAGACGTCTGCACCATCATCCTCAGTCGGAAACTGCTCGGCATCTGAATCAGTCCATGGACAGTGCTGCTGGACCCACTCCTCTTCCTCTGTGATCTGACCCTCAGAACCGCTGGAGACAGTCGCACCCAACTGACGCATAAGCTCCTTGTGGCGGCCCCTTGCCTTCTTCTCAGCCACATGAGTCATGTACTGACCGTGAGACTCCATACAGAAAAGCTTCTTCATCTTGAGCTTGAGTTTCTTGGCCCAAGATGGCTCTGCCTCAGAAGGCTCAGTGTCATGGTCATCACCGGTATCAGCCTCACCCTCGGTCTCCATTGCAGCCGCAGAAGATGGAACACCAGTTTGGGGAACGGATGTACCCCAATTATCCTTCTTCCTCAGACACTTGATTTCATGAGAGACCAACTCTCCAGTCTCCAGTGACTCCTCGGGATAGGTGCGTCTCCAGGCCTTCTCAATGAGCAACATGATGAACGGAGCATAGATCGGACACTTGCGCTCAGACACAGCAGAAAGGAGCTCAGACCACGTCACATGAGAGATATCCAGAGTCTCGCCAGTGTTTGCCTCCTTCTCATGCTGGAAGAAGAGAAGCATGTCCACAAGATAGGAATGAACCTGATCCAGATTCCCAATACGAGGGAAAAGAGTCTCATGAACACGCGATGAAGGATGTCTGAAGGCAGGCAGCTCATCGGTTTTCTTCTTAGTCTCAGGCTTGACCTTCTTAATGCAGTAGGGCCAGAGAGCTTGCTTGTGAGTGGAGGTAACATTTTGGTGAGGATGAAACCCGACTGGAGACTCAAGCCCTTGATCTTCCACCTCAAGGAACTCCTTGAAAGCCTTCCACTTGACAACTAGCAGCTTCCCATTCATCATCCAAGTCAGAGTCCTGTTCTCATCAGTTCCTAGATGAACAGTGGCATAGAATTGAGCCACCAAGTCAGCATCAAAGTCCTTGTTGAACTGCATGATCCTGAGGATGTTCAGCTGAGAGCACATCTGAAGGGATGCACCAAAGTACTCAGGGTTCTGCTCCATAGCATCTGTGTTGATGGAGTGAACATTGACAAAGAGGTTCTTCTTAGACTTGATCACTTCAAAGTAGGTGCCCTACTGAAAACGGTTCCAGAACGGACGATTGACAAAGGTGGGGTCTTGGTCTTCAAGATAAGGATTGCGGCGACGCCTATCCCAGAACTCCTTGGAAGACATCTCAGTCACCCTCTTCCCACGAGGCTTTGGTCTGTTGGCCGGCATCTTGGTCTTGTGAGGAGGATTGGTGCTTGAAGAGGCACCCATTGGCGGTGGTGGAGCATTGGAGGAACCACCAGCAGACTCAGAAGTGCGGTAGCGCTTTGACGTGGAACGCCCGGGGTTGACACGGCGGGCTTGCAGCTCAGGATGTTCATCACCCGAACCAAACACACGGACAATACCGAACAACCGAAAAGAACGATCAAAAACCAAAAGGCAAACCAAACACGGATCAATATGTGGTAGAATATAATGGAAATGGACATCAGGCAGTAGTACCGCGACCTTCCGCGGTAGTACCGCTTGAGCGGTACTACCACTCTAGTGCCGCTCGCGCGGTAGTACCGCTCGACTGGACAGTAGTACCACTCGAGACGAGGAACCGCATTTCCCTACTATCGTGGGAAGATCCGGCACTACCGGAGATGTCAAATTCAAAAATAAACCTACCAAACATCAATCCAAGGAGTCTAGTTGCCTTCTCCAACCTACTCAAGCCTAGTTTTAGCCAAAAAAAACTAGAGATGCAACCACTATTGCCTCTAAACACTAGATCTGAAATCTAGACAAGAAGAGAAGAGGAACGAGGGCAATACCGGCATCCATGGCAAGAGGACGAGGTGGGGATCGGCTCCATCGAAGGAAATGGAGAGGGACGGCCCGGAGATGGAGAGCCGCCGGAGCCCTCCCGCGGCGAGATGGCGCTGGAGAGAAGAAGAGGAACAGGGGAACGAAGCAAATGGGTATGGGGGGAGAAAACCACCCCTGCCCACGACTTAACCCCCTGGACCCGTCCCCCAGCGGTAGTACCGCGGTAGCGGGCGGTAGTACCGCTTAACAACGTAAGCGGTAGTACCGCGCCACCAGCGGTAGTACCGCCCAGCGCACATCAAAACTAGACTTTAAAAACGCACGGCCAAAAAGACAAACGAGGACTGAGGGAGTCCTGGACTAGGGGGTGTCCGGATAGCCGAACTATCATCTTTGGCCGGACTCCTGGACTATGAAGATACAAGATTGAAGACTTCGTCACGTGTCCGGATAGGACTTTCCTTGGCGTGGAAGGCAAGCTTGGCGATACGGATATGTAGATTTCCTACCATTGTAACCGACTGTGTAACCCTAAGCCTATTCGGTGTCTATATAAACCGAAGGGTTTTAGTCCGTGGGACGAACAACAATCATACCATAGGCTAACTTCTAGGGTCTAGCCTCTACGATCTCGTGGTAGATCTACTCTTGTACTACCCATATCATCAATATTAATCAAGCAGGAGTAGGGTATTACCTCCATCGAGAGGGCTCGAACCTGGGTAAAAACATCGTGTCCCTTGTCTCCTGTTACCATCCGCCTAGACGCACAGTTCGGGACCCCCTACCCGAGATCCGCCGGTTTTGACACCGACATTGGTGCTTTCATTGAGAGTTCCTGTGTCGTCACCTTTAGGCCCGATGGCTCCTTCAATCATTAGCAACGACGCAGTCCGGTGAGATTTTTTCTCACGAACAGATCTTCGTATTCGGCGGCTTTGCACCGCGGGCCAATTCGCTTGGCCATCAGGTCAGATTTGGAAGATTGAACTATACGGCCGATATCCGCGGAGACTTGATCTTCGACGGATTCGAGCCACGCAACCATGCGTGCCGCGACCGCCTCGATGGTACGATCTAGCTCTGCCGCCCGAACGGTGCTCGGAGGCCGCACCGCTGCCCGCCCGACCCTTAATCCGGAGCCGGTTTCACCGATCGAGGGCGGTTGGTTGGACACCGCCTCGGGGCTGAAATCTCTCTGGCGATTGAGCCGAACACCGTCCCCTGTCCTTGCGGCTTCGTGACTCCAGTGCCGGACTCCGAACCTCCAGCGCCTGCCGGTCGAATCCGGCTGGGTGCGATTATGGAGTTCACCGCCATGACGTCTTCAAAGCACTCGCCCTTTGGTGCTATCCTGAACTCATTAAAGTCTCTCTCTTTGTCGAGAGCCCTGGCGAACTCTGATCGGGAAGGTTGGGATTCGGACGACGAAGAAATTCAACGCCCATCCACCACCCACTTTGTAGCCACTATCGATGATTTAACCGACATGCTCGACTTCGACTCCGAAGACATCGACGGTATGGACGACGGTGCCGGAGACGATCAAGAGCCAGCGCCCACGGGCACGCTGAAGGCCACCTCGTCATATGACATATACATGGTGGACATCCCAAAAGATGGGAATGGCGATGGAACAGCGGAGGATGACCCCTCAAGAAACAACCCAAGCGCCCGGCGTCAAGGCGCCGCTCTAAATCCCGCCACAGCAAAAGCGGTGATTCCGCACGGAGATAATAACACCCGGACAGTGCGAAGACAACCCTCCAAAGAGGATTCAGCACAGGAGGAGGGAGAAGCCAGCCCTCATGATAGAGTGGCAGACAGAGAGGTAGAGGACGATAATTATATGCCTCCCTCCGAAGATGAGGCAAGCCTCGACGACGACGAATTTGTCGTACCTGAGGATCCCGCTGGACTTGCGAGATATACTGGAGGATAAGGCAAGGCAAACAAGATCGATCTACAGATCGCGTGGGCGCCCAACGACTCGGGATGATTACCGTCACGCCGGATACAAAGAACCCGGCGGGCCAAACACGATGAGACAAAGCTCATATGAGCTACGCCGTGACATAGCCCAATACATGTAGGCGCCGCACACCCACTATGCTTCACAGATGAAGTAATGGATCATCAAATCCCCGAGGGCTTCCAACCCGTAAACATCGAATCATACGATGGTACCACAGATCTTATGATGCGGATCGAGGACTATCTCCTCCATATCCACATGGCCCGCGGTGATGATCTACATGCCATCAAATACCTCCCACTCAAGCTTAAAGGACCAGCTCGGCATTGGCTCAACAGCTTGCCAGCAGAGTCAATCGGTTGTTGGGAGGACCTGGAAGCCGCATTCCTCGATAACTTCGAGGGCACATATGTGCGACCACCAGACGCCGATGACCTTAGCCATATAATTCAGCAGCGGAAGAATCGGCCGACAATTACGGGACGCGGTTCCTAACAAAGAAAAATCAGATCGTCGATTGTCCGGATGCGAGGCGCTAGCAGCCTTCAAACACAACATCCATGACGAGTGGCTAGCCCGGCACCTAGGACAGAAAAGCGAAATCCATGGCAGCCCTCACCACACTCATGACCCACTTTTGCGCTGGAGAGGACAGCTGGCTAGCTCGAAGCAACAACTTGGCCAAACACCACAGTAGTTCGGATACCAAGGACAGCAATGGCAGGTCGCGTCGCAATAAGCATAAACGCCGTGATTAACGGTCACAATCTTTGAAGATACGACGGTAAATGCCGGATTCGTGAGGCTCTAAACCCGGTCAGCGAAAGAAGCCATTCAAAAGAAATACCCAGGGCCCGTCCAACTTGGACCGAATACTCGATCGCTTGTGCCAGATACATGGCACACCCGAAAAACCAGCCAACCACACGAACAGGGATTGTTGGGTGTTCAAGCAAGCAGGCAAGCTAAACGCCGAAAACAACGACAAGGGGCTGCATAGCGATGACGAGGAAGAGCCCCGGCCGCCGAACAAGAGAGGACAGAAGGGATTTCCCACACAAGTGCGGACGGTGAAAATGATATACGCAACCCACATACCCAAAAGGGAGTGGAAGCGTGCACTAAGGGACGTATATGCGATGGAGCCACGCCCAAGTTCAACCCATGGTCTTCCTGCCCGATCACCTTTGATCAAGGGACCACCCCACTAGCATCCGTCACGGCGGTTTCGCCGCATTAGTTCTTGACCCAATTATCGACGGATTTCACCTCACCGTAGTCCCGATGGATTTGCCAAGGCAAGCCTGAACCTGATTTATCGTGATACGGTCGCAAAATGGTCATAGACCCGTCAAGAATCAAACCCACAAAGACGACCTTTAAAGGCGTCATTCCAGGTGTAGAGGCCAACTGTACAGGCTCCGTTACACTTGAAGTGGTCTTCGGATCCCCGGATAACTTCTGAAGCGAAGAGTTAATCTTCGACATAGTCCCGTTCCGCAGCGGCTATCATGCACTGCTCGGACGAACCGCATTTGCAAAGTTCAATGCGGTGCCGCACTACGCATATCTCAAGCTCAAGATGCCAGGCCCTCGAGGAGTAATTACAGTCAATGGAAACACCGAACGCTCTCTCCGAACGGAGGAGCATACGGCGGCCCTAGCAGCGGAAGTACAAAGCAGCCTCTTGAGGCAATTCTCGAGTCCGGCTACTAAACGTCCGGACACCGTCAAGCGCGCCCGGAGTAACCTACAGCAAGACCGCCTGGCACGTCCCGAGCACGCCAGAGTAATGCGGCCCCAACCCCAGCCCTCGCGAAATTGCGAAGCGATTGCCACGTGTACATAACTACGCCTGGAGATACCATGGGCATAAGGGAGGGGCACGACCACGGCACGCCAGAATGCGGCTCAACCGAACCAGGGCCCCGATTGTGTCATTCTTTTCTTTCTTCTTTTCTCTTACTTTCGGGACTCCGTTTTCCGTAAGCCTGTCCGTCCGCACTAGCATTGCTGAACTCACGATGCAACAGCCAGGAAGCGAGTTACATCGAATGTCCAGGTGGTCTCTACTACGAGCATTATACCTGTTTTACATACCATCCCGCAGCTTACCCCTGGAGGGGGACATGTTAAATAGTCCCATCCCTTGCTTATCGCACCATTTGTATCGTCCTGCCTTCATTGCAGTATCTTTTGAATAAACAATACATAGCTTCTGCTTATTATTGCGTTCCCTTTTCCTTTTTTCCCATATATGTTCATCTATGACATGTTGCACCAGACACTTTGGTACGGCCACCACACCAGGGGCTTATGTACCCCAAAAACATGGTGTGACAAGTCCGAACACTTCCACAAGTGCGGCACCCCGAACTTATAGCATTATATGCATCGGCTCCGAATCATGTCTTGGGTCAATAGTTGGGTTTGCCCGGCTCCCATGTTTTGGTACCTTACGTTCCGTTATATCGGCTAAGGTAGCGCTTGGAGAACCACTGTGATTGTACCTCGTTGAGCTGGGTTGAGCACCTCAAAGGAGAAAGCTAAAACCGACCGTCATGATAAAGGCGAGAGCCGGTCGCTGTTCGAGAGGTTTCTTCGAGTCCCTAAAGACTTATGCCGCTTAGAGCGAGGAACCGGCATTGTCCGCCAAAGGCGTGGATAGCGCCTCAACTCGGTCTTCCGAATACTAGGGGCTTCGCGAAATTTAAAATTATAGAATTCTATGGCTAAGTGAGAGTGTTCAAGCACTATAAGTCCGGTTGCCTTGTTCACAGGCGTTGAGCGCCTCCTCGAAGGACCCAAGAATGGGAACAAGAGCGCTCAAGTTTATCCCGAACACCCCAAAGACTGCGTGGCATGGGGGCTGAAGCCAACGACTTGCCATCTCTCAAATTTTGATAAACAGCCGCACAGAAGGTAATATTTTAAATTCACAAGCATTGCTTAGCGCATATGAACAAGTTTTCAGCGTACAGGATAATAAATGCGAGTCTATTCAAAAATTACATCTTTGGAGCATTCACCCGCTATCAGACGGGCACCCTTCAGGACGCCCTCATGATACATTTCGGTCTTGCGATGCTCCTTGCCCGGTGGTGGTCCGTCCTTCACAAGCTTCTCACCGTCCAGCTTGCCCCAGTGCACCTTAGCACGGGCACCTTCAATGCATTTGAGTGCTTGATGACTTCAATCCATGGACAGCATCCACCAAATTACCGCACTAGACCGATAGCTCCTGTGCATGGCTTCCGATGGCCACAAACCAACTATGAGGCCCTTCATGGCCTGTTCGGCGACCTTGTGGAGCTCAACCAGCTGCTTCAGCTGGTCGCTCGAGGCACTGGATGTCCGCCTCAAAGATATCGAGACCAGAACACCTTCTCCGTCGCGCTTCCCTCCTCGGCTCGGTAGAAAGCGGCAAAGATCGGACACATCATGGGCAGATCTGCGAATGCTCCTGGAGAGCTCCGGATTCGGGTAAGTAACAGATAATTCACCTTCACTTGCTTGCTTTGCATAAAGAATGCCTTACCCGCCGCTATCTTCCTCATCGCCTGAATCTCCTGGAGGGCTTTCTGGGCTTCGGCCTTGGCGGCCTTGGCACTCTCAAGAGCCGAGGCAAGCTCGGACTCTCGGGTCTTCGAGTCACGCTCCAAACCCTCGTGTTTTTGCACGAGAGCCTGGAGCTCTTGCCGTATTCTCCGCCACCGCGCCTCCCCTTCTCTCGCTTGAGTGCGCTCATGTCAGCCGCTTTGTTTTTCGGCCAGCGGTCACCGCTTCCTTCAGGTCGCCACCTGCTCGTGGCCCCTGCAATACTCACGTTATTCCCGCCATTTTTGCAACCAAATCCTTTCTATAAGGTATTACTTTAATTAGGTATTACTTACCTTCCTTGTCCTCGAGCTGCTTCTTGGCAAGTCCGAGCTCGTTCTCGGACCGCTCGAGGCTCTTCTTCAATGCATTGACCTCCGCATACAAGGCGGGTCAGAGGTCAAGCAGCCTTTCGCATTCCCATATTGACATATTTATGTTAGACTCCTCACAGATATCTTTTTAGATCCTCATCCGACTTTTCTTTCCGAACACCGAACTAAGCATCAGGCTACCGCCTATGCGGTAATATTTTTACATATTCTAAACTTACCTCAAAGCCTGTTAGAAGGCTGGTACAGGCTTCAGATCGGCCCGCTCTTGGCGGATCGAACTTTTCGGATCATCGCACTCATGATAGTGCGGTGCTCCTCGTCGATGGAGGCGCCATTAAGCGCCTCCGGCAAGCTATCCGGTGCCTCCGGTTGGATGAGGTCATCAGCGTCATAGCCTTGCCCTTCTTCTGAAGGGGCCGCTTACAAACTTTGGAACCACCGAAGGTTCCAGATGCGGAGTCCGGCCATGGGGCGGACTTAGAGCCCTCCGGGTTTTGCCCCTTTGTGCCCGGAGTCCGGAGGTCGCCTTGCGGGCGCCTCCCGACCACCTCCTCCTGGTTGGGCCCCTTTGGGACTCCACCGCTGCATCGTCTGCGTCACGAGGGAGGAGGCGGCCGGAAGTGAAGTGCTATTCACATCCGATTTAATTGAGGAGCCGCCGACGGGCGAGCTCTGGCCCTTTGGCGGGCTACATGGTTATATTCGGCGTTAGAAGACACCATGCGACAAATAAAAAATCATTAGTTATTCTGGAATCCGAACACTTACAATCTCGCCAGGGGCTTGGCCCTTGATGGCCACTCCTCCTCGTCGTTGTCGACGTTGGTGGAGAAGTCCAGAGGAAGGGTCCTTCCTTTCTTGGACCCTCCGCCTCCCCATCGAGGCGGCCTTCCTTTTTCTCTTCTTCACTGGGAGAGGCTTCTCTTTCCTCCTCCTCGTTCTCGGAGAGGATTCTACTTAATCTGATAGCGCTGGCGCCGGAGCTCCTTCGAGTTCCCGTGGCCTCCTTCTTGGCCTTCTTCTCCGTCACCACGTGAGGTGCCAGAACTAGCAGCCCCGTCAAGCGGGCGTCCGCTGGGTCTTCTGGACGTCTCCAGCCAGTCCTGTCAAAGGTTAGGGAGTTTTAGATCCCGCATAGAGTCAAACTATGAAAAAAGAGTCCCATAAAGGGCAAAATAACTTACCTCGCTGGCTTGACGCTGCGAGCGGAATCCGCGATCTTCGATAGCGGATGCGGGAGCTTCGGCGCCCTTGAACAGCACCTTCCAGGCATCTTCGTACGTAGTGTCGAAGAGCCGGCTCAAGGTCCGGTGCTGTGCCGGATCAAACTCCCACAAATTGAAGGCCCGTTGCTGGCATGGGAGAATCCGGCGGATGAGCATAACCTGGACTACGTTGACAAGCTTGAGCTTCTTGTCCACCAGGTTTCGGACACAGGTTTGGAGTCCGGTCAGCTCTTCCGAATCACCCCACGTCAGGCCCGTCTCTTTCCATGATCTGAGCCGTGTGGGGGAGCCAGATCTGAATTCGGGGCCGCCGCCCATTTGGAGTTCTTGGCGGCTCGGTGATGTAGAACCACCCCGATTGCCACCCCTTTATGGTCTCCACGAAGGAGCCCTCAAGCCATGTAACATTGGGCATCCTGCCCGCCATGGCACCTCCGCACTCCGCCTGTCGGCCGCCCACTATCTTCGGCTTGACGCTAAACCGAAGTGGGGCTGGATGCAGAGGAAGGCCTCGCACACGACGATAAACGTCGAGATATTGAGGATAAAGTTTGGGGCCAGATCGTGGAAATCCAGGCCGTAGTAGAACATGAGCCCCCGGACAAATGGGTGAAGTGGAAAACCTAGTCCGCGGAGGAAGTGGGTGAGTAACACCACCCTCTCATGGGGCCCGGGGTGGGGATGAGCTGCCCCTTGGTGGGGAGCCGACACGCGATGTCGCCGGACAAGTATCCGACCTCCCGCAGCCTTTCGATGTGCCCCTCCGTGACGGAGGAGGCCATCCACTTGCCTCCCGCTCCGGACATGGCTGGAGAAGGTTGAGGAGGGATGTGCGGACTTGGGCATTGGAGCTCGAGTGCGCAGGAATGGATGAGCAAAGGAGGAAGAAGGCGTAGGTGAAAAGGTGGATCCTTATCCCCTTATATGGACGGACGAAGCTATGCGTCCCCCACCAGCCTGTTAAAACTCACTTATCTTCCAAGCGCCGTAAATTAATGGCGCGGTTGGGTTACCCATGTCCGTATTGATGAGAATCCCGGAATAAGGGGGACACGATCTCTGCTTTGACAAGACGTGACAAGGAAACCGCCTCGCTAAACGCGCTGAGGTGGTACAGTAAAAACGATTCGAACGAAGACTTGGCCGTGGCGTGATGGCACGCCATGAATACGTCGCCAGCATTGATGTTGTGTAAATATTATTCTCTACGGTGTTATGTGGAAATTATTTTGCGAGCGGACACCGTCCTTGTGTTCAACATCTTCTATGAAGTATTCGGAGGAGGAACCCTCTTTGCAATGCCGAAGACAATATGTGCGCCGGACTCGTCGTCATTGAAGCCTGGTTCAGGGGCTACTGAGGGAGTCCTGGACTAGGGGGTGTCCGGATAGCCGAACTATCATCTTTGGCCGGACTCCTGGACTATGAAGATACAAGATTGAAGACTTCGTCCCGTGTCCAGATAGGACTTTCCTTGGCGTGGAAGGCAAGCTTGGCGATACGGATATGTAGATTTCCAACCATTGTAACCGACTCTGTGTAACCCTAACCATATTCGGTGTCTATATAAACCGAAGGGTTTTAGTCCGTAGGACGAACAACAATCATACCATAGGCTAGCTTCTAGGGTTTAGCCTCTCTGATCTCGTGGTAGATCTACTCTTGTACTACCCATATCATCAATATTAATCAAGCGAGAGTAGGGTATTACCTCCATCGAGAGGGCCCGAACCTGGGTAAAAACATCGTGTCCCTTGTCTCCTGTTACCATCCGCCTAGACGTACAGTTCGGGACCCCCTACCCGAGATCCGCCGGTTTTGACACCGACAAGGACAAACCGAAAACCAAAAATCCACAAGGAACACTAGCAAGAGGACAGAAAGGTACCTCTTCAAGAGAGGGGCGGTGGCCGAGGCCACCTATGTTTGAGTCAAGAGGTATGGCACCGCGAAGATTTTAACCTTGGGCCCATGACCAAAACTCGTCTTTGAAGCACAAGTACCATAAAAAATGGCTAATGTGAAAGAGTTAATTGGTTTATGCATAATGGGGGGAGGGAGAGTTCATTGAGAGAACAACACTCCCCCTATGTCCATGCCTACACCTAAACAAGATAACAAGTTGAGTATGGTGGGGTGTGCAAGGGTTCAAGCAACATTGCTCGAGTCAATAATATTTAGCTCATGCCTTAACTCGCGAAATCTTGCTTCATCCAAGGGCTTCGTGAAAATATCTGCAAGGTTATCATGAGTGTTGACATACTTGAGCTCGATCTCCCCTCGCCTAATATGTTCCCGGATGAAATGATACCGAATCTCAATATGCTTCGTATTGAAGTGTTGCACGGGGTTGAGAGAAATCTTGATGGCACTTTCATTGTCACACCAAAGAGGCACTTTGTCACAAATGACACCGTACTCCTTTAAAGTTTGTCTCATCCAAAGGAGTTGTGCACAACAACTACCGGCCGCCACATATTCCGCTTGATGAGACGAGAGAGACAAACAACTTTGCTTCTTGGAAGACCAACTCACCAAAGAGCAACCTGTAATTGGCACCCTCCGAAGTTGACTTCCTATCCACTTTGTCTCCTGCCCAATCGGAATCCGTATATCCTTCAAGCTTGAAATTTTCTCCTCTTGGGTACCATAGGCCAAAGTTTGGGGTATGAGCTAAATATCGAAAGATTCGTTTGACCGCCACATAGTGTCTTTCCTTTGGTGCGGCTTGAAACCGTGCACATATTCCCACACTCAACATGATATCCGGTCTAGATGCACAAAGGTAAAGCAGGGAGCCAATCATGGAGCGATATACCTTTTGATCCACCGCTTTACCATTGGGATCAATGTCAAGTTGGCACTTGGTAGGCATTGGACTAGTAGCCGGCTTGACATCACTTAGCTTGAATCTTTTTAGCATGTCTTGAGTGTATTTGGCTTGGTTGATGAGGGTCCCTTCTCTTCTTTGCTTGATATCAAAACCAAGGAAGAACTTCAACTCTCCCATCGAAGACATCTTGAACTTGGAGGTCATGAGAGCGGCAAATTCCTCATTGAAAGCTTTGTTAGGGGAACCAAAGATAATATCATTGACATATAGTTGGCATACAAACAACTCCCCTTTAACCTTCTTAGTAAAAAGAGTGGGGTCGATTAGCCCAACTTCAAATCCACGATCTTGTAACAACTCGGTAAGGTGGTCATACCACGCACGTGGGGCTTGTTTAAGGCCATAGAGTGCCTTGTCGAGTTGATACACATGATCGGGAAAGTAGGGATCCTCGAACCCGGGGGGTTGCTTGACGTATACCAACTCATTAATAGGACCATTAAGGAACGCAGTTTTAACATCCATTTGTTTCAACTTAAAGTTGTGATGAGAAGCATATGCAATCAACAAACGAATGGATTCAAGACGAGCAACGGGAGCAAAGGTTTCACCATAGTCAATACCCTCGACTTGGGAGTAGCCTTGTGCCACCAATCTTGCCTTGTTGCGAACGATGTTCCCATGAGCATCTTGCTTGTTCTTGAAAATCCACTTGGTTCCAATGACATTGTGGTTCCCCGTTGGCCTTGGCACCAATCTCCACACCTTGTTGTACTCGGGTTATTGAGTTCTTCATGCATGGCATTGAGCCAATCCGGATCTTCGAGCGCCTCCATAGACCTTTTGGGGTTCCACACAAGAGACAAACATATGATGTTCACAATAGTTTGCTAATTGTCTACGAAGTGCTTACCCCTTTCTTAGGCTTCCAACTACATTCTCCATGAGATGACCTTTGGTGGTGAGCTTGAAGCAATCTTCACGGCACGACGCTCCAATTCCTCCTCGGAAGTGAGACGAGGAGGGGTAACTTGATCATCTTGAGCTACTGCCTTGAGCTTGTTCTAGATCTTGAGCTTGCTCATGATCTTGGACTTGCTCGAAGGGAAGAACTTGACCTTGGGCATCACTTGGTGATTCACCACCATCTTGAGGTTGATCTTGCCCTTGATCTTGTTCACAAGGTTGAGGGCCTTCACTTTGTTCTTCGGAAGCGTGTGGGCCTTGGGTTGATGATGGCTCCACTTGAGTGGAGCATTGTTCTTCTCCTTCGGCCACAAGGGGTTCCTCAATGGGTAGGATGAAGCCAACACCCATTCTTCTTATGGCTTGAGGAGGAATTTCATCACCTACATCACAAGTGCCGCTTTGCTCCACTTGGGAGCCGTTATTCTCATCAAACTCCACGTTACACGTCTCATCAATAAGTCCCGTGGATTTATTGAGGACATGGTAAGCATGAGAGTTTGTAGCATAACCAACAAATATGCCCTCATAAGCTCTAGCCTCAAATTTAGACAACTGAACACCTTTCTTGAGAATGAAACACTTACACCCGAACACCCGAAAGTACTTGAGGTTGGGCTTGTTACCGGTGAGTATCTCATATGGAGTCTTGTTCAAGCCCTTGCGGAGCTAGAGCCGATTGGATGCATGACATGCGGTGTTGATGGCTTCGGCCCAAAAGTTGTATGGAGACTTGAACTCCGCCATCATGGTCCTTGCCGCATCCATCAACGTCCGGTTCTTCCTCTCCGCGACACCATTTTGTTGAGGGGTGTAAGGAGCGGAATATTCATGCTTGATCCCCTCATCACTAAGAAACTCATCCAAGGTGTAGTTCTTGAACTCGGTGCCGTTGTCACTCCTTATTGTCAAGATCTTTGCATTGTGTTGACGTTGAGCTTCATTTGCAAAGTCAATGATGGTTTGTTCGGTCTCGCTCTTCCTCTTGAAGAAATATACCCAAGTGTATCTTGAATAGTCATCTACGATCACCAAGCAATACTTCCTACCCCCAAGACTATCAAATGATGGAGGCGCAAAGAGATCCATGTGAAGGAGCTCCAACGGCCTCTTTGAGTAAATCAAAGTCGTGGGAGGGTGAGCCTTTTCATGTAGCTTTCCTTCGATACAAGCACTGCAGGCACGATCTTTGGCAAAACTAACGTTGGTTAGTCCACGAACATGGTCCCCTTGAGAAGACTTTGCAAAGATCTCATATTGACGTGGGCTAATCGGCGATGCCAAAGCCATCCCATGTCAACTTTTGCCATTAGGCATGTCGCGGTCGTAGTGGGTCGCTCCAAAAAGTTAATCACATATAGACCATTCTCGACATGCCCAACAAAGGCTACTTTAAGAGTCTTGCTCCACAAGAGGGCCACGGTATCAATATCAAAGAAAGTGGCAAAGCCCATGATAGCAAGTTGACGAACGGAAAGTAAATTGTATGCAAGGGACTCGACAAGCATGACCTTCTCGATCGTGATATCATGAGAAATGACAACCTTGCCCAGTCCTAATACCTTAGAAGATGAGGCATCACCCCACTCGACATTGGTGGGCATAGATGGAATCTTGTGAACGTCCACCACCAATTCCTTGCTTCCGGTCATATGATTTGTAGCTCCACTATCGAAAGCAACCATGATCCCCACCCAAGCAAACACCTACATGAGATCAATACTTGGATTTAGGTACCCATTGTGTAATGGGTCCTTTGATGTTAGTGGCAAGGGTCTTAGGAACCCAAATAGACCATTCAATGTACTCATAAGGAGAACCAACAAATTTGGCATAGACATGCCCATCACTAGCACGACACAACACATAAGAAGGGTTAAAGTCGCCGGTTTGGTTGGAAGGTGGCATTGCCCTTCTTGACCTTACCACCCTTCTCATTGTTCTTCTTCTCCTTGGGAGCACCCTCTCCTGCCTTCACAATTGTTTGCTTGAGAGGAGGAGGTCTTTGGGTCTTGTCATTCTTCTTGGTGTTCTTGGGCTTGGGTGCATACCCAATCCCTTCCTTGGCAACCTCTTCCTTTTGATTACTCAAAAGATCGTTGAGGTTCTTCTCACCTTGTATGCACGACACAAGGCCTTTCTCAAGTTGCTTCTTTAACTTAGCATTCTCCTCAATAAGATGCTCATGCTCACAACGAGGGTTAGTAGCATTTGCATTATCAATTAAAACCATATGAGGAAAGGTGGCTTTCTCCTTGGTTAGCTTTACTTGGAGTTGATCATGAGACTCCTTGAGGCTAGCATGAACCCCTTCAAGACATTGTGAGCCTTGTCGAGAATGTCAAACTCCTCTTTGAGTCTAGCAAGATCAACCCCAAGCGTTGCCTTCTCGGAGTTTAGCACACGAGACACAACAAGAGCATGATCAAGATCTTTCTTTAATTTAGCATGATCATCGTTGTATGACTCCTCAAGAGTCAAACGAAGACCACACTCTTTCTCAAGAGCATTGGAAAGATCCGAAATCTCATCGGCATAGTCGCGACTATGCCCCTCCATCTTAGAGATGGTCTCTTCGTGAGCCTCGATCATGTCATTGGCTTCACCAAGTTGTTCCAAGAGAGCAACAAAGTGCTTCTTGGATTTTCCCTTAAGTTTACCCATAAAGGCCGCAAACTCATTCTCCTCCACATTAGTTCCCTCATGCTCATCAATGCTATCCGTCGGGGAAGAATGATTTATGATGGTAGTTTTGATGTTGGGGGTTACCTTGTTGGTGGCTTTAGCCATGAGGCACTTGGCGGTGATTCTTTCATTGGGTGAGTCAAGAGAGACACCCGAGGAGTCGCCGCAATGGCAACGGAGGCCATGGCAACCGACTCACCATCTTCATCATCATCATCATCCTCATTGTACTCTTCTTGTACCACCAAAGCCTTGTGAGGAGCCTTCTTGGTGAAGTTGCTCTTGTTGGGGAAAGACTTGGCCTTGTCCTTACGGATGAGCTTGCCACCATTGTCTTCCCTCTTCTCATATGGGCACTCCGCAACAAAATGACTCACATTGCCACAATTGAAGCAAGTCCTCACTGCTGTTGCTTGCCCTTTGCGCCACTTGAGTTGCTCTTGTTGAAGTTGGGCCTTGAGTTCTTCTTGCTCCAAAATTGCCTTGAAGCAAGGGCCATGTGTTCATGATAGGCATATCAGATCTTCGAGGTTGCTCTCCTCTTCTTCCTCCTCATCTTCTTCTTTGACACAAACCTTGGCCTTCAAAGCAAGGTTGGGCTTCTTTGCTCTTTGGGAGCGAAGCACCGCATTGTCGGCGGTCTTGTCCAAAATGCTCATAGCCACAAACTCATCCAATACATCACTTGAGGACAAGGTGTGGAAGTCCGGCCTTTGACGGATGACGGAGGACATGGCCTTGTGGTAGGGCATCATTGCCTTGAGGAATTTGCGCTTGATCCAATTGTCATCCGTGTCCTTGCTTCCATGATCCCGAAGAGAGACGATTTAGTTTGGTGACTCTCCGATAAAGTTCACGAGGTTCTTCATCTTCTTTCATTGCAAACTCATCGGCTTCATCTTGAACCACTTCATAATTGGACCGTTGAATGCTTGCGCTTCCCCGATAGAGGGAAACCACTTTGAGCCAAGCATCTTTGGCCAATGAGTAGGGCCGGAGATGCGGGAGGTCTTCGGGAAGGATTGCTTCTTGGATGACGAAGAGAGCATTCTCGTTAAATTGATCATCCACGGCTTCTCTAGGAGTGAAGTTGTTCGATTCTTGCGGATAAAAACCTTCTTCAATGATTCTCCAAAGGTTAGTGTTCACATGATTTAAATGATGCTTAAAACGATAGACCCAAGAATCAAAATCCTCCTTTTTATCAATCTTGGGGGGAGGACCGGCATGGTTCAAATGAGTAGAAGGAATCGGTCCACCATAAACGGTTGGAGGTTGCACATGGGCAAAGATGCCGGTGCCATTCTTCCCACTAGACGAAGGAGCTTTCTCACTAGTAGCTTCCCCCTTGTCAGGGTTAGCATCTGTCCCCATGATGGCGGGATCACCCACTTTCACGGGTGCGGTGGAAAGTTTAAGCCCTTCTAAGAATTCCTTAAACATGTCCTTGACCTCGGTCGTCATGGAGGTTTTCAATGTGTCCAGCGCCACATTGAATTCCTCACGTGAGATCGAGTTGCCCCCATCTCCCGTAGACGATATCGGATTCGCACCGGAGTGCTCTCCCACATCGTCTTCGACGTCAACCATACTCTTCGGACGGTAAAGTCCTTAAAAAGAGACGAGGCTCTGATACCAATTGAAAGGATCGATATAGTTGACTAGAGGGGGGTGAATAGGCAACAAACAATTTTTAGCTTTTCTTTACCAAATTAAACTTTGCATCAAAGTAGGTTGTCTAGAAATGCAACTAGGTGAGCAATCTATATGATGCAACAACAACAAGCACACAAGCAAGCAAGGATATAACACAAATAAGCTTGCACAAGTAAAGGCACGAGATAACCAAGAGTAGAGCCGATGGAGACGAGGATGTGTTACCGAAGTTCCTTCCTTTTGAGGGGAAGTACGTCTCCGTTAGAGCGGTGTGGAGGCACAATGCTCCCCAAGAAGCCACTAGGGCCACCGTATTCTCCTCACGCCTCAAGCACAATGCAAGGTGTCGTGATTCCACTATTGGTGCCCTTGAAGGCAGCGACCGAACCTTTACAAACAAGGTTGGGGCAATCTCCACAACTTAATTGCAGGCTCCCAACCGTGACCTCAACCGTCTAGGGTGCTCAAACACCCAAGAGTAACAAGATCCGCTAGGGATTAGTGGGGGAATCAAATTTCTCTTGGTGGAAGTGTAGATCGGGCCTTCTCAATCAATCCCGAGCAAATCAACAAGTTTGATTGGCTAGGAGAGAGATCGGTGAAAATGGAGCTTGGAGCAACAATGGAGCTTTTGGGGAAGAGGTAGGTCAACTTTGGAGAAGAAGACCCACTTATATAGTGGGGGAACAATCCAACTGCTACTCCCCCCACCAGCAGAGAGCGGTACTCATTCATTGGCCAGCGGTACTACCGCTTAACAGCTTAAGCGGTACTACGCTTCCCCTAGCGGTACTACCTGGCCTGTAGCATTACTACCGCCTCCTCCTGCCAAGCTAGTATCGTAGAGTCCGACCATTTAAAAAGAGCCTCGAATCGAGGCGGCATCGGCACGAAAACTAGAGCGGTATTACGGCTTGGGGGCTATGAGCGTACTACCTGTGTGGAGCGGTACTACCGCTTATAGCACCCAGCGGTACTACTGCCCGACCAGCAGTACTACCGCTCTGACTGTGAGCGCAAAGAAGAGGACAGGAACGAGCTCCCAATGAAGTGGAAAGGCTCGGAGGGTGAGCAAGGGATGTGTACGTGATGATTCCACCCTAGCCATTCCACAGCGGACCCCCTCTTGATAGCACGGTGATCTCTACGAAACTAGTCCACCAAACTAAGTCGAAAAGACTACACAGTCTTCGCTTCAAACTCCGAGGGGAGGGAATCGTCTCGTGCCAAAGGATGAATCTCTGAAAAAGCTCAGTGCACACGATTAGTCGCAAAAACATTGTCATCAATCACCAAAACACCTTAGGGCTAAATACGCCCTTACACCATGGCCCTTTCAGTTTTCAGAGTTTTTTTTTTGGTTCTTATGGTGCTAATAATGCCTTCTCTTCTCCATTGAGGGTCCTCAACGGGCAAGAAGAAGTGCCATCACCGATCTGAAACTCATGCTGTGGGAAGGATTCCACCACCGCCTTTTTGAGTAGCAAGTGTAATCTCCATTGAGGATCGCCCCTTTCAAAGATTCATCAACACAATGGTCAACTTACATTCCTGGATGTTTTCAAACTGATATTATTTTTGTAAGTTTAGGTTTGCACTTGGCTATATCAGAATTAGAATATTCTGAACATGTGTTGGAGAAGTAACTATTTTGAAGCTTCATTGCTTTAACCATTTGTATTCATGAAATAACATTCACCGCTTTAAAATCATTTTCATGTAGATTGGATTTTGTTATAGGAACGCAAAGAAACTAAAGTTTGACCATAATTTAATAGCATATGCTAAAACTGAATTACTATTGACTTAGCATACCCCGCTTGATCAAAATGGTAGGACCGGCACCCTTGCGCCAAAGCGCGATCCCGATCTAGTTCCTATGGACAAGGCACAAATCACAAACAGCACAATAGAAGATGAGAGATTTGACTGGAAAAAGAAAAATCAGATTTGTGACATTTAGCAAAACCAGAGAAAAAAAGTTCGACACACACAGAAAAACACAAGACTTACTTGGACCATGTGGACAAACAGATAAAGAAAATATCGTCATACACAGATGAAGAAAAAGGCATCACACTAAAAAAACACTCGAATGACTTGGACGATCAAAACAAATCAAAACAAACACGGAACCCCAAAATTGTCATCTCAATTGCTAGTAAAATGACGTGGAATTTCTGAAAAAATGTAGGGAAAGAGGGATCCAAGCAGCCAAGCTACCGCAAGCATCAACTAAAAGACAAACGCATAACCCACTACCTATAACTAACGGGCTGAAGCCCACCCCGTTTGAACAAAAATCGGCTGAAAATGAAAATCACTTCAGTCAACTACAGCCCAAACAGACTCGCATACGAATCACGAACCATGGGAACTAACGGTTACAGATTTGACTGGTAGATAGAAAAAATTAGGTGCCTGATATATAGCAAAACCGAAAGTTAATGCGCATGCCACTTTTGGCTGCACCTTTAATTTAACCAAATGATAAATGTCACATGGCGAACCAACCTATGATTGGATGGTTAAAGAGAATGGTATCTCCAGCCCATCAGGGTTCAAGTCCTGGTGCTCGCATTATTCCTGAATTTATTTCAAGATCTCCGATGATGCGCTTTCAATAGGAGGAGACGTTCCCGCGCGTATGTATGAGCGCTTGCGTCTGTACTATGTTAAAAAAAATAAGTGTCACATTTATTGTACGAAGTAACTCCGCCCTGGCGTTTTTTACAACTAAAATTGACATCAAAAAAAAGAAGTCATTTGAATAGAAAGTTACCATCGAAACAGAAAGTTGTCATACTTGACAACTAAAGTTACCATCCTCGATTAACAAAAATTGCCATCAAAAAATGTCAAGGCGGAATTGTACGAAGTAACACCGCCCTGGCGTTTTTTACAACTAAAATTGACATCCAAAAAAAAGTTGTCATTTGAATAGAAAGTTACCATCGAAACAGAAAGTTGTCATACTTGACAACTAAAGTTACCATCCTCGATTAACAAAATTTGCCATCAAAAAATGTCAAGGCGGAATTGCTTCGTGCTACACGTGTAGCACTTATCAAGGTCCTTAATTTATAGACCATTTCACAATCTCATTTTGAGTGCTAAAAGGACAGAGAACAGAATACATGAAAAAATTCACAGCTAGGCACCGCATTACACCGTAGAGCGCACTGAATTAGCAAAGAATCGATACAAACATGTATACGATCTGCCAATGGACCAACGGGAAACAATTTTGGAGAGTCTGATGAGGATGCGGGCGAATGCGATGCAGCCCGTAGTTTATGCTATGCAATGGGGTCAGAGAGACCAATCATCTGGTTAGAGACTGTAAAGCACAATTAACCTACATCAATTGTGGATTCAATCATCTATCTGAAAGATGTGTAATGCTGAATAGACCACACCCTGTTCTAAAGATGGCTGGTTGTGGAGCGGATGGTTTGCAAATGATGATTTCCCAAACAGGGAAGAAGAAAAAGTTTGATAAAAGTGCTCGTAATGTAGGATTGGTGCAGATTACGAAGGGAACATAAACTGTGAAAAGGCTCGTTGTTGCCTTTGGAGCTCGGCTTCCTTGGGGAGGGAGTGGAAAATCAAGGAGTACGGTGATAATACTTATCTTGCCAAATTTCCTTCAGCTGCTAGATTGCAAGAGATGATAGAATACCCTAAGTTTGGCCTGAAAGGTACAAAAGTGACTGTGAAAGTAAGCAAATGGAATTCTGCCTCTGCTGCTAGATTCAAGTTGTCTTCAGTTTGGGTGAGGATTTTTGGTATCCCTGATACTTTGTTACACAAAGATGGTTTTGAGGAAATTGCCTGCTTCTCGAACTGCTCAGATGTGGATATGCAAGCTTACAGAGATACTGATATTGTCGTATGCGAAAGTTGGAGTGAAAGACCCAAGCAAAATACCGAGGTGGTGGAACTAACTGTAGACCCATACATATATTACATCTTTTTTGAGGTGGAGGAGATTGTAGAACGTGGAGGGGCTCTAAGAGATGGTGTGCTTATTGCAGAAGAAGACGATGAGAACCAGATCGATAGACATTACAGTAGGGGAGCAAAAAAGTATAGGAACGATACACGTGAAGTTGGGCAGGGTCCTGTGGGAATGAAGATGAGCTAATGCATGATAGATTGGAGATGCAAAAGACTGAACTAGCAAGGGAAGAGAAAATCAAACAGGAAATGTTGGAGAGGAAAAAGCACAAGAGGAAGAGGAAATTGTAGCACACCAAAAGGCCCGGAGGAGATTAACCGAGAATTCGCCACAGATGCCGAGAGAATGGATTTCGTGAATGATGATTATGTTCAAGAGCAGATAGACTATGGAAAAGACATGGTGGAGAGTACACAAGTCATACAAGATAGAGTGTTGAAGGAATATGGCAACTATTCAGAGGAAGTTCGGATTCCCAACCTGAAAAAAGTCGCCAAGAAGTGGGCATTGTGACAGATGCAAGATGTAAATAGGCAAGTCCTAGGGAAAAACTCAAGATGTGAACAAAAGCGAGAGATGGGGTGGTAGATGAGGAAAGAAGGAGGACTCGAGAGAGATATTGGCGATATGCATACAATGGATAAAGTCTGTAGGAAGGGTGAAAGTCGAAACCCGGAGATCGCCCTGTGTATGAAAACTCAATCTTCTTCTCAGAGAAACTGAATTTTCTAGTTCTAGTCTACCTACTATTTTGGATACTGCCCATGGAAAGTTAGTGCAAATAGCTGCTGGTCTGGGGTTTAAATTAGGAGAAGATGATGTAGAGATAGTAAATAATGTCCAACATTTGAAAGACTTAGAAGCTTCTAGACTTTCTGTTTATAATGCTAGTGTTAACAAACATAAGGAAAGTATTGTTATTAATAATAATATTGCGTAAGGTTTCAGATCGAAGAAATAGAGGATTTGCTTACTGATGATGAAGGTAAAGAGCAAGACAATGAGGAACTGGATAATATGATTAGAAACATTGCTGGATTAGGCAATCGCTTTTACAGAGGAGGAAAGATAGTAGAGAATTTCATAAGGGGTAGTAGTTGGAAAGTTTAGAAGGTAAGTAAAGATAGTAATATAAAAGGCATGAAGCTTTTCTGATGGCTGGTTTGTTCTGGAATGCCAGGGGACTGGGTGACCCTGAGAAAATTACCTTTATTAAAAATGCTTTGGTAGAGTTCCAACTTAGATTCATTTGTATCCAGGAAACTAAAAAAACTACTTATAACTTGGCTTGGCTTGAGAATGTTAGTGGTAATTGCCCTTTCTCCTGGTGCTTTGTTCCTGCTGTTGGACAGTCAGGAGGTCTTTTGAGTGGTATTAATACTGATTTTTATGATATCTTAGATTCTGAAAAAGGATGTCATCATATTAGATTCCTTGTCCGAGATAGGAAAAATGGAGAGAAGTTAAATATAGTAAATGTTTATGGAGTTTCGCATAATAAGGATAAAGAATACTTCCTAGTTGAATTAGTTCATATATGTAATTGAGTAATTCTAACGCTTTTCCTATTATTGTTGGGGGAGATTTTAATATCATAAGGAAAAGGGGGGAGTCTAATAGGAATAAACCTTTAAATAAGTGGTCTACTCTGTTTAATGCAATTATTGAGAATTGGGAGATGAAAGAAGTAGAACTAAATGGGAGAGCTTTTACTTGGTCAAATAATCAAGAAAATCCTGTTTTTGAGAAATTAGACAGAATTTTAATGTCTCTATCTTATGAGAGTTTGTTTCCTCTGATGTTTCTTCGAGCTCTTCCTAGAGTCCTCTCTGACCATGCCCCTCTTTTGCTTGATTTGGGGATGAACTTACCTAAGATAGTGAGACCTTTTAAATTTGAACTCTGCTGGTTCCTAAGAGAAGATTTAGATACTTTAGTATATAATGTCTTGTGTGATGCTTATTGTGGTAAAAGTTTGCAAGATCAGTGGCAAAATAGAGCTAGGATACTTAGAAGAACGCTCAAAGGGTGGAATCTCAACTATGTTTGGTTTTACAAAAAGCAAAAGGTTTTCCTGATTAGAGATATAGATGAGATAGACAGAGAGAGTGAATTAATTGGTTTGACTAAAGAAAAATATATGTTAAGGAAAAAGTTAGAGGAGGAGCTTTCAAAGATTTATAAAGAGGAGGAGTTAATGTGGTTGCAGAGATCGAAAGAGAAGGAACTATTAGAGGGCTTACGCTTTAACTTCCTATTTTATATCTAAAGCTAGTAGTAGAAAAAGGAAAACAGTAATTACCTCTATTAAGACTGCTGCTAATGATGTGATCCAGGGGACAAAGATTTATTGCTTTTTGCCACTTCCTTTTACAAAAGTTTATTTGGCCCTGTTATAGGTATGAATAATCTTTCCCTTGATATTAATTTACCCGTGGTCTTGAGTGATGCCGATAGAATAAATCTGGATAGGAAGTTTACTTTAGAAGAGATTAAGATTGCTGTTTTCGATATGAAACCTAACAAAGCACCTGGACCTGACGGATTTCCTATAGAATTTTATCATAAGTACTGGCATATAATTGGAGTTGACATTTTGTATATTTTCCGTGAATTTTATGAAGGAAAGTTAGATTTAGCTAGATTTAATTATGGTGTCCTTGCGTTAATTCCAAAATGTGCTGATGCTCAAACTTTACAACAATATAGACCAATCTGTTTGTTGAATGTAATTTTCAAAATCTTTACAAAAGTTTTAAATAATAGAGCTATTACATGTAGCTGATAAGATTATAGCTCCTGTGCAAACAGCTTTTTATTAGAGGAAGGTATATACTAGATGGGGTTATTGTGCCGCATGAAGTTCTCGCATGAAGTTCATAGGAAAAAGAGAGTGCTGTTTTGTTTAAAGTAGATTTTGAGAAAGCTTATGACAAGATTAATCGGGAGTTCTTGTATTTTGTCATGAAGAAAAAAGGGTTTTCACCTAGATTTATTGGTTGGGTCAAGCGGCATGAGAGAGGGGTAAAGTAGCGCTTATGGTCAATGATTGAATTGGTCCTTTTTCGAGACTAAAAAGGACTGAGACAGGAGATCCTTTCTCCCCATTCTTTTTAATATTGCCATTGACATACTTAATTTGCTTCTAGCTAAGGCACAAAATTGGACCTTATCCAAGGATTAGCACAAGATTTAATCCCTGATGGCATTAATATGTTACAATATGCGGATGACACCATTTTCATGTTTAGACACAATCTGGAAAGTGCTAGAAACTTGAAATTAATTCTTTGTTTATTTGAACAATTGTCTGGCCTTAAAGTTAATTTTCACAAGAGTGAGGTTTTTTGTTTTGGTGAAGCTAAGGACAAATAGGACAATTACTCTACAATATTTACTTGTGCTGTAGGAAAACTTCCTTTTAGATATTTAGGTATGCCTATTAATGCAATTAGATTATGTAATAGTGACTGGAATTGGGCTGAGGAGAAAATGGAGAAGAAGCTAAGTGTGTGGAAAGGGAGGTACAGATCGTATGGGGGGAGATTGATTTTAATTACCTCTAGTTTAAGCAATATTCCTTTGTATATGATTTCTCTGTTTGAGCTACCCAAAGGTCCTAGTAAGAAGATGAACTTTTATGAAAAGAATGTTATGGCAAGAGGAGGAGGGAGTTAAAAAGTACCATCTAGTGAAATGGGAAGATGTCTCAGAGACCTAAAGAGATGGGGGTTTAGGCGTCTTAGATCTTGACATTATGAACATCTGCCATCGTGCAAATGGATCTGGAAACTCGAAAATGGCAGTGGTGTGTGGCAAGATCTAGTGAGAAAGAAATACTTAAGTAGATGTACCCTTAGAGATAGCAAGAAAAACCTGGTCATTCTCATTTCTGGCAGGGTCTAATGAAGGTTAAACCAATTTTCCTGCAATATTGTAGGAAGATGGTGGGTAATGGGGAGAGGACTATGTTTTGGAGTGATATATGGCTAGGAGACAAACCTCTTAGCATGCAGTTCCCTAGACTTTATCTGCTAACCTTTAGTTCAGATTTCACTGTCGCCAAAGCTCTATTTGATAATATGAGTTTGATTAGATTTAGAAGAGTCTTATGGGGAGACACGGCTGATATGTGGTATGAGCTCAAAAATATGTGCAGTAAAGTAGTTTTAAATGATCAAGAGGATAGATGTAGCTGGCTGCTAACTAAATCTGGTAGATTCACAGTTAGATCTTTGTATCTTGCTTTAAAAACGGATCAGGCTGCCTGGCCTCATAGGAAATTGTGGCAGGTAAGGATACCGCTGAAAGTTAAAGTTTTCTTGTGGTTGATGTTTAAGAATAGTGTCCTAACTAGAGACAATTTGGCGAAAAGAAACTGGAAAGGAAAGGATAAAAACTGTAGTTTCTGTGATTACCCGTAAACGGTTGATCATCTTTTTCTGTACATGTGTGGTGGCTAAGTTTGTGTGGGGTGTGGTTAGGAATATAACTGGAATTCATGACATTCCATGCAAGATAGAAGAGTTTACTGCCTGGGTAGAAAAATTTCCTAAGAATATTAGGCAAACAATAGCAGTGGGTGTTTCTGCGGTGTTTTGGACTTTGTGGAAAGTCAGAAATGCTGCTACATTTCATCATGTTTACCCTCATGACCCTAGTGTGTTGTTCTTTCAAATATCTTATTGAATGTCTTACTGGGCTGGTCTCTGAGAAAAGAAGAAGGGCAACAGATGGTTGCGGGCCGTCATAACACTGCTGGTTGATGTTGCGACGGTTTCTTCAACAAGAGCAGAGGATGGGCGCCCATGGTGAAACGCCTTGACATCGGGAGTAATTTTGTCTGTAATGTTAGCTGAATTTCTGTCCTCCCTGGAGAATATGTGGTGATGAGGGGGAGAGGAGCCCTGTGTGGTTACCTCTCACCGGTATGCATTTCTGATAAGTGTTGAGTTTTTCTTAGTTGCAAGCTTTATTCTCTTGGTTGTCTAGTTGCTGATGCCTGTATGTCATGGTAGGACATTTGGGGGCTGGATGGGATCTGAAGAATACTTGATCTGTTTTATTGGTTTCCTTTCATGCAATGAAATGAAATCGGGGGCATGCCCCTCAATTCAGAAAAAAAAAAAAAAAGGGGGTCAGAGAGGGAAGCTCATGGAACTCAGAAGGCGGTGCAGTTCTTGGGCAAGCCGGTGACGTGGTCGACGGAGACGAGCTGGGTGGCGACGCAACTGAGGACGTCCTGCCGGAGCTTGGCCCCGGCAGCCTTGAGCCCCTTGATGGACACGGGCTGGTTGAAGAGGTTGAGCACGGGCAGCTTGGACGCCGGCGGCATCTTGCCGGACGGCAGCAGCGGCGCGAAGTCGTCGGCGACGAGCGGCACCTCGAAGTCGCCCTTGTTGTGCTTGAGCTTGTTGTCCTTGGCGCTGATGTGCGCCCCCGGCTCCATGTGGTTGGTCGAGAAGCTGGTCTGGTTGGGGAAGTTAGGGTAAAGGCTGACGTAGCCGCGCAGGTACATCATGTCGATGAGGAACTTCTTCCAAGACGCCTGCCATCCGTTGGTGCGCGACCTCGGGATCTGCACGGGGTTGGTCTTGGCGTCCTCGGTGAAGCGCGCCGCCATGTAGGCGTAGAACTCGCGCCAGTGCTTGGGGAAGAAGACGGCGCCCCAGCTGCAGGGGAGCTGGTGGAGGTAGGGCGTGTTAGCGCCGTGCTTCGTCGCGCCGAAGAAGGCCGTGGCGTTCCACCGCGGCCGCTCCTTGGTGACCTCGACGAGCCGGGGCGTGTAGAGCGAGATGGAGGAGAGCTCCGGGAGTGACACAGTGGGGTCGTAGCGGTAGGCGAGCAGCGCGTACTTGACCCACAGGTAGTAGTAGGGGGACACCTCGATGTCGTCCTCGAGGAGGAGGCCGTAGTCGTCGTCGGAGGCCGGGTACCAGCTCTCGCTGACGGCGCGGATGAGGCCGCCCTGGATGATGCGGCGGCGCAGCGTCTTGCCGCCGTGCGGCCAGGCGAAGGCGTTCACCGTGTTGAGCGTCGCCGCGTCCACCTTGCTGTCCATGTTGAAGCTGATGGGCACCTCGTCGCCGAGGTAGTAGGCGTTCTTCAGCGAGCTCAGCAGCCGCCCCAGGGACCCCGCGCGCGTCTGCGTGATGATGTTCACCGAGATCCTCATCTTGTTCCAGTCTGCAACGCAAGTGTTTGATGAAATGATTGTAGAAGATGATTGGTAACTGTTAAGGGGAGGTGAAAGAGGGAGTTTGGGGTGTTACTTACTTGGGAGTGAGGCGGGGCGGAGGGTGGCCATCCAGAGCACCTTGGGGATGGTCTTTCTGGGGAGGAGGACGAGGGCGGTTTGGTTGATGGCGGCGTCGGCGGCCATGCGGAGGGCGTCCTTGACCTTGCCGTCGACGTCGTCGACTGCGACGATGACGCTGGGGTTGTGCATCCGGACGAGGCCGCGCATGCTGGAGTAGACGGCCTGTAGCACGGGCACCTCGGACCGGGACGGGCCAGAGAGCGCGCCGAGGGCCAGGTCGAACACTTTGAAGCGCCTCTCCTTGCACACCACCTTGGGCCACTTGAGCACGGCCGCGGCCTCCTCGCAGGGGCAGTGCCCGCCTCCGGACACGACGAGGTACGCCTTCCGGCCGGCGGTGGTGCGGAACTTCTCGAGCAGCGGCGCCAGCGCCCTGACCTCGCCGAGGGAGTGCGCGTAGAATAGCGCGTCCACCTTCTGCGGGTTCATGGCAGCCCACTGTGTCACGTAGCCGGAGGTGAGCGCGCGCCACCACTGCTCGTCCCGCACGGTCACGATGTCCTTGAAGATGACGGTCGTCTCGGAGACGTAAGCGAGGCGGTGCTCGCTGTCCCCCCACGTCTCCTTGTCTTTGGGGTCGACGGGGAGCACGAAGGAGCCGGCGCCCATGTACTTCTGCAGCTGGTAGCTGAGGTGGAGGTCCTCGCCGGTCATGAAGGTGAAGGGCGTCTCGATGAAGAGCGTCTTGACGAGCTCGGTGGCGAGGAACCATGAGCTGGAGAGGAAGTCCACCTGCACGATCCGGTCGACGGTGATGTCGTAGGCTGGGTCGGGGAGGTAGAGGCCGGCCTCCCGGGAGCGGAACTTGCGGTAGCTCGGGAAGGTGAAGTCCTTGCCCCGGAAGGGGAGGATGCGGCCGATGCTGCCGAGCACGGCGTTGCGGTACTTGTCGGTGCCGGCGACGTGGCAGAGGATCTCGAGCATGCGGGTGCCGGGGATCATGTCGTCGTCGAGGACGTAGACGAAGTCGGACTCGGCCTGCAGCGCCATCTGGAAGCGGCCGTAGTACTTGAAGTCGTAGCCGGAGGCGACGAAGCTGACGCGGGAGTCGTTGTAGCTCTCGACGATGCGCCGGAGCGAGGCCTCGTTGGGGCTCCCGAAGGCGAGCACCCAGGCGCGGTGGAACGGCAGCGTCTGCCGCCGCAGCGTGTCGAGCTGCGCGCACAGCGTGCGCCGCTTGAAGTGGTTGAGGATGACGGTGACCCGCGGCCGGCCGGCCTCGTCGGACGGCGGGGAGGGCCAGCGGGAGCGCATGCGGAGGAGCTCGGGGAGCGTCTCGGCGGCGAAGGAGCGGCGCTGGAAGGCGAGCACGTCGTCGTAGAGCTCGCGCTTGAGGCGGATCATGAGCGCGTCGGTGGACTTCTTCTGCTCGAACTCGATGCTCTCGTGCTCGCACACCTCGAGCGGCGACAGCGGGTCGCCGCCGCCGGGCGCCCCCGGCATGATGGTCTGCTTCCAGCGCTGCGCGATGCGGGTGGCCCAGGCGAAGTCGGGCTTGGCGCGGAGGTCCACGGCGGGGCTCATGTAGTAGAGCAGGAAGGTGGCGTAGATGGCGAAGGCGAGCTGGAGGCAGGTGAGCGCGGCCACGAGGCGCGACGAGTGCTTCGACGCCGACGCCACGCGCCTCGGCTTGCCGCCGACGTAGTCGCCCAGCCTGTCCTCCAGGGAGTCGTTCTTGACGATGTGCGCGCGGGTGATCCCCATGGCGATCGATGGCGGGAATCTGCTGGTTTGAAAAAGAACCTGTGTGACTGAGACTGCACGGCTACTGACTTCAGTTATTATGCTACCGAGTTGCTTAGCTAGCATGCAAATATGAAAGTCTCTGCTACTTTAAACAGCATGCAAGCTACTGTGCGTAGGTGCGATGAATTGCTTGACTAGTCAGACATATCATCTGATTTAATCGATGCAGTAGGAGTTCAGCAAAGCGAACACGGGTTCAGACTTCAGACAAGAACAAGCAACATATATACTACTGCTGTATATTTTTCCCAGGAAAATAAGGAACAGGCAACACATTAAGGATGGACTCGCTTATGATGAGTGACACCAGTTACCTTGGATGCAGACGAATTGCCAGCAAGAACGCTAGCTCGATCTTCACATGGACATACGTTGGGCGAAGCAGATAAAGAAACTGGTAATTTTCAAAATGCCAAAACAGCAGTGACAGATGCTTGCTGGAGCTAGCGGAATCAGCGGCAGTTACTGAAGCTAAAGGCAAAAGGAAGAAACAAAGATGGGAAAAGATACACGATCGAGTTCAGGTCGGCCACGGAGAGAGAGAGGACTAGCTAGTCTACTCTAGTTTGTGATCATGCTCTGCATGGAGGACTTGAGGATCTAAAAGCTAGGGTGTGATGCATCGTGTGCTCTCCCTTTTATAAGCAATGAGATCGATGCGCGTATCAGGAAGGAAGCAGTGCGTGCCAACTTATCTTTTTCTCAAGAACAAGCAACAGAGCAGCAGTGCGAACCTTCGTTGGGCATGCATCACGAGGATGAGTGTGACGAAAGCTGGCTGGCTAGCCAGAGCTGCACGAACAAAACGGCGCCCCTCCCGATCGGCCACCTCACATGGATACCTAGCTTATCATTCCAAGCATATGCACCATGGTAAGTAAAACCTCCCCAAGGTATAGAGATTATTTGAAGAAACAAAGACAAGTGTACTTTTCGGCCCTCAACTTGACACATAGTGTGCGCTTCACCTCTCAACTAATTTCGCCATCTTTTTACCATAAACTTACAATGTTGGATAGATTTGGTTTGTGACTTTTATCAAAAAAAGATTTGGTTTGTGACGGTGGCATTACTGGTTTTGACTTGACGTTGCGCGGTGGAGGATCGCCACATGTGTTGGTTACATGGCCAAAACCATGACCTTGACCATATTTTACTACTTTCACCGAGGAAAGCCACCATGTGCTCGCAATTTAGGGCAAAAGTTACACAAAAATTAGTTGAGAGACGAAATATACACTATGTGGTAATTTGGGAGATGCAAATTATTCTTGTCTATGAAAAGAAAACTTGTAAAGACAAAAAATTGCAGGATGTGAATTTTTTTCTTTCTTTTTCTTTTTTTCGCGGATAAGATGTGAATTTCTTTTCGGTGCCAAACTCTGACACGGGTCTTGTACATCAGCCTGATCCTCACTGGTCACATTTGTTCATCCCAATCGTCTCCTTAATTTGACGTGAAGGGTAGGTTAGGGAGCTGTCGTAGTAGTATTAGTAATTAGCAACGTGACAAAGCACATTAGCTAGCACCTAGAGTACGTTTTTACTCTGGATGCATTTTAAATTAACCGAACCTGATAAAAATAATAATTACTCTAGAGAAAATTCTACTAGCAAGTAAGATGACTGCGCTGGCACACTGTACTTTTCACTACTTACCTACGTAGAACCGATACGCCCAGGAAGTGATGTATCGCCGTTCCGGACGGCTCCGATACGTCGATATGGCTGATACGCCTTCGATACGCGTATCGGAGAAGTATCCTTTTTTGATTTAAACAAAAAGAAAAAAAAATGCTGATACGGCAGCGACACGCTCGTGACATGGCTGGGACATGGCGAGCGACCGAGCGCAGCCCCGAGCGAGCCCAATATCCCACGACCACATAAACCTAATCTCTCTCTCGCACTATGTTCGACCGTATGAGGAAGGGATCGAGGGCACTCGCTGCCGCCTGCAGTGGCTCGCCGTCGTCGCCTCCGCCACCTAGAGTGGCTCGTGGCCGCCGTCCACACAGCCTGGAATCGCCTCTCCGCATCGAGTCTTCTGCGCCGCCATCGCAATGTAAACAATCTCCCCGAGCACTGAGTGATGTCTGATGCGTGCTTGCTGCATGCTTGATGTATGCTTGCCTGCTTGCTGGAATATTGTTTGGCTATGCTTGCTGGCTTCCGTAGTAGTACACCGAGAGAAATAGCTGCGCAAAGGAGGCTATCACTTTTATCTATTGCTGCTTGCTGATTGCTGCTTGTTGATGTTTGTTGGATAAAAGTGCGTGCTGATGTTGCTGCTTTTTGATGTATTTTCTCTTTTGCATACACCATAAGGAGTTGAGGACCTGGATGATCATTCAAGACTAGAAAAGAAAAGTGGCTTGGAAGCAATCAGGCAACTAATGGAGTTGAGGACATTTTGTTATGTTTGTTTTAATTACATGTCACTTTATTAATTATTTATATATACTTGCCGTATCGCATATTGATGTTTTTAGAAATTGTTGTATCCCGTATCGCTGTACTCGTATAGCCGTATCGGTGCAACGTAGCTACTTACTGCATGGTTTAGTGAGGGTTCACGCTACCCTTCCAAAATAAAGTAACCCAGCTCGATCGTCTCCCGCGAAGGTGAGGGAATGATCAATCAACGTTGCCCGCACAAAATGTCAAACACGTAGCGTGAACCCTCACTAAACCATGGCAGTAAGTGCAATACAGTGTGCCCTGCCCGCAGTCATTTTTTTTTTGAGCATCAGTACAGACACAAGCACTCATATACACGCGCACACACTCACCCCTATGAATGCACATACACACACCCTACCCCTATGAGCACCTCCGAGAGACTGAGCCGGCATATCATCTTAAGATTTACGAAGTCACCGTAGGCGCCTCGTCGTTGACGGAAACGTCTCCTCCCACTGAAAGCGCATCGCAGGAAATCCTGAAATAAATCCAGAAATAATGCGAGCACCAGGATTTGAACCCCGGTGGGTTGGGGATACCACTGTCCACCTAACCAACTCAACCATAGGTTGATTCGCAGCCCGCAATCATCTTACTTGCTAAACTTTTCACCAAGTACACACATGATGCGAATGGACGAAGGAAAGGGCCGGCGCATGCAAAAGCGCAGCCTGGCTTGGAGCTTAACCCAAGCGACCGATCGCATGCACATTGGACCGCCGGCATTCGTGGATCTGGCGACATGAATTGTACTAGTACGTAGGCGAGTAGCACCGGGCGGCATGTCGTCGCATGTGTACGCGATCGAGGAACGCGTACGCTGCCATCGAGTTTGCTGCAGTTGGGGGGCAAAGATGCTGCTTAGTTTTGCTTGGAAAGACCTCCATCTCATCTTTTTATCGGCCTCCGTGCCCCCAGGCCAATGGATTGGTATACAAACAACAATTGTGATAGTAAAGTTCACCTATAAAAAAATGCATTTCCTATTTATTTGTTGCTGATAAAACGAATTTGGATAAGTCGATTTCACCGGAGAGAGAATAGTGCCACGCTCCGGACAGGGTCGGGGCCGCCGGCCACAACGTCCCGCCAGTGAGATGAGGCCGAGCCAGGACCTCATCGGCGGAGGCGAAGACGTGGGTTGACCGGTGTAGATGAGGAAGCTTTTCGTTTTCGCAACCATTTGGATTAGATAGTTGCCGAGCTCGAGATAGGTCACCAACGAGGGCTCAGATAGGAAATCCCCGGAGGCAGGCGCGATTGGGCTGTGGCTGAAGGAATTGCCGTTGCAAGGAGGAAGAGGAGCAATGCGTATCGAGAGGTTGAAGTTGAAGGACATCCATTGGATATCAATCCCGACTGGGACAAAATCAACCGAAAAATTATAATATGTCAGCCAACTAAAGAATAGACGACCAATAGAAAGCATGTTGTTGTCGTCGGACTCAGAGCAAGATGCAATATGTCCAACTTGCAGGTATTTATACTCGAATCATAAGTCAGAAGTGCAACATGTTTTGATAAAAGGAAAACTTGTGGTTTTCAACTTATGTCATTACCTCACCAACTGGACAATCTTACAGACAGGCCAATGGCAAAAAAACATTGAAGGGGTCATGAAGATCAAGTAGGTGATGCTAGAGGGAGAGCGGACGTCCTGGACGCAGATATCCAGCCGCACGCCCAGGCGAGGTGATCCGTGCACTAAATGTTTGTTAAAATGGTAAAAGGCAGCATACATCACTGCATACGGGCGAATACTATGCACATCTGACAAAAAGAACCGTGCATGAAGGGTCGTACTTTTCTTTTTACCACGCGGGCCCACTCTGAAAGTGTCTGGACAACGAAGTCTAGGTTGCGTCTGTGGCGTTGTCGTCCTCCGTCCGCTCTAATTATCTGTGTTGGGGCCGCTCGAGGTCTGTCTGGATCTGCTCATGGTGATTCCCGGAGCGACTACGTCGGCGCTGGGCGCAGGGTGAGTAAAACTCTGCCTGCGGTCGGCGGATGGGCTGTGCTTTCCCTGTTCTCCATATTCTCTCGCCCGCTTCAAGGTCCGCCTGGCTCTGCTAATGGCGATTTCCCCATCGATGACGATGACGGCGTTAGACTCTGGGTGAGTGAAACTCCGCCACTTTAGTTGGTCTTCGTTGAAATCTAGAGCTGACAAGCTCGCTCTGGTCGCCGGGCACTTGTAGAAACGGACGCCGGGGTTCCGGTCTCTCCTGGACACAAACCATCTAGTCCTCGTCCCAATGCACCTTGGGCATAGAATCAATGGCAGCGGGGGTGCCCAGAGAAGACGAGCAGAAGTTGAGCTCTGGGACATCTCGGCGCAGCGGCGTCGGTGGATCGGGACAACCCGAGATGCTTGTGCGTGTTTGAATGAGAACGTGCAAACGATTAGTACTGCACTCTGGGTGCATGGGCCTTAAATACATCCAGGGTGGAAAAGTGTTACAGTGCTCAAAGCAATGCTATTATTTCGTCCTTCGCCTGCACACGTACAGTGATCTACAGCGCAGTGTCAGTTCGTCTGTCAGGTGGTACTTCAAATACACCGAATACGCAACTACCGCTCGCCAACGGGTCTCTATACTCCAAGTAGCACGTTTGCTTGGTACTAATCGCGACGTTGTGCCATCCGTGGATGCGCTGCGTGCAGCGATGCACTTCTCATGCTAGAGGTCTACAACAAAAGGCATAGGTGGGCTCTGATGATTCCTAGATTCCTAACACTGCAACATTGATACCTTGTTAATCTTCTCCAGCCTCTTCAATGGTCATTTACCGCTATCTAGGTTATTTTGCGATGATCTACGTGCCATATTGGTGCTTGTTACGAGATGCTTGAACTTGTTTGTGCTGCTGGAGAGGCACTGTGGCCCCTCGTGGTTACCCGGTGACATAGCTCGAGGTCTTTATTTTGCCTTCTTTAGGTTGAACTTAGTACTACTAATAATGGAAATCACCGTAGAGGCTCAGTTTTCCAAGAAAAAAAAGAACTGCATTAATGACATATCAATAACCATCTTCAACCCACATTGGCAAATGACGTCACCAAGCACTTTTTTATAAATTTAAAGTAACCAACATCTAGAGAGTTGTATAATGTATGAAGAATAAAAATTGGAGCAACACACTAAAAAATAATCAGGTAGTAACAAGAAAAATGAGTCAATCACCAATCATATCTCTTTTGCGCTTTAAGTGATGAATAAACTCGCCCCAATGAGTTACCGAACATATTGATTATAATAACTAATAACTGGGGTGACCTATTTGGAGAATCAACTATAAGGTGGATGGTTGTGTTTTCAGTAAGCAACATGACTGTCGACAGCGACCTGCCTGTTACTAATTATTACTCCCTCCGTTTCAAAATAGATAACTCAACTTTATACTAAAGTTAGTACAAAGTTGGGTCATCTATTTTGAAACGGAAGGAGTAGTACCATTACCAGCATATTGTTAAGCTTGGCACCTCCAGGATACAGGGGTCAGATTTTGACCCGACCTGTGCCCGTTAACATGGGTGACACGATCTACCATGCTCTTACACTTTTCAGCTCAAAAAATTGCGCTGTACATGCATGCATTAGCGTGCAAGCATGAGGCAACCTTTTCCTTTTAGTGCTACCTAGCTTAGCTTAGCTTAGCTTGTGGGTTGACTTTGATCAGGAGGCGTCCACTTGCCGTGACCGTGGGCATCCATCCCTCAAAAGGAGAAAACCAGAATCATAATGCATATGCAGAGTCAAAGAGCTTTTATTTATACAAATCGAGAATACCTGCGTGCGCAGGTACGAACATGAGTGCTAAGCTTTTCTCTTTGTCCGTCCATGATGTCGGCTGCTGAGCTACAAGTGCTCCGTGTTCCAGCCAGTCCCAATTGCTTCAGATCCTCGGAGTTACTCCCTCCGTAAAAATATATAAGAGCGTTTAGATCATTGGAGTAGAGCACAACGTCGATGCACTCGGTTCAGCGTGTGACTTGTTCGTGAAATGAAATCCTTGTGGTTCAGAGCTCGCGAGCTCGCTGCCTCGCAGGAACTTCAATGGCCGGTTTGATGTATTGCTTGAGCCTCGTGAGCCTTGTGGACATATATATAAGAGTACAATGACCAACTTGAAGTACAAGACAAGGCAGGAACAAATCCTAGTCTATCCTATACTTTCTAATATACATTATACTCAACATCCCCATGATCACAACGGTAGCGGCGTGAAGCGGTGAGGCGGAGAAGAATCCGAAGTCAAGCCAACGGGCACCCCCCACAGTCGTAATGGTCGTTGCATCGCGGAAGTCGTGGCTGGAGTGGAAGCCGACAAGGTTGCTCAAGCAAGGCGGTATCCCTTTGTGCCGTTTGTCGAGGTAGCCGAAAGCGTAGGTGGTGTAGCCGTAGTCGAGGTAGCCGTGCGAAGAACACCGTGGTCGGTGTCGAGTCGAAGTCGCCCGGTGTCGAGGTAATCGCCGATGGAGCCGCGAAGAAGAAAGCGGCGGCGGCTAGAAAAAGGCCAGCGGCGGTGCTCAGTAAGCGATAATGAACCCGACAGCGTGACGAAGACCGGCGCGGGCGGTGACGTTCCCGCGCCAAGGGAGGGGGCGCGGCACATATCACGTGGAAGTCAACGTGCATGGACAGCGGTGCACCGTGGGCCGCAGCGTTACAGCCTGAAGAGGCAACGCAACAGCGGCGGACAGGTCGGGGCGACGGCGCGGAAGACCTCAGGGCGGTTGCAGGGATCGCGTGCCACGCTTCGCTTCTGACCCGGCAGGCGGCGGCAGCGAGGGTCGGTGCAGCCGGAGACGGCACAGGCGGGCGGCCTCGGTGCGGCGGTTGATCGCGGGCCGCGGCACTACGGCCCGAAGAAGCGGCGCAGCTTCTTGCGCGATGTGGTGCAACCACGGAACAACCTCGAAGCGGCGAGGACCACGTGCCGCAGTGCTACGGCCCGAAGGGGCGACGCAGCGGCGGCATGGATCGGTGCAGCCACGGGGAGAACCACGGGGCGGCGGCGCTGCGGCCCGATGAGGCGACGCAGCGGCAGCCCGTTGCTAAATCGGTGGAGGGACATGCTGAACTTAGGGACAGGCGGTGGCGGCGGCGTGGTCGGCAAGCGAGCCGGCCAGCGAACGGCCGTGAGGGGCCGCTGTCGCCTTGAGCCGCCGGTCGGGCGAAGCAGGCGTGCAGACGAGCCGCGAGCGGCAGCCGTTATGGGCCGCCTGTCGCGCGAGGTTGCCGGGTCGGTGAAGAGGACGGCTTGTCGCGCCGTTGTCGGAGTAGGGGCGCACAGTGGTCGACGGCTGGCGACGCAAACCGATCAAGCATAGATCGGAAAACCAAAAAAGAACGCCGACCAATTGATCAGTGAGAGAGAAAAACTCCAATCAACGGATCGGAAAAAAGACTCTCTAGGGCAACCAGTCAACACGACCGGCGGACGAACCCTAGAATGCAGGCGGTAGCTGGCCCCGGCGGTCATGGAGGCCCGGCTGCCGAAGGCGGCCTTGTGAGTCTTGAGCGGCGACGGCTAGGGTTTAGGATCGATTAGGCTGATACCATGTTAGAAGGCAGATAGGGATTTGGTGGAATAGTTTGATGTATTGCTTGAGCCTCGTGGGCATATATATAGAAGTACAATGATCAACTTGGAGTACAAGACAAGGCAGGAACAAATTCTAGTCTATCCTATACTTCCTAATATACATTATACTCAACAATAACTGACAGGAGCGTTACTTCAAGTGGTCATAACCAAGTGTCTAATTTTTTTTGTGACTATGTGCTATAGTTGCCTATTGTAAAATCTCATTCGGGAAACAATTGTTTTTGTTTGCGATGTTTCCATTGTAATTCAAAATTTTGCACAAATCCATATTAAAATTCTTGAAAATTAATTCAGTTTTGTATCAAATATGCCTGTCATTTGCAATACATAAAACAAATTGACCGTGCCTACACACTATGACGATGGTTATGGACGCCATCATCGGCATCGACGTCAGCACCACAATCGTCCCACATGTCAGAATTGTTGACCGGTCAGATGACACATCCTCACCGATAATAGACTACCTGGTCCTACATGTAAGCAGCGACGTCAGCATCTTATGGGACCATATGTCAGCAGCTTTAACCGGTCAAAATTGACGTCCAGTTATTACTGATGGGACCGTCGGTGATAAAACCCACGGGGGACCCACATGCAAGCAGCCACATCAGCAATTGCTGGCCCCACATGTCAGAATCTTTGACCGGCCAAACCTGCCAATCTATCACTGATGATAGGATTATCACCGCAGAAAAGATCTTAGGCGACAGTTTGGTCTATCATAGGTGACATTATGAGCCGTCAACGAAAGTGGCAATCAGTGACATTTTTTGGCTTGTCGCCTGAAATGCGATCTTGCGTGACAAAAAAAGTGGTACCGTCATTATTTCCATGATGGCGCTTCGGTGACAGTGGGAGTGACGGACGGAAAACATCACGGGGGTATTTTCCATGATGAAAAAGGGTTATACATGACAGATATGAAAGATCGCAAAATAGAGCAAATTTTGTAGTGTTTGATGTTTTCGGGACCTCGGTTGCCGGGACATGGCTCCCCTAAGCCTTCATCGCCTCCTAGTTGACATGCCTGGAGAACGCAATTGTCGGGGAGTGGTCTATCACTGAAGAGATGGAGCCTACTGACAGACTACGTGCCTCTTGTGTTGTCTCGACGGTTGTCGGGGTCGTGGTCACGGAGGCGCCGGGCTATCCTGCACGGTCTTGATGTCTGCGAGGATCATTGCCAGCCCACCGTCTATGTCAGCTTCGCTGAGCTTTGCTGATGTCAGGGCTTCCTCGTGAGCTATCCTCTTGCGGTATTCCCGGGTCAAGTGACCCGGCTTGCTGCAGTAGTGGCACTTGTTCTGGAGTCACCGAGCATGTGGAGATGCGTCGCGAGGCTCGAGATCTGCATGGCAAAATCGTCGACGAGCTTGCCTTCCTTAGAGGCGACGTTCTCAAAGTCCGCGTGTTCGCCTCACGCACGTGGTTGCTGCCGAGGCGTTGGGTGCGGGTGGCCGCCCATTCCTCCTTGGCAGTCGCCTTCGCCGTGAGAATGCCGTGCGGGTGGCCACCCATTCCTCCTTCCCAGTCGAGAGTGGATCAGCATATCCATGGCTTTCGATCCTCCTTTCTCTCGATCATGTCTTCCTCCAAGGAAACCCAGAGGCTTAACGCATGAAGGTTTCATTCCATAGCATTTCTTCATATATATTTGCTTGTACTATTCGTCCTGGCTCGTGTCCTAGGTTGTTTCCTTTTCAAAAGATATGGATTTTAATAAGAAAGCAATTGCAAAGATTGTCCGTCGTTCTCCAGAAATATTCGCTTCAGACGTAGACAATGCCCTAAAAAAGAAAAATGTAGTTTCTTATTAGTCTTAATTGGATAAATGCCATTCGAATTCTGGCGATTCCGAGAAACGCCACAAATTTTCAAACTTTAAAAAATGTCACTGCAAAATTTGCAAATTTTGAAAAACGTCACAGCAGACTTTGAAAAATGCCATTTTTTCCAATGTTTGGAAATTGCAGTGGCGTTTCTCGAAATCGCCAGAATTCGAGTGACATTTATCAAATTAACCCTTATTATTAACTTTGGAATTTCTGAGCGTCATCTTCCTCGTATAGTTAAGAATAACCAGAACTTTTAATGTTGGACATAAAGGGCACACTGCTTCCCACGATGACAATAAAAAATGATTTTATTGCAAAGGTTTAGTCAATTCAGTTGATATGCTTGTAGTTCTTGTAAACTTGCACTAGTAGAAAAAGGGCCATTTGTCCCGATTCATAAGGCCCATCTGTCCCGGTTGGGAAACCGGGACTAAAGTGTGGTTACTAATGCCCTAGGCCTTTAGTCCCGGTTCTTATACGAACTGGGACAGATGGGCCTCCACGTGGCCGCCCGGCGAGCCCAGGCAGGAGGCCCATTAGTCCCGGTTGGTAGCACCAACCGGGACCAATAAGCTTCCACGCGTCAGCATTTCAGGGGCTGTTTTTTTTTGAAAGGAGGTGGTTTAGGGGTTTTGGGGGTTAATTTAGGTTGTTATAGGTAGCTAATAGAGATATGTGTCCTCTCTTATCTCCGTGCTACTGCTATACTGCTATTTCTAAACATGACTTAGATTGAAGTGAGGCAACATGTGGTGCATGTCGAAAGTAATACTAATCCTAACTTGATCAAGTTTGGATTGTACTACTTTCGACATACGCCACATGCATGTTGCCTTCACTTCAATCCAATCCATGTTCATTTCACCCAAAAATATATAATAACTCTTCATGCTCGCATCATGCATCATCATAATAACAAGTCCTACTAATCATCGTCATACAACTTCTACTCGTTATTAGTAACAAGTCATACGATCATCATCCTGATAGTCATCGAACCAACCCTACTTAATTGTTCTTAGCACATGATCATCAGTATTAGGCAGGACCTAAATATCCTATTTAAGGTAAAATAGCATAAAACAATATAGACCCTGACTCTCCATTATGGAGAATGGAGATCATCCTGTCGCCAATTCTTGCCTTGGCGCTTCCTTTGCTTCCAAGAACCTCCTTACGATTGTACATACATTTTTCCATTCTTTGATTTTCATGTCTCCACTTCTTTTAGAAATCTGTATGGACAGGTTGAGATTCAGAGGATGACCCGGCAAGATGTTCAAAACATCAAAGCGACCACCATGCCGATACATCAGATGAGGCACACAATCAGTCGGGATTATCTGTTGAAAAACATAGTAATAACTTCGTAGTTAGCAATGATGTACTAGTTTTAGAAGTATGCAAAAGATGCAAGGATGTCGTAATAGTAAAAATCTTACCAGGGGATCTCCATGGAAGTTATTGTTGTTCAACACCTGCACTAGTGGCACGTATTCACCATAATGTTGAGGAGTTTGATTGTAGATGTTGTAATTCTCAAGATCAGTACAAAATGCGATCAGATGCTTTTTCTCCTGATAAGTTAATTCGCAGTCATCGTAGTGGGTTTTGTCTACCATCTTCCGCACATTCTTTGAACAATGAAAATAAGCTGTCAATGAAAATAAGCTGTCAACTATTTTGAAATAAACAATATAAATTAGTTAATAACTATGTCTGAGAAACTCACATAGCAAGAGAATTGAGGCGTATCAACAAGGACCCAAATGTCCAGATTGTTTTGCTTGATTTCAGGATCAACAAGATCCATGGTGACAAGCATATCCTCATGAAAACCATACATCTTGCAAAGTGCTTCCCAATTCTTGCAACCAAAATGGGTTACGCTCTTATCATTGTACAGTTTTACTTCGAAATCCATATGATGACGGGTCCTTAGGTGAATTTTCTTTGTTTCGAAATTTTCATGGTCTTCAAAACCCATCCTCTCCAAGACATAGCGTGTTGCAAAGCATGGGATAAGCTAGTCGAATTGTAAAAGATGATAAGTACACGTCGAAATATATAGTTGAAGTCGTGCTTAATTACGAAAAAAACACTTGTCGTCGTTGCGTACCATTTCAATATCGAAGGTCTCCTCGAGCTTAATGCTGAAGCGTCGATCTTCGTCCAGCTCAATGAACCTGTCGCACTGACCTCGGTCGTCGTGGCATGCTACCTCTTGAGCACTACGTTGGATTTCCCCGAAGAGGAGAGGATGATGCAGTAAAGTAGCGTAAGTATTTCCCTCAGTTTTTGAGAACCAAGGTATCAATCCAGTAGGAGACCACGCACAAGTCCCTCGTACCTACACAAAACGATAGCAATTCGCAACCAACGCTTAGGGGTTGTCAATCCCTTCACGGTCACTTACGAGAGTGAGATCTGATAGAGATAATATTTTTGGTATTTTTGATAGATAGATGCAAAGTAAAAAGTAAAAGGCAAAGTAAAACAAAGCAAGTAAATAAAGTGATATAGATTGATATGATGAGAATAGACCGAGGGGCCATAGGTTTCACTAGTGGCTTCTCTCAAGAGCACAAGTATTCTACTTGGGTGAACAAATTACTTGTTGAGCAATTGATGTAATCCGAGCATAGTTATGAGTATATCTAGGCAATGATCATGTATATAGGCATCACATCCAAAACAAGTAGATCGAAGCGATTCTGCATCTACTACTATTACTCCACTCATCGACCGCTATCCAGCATGCATCTAGAGTATTAAGTAAAAACAGAGTAACGCCGTAAGCAAGATGACATGATGTAGAGGGATAAATTCATGAAATATGATAAAAAACCCATCTTGTTATCCTTGATGGAAACAATACAATATGTGCCTTGCAACTCTTTCTGTCACTGAGTAAGGACACCGCAAAATTGAACCCAAAGCTAAGCACTTCTCCCATTGCAAGAACTACCAATCTAGTTGGCCAAACCAAACGGATAATTCGAAGAGACTTGCAAAGGTAACTCAATCATACATAAAAGAATTCAGAGAAGAATCAAATATTTTCCATAGATAATCTTGGATCATAAACCCACAATTCACGGTCTCAACAAACACACCGCAAAAGAAGATTACATTGAATAGGTCTCCACGAGAGAGGGGAGAACATTGTATTGAGATCCAAAAGAGAGAAGAAGCCATCTAGCTAATAACTATGGACCCGAAGGTCTCAAGTAAACTACTCACACTTCATCGGAGGGGCTATGATGATGTAGAAGCCCTCCGTGATGACGGCCCTCTCCGTGGAGCTCGGAACATGCCCCAAGATGGGATCTCGTGGATCTGAGAAAGTTGCGGCGGTGGAATTAGGTTTTGGCTCCTGTTACGATCGTTCGAGGATACGTAGGTATATATAGGAGGAAGGAGTACGTCGGTGGAGCTCGAGGGGCCCACGAGGTAGAGGCGCGCCTAGGGGCGCCCTCCACCTCGTGACCGCCTCTGCACTGCTGAGTAGGGTCCAAGTCTCCTGGATCACGTTCGGTTGGAAAATCACGATCCCGAAGGTTTCATTCTGTTTGGACTCCGTTTGATATTCTGCTTTCTTGAAATCTTGAAAAGGCAAAAAACAGCAATTACGGGGCTGGGCCTCCGGTTAATAGGTTAGTCCCAAAAGTAATATAAAAGTGGAAAATAAAGCACAATATAGTCCAAAACAGTAGACAAAGTAGCATGGAGTAATCAAAAATTATAGATACGTTGGAGACGATCAAGCATCCCAAGCTTAATTCCTGCTCGTCCTCGAGTAGGTAAATGATAAAAAGAATTTTTGATGCGGAGTGGTACTTTGGCATAATTTCAATGTAAATCCTCTTAATTGTGATATGAATATTCAGATCCGAAGATTCAAGACAAAAGTTCATATTGACACAAAAATAATAATACTTCAAGCATACTAATCAAAGCAATCATGTCTTCTCAAAATAACATGGCAAAAGAAAGTTCATCCCTACAAAATCATATAGTTAGGCTATGCTTCATTTCCGTCACACAAAGATGTTCCCAACTTCTATACCCCCTATGACAAGCCAAGCAATTGTTTCATACTTAAATAATCTCAAACCTTTTCAACTTTCACGCAATACATGAGCGTGAGCCATGGATATAGCACTATGGGTTGAATAGATTATGATGATGGTAGTTGTGTGGAGAACACATAAAAGGAGAAAGTCTCACATTGACGAGGCTTATCATCGGGTTATGGTGATGCCCATCAATTGATGTCAACATGAGGGATTGCCATGCAACGGATGCACTAGAGCTATAAATGCTCAACAAAAGAAAACTAGTGGGTGTGCATCCAACTTGCTTGCTCACGAAGACCTAGGGCATTTGAGGAAGCCCATTGTAGGAATATACAAGCCAAGTTCTATAATGAAAAATTCCCACTAGTATAAAAAGGACAACTTATGAGACTCACTACATGAAGAACGAGGTGCTACTTTGAAGCACAATATATGAGACTCACTACATGAAGAACAAGGTGCTACTTTGAAGCACAAGTGTGGAAAAAGAGATAGTAGCATTGCCCTTTTTTATTTTCTTTTTTTTGGCCTTTCTTTTTTTCTTTTTGGCCTTTCTCTTTTTTTTTGGGCAATGCTCTAATAATGATGATCATCACACTTCTATTGGTTACAACACAAGGATTACAACTCGAAACTTAGAACAAGATATGACTCTATATGAATGCCTCCGGCGGTGTACCGGGATTGTTCAATGAATCAAGAGTGACATGTATGAAAAATAATGCATGGTTGCTTTGCCACAAATACTATGTCAACTACATGATCATGCAATGGCAATATGACAAAAGTAATGTATGTCATGATGATGATGATGGAAGTTGCATGGCAATATATGTCGGAATGGCTATGGAAATGCCATAATAGGTAGGTATGGTGGCTGTTTTGAGGAAGATATAAGGAGGTTTATGTGTGATAGAGCGTATCATATCACGGGGTTTGGGCCTTTTAGAAGTTTGCGCCAACTCTCAAGGTGAGAAAGGGCAATGCACGGTACCGAAGAGGCTAGCAAATGTGGAAAGGTGAGAGTGCATTATAATCCATGGACTCAACATTAGTCAAAAGAACTCATATACTTATTGCAAAAATTTAGAAGTCATCAAAATTCAAGTACTACGCGCATGCTCCTAGGGGGATAGATTGGTAGGAAAAGACCATCGCTCGTCCCCGACCGTCACTCATAAGGATGCACAAGCCAGGTACACTTCATGTTTCAAATTTGTTACACAACTTTAACCATACGTGCATGCTACGGGACTTGCAAACTTCAACACAATTATTTCTCAAATTCACAACTACTCAACTAGCACGACTTTGATATTATCACCTCCATATCTCAAAACAATTATCAAGCATCAAACTTATCTTAGTATTCAATTCACTCAAAATAAAGTTTCACATATCTTGAACACCAAGTATATTAACATTAAGCAAATTACCATGCTATTAAAGTCTCTCAAAATAATCTAAGTGAAGCATGAGAGATCAAATAGTTTCTTTAAAAAATCCACCACCGTGCTCTAAAATATCTAAGTGAAGTACTAGAGCAAAAATTATCACGCTCAAAAGATATAAGTGAAGCACTATGAGCAAAACTATCAAGCTCAAAAGATATAAGTGAAGCACAAAGAGTATTCTAACAAATTCCAATTCAAGTATGGCTCTCTCAAAAGGTGTGTACAGCAAGGATAATTGTGGTAAACTAACAAGCAAAGACACAAATAATACAAGACGCTCCAAGCAAAACACATATCATGTTGGTGAATAAAAATATAGCTCCAAGTAAATTACCGATGGAAGTGGATTTAAAGAGGGATGCCTTCCGGGGCATCCCCAAGCTTTGAATTTTTGGTGTCCTTGGATTATCTTGGGGGTGCCATGGGCATCCCCAAGCTTAGGCTTTTGCCACTCCTTTTTCCATAATCCATCAAAAGAATTCTGCCAAAACTTGAAAACTTCACAACACAAAACTCAATAGAAATCTCGTGAGCTCCGTTAGAGAAAGAAAACAAAAGACTACTTCAAGGTACTGTAATGAACTAATTCTTTATTTATATTGGTGTTAAACCTACTGTATTCCAACTTCTCTATGGTTTATAAACTAATTTACTAGCCATAGATTCATCAAAATAAGCAAACAACACACGAAAAACAGAATCTGTCAAAAACAGAACAGTCTGTAGAAATCTGTTACTAAAGCAAACTTCTCGAACTCAAAAAATTCTACCAAAATTAGACGACCTGGAAAATTTGTTTATTGATCAGCAGCAACTGGAATCAGTATTTTATCACGTTCTGGTGATTTTTAAAAATTCGGGCACTGAGCACAAAGATTCTGGAAATTACAGCAAGATCAAATAACTATCATCCAAGAAGATCCAATAGGTCTAGCTTGGCACAAACACTAATTAAAAGATAAAACCACATCTAAACAGAGGCTAGATGGATTATTTATTCCTAAACAGAAGCAAAAACAAAAAGACACAAAATAAAATTGGGTTGCCTCCCAACAAGCGCTATCGTTTAACGCCCCTAGCTAGGCATAAAAGCGAAGATAGATCTAGGTATTGCCATCTTTGATAGGCAATCCATAAGTAGCTCTCATGATAGATTCATACGGTAATTTTATTTTATTTCTAGGGAAGTGTTCCATACCCTTATTTAAGGGAAATTGGAATCTAATATTCCCTTCCTTCATATCAATAATTGCACCAATCGTTCTAAGGAAAGGTCTACCAAGAATAATAGGACATGACGGATTGCAATCTATATCAAGAACTATAAAATCTACGGGCACATAATTCCTATTGGCAACAATAAGAACATCATTAATTCTTCCCATAGGCTTTTTAATAGTGGAACTGCAAGATGCAAGTTTAGGGAGCAATCATCAAAATCACGGAAATCTAGCAAATCACATAAAGTTTTGGGGATAGTAGAGACACTAGCACCCAAATCACACAAAGCATAAAACTCAAAATCCTTAATTTTAATTTTAATAGTGGGTTCCCACTCATCATAGAGTTTTCTAGGGATATAAACTTTCAACTCAAGTTTTTCTTCATAAGATTGCATCAAAGCATCAACAATATGTTCGGTAAAGGCCTTACTTTGACTATAAGCATGAGGAGAATCTAGCACGGATTGCAACAAGGAAATACAACTAATCAAAGAGCAATTTTCATAATTAAATTCCTTGAGATCCAAAATAGTGGGTTTAGCAACATCACGGTTTTATTTATTTCAATCCCACTTTCATCAATTTCATCATCAAGATCTCGAAACTCGAATTCTTAGAACGCCTTCTAGGTAAAGGAAGATAATCTTCAGATTCATCAAGATTCATATTGCAAAACAAAGATTTAATGGGGACACATCAATAACTTTTAGATCTTCATCTTGATTTTCATAGGGATTGGAAGAACACGCTTTAATAAAGGCATCTTTGGAAGCACGCATCCTAGCGGTTCTTTCCTTGCACTCATCAATGGAAATTCTCATGGCTTTGAGAGACTCATTGATATCATGCTTAGGAGGAATAGATCTAAGCTTTAAAGAATCAATTTCGAGAGAAATTCTATCAACGTTCCTAGCCAAATCATCAACTTTAAGCAATTTCTCTTCAAGCAAAGCATTAATTTTTTTTCTTGAATTCATAAACTCTTTAACACTACTTTCAAATTCAGAGGGCATCTTATTAAAATTTCCATAAGAGTTGTTGTAGGAATTTCCATAATTATTAGAAGGATTACTAGGATAAGGCCTAGGATTAAAATTCCCTCTATCTGCCGTTGTTTCCAAAACTATTCCTACCAACAAAGTTCACATCCATAGATTCATTATTATTCTCAAGCAAGGTAGATAAAGGCATATCATTGGGATCAAGAGGAATATTTTTAGGCGCAAACATCTTCATAAGTTCATCCATCTTTTCGCTCAAAACATTGATTTCCTCTATAGCATGCACCTTTTAACTAGAAGATCTTTCGATTGTGCCATTGAGAATAATTAGCCATAATATTATCAAGCAATTTGGTAGCATCCCTAACGTAATTTCCATAAAAGTGCCTCCATGCCGAATCTAAAAAGATTTCTAGAAGCAAAATTCAATCCCGCATAAAATTTTTGTATGATCATCCATAAATTCAAACCATGAGTAGGGCAATTGCGAAGCATTAATTTCATTCTTTCCCAAGATTGGGCAACATGCTCATGATCAAGTTGTTTAAAATTCATGATATCGTTCCTAAGAGTGATAATCTTAGCGGGAGGAAAATACTTAGAGATAAAAGCATCTTTGCACTTGTTCCAAGAATCAATACTATTTTTAGGCAAAGATGTAAACCAAACTTTAGCACGATCTATAAGTGAAAACAGAAATACCTTCAATTTGACAATATTGTTATCCGTATCTTTCTTCTTTTGCATATCACACAAATCAACAAAATTGTTTAGATGAGTAGCGGCATCTTCACTAGGAAGGCCGGCGAATTGATCTTTCATAACAAGATTCAACAAAGCGGTATTGATTTCACAAGACTCATCATTATTAAGAGGAGCAATCGAAGTACTAAGGAAATCAATATTATTGGTATTAGAAATCACACAATTTGGTATTATCTTGTACCATGGCAACAAGTAATCCAACACACAAGCAAACGAGAAAGGCAACGGGGAAAAAAGGGCAAACGGAAAAGAGAGGAGGAGATTGGGAAAGAGAGGGCAAATAAAGCGGCAAGGGTGAAGTGGGGGAGAGGAAAAGCGAGAGGCAAATGGCAAATAATGTAATGCGAGAGATAGGGATTGCGATGGGTACTTGGTATGGTTGACTCGCCTCCGTGAGCCTCCCGACAACGGCGCGCCATAAATTCTTCTTGCTACCTCTTGAGCACTGCGTTGGATTTCCCGAAGAGGAGAGGATGATGCAGTAAAGTAGCGTAAGTATTTCCCTCAGTTTTTGAGAACCAAGGTATCAATCCAGATGGGAGACCATGCACAAGTCCCTTGTACCTACACAAAACGATAGCAACTCGCAACCAACGCTTAGGGGTTGTCAATCCCTTCACGGTCACTTACGAGAGTGAGATTTGATAGAGATAATATTTTTGGTATTTTTGATAGATAGATGCAAAGTAAAAAGTAAAAGAAAGCAAGTAAATAAAGTGATATAGATTGATATGATGAGAATAGACCCGGGGGCCATAGGTTTCACTAGTGGCTTCTCTCAAGAGCATAAGTATTCTACGGTGGGTGAACAAATTACTGTTGAGCAATTGTGAACTGAGCATAGTTATGAGTATATCTAGGCAATGATCATGTATATAGGCATCACGTCCAAAACAAGTAGATCGAAGCGATTACGCATCTACTACTATTACTCCACTCATCGATCGCTATCCAAAGCATGCATCTAGAGTATTAAGTAAAACAGAGTAATGCTTGCCGTAAGCAAGATGACATGATGTAGAGGATAAATTCATGCAATATGATAAAACCCCATCTTGTTATCCTCGATGGCAACAATACAATACGTCGTTGCAACTCTTTACATCCTTTGAGTAAGGACACCGCAAGATTGAACCCAAAGCTAAGCACTTCTCCCATTGCAAGAACTACCAATCTAGTTGGCCAAACCAAAAGATAATTCAAGAGACTTGCAAAGATAACTCAATCATACATAAAAGAATTCAGAGAAGAATCAAATATTTTCCATAGATAATACTGGATCATAAACCCACAATTCATCGATCTCAACAAACACACCGCAAAAAAGAAGATTACATCGAATAGATCTCCACGAGAGAGGGGAGAACATTGTATTGAGATCCAAAAGAGAGAAGAAGCCATCTAGCTAATAACTATGGACCGAAGGTCTGAAGTAAACTACTCACACTTCATCGGAGGGGCTATGATGATGTACAAGCCCTCCGTGATGACGGCCCTCTCCCGGTGAGCCTTGAACATGCCCCAAGATGGGATCTCGTGGATCTGAGAAAGTTGCGGTGGTGGAATTAGGTTTTTGGCTCCTGTTACGATCGTTCGGGATACGTGGTATATATAGGAGGAAGGAATGCGTCGGTGGAGCTCAGGGGCCCACAAAGGTGAGGCGGGCGCGCCGGGCGCCTCCACCTCGTGATCGCCTCTGGCACTGCTTGGAGTAGGGTCCAAGTCTCCTGGATCACGTTCGGTTGGAAAATCGCGATCCCAAAGGTTCATTCCGTTTGGACTCCGTTTGATATTCTGTTTCTTCGAAATCTGAAAAGGCAAAAAACAGCAATTACAGGCTGGGCCTCCGGTTAATAGGTTAGTCCCAAAAGTAATATAAAAGTGGAAAATAAAGCCCAATATAGTCCAAAACAGTAGACAAAGTAGCATGGAGTAATCAAAAATTATAGATACGTTGGAGACGTATCATGGCACTAATCGCACTCCCCCGGGAGACTTTCGTCGTCCGAGTACGACATTTCCTATGTTCGTAATTCAAATATTAAACGTCTACAATTAAATATATGTACTAAAAAACCTAAGTTAGCTCATTATTATTCATCACGGGTTGACTATCGGTCTGTCGAGTCTTTTCTTGAAAATTCTCAGCTCACGTGGTGTATACATTCGACCGTTGGTGATGGTCGCTCCTCCATTCATCCCCTAGTGCATTACACCAAAATGTGTAGCACGCGGGAATGAAGGAGAAGCGACCCCCACGACAACAGTCGGGATTCTTCGTCCTCTCATATATGTATGGTGGAACTCTCCCTCACTGATTCCTCTCTGACATCTGCGACCGTCGGTGATGGTAGCTCCTCCTTTCGTTCCCGAGTGCATTACACCAAATTGTCTAGCACACGGAGCGAAGGAGAAGCTTCTGCGACAACGATCGGGATTCTTCGTCCTCTCATATATGGTGGAGACTCAACAGACTTAAAGTCAACCCGAAATATCGTTTAATTATCTTTCTAAAACCGGTTCGTGGCTGGTCTCACCTCGAGGTCGGAGGGGGACGGTGACGGGGACGATGGCGGGGATGATGGATGGGGGCTCCTAGATTTCTGCGAAAACAAAAACCCTATAAGTTATCAACTAATCATATGCATACGCCTTGCATAGTGCTCTCCAATTTTAGCATTCAAAGTAGGAGTAGTTTTCCAATTTGAGCATTCAATAAGCAAAACCAAATCGTAAAATAAAGTAGTATTCAAATTAGCATGCATTCAATTATAAGCAAAACTACTATCATACATCGTCGAATATTATCACTAATACACATCGAATACTATCATACATATAGCATCGCTAAAATAGCTAGAACCGTAGCGCCCGGCCAGGTATCGGCGCGGGCGGTGGACACCCAAAGGAAGGAACCATCATCGGATCATAGCTCGGTGAGATCCTGAAGAACCTGCCAGGTATTGTCAAACCTGCCCTCCAACGCAACCATGTAGCGATGGACGTGCTCGTCCTCCTCGGCCGACACGGTGACGCGTACCACCTCAGCGGTGTCCGAAGCCTCCGCACCGTCAGCCCACTCGACCGCCACCAAACAAGGATCGGTCAGCAGACGGGCTGGCTCCTCACCAACCTACGCCGGAAGGTAGCAGCTCCCAAAACCAGCCAGTGGAGCCCAGGTCCGAGACATGGCCCCTCTGATCAAGCCGGCCTCCTCCACCGAGTCGACGACGAGGATGCGGGATAGGCATCGTCGACGTCGATGCGGGAATAATTGCTTTAACTAAAAAATAAACTAGTTCTATTAATTTTCTTGCTAAAAATAAACTACTTCTATAGTAAAATGAACTAGTTTTATTAAATCAACTAGTTCAACTACTAATTAAGCACTTACTATAAATAAAATAAAGTAGTACTTACTAAAAATAAACTACTTCTATATATAGTAAAATAAAGTAGTTTTATTAAATCAACTAGTTCAACTACTAAGCACTTACTACTAGTTCAACTACTAAGCACTTACCCCCTCATGTCGAAGTTATCGGGGAGGGGGTATATCGACAACGACATACCCGATAAAAAATAAGAAGAGGAAGAAGAAGAAAAAAAAGAGCGGAAGAAGAAAAAAAAGGAGAAGAAGAAGGAATAGAGGAGAAGAAGAAAAAATAGATTTTAATCTATATTTTTTTTATTCTCCTCTGTTCGTTCTCCTTCTCCACTTTTTTTCTTCTACTTCGTCCTCTTCTTATATTTCTTCTTCTTCCTTCTTCCTCTTTTCTTCCTATTTTCTTCTTTCCTTAATTTCTTTCCTCGACGACCCTAACCCTAAACAGTACAACTAACTACAACGACTTCGCTTGCATACATATGAACAAATATGATCGATCATCTACGAACAATATAAAAACATCATATGATATATGAACAAAAGAATCACATCTATGAAAAAAAAATCATCTAATCATATATTTTTTTTACGGCGCGGCGGGCGGGCGGCGGAGCAGGGCAGGGGCGCGGGGGGGCTCACTGAGGCGGCGTCGGCGACAGTCAGGGCGGCGCGACCGGGCGGTGACGACGCAGGCGTGGCGGCAACGTTAGGGGCGACGGCAGCGTCGAGGCAAGATGACGCGGCAGCGACGGCGTCGAGGCGGGGAGCACGCGATTTAGCGTCGGGCAGTGGGAAGAAGAACTGAAACAAAAGTTTCATAAGTGTGGCTTATATAGACAGACCTTTGGTCCCGATTAAGTGGCGAATCGGGACCAAAGCACCTGCTATTCCTGGTTTGTTCCACCAACCGACTAAAGGTCGATTTTCAGCAGCCCAAAGGGCGGGAAACATGGACCTTTGGTCCCGGTTGGGGGCACCAACCGGGACTAAAGGTGTGCTTTGGTCCCGGTTGGCGCCACCCACCGGTACCAATTCACCCCCTTTAGTACCGGTTGGTGGCACCAACCGGGACTAAAGGACTTGTGCTGCCGCATCACGACACGAAAGTTTAGTCCCACCTCGCTAGCTGAGGGAGCTCGAGAGTGGTTTATAAGCCCCACTCCCGCTGCCCTCTCGAGCTCCTCTCAAATGCAGGCTTTTGGGCCTAAACACATTGTATCTGCTTGTGGGCCTATTGGGCCTTCTATGGGCTTGAATCATGGCCCATGGGTGGGTTTCTAGTCGTATTCAGGCCGTGGTGGCCCAATAGGTGGCATTTTTTAATTTTTTCCTATTTTATTTCTTTTCTTTTTTTGCTTTATTTATTTTATTTTGTTTCTACTTACAACAAAATACTTATTTATTTTATTTTATTTTGTTTCTAATTACTTATTTATTTTATTTTATGATAATTCTTTTTTGCTATTAAAGTTTCTAACAAAAAAGTACTTTATGAAAATTATTTTTGCTTTTAATGATTTTGAGCAGAAAAACTTTGATAATTTTAGTTGCATCAATTTTATATAATTTTAGTTTCAGTAATACTAGAGGTTGCTTATAACGTTTTGAGCAGAAAATATGTTGATAATTTTAGTTTCATAAATTTTATTTATGTTATTAAAGTTTATTTTATTTTGTTTACCTTATATATTTTATTAAAGTTTGTTTTATTCTGTTTCTAATTACTTATTTATTTTTTATGATATTTGTTATTTTCCATGCATTTACTGATTATTTTGAGCTATAAGACCATGAAATTGAAAAACACTACAAATGAACTCTGAAAAGGTTGAAAGTTGGCATGGTATCATCATTTCCAGTTGCCGGTTCATCTGCGTGCATTATATATAATTATGTGTGTCAAAAGAAAGAAAATTAGACAAGTATCTATGTAAAGTAAGATTTTATTTTTCAGAAAGAAGATAAGAACAAGAGGCTCACCACGGTGGTCCCGGCGACGAGATCGGCGCGGGCGATCGACGACGGTGAAGACAGGGACGGGGCGTGACGGACCGCTAATATAAACCTAGACAAATCTCTGGAAAAATGGAGTTCGGAGGTCGAGCTTCGAGAGGAGAAAGCTTAACTAGTGTGGCTCGGGCATTTCATCGAACACCTCATGTGCATAGGAGGTGAGCTAGAGCACCCAATGCCCTTCCCCTCGCCGGCCAGCAAAAAATAGAGCACTGTGAGTGCTCTGCTCGTCGGCGATGGGGTATATATAGGCAACTCTTTTGTCCCGGTTCGTGGCTGGAACCGAGACTAAAGGCCACCCTTCTGTCTCGGTTCCTGCCACGAACCGGGACCAATGGTTGTGGGCCAGGAGCGAGGCCCATTGGTCCAGTTCGTGCCAAGAACCGGGACAAATGTGAAGGAAATATGCCCTAGAGGCAATAATAAAGTTATTATTTATTTCCTTATATCATGATAAATGTTTATTATTCATGCTAGAATTGTATTAACCGGAAACATAATACATGTGTGAATACATAGACAAACAGAGTGTCACTAGTATGCCTCTACTTGACTAGCTTGTTGATCAAAGATGGTTATGTTTCCTAACCATAGATATGTGTTGTTATTTGATTAATGGGATCACATCATTAAGAGAATGATGTGATTGACATGACCCATTCCGTTAGCTTAGCACACGATCGTTTAGTATATTTCTATTGCTTTCTTCATGACTTATACATGTTCCTGTAACTATGAGATTATGCAACTCCCGTTTACCGGAGGAACACTTTGTGTGCTACCAAATGTCACAACGTAACTGGGTGATTATAAAGGAGCTCTACAGGTGTCTCCAAAGGTACATGTTGGGTTGGCGTATTTCAAGATTAGGATTTGTCACTCCGATTGTCGGAGAGGTATCTCTGGGCCCTCTCGGTAATGCACATCACTTAAGCCTTGCAAGCATTGCAACTAATGAGTTAGTTGTGAGATGATGTATTATGGAACGAGTAAAGAGACTTGCCGGATAACTTGAGATTGAACTAGGTATTGAGATACCGACGATCGAATCTCGGGCAAGTAACATACCGATGACAAAGGGAACAACGTATGTTGTTATGTGGTCTGACCGATAAAGATCTTCGTAGAATATGTAGGAGCCAATATGAGCATCCAGGTTCCGCTATTGGTTATTGACCGGAGACGTGTCTCGGTCATGTCTACATTGTTCTCGAACCCGTAGGGTCCCCACGCTTAAGGTTTTGATGACAGTTATATTATGAGTTTATGAGTTTTGATGTACCGAAGGAGTTCGGAGTCCCGGATGAGATCGGGGACATGACGAGGAGTCTCGAAATGGTCGAGACGTAAAGATCGATATATTGGACGACTATATTCGGACATCGGAAAGGTTCGAATGATTGGGTATTTTTCGAGTACCGGAGAGTTACGGGAATTCGTATTGGGCCTTAATGGCCCATACGGGAACGGCGACAACGACCCCAACGGGTGGCCGCACCCCTCCCTTGGCCTCGCCCGACGTGGACTTGGGTGGGGGGGGGGGGCGCCACCTTCCTTCCTTCTCCTTCTCCCTTCCCTTTCCTTCTCTCCTACTCCTTCTACTTGGAAGGGCTCCTAGTTCTACTAGGAAAGGGGGAATCCTACTCCCGGTGGGAGTAGGACTCCCCTAGGGCGCGCCATAGAGAGAGGGCCGGCCCTCCCCCTCCTCCACTCCTTTATATATGGGGAAGGGGGCACCCCTTGGAGACACAACAATTGGTCCTCGAGATCTCTTAGCCATGTGTGGTGCCCCCCTCCACCATAGTCCTCGATGATATTGTAGCGGTGCTTAGGCGAAGCCCTGCGACAGTAGAACATCAAGATCGTCACCACGCCGTCGTGCTGATGGAACTCTTCCCCGACATTTTGCTGGATCGGAGTTCGGGGATCGTCATCGAGCTGAACGTGTGCTAGAACTCGGAGGTGCCGTAGTTTCGGTGCTTGATCGGTCGGATCGTGAAGACGTACGACTACATCAACTGCGTTGTGCTAAGGCTTCCGCTAACGGTCTACGAGGGTACGTAGACAACACTCTCCCCTCTCGTTGCTACGCATCACCATGATCTTGCGTGTGCGTAGGAATTTTTTTGAAATTACTACGTTCCCCAACAGTGGCATCCGAGCCTGGTTTTATGCGTAGATGTCATATGCACGAGTAGAACATAAGTGAGTTGTGGGCGATATAAGTCATACTGCTTACCAGCATGTCATATTTTGGTTCGGCGATATTGTTGGATGAAGCGGCCCGGACCGACATTACGCCAGACGCTTCTGGCGAGACTGGTTCTACCGGCGTGCTTTGCACACGAATTGGCTGGCGGGTGTCGGTTTCTCAACTTTAGTTGAACCGAGTGTGGCTACGCCCGGTCCTTGCGAAGGTTAGAACAACACCAACTTGACAAACTATTGTTGTGGTTTTGATGCGTAGGTAAGAACGGTTCTTGCTAAGCCCGTAGCAGCCACGTAAAACTTGCAACAACAAAGTAGAGGACGTCTAACTTGTTTTTGCAGGGCATGTTGTGATGTGATATGGTCAAGACATGATGCTAAATTTTATTGTAGGAGATGATCATGTTTTGTAACCGAGTTATCGGCAACTGGCAGGAGCCATATGGTTGTCGCTTTATTGTATGCAATGCAATCGCTCTGTAATGCTTTACTTTATCACTAAGCGGTAGCGACAGTCGTAGAAGCATAAGATTGGCGAGACGACAACGATGCTACGATGGAGATCAAGGTGTCGCGCCCGGTGGCGATGGTGATCATGTGATTAGCTTGAAGATGGAGATCACAAGCACAAGATGATGATGGCCATATCATATCACTTATATTGATTGCATGTGATGTTTATCTTTTATGCATCTTATCTTGCTTTGATTGACCGGTAGCATTATAAAATGATCCCTCACTAAATTATCATAGTAAAAGTGTTCTCCACAGTATGCACCGTTGCGAAAGTTCTTCGTCTTTGAGACACCACGTGATGATCGGGTGTGATAGGCTCTACGTTCAAATACAACGGGTGCAAAACAGTTGCACACGCGGAATACTCAGAGTTAAACTTGTGAGCCTAGCATATAACAAATATGGCACGGGAACACGGAGACCGAAGATCGAAAGCGTGAATCATATAGTAGATATGATCAACATATTGATGTTCACCGTTGAAACTACTCCATCTCACGTGATGATCGGACATGGTGTAGTTGATATGGATCACGTAATCACTTAGAGGATTAGAGGGATGTCTATCTAAGTGGGGGTTCTTAAGTAATATGATTAATTGAACTTAAATTTATCATGAACTTAGTCCTGGTAGTATTTTGCAAATTATGTTGTAGATCAATAGCTCGCGTTGTTGCTTTCATATGTTTATTTTGATATGTTCCTAGAAAACTGTGTTGAAAAATGTTAGTAGCAATGATGCGGATGGACCCGTGATCCGAGGATTGTCCTCATTCTTGCCTGGAAGAATTATGTCCTTGATGCACCGCTAGGTAGCGAACCTATTGCAGGAGCGGATCTGAGGCGTTATGAGCGTTTGGCTAGCTCAATATGATGACTACATGATAGTTTAGTGCACCATGCTTAACGGCTTAGAATCGGGACTTCAAAGACGTTTTTGAGCGTCATGGGCCATATGAGATGTTCCAGGAGTTGAAGTTAATATTTCAAGCAAATCTGGCGAGTTGAGAGATATGAAGTCTCCAACAAGTTCTATAGCTAAAAGATGGAGGAGAATCGCTCAACTAGTGAGCATGTTCTCAGATATGTCAGGTACTACAATCGCTTGAATCAAGTGGGAGTTAATCTTCCGAGATAAGATAGTGATTGACAGAGTTCTCTAGTCACCATCACCAAGTTACTAGAACTTTGTGATGAACTATAGTATGCAAGGGATGGCCGAAAATGATTCCCGAGCTCTTCGTGATATTGAAATCGACGAAGGTAGAAATCAAGAAAGAGTATCAAGTGTTGATGATTGACAAGACCACTAGTTTCAAGAAAAGGGAAAGGGAAAGAAAGGGAACTTCAAGTAGAATGCCAAGCAAGTTGTCGCTCCCGCGAAGAAGCCCAAAGCTGAACCAAAGCCTGAAACTGTGTGCTTACACTGCAAAGGAAATGGTCACTGGAAGCGGAAATGCCCTGAATATTTGGTGAATAAGAAGGATGGCAAAAGTGAACAAGGGTATATTTGATATACAGGTTATTGATGTGTACCTTACTAGTGTTTATAGTAACCCCTGAGTATTTGATACTTGTTCGGTTACTAAAAATTAGTAACCCGAAACAGGAGTTATAGAATAAGCGAGAGACTAGTTGAGGGTGAAGTGACGATGTGTGTTGGAAGTGGTTCCAAGATTGATATGATCATCATCGCACACTCTCTATACTTTCGGGATTAGTGTTAAACCTAAGTAAATGTTATTTGGCGTTGGCGTTGAGCATGAATATGATTTGATCATGTTTATTGCAAAACGGTTATTCATTTAAAGTCAGAGAATAATTGTTGGTCCTGCTTACATGAATAAAACCTTCAATGGTCATACACCCAATGAAAATAGTTTGTTGGATCTCTATCATAGTGATACACATATTCATAATATTGATGCCAAAAGATGCAAAGTTGATAATGATAGTGCAACATATTTGTGGCACTGCCGTTTGGGTCATATCGGTGTAAAGCGCATGAAGAAACTCCATAAAGATGGAATTTTGGAATCACTTGATTATGAATCATTTGATGCTTGCGAACCGTGCCTTATGGGAAAAATGACTAAAACTCCATTCTCCGGAACAATGGAATGAGCTACTGACTTATTGGAAATAATACATACCGATGTATGCGATCCAATGAGTGTTGATGCTCGTGGCAAGTATCATTATTTTCTGACCTTCACAGATGATTTGAGCAGATATGGGTATCTCTACTTAATTAATGAAACACAAGTCTGAAACATTTGAAAAGTCCAAAGAATTTCAGAGTGAAGTGGAGAATCATCGTAACAAGAAAATAAAGTTTCTATGATCTGATCGTGGAGGAGAATATTTGAGTTACGAGTTTGGCCTTCATATAAAACAATGTGGAATAGTTTCACAGCTCACGCCACATGGAACAGGACAGCGTAATGGTGTGTCCAAACATCATAACCGCACTTTATTGGATATGGTGCGATCTGTGATATATCTTACCGATTTACCACCATCGTTTTGGGGTTATGCATTAGAGACAACTGCATTCACTTTAAATTGGGCACTGTCAAAATCCGTTTGAGACGACGCCTTATGAACTATGGTTTGGCAAGAAACCAAAGTTGTCGTTTCTTAAAGTTTGGGACTGCAATGCTTATGTGAAAAGGTTTCAACCTGATAAGCTCGAACCCAAATCGGAGAAGTGCGTCTTCATAGAATACCCAAAGGAAACTGTTGGGTACACCTTCTATCACAGATCCGAAGGCAAAATATTACGTTGCTAAGATGGATCCTTTCTAGAGAAGGAGTTTTCTCTCGAAAGAAGTGAGTGGGAGAAAAGTAGAACTTGATAAGGTAATAGTACCTTCTCTGAATTGGAAAATAGTTCATCATCGAAATCAGTTCCGATGATTCCTACACCAATTAGTGAGGAATCTAATTATGATGATCATTAATCTTCATTTCAAGTTACTACTGAACCTCGTATGTCTTCCAGTACGGTCCGCACCAGAGTGGTACAGTAATCCTGTTCTGGAAGTCATGTTACTAGACCATGATGAACTTACGAACTATGAGGAAGCGATGATGAGCCTAGATTCCGCGAAATGGCTTGAAGGCCATGAAATCAGAGAAAGGATCCATGTATGAGAACAAAGTATGGACTTTGGTGAACTTGCCGATGATCGGCAAGCCATAGAAAATAAATGAATCTTCAAGAGGAAGGCCGGACGCTGATAGTTGTGTTACTATCTACAAAAGCGAGACTTGTTGTGAAAGGTTTGCAACAAGTTCAAGGGTTGACTACGATGAGACTTTCTCACCCGTGGCGATGCTTAAGTCTGTCCGAATCATGTTAGCAATTGCCACATTTTATAAAAATCTGGCAAATGGATGTCGTAACGCATTCCTGAATGGATTTACGGAAGAAGAGTTGTATATGATGCAACCAAAAGGTTTTGTCGATCCAAAAGGTGCTAACAAAGTGTGCAAGCTCCAACGATCCATCTATGGACTAGTGCAAGCATCTCGTAGTTGGAATATACGCTTTGATGAGTTGATCAAAGCATATAGTTTTATAAAGACTTGCGGTGAAGCCTGTATTTACAATAAAGTGAGTGGGAGCACTACAGCCTTTCTGATAAGTATATGTGAGTGACATATTGTTGAAAGGAGTTCTTTAAAAGAAAGACCTCAGTAAAGCTACTTACATATTAAGCATCAAGAACTATTTAGATAGATCAAGACGCTTGATAAGATTTTCAATGAGTACATACCTTGACAAGATTTTGAAGTAGTTCAAAATGGAGCGATCAAAGAAAGAGTTCTTGCTCGTGTTGCAAAGGTATGAAATTGAGTAAGACTCAAATCCCGACCACGGCAGAAAATAGAAAGAGGATGAAAGTCATTCCCTATGCATCAGTCATAGGTTCTATAAAAGTATGCCATGCTATGGACCAGACCTATTGTATACTCTGCGCTGGTTTGGCAAGGAGTACAATAGTGATCTAGGAGTAGATCCTTTGGACATTGGTCAAAATTATCCTTAGTGGAATAAGGATATGTTTCTACGATTATGGAGGTGACAAAAGGTTCGCCGTAAATGAGGGTTACGTCGATACAAGTTTTGGCACTGATCCGGAGATGACTCTAAGTCTTAATCTGGATACATATTGAAAGTGGGAGCAATTAGCTAGAGTAGCTCCGTGCGAGCATTGTAGACATAGAATATTTGCAAAATGCATACGGCTCACAGATGTGATGTAGACCCGTTGACTAAACTTCTCTCACAAGCAAAACATGATCATACCTTAGTACTCTTTGGGTGTTAATCACATAGCGATGTGAACTAGATTATTGACTCTAGTAAACCCTTTGGGTGTTAATCACATGACGATGTGAACTATGGGTATTAATCACATACAGAGATGTGAATATTGGTGTTAAATCACATGGCGATGTGAACTAGATTATTGACTCTAGTGCAAGTGGGAGACTGAAGGAAATATGCCCTAGAGGCAATAATAAAGTTATTATTTATTTCCTTATATCATGATAAATGTTTATTATTCATGCTAGAATTGTATTAACCGGAACCATAATACATGTGTCAATACATAGACAAACAGAGTGTCACTAGTATGCCTCTACTTGACTAGCTTGTTAATCAAAGATGGTTATGTTTCCTAACCATAGACATGTGTCGTCATTTGATTAAGGGGATCACATCATTAAGAGAATGATGTGATTGACATGACCCATTCCATTAGCTTAGCACACGATCGTTTAGTATATTTCTATTGCTTTCTTCATGACTTATACATGTTCCTATGACTATGAGATTATGCAACTCCCGTTTACCGGAGGAACACTTTGTGTGCTACCGAACGTCTGGCGTAATCTGTGTGATTATAAAGGAGCTCTACAGGTGTCTCCAAAGGTACATGTTGGTTTGGTGTATTTCGAGATTAGGAATTATCACTCCGATTGTCGGAGATGTATCTCTGGGCCCTCTCGGTAATGCACATCACTTAAGCCTTGCAAGCATTGCAACTAATGAGTTAGTTGTGAGATGATGTATTACTGGGCGAGTAAAGAGACTTGCCGTAACGAGATTGAACTAGGTATTGAGATACCGACGATCGAATCTCGTGCAAGTAACATACCGATGACAAAGGGAACAACGTATGTTGTTATGCGGTCTGACCGATAAAGATCTTCGTGGAATATGTGGGAGCCAATATGAGCATCCAGGTTCCGCTATTGGTTATTGACCGGAGACGTGTCTCGGTCATGTCTACATTGTTCTCGAACCCGTAGGGTCCCCACGCTTAAGGTTTTGATGACACTTATATTATGAGTTTATGAGTTTTGATGTACCGAAGGAGTTCGGAGTCCCGGATGAGATCAGGGACATGACGTGGAGTCTCGAAATGGTCGAGATGTAAAGATCGATATATTGGACGACTATATTCGGACACCGGAAAGGTTCCGAGTGATTCGGTTATTTTCTGGAGTACCGGAGAGTTACGGGAATTCGTATTGGGCCTTAATGGGCCATACGGGAAAGGAGAGAAAGGCCCCAAAGGGTGGCCGCACCCCTCCCCATGGACTAGTCCGAATTGGACTAGGAGGGGGCGCCTTCCTTCCTTCTCCTTCTCCTTCCCTTTCCTTCTCTCCTACTCCTTCTACTTGGAAGGGCTCCTAGTTCTACTAGGAAAGGGGAATCCTACTCCCGGTGGGAGTAGGACTCCCCTAGGGCGCGCCATAGAGAGAGGGTCGGCCCTCCCTGTCGGTGTCAAAACCGGCGGATCTCGGGTAGGGGGTCCCGAACTATGCGTCTAGGCAGATGGTAACAGGAGACAAGGGACACGATGTTTTTACTGAGGTTCGGGCCCTCTCGATGGAGGTAAAACCCTACTCCTGCTTGATTAATATTGATGATATGGGTAGTACAAGAGTAGATCTACCACGAGATCAAGGAGGCTAAACCCTAGAAGCTAGCCTATGGTATGATTGTTGATGATGAAGTTGTTCGTCCTATGGACTAAAACCCTCCGGTTTATATAGACACCGGATAGGTTAGGGTTACACGTAGTCGGTTACAATGGTAGGAGATCTACATATCCGTATTGCCAAGCTTGCCTCCCACGCCAAGGAAAGTCCCATCCGGACACGGGACGAAGTCTTCAATCTTGTATCTTCATAGTCTTGCAGTCCGGCCGTGACGATAGTCCGGCTGTCCGGACACCCCCTAGTCCGGGACTCCCTCAGTAGCCCGTGAACCTGGCTTCAATGACGATGAGTCCGGCGTGCATATTGTCTTTCGGCATTGCAAGGCGGGTTCCTCCTCCGAATACTTCATAGAAAGTTTTGAACACAAGGATAGTGTCCAGCTCTGCAAAACAAGTTCCACATAACACCGTAAAGAGAATAATTTTTGCATAGATCTGCTGACATATTCCGCGGCGTGGTATCACACCACGGCCAGGCTTTTATATGAATCATTTTTACTGTTCCACCTCAGCGTGTTTAGCGAGGCAGTTTCCTTGGCACGTCTTATCGAAGCACAGATTATGCCCCCTTATTCCGGGATTCTCATCAATACGGACGTGGGTAACCCATCCGCGCCATTGATTACGGCGCTTGGGGAATAAGCGAGTTTTACCAGGCTGGTGGGGGACGCATAGCCGTCCGTCCATATAAGGGGATAAGGATCCACCTTTTCACCTCGCCTTCTTCGTCCTTTGCTTATCCATCTCCGCGCACTCGAGCTCCAGCTACCAAGCCCGATATCCCACCTCGACCTTTCTCCAACCATGTCGAGGCGGGAGGCAGGTGGATGGCCTCCTCCGTCAAGGAAGGGCACATCACCAAGATGCGGGAGGCCGGATAATTGTCCGACAACATCGCACACAGGCTGCCCGAAGCGGGGCAGCTCATTCCAACCCCCGGGCCCCGTGAGAGGGTAGTGTTTCTACCCCACTTCCTCCGCGGACTAGGTTTTCCTCTTCACCCTTTCGTCCGGGGGCTCATGTTCTACTACGGCCTGGACTTCCACGACCTGGCCCCGAATTTCATCCTCAACATTTCGGCGTTTATCGTCGTGTGTGAGGCCTTCCTCTGCATCCAGCCCCACTTGACTTATGGCTGAAGATCTTCAATGTTCGGCCGAAGGTAGTGGGCGCCGCCAAGCGGAAAAGTGAGGCGCCATGGTTAGCAAGATGGCCAAGGTCCTATGGCTCGAGGGCGCTTTCATGGAGACAGAGTAAAGGGGTGGCAGTCGGGTGGTTCTACATCACCGAGCCACGCTGACCACTGAATGGGCGGCGGCCCCGAATTCAGATCTGGCTTCCCCACCACGGCTCTCGTCATGGAAAGAAGCGGGCACGGCGTGGGGGATTCGGAAGAGCTATCCGGACTCCGGACATGCGTCCAAAACCTGGTGGACAAGAATCTCAAGCTTGTTGGCGTAATCCGTGTGATGCTCATCCGCCGGGTTCTCCCCCAAGCGAAGGGCTTTTAATTTGTGGGAGTTCGATCAGCGCAAGATCACCTTGAGCCGGCTCTTCGACACTACGTACGAAGATGCCTGGAAGGTGCTGTTCAAGGGCGCTGAAGCCCCAACATCCGCTACCAAAGATCGTGGGTACAACGCATGGCGTCCAGCCGGCGAGGTAAGTTGTTTTACCCTTTACGGGACTCTCTTTTCATAGATTGACTATGCGGGATCTAAAACTCCCTAATTTTTGACAGAACTGGCTGAAGACGGCCGGACAGTCTTGTCCGGCTCCTTTGCCGGAAGACCCGGAGGACGCCTTGCGATTTGAAAGGGCTGTTGGCTCCGGCGCCTCATGTGGTGCCGGAGAAGAAGGCCAAGAAGGAGGCTACGGGAACCGAAGGAGTTCCCGACACCAGCTCTTTGTCGGAGTTCAAGCGGAATCTTCTCCTGTGGACGAGGCGGAAGAGGAAGAAACTCCCCCCCCCCCCCCCGTGATGGAGGAGAAGAAAAGGAAAGCCGCCCCAACGAGGGAGGCCGGAGGGTCCAAGAAGGGGAGAACCCTTCCTCGGACTTCTCCACCAACGTCGAAGACAGCGGAGGACTGGCCAACAAGGACCAAGCCCCTGGCGAGATCGTAAGTGTTCGGATACCCATGGTTTTTCATAATTGCATACTGTTCTTTAATACCGAACCATCATGCAGCCCGCCCAAGGGCGAGCTCGCCAATTCATCAAGCGGGTCCCTGGGCTCGTCGGAAATGGAGAGTATCTCACCTCCGGCCGCCTCCTTGCCTCATGCCGCGGACGACACCACAGTGGGGCCCCAAGGAGGGCTTGGTCAAGAGGAGGTAGCGCATGAGGCGCCACAAGGCGACCTCCCGGACTCAGCGCTGGCGGGGAGCAAGACCCCGTGGGCTCTAAGCCCGACCTCGTCGGACTCCATGCCGAACCATCAGCGGTTCAAGTCCGGACAGCGGATCCTTCGCAAGAAGGGTAAGACGCCGGTGTCCTCCGTCAACCGGAGGCACCGGATAGCTCTTGAGGCGCCAATGGCGCCTCCATCGAAGGAGCACCGCACTATTATGAGTGCGGTGATCCGGACAATTCAACCGCCAAGAGCGGATCGACCAAGCCTCAGACTCAGATTCTAACAGGCTTTGAGGTAAATTTAAAACATATAAAAATGTTACCGCATAGACAGTAGCCCCTGATGCTTCGGTCGGTGTTCGGAAAGAAAAGCCGGACTGAGGATCTAAAAAGATATCTGTGAGTCTAATATAAGTATGTCAATATGGGAATGCAGTGGCCTTGCTGACCTCTGCCCGACCGATGCGGAGGTCAATACATCAAGCAGGACCTCGGCGTTCGAACGAGCTCGGACAAGCCAAGAGGCAGCTCGAGGAGAAGGAAGGTAAGAAATGCCTAATTAAAGAAATACCTTATAGAAAAGGTTTTGGTTGCAAAAATAACAGAAATAACATAGGTACGCAGGGCCACGAACGAGGTGGAGACCTGCGGGAAGCGGTGGCTGTGGCTGAAACAAAGCGGCTGCATGAGCTGCCGCAAAGCGAGAGAAAGGGGAGGCGCAGCTGGCGGAGGTGCGGCAAGAGCTCCAGATTCTCGTGAAGAAACACGAGGGTTTGGAGCGCGACTCAAAGGCCCGAGAGTCCGAGCTTGCCTCGGCTCTTGAGAGTGCCAAAGCTGCTAAGGCCGAGGCCCAAAAGCCTACCAAGAAATCGAAGCACTAAAGAAGATAGCGGCGGGTAAGGCATTCTTTATGCAACGCAAGAATGTAAAAGTCAATTACCTATTACTTACCCGGATTCGGAGCTCTCCAGGAGCTTTCGCAGATTTGCCCCATAGTGCGTCTGATGCTGCCACGTTCTACCGCGCCCAGGAGGGGAGCTCCACGGAGAAGGTATTCTGGTCTCGATGTATCTTTGAGGCGGACACCAGTGCCCCTAAGCGACCAGCTGAAGCAGCTGGTCGAGCTCCTAAGGTCGCCGAACAGGCCATGAGGGGCCTTATAGAGCGGTTGTGGCCATTGGAGGCCATGCCCGGAGCTACTTGACTTGGTGCGGTGTTTGGTGGATGCCTGTCCGGCGTCTTGAAGTTATCAAGCGCTCCGTCTGCATTGAAGGGGTCCGTAGGGCCCTTGCCCGTCTTTAAAGTGCATTGGGGCAAGCTGGATGCGGAGAAGCTTGTGACGGACGGGCCACCGAAGGGCAAGGAGCATCGCACGCCCGAAATGTATTATGAGGGCCTCTGAAGGGTGCTGTTGAATAGCGGATGAGTTCTCCAAGGATGTAATTTTTGAATAGACTCGCGTTTGTTTTTCTGTATGCTGTAAACTTGTTCATATGCGCTAAGCAATGCTTATTAATTTAAAATATTGCCTTCTGTGCGGCCGTTTATCAAATTTGAGAGATGGCAAGTCGTAAATGGCTTCAGCCCCCATGCCACAGTCTTTGGGGTGTTAGGGATAAACTTGAGTGCTCTTGTTCCCATCCTTGGGTCCATCTAGGGAGGCGCTCAACACAACGAACAAGGCAACCGGACTTATAATCCTTGAACACTCTCACTTAGCCATAGAATTCTATAATTTTAAAATTTGGCGAAGCCCCTAGTATTCGGAAGACCGAGTTCGGGGCGCTATCCACGCCTTGGCCGGATATTCCGGTTCCTCGCTCTAAGCGGCATAAGTCTTTAGGGACCCGAAAAACCTCTCGAACAATGACCGGCTCTCGCCTTATCATGACGGTCAGTTTTGGCTTTCTCCATCGAGGTGCTCGACCCGAATAAGCTGGGGCACAATCGCTGTGGTTCTCCGGTGCATACCTTAGCCGATATAGCGGAACGTGAAGGTACCAAAACACGGGAGCCGGGCAAACCCAACTATTGACCCAAGACATGATTCGGAGCCAATTCATATAATGCTATAAGTTCGGGGTGCTGCACTTGTGAAAGTGTTCGGACTTTATCACACCATAATTTTGGGATACTTGAGCCCCTGGTGTATTTGGCCGTACCAAAGTGTACGGTTGCAACATGTCGTGAAATGAACATATATATATATATATAAAGGAATTAAAGCAATAATGAGCAAGAGCTATGTATTGTTTATTCAAAAAGGTACTGCAAATGGAAGCGAGCGATACAAATAGTGCGGCAAGCAAGGGATGGGACTATCTAACATGTCCCCTCCGAGGGTAAGCTGCGGGATGGTATGTAAAACAGGTATAATGCTCATAACAGAGACCACCTGAGCACTTGACGTGGCCTTCCGCTTCCCTGGCTGTTGCATCGTGAGTTCGGCGATTCAAGTGCCGGACAGGACTGTTCGAAGACGGAGTCCTGAAAGTGAAAAACAAAAAAAAACAAAAAAGGGAAAAAAAAGAAATGACACAGACGGTAGCCCCTGGTGCGGTCGAGCCGTACTCCTGGCGTGCCGTTGTCTTGCCCCTCCCCATATGCCCCTGGTATCTCCAGTAGCGGAATTATGTATGCGTATCTGGTTACGCAATTTCGTGAGGGCTGGGGTTGGGGCGGATTGCTACTCGTGCTTGAATCGTGCTGTGGTCTTGTTGTAGGCTACTCCGGGCGCAGCTGGATGTCCGGACGCTTAGTGGCCGGACTCGAGAATTGCCGTGAGAGGCTGCTTTGCACCTCCGCCCGCGAGGGCCGCCGTGTGCTCCTCCGTCCGGAGAGAGCGTTCGGTGTTTCCATTGACCGTAATTACTCCTCGAGGGCCTGGCATCTTGAGCTTGAGGTATGCGTAGTGCGGTACCGCATTGAACTTGGCAAATGCGGTTCGTCCGAGCAGTGCGTGATAGCCGCTGCGGAATGGGACGATGTCGAAGATTAACTCTTCGCTTCGGAAATTATCCGGAGATACGAAGACCACTTGAGTGTAACTGAGCCTGTCATAACTGGCCTCTACACCGGTATGACGCCTTTAAAGGTCGTCTTTGTAGGTTTAATCCTTGAGGGTCAATGCCCATTTTGCGACCGTATCACAGTAAAGCGAGTTCGAAAGCCGCCGCCGCCCATCAGGACTCTAGTGAGGTGAAATCCGTCGATAATTGGGTTAAGAACCAATGCGGCGAAGCCGCCGTGACGGATGCTAGTGGGGTGGTCCCTTCGATCGAAGGTGATCGGCCAGGAGGACCATGGGTTGAACTTTGGGGCGACTGGCTCCATCGCCAGATATCGTCCCTTAGTGCACGCTTCCGCTCCCTTTTGGGTATGTGCGTTGCGTATATCATGTTCACCGTCCGCACTTGTGTGAGGAAAACCCTTCTGTCCTTTATTGCTTGGCGGCCGGGGCTCTTCCTCGTCATCGCTATGTAGCCCCTCGTTGAGTTGGGCACCTAACTTGCCTGCTTGCTTGAACACCCAACAGTCCCTATTGGTGTGATTGGCTGGGTTTTCGGGGGTGCCATGTATCTGGCACAAGCGGTCGAGTATTCGGTCCAAGTTGGACGGGCCCTGGGTATTTCTTTTGAATGGCTTCTTCCGCTGACCGGGTTTAGAGCCTCTGAATCCGGCATTGACGGCCGTGTCTTCAGTATTATCGCCGTTAATGCGGCGCTTGTTCTTGTTGCGACGCAACCTGCCATTGTTGTCCTTGGTATCCGGACTATCAGGATGTTTAGCCAAGTTATTGCTTCGAGCTAGCCAGCTGTCCTCTCCCGCACAAAAGCGAGTCATGAGGGTTGTGAGGGCTGCCATAAATTTCGCTTTTCCTATCCTAGGTGCTGGGCCAGCCACTCGTCACGGATGTTGTGTTTGAAGGCTGCTAGGGCCTCTGCATCCGGACAGTCAACGATTTGATTTTTCTTTGTTAGGAACCGGGTCCAGAATTGTCTGGCCGATTCTTCTGGCTGCTGAATTATGTGGCTAAGGTCATCAGCGTCTGGTGGTCGCACATATGTGCCCTGGAAGTTATTAAGGAATGCGGCTTCCAGGTCCTCCCAACAACCAATTGATTCTGCTGGCAAGCTGTTGAGCCAATGCCTAGCTGGTCCTTTAAGCTTCAGGGGGAGGTATTTGATGGCATGTAGATCATCACCGCGGGCCATGTGGATATGGAGGAGATAATCCTCAATCCAGACCACGGGATCTGTGGTACCATCGTATGATTCAATGTTTACCGGCTTGAAGCCCTCTCGATTTGATGATCCATTACTTCATCCTGTGAAGCATAGTGGGTGTCTTGGCGCCTCTATATTGGGCTATATCACGGCGTAGCTCATACGAGCTTTGTTCTGCTGTGTTCGGCCCGGCCGGTTTTGCTGTATCCGGCGCGACAATAATCATCTCGTGCTGCTGGGCGCCCATGCGATCCGTAGATCGACCTTGTGTGTTTTGCCTTATCCTCCAATATATCTCGCAAGTCCGGCACGTTATCCCTTGCCTTGGTACTTTTTGAGCGGCGCCGGGGCGTGGCTTGAGCGGAGGGCCGAGAGGCTTCTCTGTCGCGGCCACGAGGTGGCCGGTCGGCCATGTCATGTGCTGGCGACTTGGGTGCTTCCTCCTCTAGTCGAGGCAACGGCCTGCGTTTGGGGTAGCTTTTGGAGGGGCGTTCGAGTTCGTGCTCTTGGCTGCAAGGACTTCAGTCCATCTGTCGACTAATGTGTCTTGATCAGCTCTAAGCTGTTGCTTTGCTTTCTTGAGGCTGCTTGCCATGGCTATAAGCCTGCGTCTTCAAACGCCTCTGTTCGGTGGGATCCTCGTGCACGCATTTAATTGCCGTCGCCGAGGCTTGCCTCATCTTCGGAGGGAGGCGCGTAATTATCGTCCTCTGCCTCATTTTCTGCCGCACTGTCGTGTGGACTTGCTTCTCCCTCCTCCCGCACTGAGTCCTGCTGGAGGGGGTTCTCTTCGGCACTGTCCGGAGTGCTATTATCTCCCGTGCCGGAATCACCGTTTTTATTGTGACGGGATTTAGAGCGGCGCCCGCTGACGTCGGCGCTGTTTCTTGGAGGGATCATCCTCCGTTGTTCCATCGTCGTTCCCATCTTTCGAGATGTCCACCATGTATATGTCATATGACGAGGTGGCCTTCCAGTGCCCTGTGGGCGCTGGGTCTTGGTTGTCTCCGGCGTCGTCGTCCATGCCGTCGATGTCTTCGGAGTCATAGTCGAGCATGTTGGTTAAATCATCGACAGTGGCTATAAAGTGGGTGGTGGGTGGGCGTTGAATTTATTCATCGTCCGTATCCCAACCTTCCTGTCCGTAGTCCGGCCAGGGCTCTCCGGATAAGGAGAGAGACTTTAGCGAATTCAGGATGTCGCCCAAGGGCGAAAAGTCTTTGAAAGATGTCTGCGCAGTGAACTCCATGACCGGCGCCAGTCGATTAGCGGTAGCGGAGGGTTCGGAGTCCGAGAGGAGTCCGCACCACAGGTCGAGGCACAGGACAGGGATGGAGTTCGGCTCGATCGCCGTAGTGATTGTAGCCCCCGAGGCGGTGTCCAACCACTCGTCCTCGACCGGGGAATCTGGCTCCGAATTAAGGGTCGGAGCGGATGCTGGTGCGGCCTCCGGGGCACTGTTCGGCTGCAGAGCAAGATCATGCCCATCGAGACAGTGCGGCACGCTTGGCTGCGGCTCCAATCCGTCTAAGATCATGTCCCCGCGGATATCGGCCGTATAGTTTAAACTCCCAAATCTGACCTGATGGCTAGGGGCATAGCTTTCTATCTGCTTCAGATGGCCAAGCGAATTGGCCCGCAGTGCAAAGCCGCCGAACACGAAGATCTGTCCGTGGAGAAAAGTCTCACCTTGGACCGCGTCGTGGTTGATGATCGAAGGAGCCATCGGGCCTATCGGTGGCATACGGAGGAACTCTCAATGAAAGCACCAATGTCGGTGTCAAAACCGGCGGATCTCGGGTAGGGGGTCCCGAACTGTGCGTCTAGGCGGATGGTAACAGGAGACAAGGGACCCAATGTTTTACCCAGGTTCGGGCCCTCTCGATGGAGGTAAAATCCTACTCCTGCTTGATTAATATTGATGATATGGGTAGTACAAGAGTAGATCTACCACGAGATCAAGGAGGCTAAACCCTAGAAGCTAGCCTATGGTATGATTGTTGATGATGAAGTTGTTCGTCCTATGGACTAAAACCCTCCGGTTTATATAGACACCGGATAGGTTAGGGTTACACAGTCGGTTACAATGGTAGGAGATCTACATATCCAGATTGCCAAGCTTGCCTTCCACGCCAAGGAAAGTCCCATCCGGACACGGGACGAAGTCTTCAATCTTGTATCTTCATAGTCTTGGAGTCCGGCCGTGACCATAGTCCGGCTGTCCAGACACCCCCTAGTCCGGGACTCCCTCAGCCGGCCCTCCCCCTCCTCCACTCCTTTATATACGGGGAGGGGGGTGTCGTGGTTCTAAGTTTGACAGTAGAATGGGGGGTAGGAATGGAGAGGCAAGATCCTAGCTATGGAGTAGTTGTATATGCAAGATGTTTACGAGTTCAGGCCCTTCTCGGAGGAAGTAACAGCCCTAAGTCTCGGAGCCCGGAGGCGGTCGACTGTATTATGTGCGTATGAGTTACAGGGGTGCGAACCCTTTACACTGAGAAGGGGGGTGGCTTATAGTGTTCGCCAGACCTCTCCAGCCCTCAGTTATGCAGGGATTAAGGTACATTAAGATAGGGAGTTACTGGTAACGTCCCACATAAAGTGCTATGATGACCATAAAGCCACTTAATGACCGACCGTTTGTGTGTAGACTGACTGTAGATCTCCTGGCGGTCGAGTGGTTGGCTTCATGGTCGAGTGTCTTCAGGTCCGTCGAGTGGAATCCTTCCAGGTCGACTGAAAGGTGGTTTCTTCTAGAAACGTCCTTGGGGAGGGTACCTTGGACAGGTCCATGACCCTACCCTAGGTACGTGGCTTCATCATTAGCCCCCGAACGGATCGAGGTTTGAGTGGGGAAGGAGTTGGGAACTCTTCCGACTCACTTTTCGTGCGATGGGTATGTCTTGCTCTGGATCAATGAACTTTGATGACGGCATCAACTTCTTTTTCAGTCGCCTTGATCCATTCTTTGTATCCGTCGAGTGAATTTTCTTTATTTGGGGAACTCCGAACGACACGGCGGAGGAAATCTCCCGTCTGACAAGTTGCTCTACAGTTCACGGATTTGGTGGGATTTGAACTTCGGGGAGCGCGCGGGGCGGAGGAGGCCGTGGTACTCGGATGGGATAAGGTAGGAATGCCTCGATCTCCACGCCACCTTTTTCGCCACGTATCGCGCGTGCTTTCATTATTCTGATTTGGCAGGATCGCCCGGGCCTACAAGTCAGTCACTCGGGAGCAACCTCATATAAGGCGCCGGACGGGGGTTTTTGAACAGTGCGCTCTCATTTCTTCTCCCTCTTCCTCATATTTATCCACCGCGCTTGCCTCCATCTCAGTGTCGGTGCTCTGTGCGCGCTTCGCCGGCGACAATGGTGAAGGAGAAGACGGCGGCCTTGGAGCGGGCGAAGAAGGCGACGGCGAAGGCGAAGGGAAGGGCGACCAGTCGGGGCGGATCTTCGTCAAGGGCCGGCCTGCCCGCAGGCTGGATCGAGGCGTGGATCCGCTGACGATTCGTCAGAAGGATCTGGACGACCTGGCCGATGAAGGACTGATCCCCCATGGATCAGCGCGGCTCCCGTGGAAGGAGTCGGAGCCGCAGCCTCCGGAGGGTGAGTGTGTCCTCTTGGCCACCCATGTTGATCGCGGGTTCTCTCTGCCTCCTCATCCTTTCTTTCACGGATTTTTGAACTTCTTCGGGGCACAACTCCACCACTTCACACCCAATTCTATCGTGTATCTCGCTGCTTTCGCGTCCTTGTGTGAGAATTTCTTGGGCTGTCGGCCTCATTGGGGGCTTTTCAAGCACATTTTCACCTACTGCTCCCAGACGGTGAAAAAGGCCAATCCGAGTGACGAGAGAACCCAGGTGATTCAGATGTGTGGAGGTCTCGGAGTTCAGATGAGGGGAAAAAGTGCCTTTCCGGCCATGATCCTTCCCGACTCGATCCGCGGATGGCAGTCGACTTGGTTTTACTGCAAAGACCAGCCGACGCCTTGAGGCGATCGACTAGACTCCCTCCTTTTCTATGGACCGAGTGAGGAAGCCTTCCTCTTTGAAGGTGCCCCGGAGGAGAAAGCGCGAGTTAAGGTGCTTGTCGGCGTGTAGTCCAGCATATCCGTGACGGGGTGACCGGCATGGATCTCTTGGAAGTCTTCCTTCGACGACGCATCTAGCCTCTTCAATATCGAGACCATCCGATGTGGATGTATTCTGGCACTGAAGACACCACTCGGGTCCACCCGGAGGAGGTCGAGGATGCCACGCTGGAGAGGTGGATGACTGCCATCACAGGGAACATGGACAACCCCCGAGGAGCTAGGAGGATACCTCCACTTGACCAATCATACGAAGTAGATAAGGTCCAATTCTGCATCTCCGACTGTGATACTGTTTACTTCACTCTGCTTTGCTTAAAATTAGTCGACTGACTTCTGTCTTGTTTGCTGTCTTCTAGGCTACTACTGAGATGTACTCGATGCCCAACGGGGCGCAAGAACAGGTTGAGGAGGAGGAGGCGAGTGGAGGTGAAAGTCAGGAGGAGTGGCAATCTGATGGTGAGGGGGATGAAGATGACGTCAGCTCCGGTGAAGAGGAGGAGGAGGAGGAAGAGGAGGAAGAAGTCGACCCTCCTTGCACGGAAAGGCGATCCAAGCTCACTCATGACCCCATGATCCGGCGTGGCAAGGCTCTTGCGCTGTCAGGCGATCAGCGAACGCATACAGACGACCTCTCCGGCCGATCGAAAAAGCGCCAAGCAACCCCGAGCGACGCCGTCAAAGCCGACGTAAGGCTCTCTGCCCAAGATGAGGATGGCCATTCCTACCATTTCCGGTAACAATGCAGAACTTGTGTTTTCTTGTTTATCATGGACATACTTTTGGTCGACTTGTTGTGGATCAACTGATTTCTGAAATCTGCGGTATTTGCTACCTCCGAGACCTCGATCGAGGAACGAAGACCAGGAAATGGAAGATGCTGCCACCTCTAACCTTGGTATGATCTCTGTAGCTTCGCTTTTGGTCGATTGGATTTCCGTTTTTAACTTTGAATCTTTCCTGTAGTCCCTCCTCATGTCATTGATCTCCCTGATGATGACGATGAGGCGCCGCTGAGGCGGAGGAGGAATAAAAAGGCGCCTGCTGGCAAGACTGCTCAGGTTGTATCAGTGCCCGAGACGCTGGTTCATGAAGGTGGCAACATCACTCGGACTTCTGTGTCTTTCGCTGTGCCGTTAACGAGTATCCGACCTTCATCGTCGGCTGTTGATCCGCCCTCCCTTTTCGCCACACACCACGTCCCAGAGGACCAAGTGGGTGCTGCTAAGGAGGCTATACGCCAGGCGGGGATCATGATGGAGCAAGTGAAGGTGGTCTGGGAAGCGGTCAGCGGCCTATGATGCCAGCTCACCTCTTCAGAGCAACATCCAGGTTAGTTGGTCACCACTTGTTCTATTAGGATATGCTACCTGAAAACTCTTCTTTCTGAAGATCTTCGTATCTGTACACCCACTGGGTGTGTCGATTGAATTTTTGGATTGGTGGGGGCACGCTGAGTGCACCCACTGGGTGTAGTCCCCGAGACTATGGTGGACTCTTTGGCGATCATTGTAGTCTTTATACTTCGAATTTCTTTGCTAACTTCTTCACTCGGTCTGGTCGGACCATGTTGAATGGAATCTTGAAACCGGTGGGGGCACGCTGAGTGCACCCACTGGGTGTAGTCCCCGAGACTATGGTTGACTGCTGGTGGTCGACTATAGTCTGAAGAACTCTCTTTTTTTAGATCATGATGATACCGTGGCTGATGGCGGCCGATGTTAGCTATGGTTTAGGATCATAACCTTTTTGCCTCTTCGGTCGACTAATCGAACCGAGTCGGTAAAACCGATTAGAGGGGCACGCTAAGTGCACCCAGGTGTAATCCCGAGACTCTGTTGAATATTTTGATTGGCTGTAGTCTTAGAAACGCTTCTGATCTTTTCCTTAGTCGCCGGAAGCAACCTATCTTTGGCGTCTGTCGATTGACTCTTCAGAAATCCTGCGAGCTTGTGGCTCACTATACTGAATTGGAAAACAAACAGATCCAGATCAACCTTGACTTAAAGCTTGCTCGGAGAACTTGCGTAAGGCGACGGCGAAGCAAAAGGTATGGTGGTGAGGACTTTGTATTTGTCTTTGTCTTTCTGCCCATTCCTAATTCTGATCTCATTGTCGTTTTGCGAGACAAAATGGAGGAGGCTCACGAAGAAGAAGGATCATGATCTTGCCGAGGCGCAGAAAGCGGCTTTGGACAAGACGAAGCTCGCGGAAGAAAAACTGGCTTCAGTCGGTAAGCTTGAAGAAGAGAATGTCAATCTGAAATCTGCTCTCGACGCGGCCGACAAGGAGGTTAGCCGACTGAAGAATGACAAGAATGCTCTGAGTGACAAGGCTGGCGAACTGGCGGGGAAGAGGAACGATCTGGAGGCTTATCTAGGAAGGCTCGCCAAGAAGTTATTCCTCATGCTTGAAGGTAATCCCCCTTATCCGACTGATTTGTTATCACCGACTCATCATAGAACCATTAGCTTGACCTCGAGTTGTGTCTACAGAATTCTGTCAGAACTTCGAGGAGGAGACTAGTCGAGTGGAGACAAGCCTGGACCCCATTAACTCTCCTGTGAAGGATGAAGCCGCTTATGAACGTGCTCCATTTGGAGTCTCGTGTTCTTTGGTGTGGTGGACTACCTCGCTCATTGAAGGTTGCGATGTCGCGAATCGACTCGACACTGCCAAAGCGAGACGCCTCCAAAATGACCTCGAAGTCTTTAATGGACTCGTCGAACGACGTTCGAATGTCGAGTGCAGGAATGGAAAAAGTCTTCGACCAGGTGTGGTGCTGATGTTGCTCATCCACTGGTCCGTGTTCACCGCAAGGAGGCGCGAGAGGAAAAGCTGGCGTCCATCAAGGTTGCCAATACCAAGAAGTATGACTTCCAATCTCTCATGGAGACCTTCATTGCTGCTACCACCCGCATTGCTGATGGAATCGACATGGACCAGTTTGTCGCGCCTTCCAGTCCTCCACCTGAGGAGTAAAAAACTTCTATGTTTCGTCTTAAATTTGCCTCGGAATGCCGAGTGATCTTGTAACCGATAAACTTTAACAGGCTTGACGCCTGAGTACTTCTGAATCCGTAGGATGTTATCTGAACTTGGCTTATCATCGAATATGCTCTTATTAGCCTTCGAGCGAACTTTGTTCTTCACTCGGAATATACTTCAGTGCTTGAGATGCAGCTCTGAGGTAAAAAATCCAGTCGACCTGCACTTCATTGTTCCTGCAGGTAGGGATGAAGCACAGATTGCGGTCGACCTGCACCTCGCCGTCCCTGCGGATTGGAATGGAGCGCACATTGTACTTGTGGTGCAGCTCCGAAGGAGAAGGTAACAGTCGACCTACACCTCGTCGTCCTTGCGGATCGGAATGGAGCGTACGTTGTACTTGTGGCGCAGCTCCGAAGGGGAAGGTAACAGTCGACCTGCACCTTGTCGTCCTTGCGGATCGGAATGGATTTTATACTTAGGCGAGTACTGGACTGCAGCTAAGCCCCCGACTGGGAGGTTCGCTCTTCACTCGGCAGGATTTTTAGATACTTAGGCGAGTACTGGACTGCAGCTAAGCCCCCAAGTGGGAGGGTCGCTCTCCACTCGATGGGATTTTCAAATACGTGGCGAGTCTTGGATCTGCAGCTAAGCCCCGAGTGGGAGGTTCGCTCTCCACTCGGTGGGGTTTTAAACACCTAGGCGAGTACGTGGACTGCAGCTAAGCCCCCGAGTGGGAGGCTGGCTCACCACTCGGTAGGATTTTTAAACACTTAGGCGAGTACTTGGACTGCAGCTAAGCCCCCGAGTCGGAGGTTCGCTCTCCACTCGGTAGGATTTTCGGATACTTAGGCGAGTACTTGGACTGCAGCTAAGCCCCCGAGTGGGAGGTTCGCTCTCCACTCGGAAGGATTTTCGGATACTCAGGCGAGTACTGGACTGCAGCTAAGCCCTCGAGTGGGAGGGTTGCTCTCCACTCGGCAGGATTTACAGATACTTAGGCGAGTACTGGACTGCAGCTAAGCCCCCGAGTGGGAGGTTCGCTCTCCACTCGGCAGGATTTTGAGATACTTAGGCGAGTACTGGACTGCAGCTAAGCCCTCGAGTGGGAGGTTCGCTCTCCACTCTGCAGGACTTTTAGATACTTAGGCAAGTACTGGACTACAGCTAAGCCCCCGAGTGGGAGGTTCGCTCTCCACTCGGTAGGATTTTCAAACACTTAGGCGAGTACTTGGACTGCAGCTAAGCCCCCGAGTGGGAGGTTCGCTCTCCACTCGGTAGGATTTTCGGATACTTAGGCGAGTACTGGACTGCAGCTAAGCCCCCGAGTGGGAGGCTGGCTCACCACTCGGTAGGATTTTCAAACACTTAGGCGAGTACTTGGACTGCAGCTAAGCCCCCGAGTGGGAGGCTGGCTCACCACTCGGTAGGATTTTTAAACACTTAGGCAAGTACTTGGACTGCAGCTAAGCCTCCGAGTGGGAGGCTGGCTCACCACTCGGTAGGATTTTCAAGTACTTAGGCGAAGCGGATTCGCAGCTAAGCCCCCTGAGTGGGAGGCTGGCTCACCACTCGGCAGAGATTTTCTTTTTTACAAACTTAGGCGAAACGGGTTCGCAACTAAGCTACCCACTGGGGGCGGGGTTCTCATGTAAACAAAAAATAACAATCACTGGGAAAATTATAACATTCTTGTCTTTGATAAACAAACTACAGAGGTACTTTTATTACATCTCATCCCGATCGAGTACTTAAGTATAAAAGGCGGAGCAGCTCCGCATTCAAGCTCGAGGCTCATCAATCTGGCGATCGGCGTTGTAAAGATGATATGCTCCATTGTGGAGAACTCTGGTGATGATGAAGGACCTTCCCAAGTGGGGCGAAGCTTGTGTGGCTTCATTGATCCACTCGGAGGACCAAGTCTCCTTCTTGGAAGGTTCTACCCTTCACATTTCTAGCATGGAATCGACGCAAGTCCTGTTGATAGATGGTCGAGCGGATCAGGGCCATCTCTCTCTCCTCTTCTAGGAGGTCGACTGCATCTTGCCGGGCTTGTTCCGCTTCATCTTCAGAGTAGAGTTCGACTCGAGGTGCATTGTGAAGCAGGTCACTCGGCAGAACTGCTTCACCTCCATAGACCAGAAAGAATGGAGTTCTCCCAGTCAACTGATTAGGAGTGGTCCTCAATCCCCAAAGAACTAACGGAAGTTCGTCGACCCACGCTCCTGCTGCATGCTTGAGATCACACATCAGCCGGGGTTTCAATCCTTTGAGAATTAGACCGTTTGCTCGCCTCTGCTTGTCCATTCGACCGGGGTGAGCAAGCTGAAGCATAGTCGACTCGTGTGCCTTGAGAGGCGTAAAAGGCTTTGAATTTGTGCGAATCGAAGTTTGACCCGTTGTCGCGATGATGCTATGAACTCCATATCTGAATATCAACTCTCCGATGAAACCGATAGCGATTACACGCCGAGATTCTTGATAGGCTTAGCTTCGATCCACTTAGTAAACTTGTCGATCGCCACCAGAAGTGAGTGAAGCCGCTCTGCCAGTCCTCGATGGTCCAATCCAATCCCAGACAGCGAAGGGCAGAGACGAGTGGAATGGTCTTCAAAGCTGAGGCGGGTTTGTGTGACATATTGGAATAGAACTGACATCCTTCACACTTGTCGACTATTTCCTTTGCCATTTCATTTGCTTTTGGCCAGTAAAATCCCGCTCGGTATGCTTTAGCCACAATGGTCCAAGAGGACGCATGATGACCACAGGTCCCCGAGTGGATATCTTCAAGAATTATCTGACCTTCTTCTGGTGTTATGCATTTCTGGCCAACTCCAGTCGCGCTTTCTCTGTACAACTATCCCTTGATCGCAGTAAAGGCCTTGGACCGGCGGACGATTTGTCGAGCCTCTTCTTCATTCTCCGGGAGCTCTTTCCTTAGGATATACGCGATGTCACAGCCTTTATCGATCGGGAGTGATGACTATGACTTCCATGATCAGGTCGACCACAGCTGGGACCTCAACTTCAGTCAGATCAGTGGCACTTTTTGGCTGTGGGGCTTCTTCGGTGAAGGGATCCTCTTGAACTGACGGTGTGTGGATGTGCTCCAAAAACACATTACTGAGAATGGCTTCCCTCTTGGACCCTATTTTCGCCAAATCATCAGCAGCTTGGTTTTTCAGTCGGGGTATATGATGAAGCTCTAACCCCTCAAATTTCTTCTCTAGCTTCCTCACTGCATTGCAATAACCAGTCATGGCTGGACTTGATGTCCCACTCCTTCATCACTTGATTAACCACTAGATCTGAGTCGCCATAGACCATGAGGCGACGGACGCCGAGCGAAATGGCCATACGCAACCCATACAAAAGTGCTTCGTATTCTGCTTCATTGTTGGAAGAATCAAAGTGAATCTGGAGCACATATCTGAGCTTATCTCCTCGGGGGGAAACCAACACTACCCCAGCACCGGAACCATTCAGCATATTGGAACCATCAAAGAACATGGTCCAGTGCTCCAAGTGAACTTGAGTCGGCAGTTGCTGTTCAATCCACTCGGCGATGAAATCTGCTACTGCTTGGGACTTGATGGCTTTCTTTGCCTCAAACTTGATATCAAGGGGAAGGAGTTCAATCGCCCATTTCGCCACTCGACCGTTGCATCTACATTGTGTGCAGAATCTCTCGACAATGGGCGTCGTGGCGACTATAATGGAATGGTCGAGAAGTAATGAGCAACCTTCTTTGTGGTCATATAGATCCCATAAACAAGCTTCTGATAATGAGGGTATCTTTGCTTTGATGGGGTCAATACTTCAGAAAGATAATATACTGGGTGTTGAACTTTGAAGGCTTTTCCTTATTCTTCCCGCTCGACCGTAAGAAATCAGATCTTGACGACTTGTCCTGTGGCTGCAATGTAAAGCAGCAAAGGCTCTTTGCTGATTGGGGCTGCAAGCACTGGCTGGGTGGAGAGCAGAGCTTTTAGCTCTGCAAACGCTGCATCAGCTTCTGGAGTCCACTCGAACTTGTCTGACTTCTTCATCAGTCGATAAAGAGGCAATGCCTTTTCACCGAGACGAGAGATGAATCGACTTAACGCGGCCAAGCATCCAGTAAGCTTCTGGACATCATGCACACGCACAGGGCATTTCATTCGGAGTATAGTGCCAACTTTTTCTGGGTTGGCGTCGATTCCTCGTTCGGAAACGAGAAAACCGAGTAATTTTCCGCCAGGAACTCCGAATGTGCACTTTGATTGATTAAGCTTGATATCGTACCTCCTGAGATTGGCAAATGTTTCAGCAAGGTCAGTCAACAGGTCGGAACCTTTTCGTGATTTGACCACAATGTCATCCATGTATGCTTCCACATTCCGACTGATTTGAGTGAGCAAACACTTCTGAATCATCCTCATGAACGTGGCTCCGGCATTCTTGAGGCTGAATGGCATGGTGACATAATGAAGCACCCGAATGGAGTGATGAAAGCTGTTTTGATCTCGTCGGGTCCATACGAGCACGGATCTGATGGTAACAGGAATAGGCGTCTAAAAAAGACAGCCGTTCACATCCCGCAGTCGAGTCCACTATTTGATCGATGCGGGGGAGAGGAAAATGATCTTTCGGGCAGGCCCGATTGATATGTTTGAAGTCGATGCACATGCAAAGTGACTTATCCTTCTTAGGGACCATGACAACATTGGCGAGCCACTCGGAGTGGCAAATCTCTCGGATAAACTCTGCTGCTAACAGTCGAGCCACCTCCTCGCCAATGGCCTTTCTTTTCTGGACGGCGGACCGTCGGAGATGTTCTTTGACGGGTTTAACTTTCGAGTCGACTCATAGACGATGCTCAGCCGATCCCCAGGAACACCCGGCATGTCGTGAGCTTCCATGTGAAGATGTCCCAGTTCTCACGGAGGAACTGGATGAGCGCTTCTTCCTATTTGGAGTCGAGTGTTGTTGAGATGTGAGTCGGAGCAGCATTGGGGTCGGTCGGGTGAATGTGAATCGGTTTCGTCTCACCGGACGACAAAAATGCTGATTCCGTGGCGGGCTTCTTGGCTCACAACAAATCACTCGGGTCTGCAGTTTTCTGGTATTCTTGCAGCTCTACCACTGCCATCTGAGCATCAGCGACCTTAGAGCCTTCACGAAAACACTCTTCTGCTTTCTTCCGATTGCCGGTGTGATGATCACACCTTTGGGGCCCGGCATCTTTAGTTTGAGGTATACATAACATGGTCGAGCCATGAAAGCGTGCATCGCCCGGCCTTCCCGAATAAGCGTGATAAGCGCCACGGAAATCCACGACCTCAAAGGTTAACTTTTCTTTACGAAAATTCTTGGAATCACCAAAAACCACATCGAGAGCAATTTGGCCGAGTGACTCAGCTTTCTTTCCAGGAATGACTCCATGGAAGCTCATGTTACTGGTGCTGAGTCTGGACATCGGAATGCCCATCCCTTTCAACGTCTCTGCATACAGTATGTTCAGGCCACTGCCACCATCCATCAAAACTTTAGTCAGTCGAGTGCCTTCGACGACTGGGTCGACCACCAAAGCTTGCCTCCCAGGGGTGGCTATGTGTGTCGGGTGATCAGACTGGTCGAACGTGATGGCGGTCTGCGACCATTTCAGATAACTGGGTGTCGCCGGAGCGACCATATTCACTTCTCGGTTGATAACTTTCAATCGACTTTTGCTTTCAACGTCAGCAAAAATCATCAGAGTGGAATTGACACAGGATATCCACCATCACTATCTTCCTTGTCCTTGACTTTGTCCGAATCCTTCTCCTTATCTTTGGGCTGCTTCCCCTGGAACTGCTGAATCAAGAGCCGGCACTGTCGAGTGGTATGTTTTGGGTAAATGAGTTTACCCTCTTCATCTTTCTTCATGTGAATGTGACATGGCAAGTCCAATACATCATTTCCATCTTGGTCTTTCACCTTTTGGGGTTCCAAGGCCCTTAGGTTTCCTTGAACTTTCCTGGAGTCACGGCCAAGGCTTCTCCAGAGCAGCTGGCTCGGCTTTCCATACGCTTCCATTTGGAGTTCCTCCTCCGGATTCATTAGCGGCTGTCTTGTACTTGCCTCTCCGGAGCCGATCCTCTTCTTCACCATTGGCATACTTGGTGGCAATCTCCATCATTCGACTCAGAGTCATGTCTCTGGTCTGACCGAATTCAAACTTAACTCTCTGTTCTTAACGCCTTCCTTGAAGGCACAGACTGCCTGATGGTCAGATACATTCTCTACTGTGTGATGCAATGTGATCCATCTCTGGATGTAATCCCTCAGAGTTTCATTCGACTTTTGCACACGATTGCAACTCATCAACCCCGCCGCCGCTTGCAAGTTCCTTCAAACGTCTGACAAACACTCGGGCAAGATCTTCCCAAGTGTAAATGCTCTTTGGGTGCTAACTGATTCAACCATGCTCTGGTGAGCCCTCCAACATGAGGCAGTGTTTCATGGCCACTTCATCATTGCCGCCGCCAATCTGAACAACCACTCGGTAGTCCTCAAGCCAAGTATCCGGCTTGGACTCACCGGTGAACTTACTGACTCCAGTCGCCAACCTGAAGTTGGGAGGAAACACCGCGCCACGATGGCTCTGCTAAAACACTCTCAGTCACAGGCGTGTACTCTGCTGCTGGTGGGCACATCTCTGTCATCATGGCCTTCTCGGTGAGCCTGTTCCTGTCGACCAGACCTTGAGCGATAATGGATCTCGCATCAAAGCCTGGTTCCACAGAGGTCGACCGAATCCTTCGCCCAACACCGTGATGGCGTCATCATCCTGTTGTCGAGGCGCGTATGACCCACCCCTTGGGGAGGTGGGTACTCGGCGTCGATCATCACGATCGAATCGGTCCTCCTCTTGATCACGCCGGCCTCCAGGTCCCTCACGCCTCGAGGGCGATCTTGGGCTATGAGCCGACTGGACTGTATTCGCAGCGACGGATCTGCTGTGAGTCCTATTCCGCGACTGCGAAACATCTGAATTTTGATCCCCTGCTGCCCGGAGTAAATCTCTGATCTGTAGCAAGCCTCTGCCAGCCTCGATCGAAGGCTGAATCGACTCTGCTATCTGGGCTGCTGCTAGATTCTGAATTGGAGTTCGATATACCTGAGTCGGTTGTGGAAAGAGTTGACGCCGATCGACGACGGGACCCGTTGTCGCGCTGCTCGCCGAGCACTCATTGGAGATTTTCGGTCGAGTGCGCTCAGCCAAGTTGGCCAAACACGCGTCTTCTAAGGCACGGGCCTCGGGGGTTTCTCCAACGATAGGAGTGTGAAGCGCATCCATGTTCCAGCGGCGGAGCTCCTCCCTCTGCAGCGAAGTGAGTGGCTCGGGCAAGTACTCTTCATGAGCTTGCGACGGATCGCCCTTGCCGTCGCCACCGTCGTCGCGGGGAAAGCCGGGTGGACCGCGTGGCCCATCGACCATCAGGACTTTCGCCGCTGGATCACTGATGTCGCTTTTCGGATGCACGATCTCTGAGCGATCGGCAATTCGAACAGGCCGTAGAGAGATTCGTCGGGCTCGATTGCCGCAACTTGGGAAGTGGCCGACTGGCGGGCCACCGCATGCCTCGCCCAACGCTGAAGCCTCGACCAACTGAAGCGCTTGCGTCGGCGAGAGACGGGAAGGGAGGACGGCATAGGAGCCGACCGATACTGGGCCGACGGTTGCCGCAGGAGGACGCCGCGGACGCACGCGCGAAATTGCGTTGCCCCGCGGACGGGGAGCGCATCGACGTCGAGTGGAGCTTCCTGCAGCCAAGCGGAGTCGTCGGCGATGAACGTGAGCGCGCCGAGACGGATCTCGCGGCCCTCAACCAAAACTCCACCTGAAACCATGATGAAGGAGATCGAAAACTGCAACTTCTCCAACAAGTCGCTAAGACACACCTGCCACACGGTGGGCGCCAACCGTCGTGGTTCTAAATCGACAGGAGAATGGGGGTAGGAATGGAGAGGCAAGATCCTAGCTATGGAGTAGTTGTATCGCAAGATGTTTACGAAGTTCAGGCCCATCTCGGAGGAAGTCTACGTCTCGGGCCGGAGGCGGTCGATTGTATTATGTGCGTATGAGTTCTGAAGTGCGAACCCTTTACACCGAGGAGGGGGTGGCTTATATAGAGTTCGCCAGACCTCTCCAAGCCCTCGATTATGCAGGGATTAAGGTACATTAAGATAGGGAGTTCTTTGGTAACGTCCTACATAAAGTGCTATGATGACAAGCCACTTAATGACCGACCGTTTGTGTGCAGACTGACTGTAGATTTCCTGGCGGTCGAGTGGTTGGCTTCATGGTCGAGTGTCTTCAGGTCCGTCGAGTGGAATCCTTCCAGGTCGACTGAAAGGTGGTTTCTTCTAGAAACGTCCTTGGGGAGGGTACCTTGGACAGATCCATGACCCTACCCTAGGTACGTGGCTTCATCAGGGGGCACCCCTTGGAGACACAACAATTGATCCTCGAGGTCTCTTAGCCGTGTGCGGTGCCCCCCTCCACCATAGTCCTCGATAATATTTTAGCGGTGCTTAGGCGAAGCCCTGCGACTGTAGAATATCAAGATCGTCACCATGCCGTCGTGCTGACGGAACTCTTCCTCGACACTTTGCTAGATCGGAGTTCGGGGATCGTCATCGAGCTGAACGTGTGCTAGAACTCGGAGGTGCCGTAGTTTCGGTGTTTGATCGGTCGGATCGTGATGACGTACGACTACATCAACCGCGTTGTGCTAACGCTTCCGCTAACGGTCTACGAGGGTACGTAGACAACACTCTCCCCTCTCGTTGCTATGCATCACCATGATCTTGCGTGTGCGTAGGAATTTTTTTAAAATTACTACGTTCCCCAACAAAATGGGCCCAGACGAACCGGGACCAATGCCCACGAGGCCCCCGCCGGCCCCTTGGGCTCAAGAACCGGGACAAATGCCTCCATTGGTCCCGGTTCGTGGCAGAACCGGGACTAATGGGCTGGCCAGGCCCGAACGAAAGCCCCTTTTTCTACTAGTGTTGTAAATGACTTTAACCCATTGCTCATCTAGCTATGAGTAGATATATTAGGCAGGGAGGTACTATGCACCCGTTATACTCCTTAGGAACAAAACCCTATTCAGCTGCTATTTATTGTGGCCTATATGGAGTTTTCACCTAAATTTCGGTGAGCTTTGTATTAGCCTTGCACATAAACGCATAATTTCATATGAGACACAGCTAACAACTAAAAACATTGGCCAAGTAAAAGCGTGTATTCAAGTTTCCGGCTATTCAATTTTAGCTAGTTCTCAAGGGTCTTTGCTTGTAAAGACCTCTTATCAAAACCACTGGCTAAGTAAGTATACCATCAGCACATTACTGCCAGTAAAACATGTGAATTATGCCTTGTTACAAGATAGTGTCAACTGTGTTTATGGTCACAAGTCACTACGGCCAATAGCTAGTTCCACTTATGAAGCCAATTCTTGATACTCAATTTCTGTTTTCGGCAAAGCTAAATTCCAGTCGACTGTAATTTAGCGACAGGTCCGAACGACCCGAGCTTCGTCAGATCCTGATCGTGCAGCTGTGTTTGTTCCCTCAATTTCGCATTGATAGCTCGCGACGTTCTCTTTCCCGCGGCAGAGAAAAATAAATACCAACTGCGTCTCCGTGGGTAGGATTCGAACTCTGGTCGCCCTAGCTATAGGATATCTCACTGACCAACTGAGCTACTTTGCTATTGTTGTCACATACAGTAAGTTTAACAATTTGACCTTCTCTGGCAACGCACTAACAAACATATCTCTGTTTTTTTCTCCTCCCTTGCGCTGTATCATTTTTTGTTCTTATTCACCATACAAAACCATTTGCTCCAAGTTTTTAAATCCAGATTAACAGGTATTTCTACCTTAGTAAATGAGAGCGAGAAAGAAATACCACAAAGCCTTTGATGAGGAGACAAAACCATTTGCTCCAAGTTTTTGAAAGGACCAATGCAACGTGTTTTGTACTCCACTTGTCTCTTTGTTGTATTGATGAATTTTTTTCTAGAGAAATAAATGTTTCATCCTATAGAATTTGAACAACGTTCTTTTTCTCGTTTGTCATACCTCGGTAAATTCTCTGTAATGAGCCCGATAATTATACGCACCACAAACCTGATAGTTTATGTACAAATATAGTAGTAGGTTTTTGACCCAAAAAACTAATGTATAAATACACTCTATAACTTTTTTATATGAATAGAATGGTAACTCACACATCGCATCCCTGATAACTTATGCACCAACGTCCTGGTAACTTCAGCGACCGGGGGAGGGGAGTTGATCAAATATCCCCCGATAACTTTTCTGTGAATAGCATGATAACTCGCACATCGCAGACCTCATAACTTATGCACCCCATCCCGGTAACTTTGGCAACGAGGGGGGGCAGTTGATCAAATATCCTGCGGTAGATTTTGTGTCAATATCATGATAACTCACACATCTAGACCTGATAACTTATTGACCCGGTCCTGATAACTTTGTACGGGGGTGGGGGGGAGTTGATGAAACATCCTCGGTAGCTTTTGTGTGAATAGCATGGTAACTCACACATCGCACAAAACCATTTGCTCCAAGTTTTTAAAAGAGAAGATCAAGCGCAAGGGAGGAGATAACTTTGGCACGTGGGAGATAACTTTCTTTCCCACAAAAAACAACTTTTTTCTCTAGGCCCAAAATTACCGCAATGTTTGTGAGTGAGTTATCAGGTTAAATGGCGTATATATTACCATGCTCTTTATAAAGAGTTATTGGCGTGTGTTACAAAAAAAATTCCTATGGTCAAAAACATTACCACAGTGTTTGTGTGTGAGTTATCTGGTTCATAGCGTATAAATTACCATGCTCTTTATAGAGAGTTATTGGCGTGTGTTAAAATTCCCATGGTAAAAAACATTACCATAGAGTTTGTGTGTGAGTTATCTGATACATAGCGTATAAATTACCATGCTCTTTATAGAGTTATTGACGTGTGTTACAAAAAAATTCCCGTGGTCAAAAACATTACCACAGTGTTTGTGTGTGAGTTATCTGATTCATAGCGTATAAATTACCATGCTCTTTATAGAGTTATTGTCGTGTGTTACAAAAAATTCCCGTGGTCAAAAACATTACCACGGCGGGGGTAGGAGTGGGAGGAGTTGCTAAATCATACCATGATAACTCTTATGCAAATAACATGATAACTCACACATTTGCAGACTTGATAATTTATGTACCCGACCACGATAAATGTGGCGACTGTGGCGAGGGGGACCCGGTAATTTATATGTAAATAGCTTGTTAATAGACACATAGTAAGCTGATAACTCACATACAAAGCGCCATTATAATTTTTGACCTGAATTTTTTTGTTGAAAAATATACACCCGGTAATTTCTATGTAAAAAGCATGATATTGTATACATCAAAGATTTGATAACTAATATCTTACGTTTTAAACACCATGGTATCTTTCATCCAAGGGGATTTTTTTTAATATTTTCATCGGTAATTTATGTGTTAAATTACCATACTTCCTCATGCCTTAACCTTCTCGTACTGTAGTTATCAGCCTTATCATGGTATAGTTATCATGTTGCTCATACCGTAGTTATCACGCTGATCATGCCAAAGTTACCAAGCCAAACTTTATTTTTTTCTGATATGGCAGAAATAAGAAAAGTTCAAATAACATTGTTTATCTACAATAGACAACAACAAAAGGTGGTTTAGTTGGTTATTAGGCTCAATAGGTATTGCATAGACCTAGGTTCGAATCCTCTTCCAAACACTTTTATTTTATTTTCATGTTATGCGGTGAAAAACCATAAAAAACCGCTAGCGATTTACCACGATTTTTGGGAGAAGGAAAAAGATCAGTGGAAAACGAGCGTGGAAAGATAGCGATTACGTAGGAACTATTCGTGCGGATCTGTCGCTAACGACCAGTCGACTGGTCGTTAGCACAGTCCTTCTGTTTTTACTATTTGCTTCTTACATGGAGTCTAATAATGTGATTTTCACTAGTTACGCTAAGACTGTTTTAATACCTGAGTGTTAATTGTGATGTTTACAGAGTGAATTACTTCCTGGGGATCGGCTTGTCTAAGGAAGATGTTTGCTCAATGATCTTTAGATTCTCCCCACTTCTGAGTTACAGTATTGAGCTTGTTATGAAACCAAAGCTTGAGTTTCTGTTATGAACCTTGAAGAAGCCTGTTAAAGCGATTGTTACTCTGCTTACCCTCTTTACAATCAAGCAAAAGTAATTAATTTATGGACTTAGATCAAGAGTGGACCATGTTACTCTGCTTGATTATGCAGCTTTATGCTTCCATCTGGATATTGGGAGGCTGTTCTACACATGGGGGGCCACTTCTCCACAGTATTCAGCATTCAGAAGGTAATACGTTAGTTACTGCAGTAAACCATAACCGTAAGACATGGATTGATCATGTTTTTCTTAACTCATTGTTAGAATACTGGCTTTTCGTAACTGGGAATACATTTGTAAACGATGAAAGAACCTTACAGTAGTACCCATGGCTGCCTTTTTTTTTTCTGGAATGCGCATGAGCCTTGCGCGTCGATTCATTAAGATAGGAGAAAGAGTCTTACAACATTACAACAACAATACTGGCAAGACTTGCTTGCCTCCACCTTCGCCTCCACCCACACTAGACTAAACACTCGCACTACTCACGACCTCCCGCCATGCCATGGGCTCCGTGCTTGAACTTCCATGCGCGGTGCCGTGTTCCCCATTCTGTGTCTATGCCGGTCGTGATGACACTGGCAGGCCTCGACACCTTGTCGAAAACCCTCCGGTTACGCTCCTTCCACAGAGAATGCATGGTAAGGACGGCGAAGGAGTTGAAGTTTTTCCTCTGATTTTCGGGGACGGCCTCGCTTGCACCTGCCCACCATTCGACAAGAGTGTCTTGAGGACCAGGTGTGAAACCCTCCCATCCTTGTGATTGCACTGGGAACTTGTGATATTATTATTGTTTTTTCTTTAGTAAAGGGCTTTTGATTTCACTGGAACCAAACTTTCAAGTCTGAAAATAGAAAGGATTTCTTCCTTTCCCTTTTAGTGAAGGGCTTTTGATTCCACTGGAACCAAACTTTCAAGTCTCACAATAACTACGGGTACGACAGTCACATCCGATTCTGCTACGATACTATCCCAGGCACACAGATTGAAAAAAAAGAGGAAATAATCCAATGGCGCTGATGAATTGTCGGCTCTTCAAGTATATATCATGTATGCAACTGAGATGACCATGCCCACGACATTTGTTTCTTTGTGTGTTCCTAAGCTAAACTCCATTACATATGCCTCCATTTCTTGATGTGCATCTGCTATGAGCTTCATGCATGCATGTACTTACTACATGTTCCTGTGATCTTTTCGCAAAAAAAAAAAAAAAACCACACACACACATGTTCCTGTGATCTTGCCCAAAATTCAGTTCATGAACCATACACCATTTTGACTGGAAAAACATATCCCAGTCTCACTGGAGAAAAAATGGTTCCTTGTGGACATCCCAGCCTGCAAGAAACTTTGTCAAACACAAAAAAATCAGCAACAATATAAGGAGAGAATGTGGCGGCGATAGACGCACAATAGGGTCCAGTAACTTCCCCAAATTGGATGCAACAAGAGTTGTTTAACAACTTCTACAGGTCAAGTTGCTCATCAGTTAGCTAAGCTCTCTCATAACATGTTTAATCAGAGTTTACAGCCACACTGGATACAATAGATAGATAAGGAAACTGGTGCAGGATCGAGAGCTATGGCTGTATCTCCCACCTGCGGATCAGGTGTACTTTCATCGTGATCCAACCTGCGCTCTTGTCTACCAGCTCAAAGACGCAGATGTCTCCTTCCTTCAGACCAACTTGCCACACGAAGTCCCTCCAGGCTCCAAAGATCCACCTTCCCTTCCTCGAGCCATTCCTCGAGATGTCCAACTTACCAGTCCATTCCCTCTCGTCGCCTTCCAGCAGAAGGAGGAGGCCTTTTTGCTCAGCCGGGAGGCATTCAGAAGCGTACTGCAGACAGAAGTGCTGTCCAAGAATGAAAAAAGAGTGTGAGCTGAGGAACGCAATCTCAGATCGATGATTGATTCAAGGTCCACATTACTTCTAATTGCTGCGTGCGCCAAGTTTTTTAGGTGAGAAATGGATTATGAGTGAGTTATACTCCCTCTGTTCCCAAATAGTATAAGTCTTTCTAAAGATTTCAACAAGTGACTAAGTACGAAGTAAAATGAGTGAATCTACACTCTAAAATATGTCTACATCCGTATGTTGTAGTCCATTTGAATGTCTAAAAAAACTTATATTTAGGAACGGAGGGAGTACATTGCAATGGCAGAAGTAGTGTGTATCAAGATTTCCGTTATGGAATCAGCAACAAACTAGAGAATTATAAAATTACATGTGGCCTCTGAACTCACCAGAGGGTGTACTTCATTTCGTGATCTGTAAGTAGAACTGGATTTTTTCATCACTTTCACAAACACCGGAAATTCAGAGCAAATTGCCTGGACTTTCTCTTCAACTTTCTCTCTCGCTTGCCCTTTAGAACTTCCCGTTGGTGTAAAATGTGGCGACGACGCTGTGAAGGTCCCATGAAAATGTTGGACCTAGGAGGTTCTGAACCAACTTCATTCAGCTTGGGAGCTCCATATTCTGAAAAATATCCCTACTTCCTTATGGTGAGCATACAATAACCAAAACTCATATGAAATTATGGCAAATAAAAAATTGCACATGTAACTACAATATTATAACCTGATTTAGCGCAAGGGGGGGATACTGAAGCCATCTTCTTAGCCTTCACACAACATCCTGATAGCCGCCTGGATTTTCTCGTGCCTTGTACCATGATGTCATCGTCATCAGAACTGCTCAACTCAATGACTTGGGCACAGGAACAATTTCCCGTTAAAAAAGATGATGAGGTTTTCTCAAGGATGAAAACTTCGATGTGAGGTTTCCCCTTTTTGAAAACGATGAGGTCATTCTCTTGTATGCGCTGTTTAGACACAAATTCACCCCACCCAGATTCTAAGACTATCTGGTCAGCATCGTGCTTCCTTGCTCGAACACCGTTTATCTTATCCTCGTGGTCTTTGAGTGTAATGTCAGGTTCGAAATGGTCGACAAGTCTCAAGGCGATGTACTGCATAAGCAAAAAAAAAGGGCAAGTTTAAAAAGATGAAGAGGTCCGACGTATAACAAACGCAGACAACGAATCATCTGGAAAAGATTCAACTTACAATACAACTGTCCTTCAATTTGACATTTCTTTTGCCCATGGTTGCCACATGTAGAGGAATTTCAGACCTCATTCTATGAGCTAGTTCAAGTACTTTCTCTGTGCTTTGGTTAGACAACACCCACTTGACAACTTATAGCCAACGTCGGTTGAGGTGTCAACATGTCCAGGGGGATCAGGCACCACTTGTTCTGCACATCAAGCATGTTTTCACAATGATCAGATAAGCATGAGAGAAGTGCATTTTTCAACCTCGAACTCTTGCCCTAGTCTAATTTACAACCCCGAACTTGAATACCATCTAAATTACAACCCTCAACTCTCAAAACCGGTCAGGATTCAACCCTCCCCTCCTTGTTGACCGGTTTTGACCAGTCAACGGGTCCAATCAGCATGCCACGTCAGAAAAAAAATTCAAAATTTCAAGAAAATATAAAAAAATCTGTAAGATCGGGAAAAAATCCGGGAAAAAAACAAATTTCCGAAAAAAAAAGTTTGCGAAAAAATTTCGAAAACTTTTTTCTGTAATTTTAGGAAAAATATTTTTTTGGAAATTACTTTTTCTAGAATTTTTTATTTTTTATTTTACAGTTTTTTAAAAAATTTCTTGGCAATTTGATTTTTTTCCCTGGAGTTTTTTAATTTTATGTATTTTTCGGTTTTTCATGGAAATATTTATAATTTTGTTTCCGGAAATTTGATTTTTTTTATTTTTCCCCGATAATATTGATAATTTTACAGTTAAAACCGGTCAACAGAGAGGGGAAGGTTGAATCCTAGCCAGTTTTGAGAATTGGGAGTTGTAATTTAGACGGTATTGGAGTTCGGGGTTGTATATTAGACCAGGGCAAGAGTTCGGGGTTGAAATATGCACTTCTCTCGATAAGCATTGCAAAAAGCATTTGACTTTATGATGCTGAATCACTTTACCTTTCATTGGCACATGATGATCACAAGAAGCACGGGGAGGAGGAACGGCTCCAAGGATCTTGGGAGGTGGTTCAGAGGAGGATGAAGGATTCTCACGGCCAGATAAATTGGATATATTAACCTTGAAGGTGGAGTTCCCACAATACACAAACATAATCGAGTGACCTTCTTGTATTTCATTTGCATCTACAAACTCCTGCCATCCAGATGTTTCTCCAGATGTAAAGAGAAACATGTTATAGAACATCATAATCTTAACATCGTACGTCCGCCATCAGGAGCTTCAAGCTTGACATGCTCTCTATCGGGGATCATAGTCCTCAGATGGCTCCCAACCTCCGGCGGTATGGGCTGTCCAAGGACAAGGAAGATTCATTTTGGTTAGAGATATAGGATTTGTCACATACAACAATTCATAACAGTAGTAAAGATTTTGGTTACATCGCTTCTGTGCATTTAAAAACTACAATAGGAGTGACGAATAGATCGTGCATCTTACATAATATATAGCTTCTATTCTTGCTAGGTAAGATGTTTAATATCATCCATCGATGAGATATTGCGAATCAACAAAGACCTATCTGTTTATCTCTACATAGCATTTCGTGACTTTGCTGATCCATGATGCCATCGCTCCCAGTCAACCTATATTTTCGCTTAAACAAGTGCCATATAGTATTATTTACAATTCATCTGGATCAGGTAAACCGAGTAATCTCTAGCATAAAGGAACTTACTAAAGGTCCAACACGTGGTACTCCATGATGGACCATTAATTACTTAACTTGAAAAATGCATATCGTTCACATGCCTTGGCCATTTGGTACTTGTAGGATGAATGATACTGGAGTTAGAGCATCTCCAGCCGTTCGGCCCCCCAGGGCGCCGAAAAACTGCGCCGTGTGTTAGAGTTGTGTCGAATATTGTGTACAAGGTAGGTTACAGTTGGATTTGTAGTTGTATTGTGTTTACATAGGATATGGAGTCGTGTCCTAGTAGGACACTTGTATCCTAGGCCTCTCTTATATAGCGAGGGTAGACACACGATGTAACCTATGCCAACATAATAGCACAGTAGCGCAAAGGGGAGCCGGCGGCGTGCCGGGCGCCGGGTGGCCGGTGTGCGGTATTGTGACGGTGTCACGGGGAGGAGCGCCCGTAGTCAAGCCCCAGGGATGTAGCCATATCGGTGAACCTCGTTAACAAATCTCGGTGTCGTGCCTTGTGTGATTGATTGGTCCTCAGATGATCGACGGAGTACATCGAATTTATTCTAACAAGTGGTATCATGAGCTAGGATGTTTAGAGGCTGCATGAGTTGATTAAAGGAAGGTTCGATGTGTTAATTGGTATCGTCTGCACGGAAGTCGCCGTAGAGCAATTGGTGTCAGCGGTTGAAATCAATCGGAAAACACGTCAGGTGAAGGCAATCCCGACGAGGCGTGGAGATCGAATCGTGTGGCAGCAGAACGCAGTTTTCGGCGAAATCGTGCGGTCCCAGAGACCAAGGCGTCTCGTGGGCATGTGCCTAGGGCGTGGCAGGCTGGCCCTAGCGGGGGCTGGCTGGTGCGTGCTTGGAGGGCCAGGCCCTTGTGACCGATGCGGAGCAGAGGTGAAGAGGTACTGTTGACACGTGTTGTGCTGGTGGATCAGGCACGGAAGGAGCTGGCTAGGCTCTGCGTGGAAAATATGCGATGCAGGTTCGATTGAACTTCAGGAGATTTGTTTTGGACAAAAAAGGGACTGAGTCCCTGGAGGAGATGCGTTCTCCTGGCGGCCGTGACACAAGGCAGCAAATCAAATCGGAAAGAGAAAATCTATCAGGGTACACATCCATCAAGGAGAACAGGACAAGGCAAAAGCTAGCATTCGGAGTTGGGCTTGGGAGCAACGCCACGTGAGAAGACCAGAAAGTTTTTTGGTTGGAATTGCTATTAGTACGCGGAGGCTGTTCGTGTACTTGGGAATCACGTTGATAGCTTGGATAATTTTTCGCAGATGGCGCTGACAGGTACCGAGTTTGAGGTGGAGAAGTTCACGGCACTGAAAACCTTGGTTATGGCAGACAAGGGTGAAAAATTTGTCGGCATAACATGGATGCTTGAAGGCGTTGCGGGAAGTCATGTCAGCTGTGATGGAATTATCATGTGATGGATGAAAATTTTTAGAAGACGATTTGGGAGCCTTGAGCGTGTCATTCGGCTGGGTCGGACTGGACAGTCTGACGGGATCGACGCGAGTCGGTTGGTACAGAAGACGGTGGTGGGTTCGGCGAGGACGACATAGGAGCGTGATGCTGATGGTGACCGACTTCTGGGCGTGGAAACACGTGGCGCGGGCCTCAAGGGCTTGTCTGCCCGACAAGGCTATGGCGCGAGGTTGATTCAAGACGGTGCACACGAGAGCTTGAAGTCGGCGAAGGCGAGGGTGGACTGATCATCTACCATGAAGTCATGTTGAAGGTGGAGCTGGATTGAGGGGCTACGGTGTAAGGATCCGTAGAATCGAAGCCTATTCAGCGGAAAAGCGAGTGACACGTAGTTTGGACTGGAGCCCAGTGGTTTGATGGAAGCGTGAAACTCGTCATCGGTCGGTGATGATCGGTGGTACTCTGCAGTGGGGGTTGAGTGGTATGGTTTTGCGACCCTTGAGACTCGACCGGGACAGCGGAGGCTCGACGCGGTAATAGCGGCGAGGCGTGCGCTATGCACGGGGCATGGAGACGGGTCAGGGCTCTGGTGGTCATACATGTCGTGAGACAACTGCGAATTTGACTCGGGATGACTACAAACAATGGTGAAATTCCTTCAAGTTTCAGACAGGCAGTCAAGAAAGGAGCGGTGATGTTGAGTTCAGGTAACGCTTATGTGTGACACCCAATATGTGAGTTGTTCATTTTCACGCAGGTCAGTGATCGGTGTGTGATGGCGTTGACGGATACTCTGGAAGTTGGGAGCACGGACTAGAGTAACAAGGAACTTAATTTTGCTCGAGTGTTGACTGTGGTCAAGAAAAGAAGGGACTACAAGTTGCAGGTGGAGTCATATGGAGTCTTTGGAGTAGCAGCGGTACTCATGGGATAAACTCAAGTCCAATGTACATGGAAGTTTGACACATTGACGAATTCAAGGTGGAGAGTATTCGCCAAGGTGGAGTTTGTTAGAGTTGTGTCGAATATTGTGTAAAAGGTAGGTTACAGTTGGATTTGTAGTTTTATTGTGTTTACATAGGATATGGAGTCGTGTCCTAGTAGGACACTTGTATCCTAGGCCTCTCTTATATAGCGGGGGTAGACACACGATGTAACCTATGCCAACATAATAGCACAGTGCGCTGCAAGGGGAGCCGGCGGCGTGTCTGGGGTGTGCGATATTGTGATCAGGTCACTTGGGAGGAGCGCCCGTAGTCAAGCCCCGGGGTTGTAGCCATATCGGTGAACCTCGTTAACAAATCACGGTGTCGTGCCTTGTGTGATTGCTTAGTCCTTGGATAATCGATGGAGTGCCTCGGATTTATTCTAACACCCTGGGGGCGAGCCGGCGCTACTTCGGCCCCTGAGGCGCCTAGCTCAGTCTAGCGCACTTGACCTTGGCAAACTCAAACGTAGTTCTTTCGCGCCAGAAATAAACGCCATACAATCCGCGATCAAGCGGTGATCGGCGATCGATGAAAAGTTCGCGACAAAAATCAGAACGAAACGCGCATCGACGGCGAGGTCGGCCTCCGGCGTCGGCGTGAGTCGGCGTCTGCTGAGCTTGACGGGGTCTCTATGCTTGGCGGCGTGGCTTCTGCGCTGCGGGCAGTCTCGGTGGCATCATCGGTCGGGCTTGGCGGCGGCGTCGGCGTGTGTGTGGGCGTGGGCGGCGTCGGCGTGGGCGTGGGCGGCGTCGTCGAGGGGAGCTGGTCCAGGATGAGGCCGACATGCGCCCTCGGCTTTTGTCATGCTCGGCTGCCTTGACGGCGGCGCCCTCGACTTCCTCTTCTTGGTGGCGGCGACGAAGCGGTCATGATCGCCCTTGAGGCGGGAACGACGTACTTCTTCGGTGCCATGGCGGCCAGCTGGGAGGCGAGCGGGAGAGAGAATGGCGGGAGGAAAAGAGAAAAACGAAGGGAACTGGGGGAAGAGGCGCTCGGCTCACCGGCGAAGCGGACCCACGCCTTTCGCTTGTCTTGTGGCCTTGGTTCTGCCTGGGTCCTTGGCACCAAATTCGCCCGAGCCGCGAAAACGGGCTTCGGGGGAGGGCAACTGGGCGTTTTCTCGGCCTTGGTAGCGGCAAAAAGCGCTGAGGGAGGGCCTGTTAGGAAGCAGTGGAGATGCTCTTAAGACCAGAGCCAAACGTTTCTTTCGAGTCAGAAATTTCAACACCCGGACACCACCCTTCCTCCCCAAAAATAACCTAACCGAAACAGTTGAATCGTCGATCTTGCGCACACACGTCACAATGTAAGCTAAGATATAAAACAAATTGCATCAAGGTGTGAACGAGGGAGCTACAAAACCCGCCAATTGCATCAGGGTGTGAACGGGGGAGCTACAAAACCCGCCAATAATAACCTAACTGAAACAATTCTATCTTGGATCTGCGCGCACGGCAAAAATGGAGCTACGAAACGAAACCAATTGCACATTCTTTTGGAGCTTCCAGCACCTCAAAACCTCAAATTGGAAGGAATCAATGCGATGGAAGGGAAGGGAAGGGGATAAATGAGCGGCCCGGGACTAATTGAAGGGGATAAATGGAGCTCTCACCGCGTGGTCGCGAAGCCCTCTCGAGGCGGACGATGACGAACTGCTTTTCGCCGCCGGGCGCCAGCGTGGTTCCAGAGAAGTGCCGACTCAAGACGCCAGCAGTCCTCGCAGATCGCCGTCGCCGTCGCCGTCGCCGCCGCTCGACCTGCCACATGGATAGCAAGTAGCGGTAAGAAGCAATCGGGAGAAGGGAGACGTTTTTAGCCTGCCCGGTACTAATCGAGGATGATCTGAGTGGTGGCTACCTGCTGGTGCTGGGTTGACCCCGGCCATCGATCGCCGCCGCCGCCGCCGGCGAGGTCGGTGTGGAGCGTGGAGAGGCTGAAGAGTGAGTGTGAGTGTGAGTGCGAGTGGGGAGGCCGAGCGTCGACGCTCCGTGTGTGTGGTGTGTTACTGTGTACACTTCTTCTTCGGTACAACCCCCCTGGACACATCAACGGTCGATATTAGAAGATACCCCTTCGTGAGGATAAGTGAGTAGGGGTAGGATGGGAAATTTAGTTTGGGGCGGCGTACCGCGGCGTAGCGAGGTGCATGACCGTACGTGGCTATATACGGCCCATCATGACGCCGTCACGTGGGCGGTGTACGCAGCGATGTGAGGAGGAGGGCGGGCCACGTGTACTAACCCTAATTAGATTAATACATTAATCCGGCGATGCACGGCGTGCGAAGCCATTAATGCCGGGCGTTGATGAGAGACGTCCTGTCGGCGGCGTCGGTCCATGGGCGGCGCCGATTCTACGCCACCGCCTGACGCCCGCTGCAAGACGCCACCGCTTGACCGCCACAAGACGCCGACGCTGGCCTCCTGCGCCTTTGATATTTCGGCATTAACGCCGCCATTGCCGATTCGCACGCCGCCGCCGGGCCTTCGCTTTGACCGCTGCTGGCCCGGCATTGATCGCCCGGCACCGACCCCGCCCACCACGCCTATAAAGCGCCGCCTCGCCCGCCCATGCTCTCACACCGCCCTCGCCTCCCCTCTCCTTCTCCCCCTGCCGCCGGCGTCGCCCCTCTTGCGCCCTACCTCTCCCTCTTGTCGGCAATGGCCCGCTCCACCTTGACCCTCGAGGAGGCGGAGGAGCTCGCCCACTTCGTCATCCCTGCCGCTCTCGACGTGCGCCTCCCGGCGAGGTGGCGCTCGAAGGCCGACGGCAAGCGTGTTGCTGGCACTGTGCCCGACGCCGGCACTCCACCTCTTCGCCCGTTGCCGTCGGCTGTCCCGGCGCGCCTCTCACCGGGAGCTCGCCGACCCCAAAGACGCCCCCAACAACGCCGTGGCGCGCACCACTCGCCGACGACCACCTGCGCCGCCTCCACGTCCAGACGCCCGGCCCGCCCGGACGAAAACACAACGGCAGCGGCGGCATCAGCCTCGACGGCGCACGCTCGAGGAGGTCGCTGCGTCATTGCTGAGCGGCCGCCGGCGCCGTGCTCCGCTCACCGGGCACGGCTACACGCTGTCCGCTGGCGAGGCTCGGTCCACTACTGCGAAACCGTGGTAGCGCGCATGAACGCTCGGCCCGCTGACGCCGCGGCGGGCCTCGCCGGTGATCATGGCGTTAATCCGCTTCGGCATAAGCGGCGATCGTCGCCGACGCTTGCTGGATCGCCGCTGGGTCCAATGGCGCCCCGCTTTCAGAGCCGGGCGCCGAATTCGGCCGAGGCGTTGCCTGGCGAGTACAAAGGTTGTGGCGGAGGCCCCGACCCATAGGACATGCCAGGCTACCTGACGGCGATCCGGGAGTCGGAGAACGCGCCGATGCCGCCGCCCCTCGTGTAGGAGTACATGCAGTTCGCCCCGGTCGCCGTCCACCCAGAGGACCCGCCGGACTTCCCCCGCTAACACGCCATTGGTACGACTCGGTGGCTCGCCCGGCCGCGCCAGGCCAGCGCCCGGTGGTGGACCTGGACGACAGAAGACATGCGGCATTTACTTATCGACGACGCAAGCGACGGGCTCTACGACGAGATGTACTTTGGCGGCGTTGAGGACGAGTAGTTTAGTTTAGGTTATTTTCGAAATAACGTTTAGTAATGTTTAATTATTTTTCTAATGTTGTTTAGTTTAATCAAGTTTAATTTTTAGTATTATGTAAAATATTTATGAAAACTATGATGAAATATCGAGTGTGTTTGCATGGTTTTAAATTATTATTTGCAAATTGAATGTTCGAATTAATACTATTATGTTTGCAAAAAAAGTTTGAAAAAATGAGTAATGTTGAATTGAAAAAATTATAAAAATGAAACAAAATAAATAAAAATGAAGCAATAAAAATATTAAATAATATTAGCAAAATAGATAGAATGAAAATAAATTTTTAAAAAATGAGTTAAACTTTGAATGCAAAAAATATATAAACATTAGGAAAGGAAATAAAAAAAGCGACACAAAGGTGGAAAATAAATAATAGTAACAAAAATAATGAAAATGTTACATTAAAAAATTAAAATTAAAACAGAAGTAATGTTGAACTGAAAAAATTATAAAAATGAAACAAAGTACATAAAAATGAAGCAATAAAAATATGAAATAATATTAGCAAAATAGATAGAATGAAAATAATTTGTTAAAACAAAAATGAGTTAAACATTAGGAAAGAAAATAAAAACGTAACAAAGGGCGTAGAGGGGCGTTGTGGGCCGGGTGGGCCGCCTTTGAGAAGGCCAGACGGGCGGTGATGCAGTATGAGGCGCGAGGCGGTGTCTTGCCCGTGGTTTTAGTCCCATCTCGCCCGTGGAAGGGTGCCCTGACCGGCTTAAATAGGCGGTTCTATGCACCCTAGCAGATAAGATAGTTACTAAAAATATGGATTGACTTTGCACTGCCCGGGCAGCGCTACCGCCGCTGCCCGGACAGTGTTACACTGTCCGGACAGCTGTGGTAGTGTTACCTGAGCATTGTAAACTCAAATCATATATTTACTATCTATCTTATTTTTGATAGTTTAGCACTTTACGCAAGTTTGTTTCATTAATACCTACATTTTTAAAAAAATTGTCACACCTGATTTAAATTGGGTTTATTTGAAGTTTGTCGGAAAAAGCTCCTTTTCGAACGGGGCCTTTTCTCCTACCCGAACGGTGTCCGGATAACGAGGTCGATTTTTTGACATCTTCAGAATGGCCTGAAATTTTACATGTGAGTCGGTATGCCCACTCCCACACGGAATCCAATAAGTGAGCGTATTTCGAAATGAAGAGCACGTTGCTTCACGTCCGGTCAGTGTTTTAGGATTTTTGACCAAAAAAATTATAGAAAATTCTAAAAGTGGCAAAAAGCCACGAAACTTGTCATGCATCCTAGTCATGATGATACAACATTAGAGAAAAAAATTGGGCTCATTTGAAGGATGTCGAAAAAAAACTCATTTTCGAACGGGGCCTTTGCTCCTACCCGAACGGTGTCCGGAGAACGAGGTCGATTTTTTGACATCTTCAGAATGACCTGAAATTTTGCATCTGAGTCAGTATGCCCACTCCCACACGGAATCCAATAAGTGAGCGTATTTCGAAACGAAGAGCACGTTGCTTCACGTCCGCCGGTGTTTTACGCTTTTTTGACCGAAAAATTATAGAAAATTCTAAAAAGTGGCAAAAAGCCACGAAACTTGTCATGCATCCTAGTCATGATGATACAACATTAGAGAAAAAATTGGGCTCATTTGAAGGATGTCGAAAAAACTCATTTTCGAGCAGGGCCTTTGCTCCCTACCCGAGCGGTGTCCGGAGAACGAGGTCGATTTTTTGACCTCTTCAGAATGGCCTGAAATTTTTCAGCTTATTAACAAATATTAATGAGTTTATTGGTATAACTAATAATTTGGAAACGACCGTTCATAAAAAACACTATTTCACATAGAATTTATTATAAGTAGTTAAACTAAAAACACTAGTTAATACAGAATTTATTAAGTAATTATATTAAAAAGAGTACTTAATGCAGAATTTATTTCGTATTGACATTATACGTAAGAAAACTTTACTATTGTTATTTCTGCGCGAATTGACGAGCTGATATAAAAAAATAAGATAGTAATAATGTCAGTTGACTTTAGTTAAAGTCATATGACATTATTACTATCTTATCTAATAAATCACTCAAAGGCGGCTATATAAGATTCCTCCACCGGAGTCCAAACGAAATGAAACCTTCGGGATTGATCATGGCGACTCCCACCTCTCCCCCTCTCTCCCTCCCACCCTCCACCTGCTCCACCCACAACCATGGCGATCTATAGTCTGATTCAAGATGGAAGGCCTCTTGCATTGGGACTTTTCCCTGGGCTTAGCCCTGGCAGATTAGGTGAGAAAAAAGTTTGGTTCTACGGTGCATTTCTCCCCCTCTCGCGACCCCAAGGAGTTTTTCCTTGTGGTTACTTTCTCTTCTGCCTCCTTCCCACTAATGGAAGAATCTGTGGGTCTTGCACTCCAATGTTGCATTGGGGGTTTTCATGTTGGATTCCAAGTGCACAAGATTAATCCCTGAGCTTTTCGTTTCTCGGTGGCCAACAACAAGGTGGGACATTTCATTTACGGTCCCAAGGACCGAGTGTGGCCGGATTTCATTTGCCACTTTCATCTGTTCAATGGCCGTTTCAATCGTACCCCATCGTCCACTTTTAGTTGGCATGCAGATGCAGTATTACCAGAGCTAACTGCCCGACATCCTTTGTCTATTAAGTCAAATTTGGATTTTCTCAAATCGGGTTCTTCGTTTTCGGCATCTTCCATGGTTGAGCTTAGCAAATTTGATTTGAAACCCATTGATCATATGGTTTTCTCCAACTCTCACGATCATGAAGCTTCGACATCCTCTACTCAACGTCCGGGCATTCCAATTCATTTTGGCGCTTTTTTGGCAACAGACCATTTGACCCCGGTTATTGAGGAATCATCTTCATTATCTTTAATGGAGAAATATACTCGTCAGGCGCATTTGGAGGAATCTGGTGATATAGAGTTTCTCCGTTTGGGCAGTTTTAAGTGCCCCATTAATAGGCCTTATCCTCAAGCGCCACAATGTTTTCTCAAATCGGCTTTCAAATATGCCCCAGCCCACTCTCTCTGGCCTCCTTGCTTATCGGCCCATTATAAGATAGATTGGGCCCAGGCAGGATATTCCGAGGAAGATATTGATCTGATTAACGATAATTGGGCAGTTTTATGTTCTCGCTGCCTTCAATGGGGGCACAAAAAGATTAATTGCCCGGCTAGAGTGATTTGTATCCACTGCTCCACTCCTGATCACAAGGCAAGAAATTGCCCCGCGCGGATTCCCATTGAATACTATGGACCAAACATGGCAGTCAACCCGCCCAATATCAATCTATCCAAATTTCCTCCGGCCGCTGCGATGCACCGCAAGAAACCCAATTCTAAATCGTACGTTCGTTGTGAGACTTGTGGGTACTATGACCACGTGGCGAAATCTTGTCGACGGAAGCGGTGGCTCGAGCGATGGAAATGGATTCCCAAAATCCCGCCTAATGCCCAAAATACCCCTCACGCTTCCGCTTCTGCTCGGTTTCCTCAACCGTCACTGCCCTCTGCCTGCCAGTCGCCACCTCTGTCACACCCGACACCCAAGATGCTCTCCCTCTGCTCCTCCGCCATGGCGAACTACCCCCTTAACCCGGTGCAGTTCCTGCCGCCGGGCTTCGCCGTCGAATCGAGGCCGGCCGATCGTGTCGTCCGCAGTGGGATGGTGGTTGGCCCCATTCCGCCGCTCAACCACGACTACTTGGCCATTGCGGAGACCAGCGAGTACGCCCCGCTCCGTCGCCCGTCTTTGCCATTAAATCGGGCTATCCAAGGTTTGCTCCATGAGGCTCAGCTTTTCACCACTGAAGTAAGTGACCATCCCTTTGGAATCGAAATCTTTGGATTTGTGGACTCCTTCATCCGTGATACTGCTGTTGCCACGCCATTAGAACTTGAGGATGAAGATCTGCTAATCACCTTTGTACCTCACCATGAAGCACGCAATCGCCGTACCACCACATTTGGTCCAGAGATATGGCTCATATAATTTGGGTTTCCTTATGATTACCAAACGGATTATTATGTCAATAAGTCTCTTGATGGTTTTGGTGCTCTGGTCTCCTGGTACAATCCCCGCCAGGATCGTCGTTTCAGGTTGCTTAGGGCACGTGTCTTTGAACACAGAGACTTGTGCCCAAAAGTTTTGTTGTGTGGCAGCTGGGTGGTGCGCGGCCTTGGGACAGTTCAGATCATGATCCTCGGGAGCAATGACTGGAACAGGCTCCTTCACGAGGTGCTGCCGTCGGCGAGGCCGCCGCTGAAAAGACGGAGCCCACATCCTCGCTTTGGTCCTCATCTCGGCAATGGATCGGTTGTACCAACAGCAGTGCATAACTGGTTAGTGCAGAATGCAGCTCCCCCCAATGGCGCCCCGAATGTACCAGATGCTCAGAATAACCAAGATAATGGGGGATGGGGAGCATGGCCTGCCCCTCCTGCTCCACCTTTGCCGCAACTGCCACCTTTTCTCATGAACTTTCAAGCTTGGCTCGCTGCCCAGGGTCTGCAGGTTCAGGATGGCATTGTTCCTGAAAACAATGTCACGGATAATGCATTACAAGCTTGGCATGACTCGATCACGAGCTCTGATGACACTGACTCAGCTCATTCCGTTGATATGATTGTGATCAATGCTCCAGATGTGCCTCAGACTCATGAGGATGAAATCATAGTTTCTGTCGAAGTCCGCAGTCAGGGTCTGCGCTTTGGTCTGTCTGCGCAAGGTGATATGCTCATGTCTCTCCTGTTGAACAACTCTGTCCCTCGCCAGCAACTAGATCCAGCCATGTTCTCGGTTCTGCGTCCACTTGTGGCTACTTTTGGACCATGGGCCTCGGGTCTTGGCTTCAGGCAGGAATCTGTTCAGGTGGAACTGCAAGTGACACTTTCAGAGGGCTGCATTCAATTTACTCAAGCTCAAGTGATGGCTTCTACCGCTCGTGCAAGTCTCGATCAGTTAACGCCTCCACTGCCTCTCCTCGAACCAAATGTGCATTTGGAGGAGCTTACCAACTCGGTGATGAGCACCCTCATCGCCTCTGCTCCCACTCCCTACCCCACTTGAATCTGCGATTATGCATGCCCACCATGCCAAATTTGTCAATGTCTGCTGAGGCTTCTTTGGCGCTGCCTAGTGAGACTTCTCTAGCTGAAGCTCCTCTTTTGATGCCTGAGGAAGGATCAAGCTCTATGCCTACCACTGCAACTACTCTGAAGCAACGCAAAGGCAAGATGCTGGCCCCGATTGATACTGCTACTCTGCGCAGAAGCAACAGAACCAACAAATATGATGGCTTCCGGGTTTCTGCTACGTCTGAAGCATGCCCTGTCAAGTCCAAGGTCAAGCCTCGCGTTGTGCCTGCTGCCCTGATGATCTCTAAAGATGACAACTCTGCTGCACCCACTCTGGCGGTCCCTAACACTGATGATACACTTCCAGATGTGCCTCCTCCAACTCCCATCGCCACGCTACAGGCCATTGGTACGGATCTTTGCGCCGTGCCTGCTGAAGAGCTTACTGCCTCGGCTCTGTCCGAAGATTAGGCGACTTTTATTTCTGTCCTGTTTCTGCAGTTATCTGAAACTTGGTCTTTCCAATGCTTTTGCGTGACTGGAATGTACTTTGCTGGAATGTTCGCGGTCTTAATGCGCTTGAAAAACAATTAGCGCTTGGTAATGCGATTCGATCTAGTGGATGCGATGTGATTTGTCTTCAGGAGTCTAAAATGCCCTCGTTTGATGCTGCTACCTTAAAATCCTTATGCCCCCGACGTTTTGATCAGTTTGCGTTTATCCCTTCGATTGGCGCTTCTGGTGGCTTCATTACGATTGGAATAGCAGCGTTTTCACGGGCCGGGTCTTCTTGTCTGAGAGTTTTGCGTTAGGCGTAGAGCTCACTTCTACGCAATCCAATCACTCTTGGAAGTTAATCAATATATACGGCCCTTGTCAAGGTGAGCTTCGTGTGGCATTCACCACTTGGCTTTTTGAGCTGGATATCCCTAGTTTTGAAGATTGGCTTATTCTTGGCGATTTTAACTATATCCGATCACCTGACAATCGCAACAAGCTGGGAGGCAATGTACAAGATATGTTCACCTTTAATGATTTCATACGTGAACAAAATCTTGCTGAATTGCCAATCAAAGGGAGAGCGTATACTTGGTCCAATATGCAACATCAACCACTTCTGGAACAGCTCGACTGGTTTTTCACCACACTGCACTGGACGCTCTCTTTTCCAAATACTCTGGTAAACCCGTTGGGGAAGCCCGTCTCTGATCACACCCCCTGTAATGTGATCATCCAAACGACCATCCCAAAAAGCAAAATTTTCAGGTTTGAAACGTATTGGATCGCTCACCTGGTTTCATGGAGGTGGTGGAAAAAGCTTGGAAAAAACCTATCAAACATAACAAACGCTCCAACCAGGCAGCGATTATTGGGCAGAAACTCAAGTCTGTGAGATATGCTCTCAAACATTGGAGTAAAAAGATATCCCGCCTATCTATTGCCATTGAAAACACTAACAAAGCCCTCCTAGATTTGGACAACATTGAAGATCGCCGGCATCTTACTACCCCCGAACGAAATTTTCGCAGTATTCTTAAAAAACACCATCTGAGGCTCCTTCAATATCAAAAAGACTACTGGAGAAAATGCTGCACCATTTGTTGGATTCAGTTTGGAGATGAGAACTCCAAATTTTTTCAAACTGTCGCTACTGAACGCTACCGGAGGAATTGCATCAGTTATCTTAAATATGCGAACGGCGGGATTGTGGACGATCATGCTGGAAAAGAATCTATCCTATTTGAGGCCTTTAAGGCTAGGATGGGACAAGCTAACCCTTTGCCCATGAAATTTAACTTAGATCGTCTGCTCAAAGATGAAGAGATCTTCACCAATCTTGTGGCCCCGTTCACACATAAGGAGATTGATGATGTTGTGGAGGCCATGCCACCTGACCGCGCCCCAGGCCCTGATGGCTTCAATGGGGCCTTTCTGAAAGCCTGTTGGCCTATCCTCAAAGAGGATTTTTATCTTTTGTGTGATGAGTTTCATCGGGGAGGCCTCAACTTGGAAAGTATCAATGCTGGCTATATCACGTTGATCCCCAAAACGAATTCACCTGACACGGTCAACGATTTTCGGCCCATAACGCTCCTGAACTGCTGCCTTAAACTGATCACTAAAATATTTGCCGATCGCCTCCAGAAAATTATCCTCAGCCTGGTACATCAAAATCAATATGGTTTCCTCCGTGGACGATCCATTCATGACTGCTTGGCACAGGCCTTCGAAAGTATATACACCAATGTCAAGCTTCAAAGAGAGAAATTGTACTCCTGAAACTTGACTTTGCCAAAGCCTTCGACACAATTGAGCATTACGCTATGCTTCTAATCATGAGGAAAATGGGCTTCCCTTCTAAATGGCTCACTTGGATGGAAAACATCTTCTCTTCTGGCAAGTCCTCTGTGCTCCTAAATGGTGTACCTGGTCGGCAATTCTCTTGCAAGTGTGGTGTGCGCCAAGGTGATCCCATGTCTCCCCTCATTTTTGTCATCGCAGCCGACCTCTTGCAATCGGCCATCAATGAAGCGCTTGAACAAGGTTTAATAAGCCACCCCATCCCTCCCAAGGGCAATGCATTACATATCATGTTAAAAACAATGCCTATAGCGCCAAGAAATATATATATTATGTATAATGTAAAATTTGTATGTCGCATATCATATTAAGAACAACGAGTATAGTGCCAACAAATATGACATAAGTAAACACCGATTACAAGTCTCCCGTATCGATGTAACGAAACAAATATGTAAGTACTATTCTTTAAGACAACCAAATAAATCGTCAACTGTAATCAGAAGTTGTTCTTTTTATTCAAACATTTCTTTGCTATGATCATCATGCCATGTTCCTGCATAGAAAGATTTTAACATACATCAAAATTCTGTAAAGTATTAACTAAACAAGAAAAGAACGTTAATGAAATGGTGTGCACATACTTTGGATTCTGAGGACAATTGTTTTTGAAATGACCTTTTCCTCTGCATAAACTGCATAGACGTACAAGAGGTTTCTCATCAAAACCTTTGGGTCTACCGTTTGTAGTCACGCCAGGTTCCTTACCACGGCCTTTGTTATTCTGCCCTTTCGGTGCTCCTTTCGTATTGATTTTTTCTGGATCACCAACAAAAACATGATTTTGATTCGGCACAAATGCATCATCATGTGCAACTCTATGCCGTCTCACATAATCGTCCTCCTGAACATCCTTGTTTGCTATCACATCCTCCAGAGCTGCCTTCAGTTTATCAAATAGAAATGGTTTATGACATGCCGCATGATTTGCTTCCGCAGACAAAATAGTCAAATCACTGTACTTAGTTCTCTCCTCAGTACCTGCCCATCCCCATGCGAAGAGATCGCTAGTGCATTTCACGAGCAGTCCACCTCTAGCATTCTTGCTGAATCTTCGCAGCACTAAGCACCTGTGTAAGTCCCGCACGTTCAACCTGGCTAAAACATAAAGAACATGCTTGCATGGAAGACCTTTACATTTCATACTATCACAACTGCACTTCACCTGCTTTCTTCTGAATTACTAGGTGTATAGTCCACTTTGAATCTCAGTTGCACATTATTTTTCCATGCCACTATGAATCTCCTAGTGACGGCTCCACTCGGCCTATCTATGATCTCAAGATCCGCTGCCTTCTTCATTTCTTTACGCAAGAGGTAAAAGTTCACCGCAGTGAAGTCACGGGCAGCGGCTTTTTCAATGCATTTGAACTCGTCGAGTCTTTGCTACAGGAGTGTCTATGTGGACATGCAATGTCGTGTGACTCGTTCTCACGGAGCCGAACAATGCAGTTCTCATAATGCACAACCATATCAACAATTGTCATGCCAGAGTCAAGATGCATATGAAGGCAAGAGTTCAGACTCTCGCTCCTCTGGTTACTCCGCATACCAAGGAAGAACCCACCGTGAGATATGACGCAGTCCAAAGCCTTTTCTTCCGGTACATCCCACGCAACCATGTTTCAGTTTTCTCCGACTCCCATTTAGCTCTAAAAGCTGCCCATCTCGCCTCAAACTCATCATGTGTAGTGGCATAATAAATAAGAGACCTGAACTCCTTAAGGGACTTGTGGTGGAGGTGTTTACGCATGTTTTTCTCAATATGCCACGAACAAAGTCGATGCCACACGTCAAGAAGGACCTTCCCGACGGCCCTTATCATGGTTGCGTCTCACAAGAATTACAGACCTCGGCTTCTTCCTCGACAATGAGCTTTAAGAAGGTATGCAACACCCAAACGTATGTATCCTCCGTCTCATCTCGACACAACAACAGCACAACCGAACACAAGTGGTGCAACGATGATTGTTTAGACCAACAAAAGGTATGAATGACATTCCGTACCTATTCATCTTGTAAGTGTTTGTCAAGACGATTACATCACCAAAGTCAAGGTAATCCCGACGTGATCGAGAATCACACCGTAACATGTTCTTGACTTTCCTTCTGCGTCAACAATGTGCTCAAAGAAAAAGTCTGGATCCCTTGTCTTTCTCGTCATCATGATACCAATCGCAGTGTCCGCATCACCCTTTGCTAGAAACTTCATTTTCTCCCTATAACACAGGTTATAAAGCTTCCTCCTCCCGAAACCAGCCCGTGCATATGATCCATACCTACTAAACGGTTGTCATAAATCCAATGTTTTTTGAGCCCAGCACTTGCCATTGCTAAGATCTCGAAGCTTCCGTATTCCTTTATCTCGATTATGAGATCGAGAAGATATATAACTTCATCTGGTCTAGCAAGAGTGTGACTATGATCATCGCTAAAACTGCCGACATACCAAATGGAGGGCTCTCTGTCAACCTTCCACGCTTAGATGGGCCTCACAATAGCACCGAAGTCTCCGCTCTCACTGCGCTTCTTCCCTTCCATGGTACAAAACTTGGCCTGTCGTTTCCCATACCTTGAACAGAGAAACCTCCTCAACCGCCCTCGTAAGGCCGATACCCTTACTATATTTCAAGTTGTCCTTCCCTAATGCTGAAGCCATACTTTTTCGCATAGTCGTTATAGAAATCATATGCCTCCTCGTCTGTCACGAACGTCCCGGACATCACCGTCAATGCCTGTCCAAAGGATTCTTGCGGTATTCATCGTACCCAGGTCAAAATTGCACTCATCACCATCAAGCATCATCATTGTTTTCGCTGCGCCACCATCCTCTTCACGAAAAAAGTACAAACAACCGTATATGTCGTAAGTAGTTGTATAAGGACTATCATATGTATTCACTTTCCACTACTTACTTTGCTCGAGCTGTCATTATAAGATGCATCGATATCGTTTTCGTCATTGGCATCATTGAAAAAATTCCACTGATAGTACCCTTCCACTTCCATCTGCGCAAATTGTAAATATGATATGTAAGATTTGATGCGTATTTAATTTCACTTTAAAATAACCTACATAAATCTAAACCTACATGGCTTCCGCTTTCAGCATATGAATCATCTACATCCATATCCTCAGTGTCATCATCCCTCCTATCTGTGTACGATCAAACATGTTATTGTCATCGCGCATGCTTGTATTTAATATGGTTGAGAACATGCAGACCACTTACATTGCCAATCGTAAGACTCATCCAAACTCATATAATTTTCGCCGTCATGTTCGCTCTTCATCCAATGACAATGATTCGTGCTCGCCATCGCCATCGTCACCGCCATATCCTATTTCAGCCTCAATCTATACACGTTCATATATAATTAAATATCCATTCAAACATCACGTAACATCTTCTCAATTAAAATCCGTTCTTAAATTACTATGCCAGCGCCTCGCGTACCTTGTTGCCTTTGTCAGACATGAGGTGGTTGTCGCCGGATACGAGCTGACGGCGGCGGAGGCGTCTGCCCGACCGAGGCGGTTGTCGGCGTAGCGCACAACGCGTACGTTTTTTTCCGTCGGCCAGGTACTGCCGGAGATGGCGGCGGCGGCGGCGCGAGAGGAGGCGGGTGAGGCGTCTTGAGGATAGGGTTATCGTTTTTTTTAATCACTCGGGCGTATGCAGCGGGCGCGGGCAGGCGTGCATGCGTATGCCAGACGGGCGGACATGGGCGGCGTCTGATGACGTCTGACGCGACAGCGCTGTACGGCGACGTATGGCGGGCGGGTATTTTTATACGGCGCGTGAAAATGACCGTCCCTACCCTTTATACGTTTTTTGGGGGGGTTGTACCAAGACCACCAGATCGTGTACCCAACGCGGCTGCTCTTCCGGGTCGAGACGTGCGATAACTCTCTCATCAATTATCACCCACTTGCACCGCAAAATGGATGTGGACTTTGTACTTCTTCTTTTTCTTTCTCAAAGAAAAAGTACTACTAATACTTGTAACAGCATTAGAATGTGTGATTCTATCGGAAACCATAATCATTTTGGTTCTTAGCCCCCTTGATTTTGGATAATCTTATAATCATAGATTTGACTAGTAGGGCATCCTCCTCGCCCGGCGGCTGGAACCCTAGCTTGTGCCGTCACCCTCCTCCCCCCTCGCCTCCCCCTTGCCGCCGCGGGGCAAAACCCGGTCGGTGTAGGCAGTGGCAGGGCCTTCTTTCTCTCATATGGTCGCGGCAATGACGCCGGACGGCCGTCACGTGGCGTGGGTGTTAATGGCGGCGGCGATGGTTTGGCACAACACGGGTGGCGGGGCTACACGCTCCGATCTTGCGATGAGATCTGCGGCGGGTGGTATAAATGGTGGTGGCGGCAGTGCACAGGGGGGCGGAGGGCGTCGGTGCAGGGCCGTGTGTGGGCATCTTGCCGGTGCTAGTGTGGCTGGCAGCTTGCACCCATGTTGGCCGTGGCGGCCTGATTTGGATAGGCCATATCCGGTGCCCAGCGCTGCAGTTGGCCCAGGGCTTGTCACCGGCTGCGGTGGTTGCCCCTGGCATGGGCATTGCTCTGCTCTAGGTCTGTCTGTGCTATGGTGGCACCTCGGTGGGTACATCGGTTATCGGCTGATCGTGACAACTTTAAGCGGTGGCGTCTTGTGGCCGGGTCCAAGTGGTGGTGGCTCTCCCTTCACCTAGATCCGGGCCAAAGGCGCGGGTTTTCGCGCGGAGAGGGCCAAGTCCTGGGCCTCGTGCTCGGGCGGACCAGAGTGACGCCCGAGATTAGTCGGAGCTCCCGCTCCGGGTAGGTGATGGTGGGCGCAGTCCAAGGTGTGATGTTGGTGGTGGTCGGATTTGCGTTGCGTCGATGTGCGGATAGTCTCCGGTGGCAATGGAGATCGTGTCATGTGAGCTCACTTGGCAGGGGCTCGGGGTGTTGGGAAACATAGTAGAAAAAAATTGCACCTACAATCACCCAAGATCAATATGAAGATGCATAACGGGTTGGGATCACGATCGTTGCCGTTACCAAGTTGCAGCGAAAGAAGATAGTGTCGGTGTACATCGTACTTGGAGTCCCTCGAACCGTAGATGAACGATCCCTCGTACCGCCCACGAACAGTCCATTGAACCGAAGATCAAAAGCACGACCTCTCTACTTGGTTGCAAGCGTGCAGCCTTCACGATCTGGCAACGCTTCACCGTCCAGAGCTAATCTTCGCTGGATAATTAGAGGAGATTAGAACCACACGGGGCTTCTAATTAAGAGGATAGAAGGATTAGCCACGCTCTAATTAGTCAACTAGGACCAACTAAAACATGAATTAGAAGAACTAGAGGAAGATCCAAAGCTTATGTATCCAATAGAGCAGAAATCTCTAGTATATATATGTTGGAGGAGTAGGAGAGGGCAATATTATTTGACTGAGATTTAGCAATATTATTTGATAAATAGCGTTGGAGATACCCTAATAACCACTACAAATGCTTAAAACAAGGCTCGCTGGACGGAGGAAATGAATTGTGAAGGGAATCAAGTCAGGAGTGATATTAGCGTTCGAGTTGGCCGAAGACTATTAACCGTTACCAAAAAAAAAACTATTCACTGTTGCATGCTGGATTAGGCCGCACACAATTAGGTAACCATGACGAGAACGAAAAGTCCCCAATTTTTATGACTGTTGCCTTGGAAAATACAGTCTAGTTCTGGTTCATGCTCCTGAATTATTATGAATGAAAATTCTCCAAATGTTTTTCACCCGCAAAAAGAAAGAATTATTATGTTTTCTTTTTCATTCCGACAAAGTCTACTACTCCCTCCGCCCCATAATATAAGAGACGGAGGGAGTACGTCGATGGAGGCCAGGTAGCCGGCCTATTGGGTCTCGGCGCTGGGGGACTCCCAGGGGTGCGAAAGGTGGGACCTTTCCGCTTGTCTCTTTGGTTGGGCTAGCGGCAGGTCTCGGGTGAGGTGGTGTCAATGTCTTGGATGCCGGCGCGGCGGCCCTGGTGGTGTTTGCGCGGTTCTCTCGGGCTGAGGCCGTTGCTTGGTGCTGCCCGGTAGCCATGGCTGTGTGGGCGGCATGGTTGCCGGGGTGTGACGTTCGGTGGTGGTGAGTTTGGCCGGGGGTGAAAACCTGTTCTATCTTCGGACGGACCAGCGGCGGCAACTTGTTCCCTTCTTGAAGGCGTCGTCGCGGCTCTCATTGCCCGTCGTGCGGCTTCGGGGAAAACTCCAATCCTTGATTGGGCGGTGGCGGCGCTCCGGTGTCGTATCCTTCCTGAACGCGCCGCCTTGGAGCCCACGGTTCGTCATATGCGGCTTCATCTCTTCGCGGTGGTAGTGCTAGGGGTGGTGTTGCCGCGCTCAGCGCCTATGTATCATGCCTTGGGTGTGGTTGTGTTGGCGTGCGTCTGTATCGGGTTGTTGAGATCGTGCTTTATATATAAAGCGGGGCGAAAGCCTTTTTCGGTTAAATGTAAAACGCTTTTGTCGAGTAGAAGAGGATGTATTCCATTTCATATTTTCTCTTTGTTTTTGTTTATCCACGAGAAAAAAATAGAAAAATAAGAAGGAAAAAGCAAGTCCAAAGTCGAAAGAAGTTTTTTTTTTGTTTTGTTTTTTTTTTTTGCCTGTCGCTCCTCTGACTCTCAAGTAGCAGAGCGAGGCAGCCGAGTCAGGGAACAGGCCGCGCGACGACAGGAAGCTGCCGCGGAGCGCAAGACAGCGCCGGTGAAGGTCGACGTCCGGCGGCCACGCTTCCGCCTTGCGCGGCCAACGGCCATCGTCACGACGCGCAGGGCAGCCCCATTCCCAAATTGACGCCAGAGTGAGTACCTAGGGTTTGCTGTCTTCTTTTCTAGTCCTGTTATTCCCGTGTTAAATACCAAAATTACCGTATCGATTTTGTACAATTTCTGCTTCAAATTTGATCCAACCGGGATTAATCGGACTTGTCGTCTCGGTCCCAAAAGATTGGGCTTCGTTGCAATCTCTACTAGTAGCTCCAAACTTGACACATCATACATGAATGTTAGCTAGTTAGCAGGAGGCAGATTGAGAGATTTCTGATTACAAAGGAAGAAGCTTCCAACACCAATGCAGAGATTTTGCCCGGCAAAAGAAAAAAAGCAGAGATTTCAGCTGGAAATATCGATTACTGTCCGCCCAACACAGTTTGTGTGGGGGAGGCCAAGTTGCTTTGGCATTGATGAAAGCAATAGGAATACATAGCTATCAGCCTTTTATCTCTGAAGAGAAGTTTGGTTTGACACAACAGCTCAGGGCCTTTAACATCAATGCATAGTCAAATTAACATAATAAGATTCAGCAATTATATATCTAGATTTTCCAATGAAGAAAGATCCAAAACGAAAATAGCCGCGACAGAAAATCTGAACTCATTTTATCGAAACCGTTGTAGGCTTGTAGCTCTCAGCTGTTCATAGAGAAAAATGCTTCTTTTACAGCCATTACTTCGCTGTAAATTTCATCCATGCTTGGGCGATCTTTTGGTGACTCAATGGAGCATAACAGCCCAAGTTTCAGGAGTTGTAGAACGCAGATATGCATCACTGTAGTTGGCTTGTATTCTTCTATTTTGGGGGTAACAGTAGACGGGTCTTCAGTTTTGGCATAAGGCTGGGGTGAAGAATGCGTTCAATCTCTGCAAGTGATGCATCCACATACTTCTGGAGTGTAAGGCCATTACTGAAGGCTTCATCAGTAGGTCTTTTCCCCGTTAGCATTTCTAAAAGTATGATGCCGTAACTGTAGACGTCGCCCTCGGTTGAGATTTGATTGACCATGCCATACTCTGCAACGATTGGAAACAAAAAGTTATATGACAAGCACTATAATAAAGTTATTATATAAAAAAACTCAATTCAGACTGGGTTTAGTTACCCACCAGGAGCAATGTATCCAATAGTTCCCCTTGGTCCAGATATGCTTGTTGAGTTGCTCTGAGCTTCAGATGAATAACCATGAATTAACCTTGCTAGCCCAAAATCACAGACATACGCAGTATCCTCATCATCAAAGAGTATATTGCTTGGCTTCAAATCACAGTGCACCACTGGTGGGATGCATTGGTTATGAAGGTATTCCAGAGCAGACGCAATGTCAACTGCTATGCATATCACTGTCCCCAAACTCAAATCAGCATTCTTCTGGATCTTAGCATGAAGTCGATTTTCAAGGCTACCATTTGCCATATATTCAAATACCAGAGCTTTGAACTCATTCCCCATCAGATCGTAAGTTGAGCATGCAGTTATGACACTCACGAGATTTCGGTGCCGGATGTTCCGCAAAGCTTTGCACTCAGCAATAAAGCTATCCAATGCACCATACTGATTAAGTTTGAACACTTTAACAGCCACCAAGCTATCTTTTCCGTCCAACTGACCTTTATACACTATCCCGAATTGCCCAGAACCAACTATATTGGTTGGAGAAAAGCCATTTGTTGCTTTGCTTACATCATTATATGTTAGCCTTTTAAACTCCGTATATGTGTGGTCAATGGACTGACTTGATCTCCGCCTCTTCTTCTTTCTCAAAATATGGAAAACCAGGAAAACCAGCCCTAAGATCAAGGCCAATGCAACAACAGCTGACAGAGCTGCCAACAATGGAACAATGAACTTGCGCTTTCTTTGAGATGCCGAGGTGGAGCACCTGGGCAAATCGTTGACTTGAACATTTGAACAAAGAAGTGCATTTCCTTGGACAGAAACACTACTTGTGTTAGCAAAGGCTCCACCTATCGGAACTGGCCCCTCAAAGTTATTGAAGGACATATTTAGGTATTGCAGCGAAGTAAACGTCTCAAGGAATTCTGGTATTGTACCGGATAAATTGTTTTGGGAGAAATCTAATGCTTTGACACCCTTGAGGCTTGCCAATGATTCTGGAATGCTTCCTTCTAGGAGGTTCCTGTCTAAGTTCAGTGCTTCCAACCGGATACATGCACCAAGTGCGGATGGGATTTTGCCTCTGAGTTTGTTGTGCGAAAGGTTCAAGGAGCCAAGGTTTATCAAGCTACCAATTTCTAGAGGTATGGAGTCTGTGAACTGGTTATGTGATAGGTCAAGTAACCAACTCAGTTGATTCAACTTGCTAAACACGCGCCCGTTGATACTTCCGTTGAGGCCATTTCTGGAAAGGTTTAGCGCCACCAATTTCTGGCAGCCAGCTAAACTTGTAGGTATGCTTCCAATTAATTCATTTTCTTGTAAATAAAGTTCCGTCAACTGATTCAAGTTACCAATGGAAGGTGGAATTTCTCCGGAGAACTTGTTCCGTGATAGGCTAAGAACAACCAGTTTGCTTAGCTGGCCAAGAATAGAAGGTATAGGCCCTGTGAAAATATTGTTATCAAGATAAAGTAGGGAAGTTTTAGACAGGTTCCCAATCTCCAAGGGAATAGTTCCAGATATGTAGTTTGACCGTAGAATCAAGTTAACCATACTTTTGGGCAGGGTTGCTACAGAACCAGGCGGCAAATTGCCACGTAGTTTGTTTCCGCCCAAGTTCACCTTTAGCAGCTGTGTACAGTTTGCCAAGGACGAGAAGAATGTCCAGTCTCCAGCTTCTAGCTGGTTTGAGTACAGCATTAGGACCTGCAAATTCGTCATGGAGCTGAAGGAAGGAACCACCCCACTCAGCAAATTGTTGCCGAGATATAGGAACTCCATGCTGGAGGCATTGGCTAGCGATGCAGGGATATCACCCTCAAAATGATTATTAGACATAATCAATGAATTTATGTTAGAAAGAGTGTTCCCCATATCGGAAGGAAGTGTTCCTCGAAGATTATTGTTGGCCAACCCAAGAAAGCTCAGCAAAGGTAAACTGTAAATGGACGGTGGCACTATCCCTGATAGATTGTTGTATGAGAGGTCAAGGAATTGCAGGCCTGATAGCTTGGATAAATCTGGAATGCCTCCCTGTAACTGGTTTCCCGCAATTAACAGCGCGGTAAGCAGTGTGAGATTTCCTACTGAACGCGGCACAGTTCCGGTCAGGCTATTATCTGATAGACCGAGGAACTTGAGCTGTGAAGGGAAGTTTGTGAAAGGTGGAATTGGCCCAGAAAGATTGTTCTTGCGAAGATGTATGTCTGTGATGGTTGAGCTGTTGAAAAGAGCTGTCGGCACAGCCCCAGAAAGACTGTTGTTTTGTAGAGAAAGGTAACGGAGCGAGGAACAATTTGCGAAAAGCAGTGGGATTTCTCCGCGGAGAAAGTTGTTGGCGAGACTGACAGACTCCAGAGCCGGTGAGCTCCCAACTAGAGGTGGAATCTCACCAGAGAGTTTGTTGGTGGACAAGTCTAGAGAAGAAAGGTTGCGAAGCGTACCGAGGCTTGATGGGATCACACCTCCAAAGGAGTTGCTGCTCAGTGCCAGGACATCAAGGCTAGAGCATAATGACAGTGATTCCGGGATCTCTCCGCTGAGCGCGTTGGAGCTGAGGTTGAGGTACCGGAGTCCAGTGAGCCGGCCAATCTCTGGTGGGAGATGACCGGAGAGCTGGTTGTTCGGCAAGTGGATTCTCACCAGCGAGGTGAGGTTGGACATGCAGAGCGGGATTTCTCCGGCGAGGCCTTGTGCTTCCAAGTCCAAGGCCAGCACTAGGGGTACTTGTGCCTGCCTTGTGCATGAGACGCCGCGCCAACTGCAGAAATCTGGCGAGGTGGTGTTCCATGTAGTGATGGAGAGTCGAGACTTGAGGCAGAGCAGAGCGTCTCGGTTGTTGTCGGATTCATTAGCTAATGTTGTCAGAGACAAAGGATGCAAAATCGATGAGACGAGGATGGCTAACACTACTGCACAAGCCATCTGATTGATATGCAATGTGAGCAACCATGATCTTGGGCTGATTTGATTCTGAAAGAGCAGTAAATTGCCTTTTATAGAGGTCTGTTGCTGGATTATAGAGGTTACTGTTCGCCAGCCTTTTTGGCTGATTGTTCTTTGTGCATACAAGTCTAGCTTTGTGTTCAGAACTGAAACCTACAAACGTGCCGTTTATAAACTTCTGGACCTACGGTTGGAGTTTCTCGATGATGGAGTACCAGTTTTTTTTAGTCAATTCATGTCCACATTGGGTGTCTGAAATTATATGTAGTATAAACATGGACTATATCAGGTTGACTTGGAATATGGTCAGTCGTGCTACAGTTCCTGTCAATTCCTATTGAAACATTTCACACCAGGAGTGTGATATTTGTAGTAAATTTCAAACAACTTCTCTTCTACTTATTGCCCCCAGTTTGGTAGTAAGTTTCTATGTCCCTGAATAGAACAGCTGAGGGCAATGACGCGTATGTAAATCCTGTGAGAAGTTCCTGTCCAACTTCGTTAGTAGACTGAAAACTAGTGTGATCATATCAAACTTTTGCAGTTTCTCTTACTTTGTGCACACTGTCTTGCCTAAATAGTTGATGGAGAAAAATAGTCACACGCAAAGTCCTTAGCTGCCATCAGAGCAGCATTTTCGAGCCAACACGTCTGGTCTTTGAATAGATTTTTCTCTGTTTCTTTGCCGTCTTACGAAATATCACTGTCAACTGTTAAAGCTATTGAAAGTTCTTGTCTGTCTTATACAGTACAATATATCACTGTTAAAAGTTATTGAAACTTCTTGTTGAAGTAATTGAAATATCTGTTTTCTCTGCTGCCTTTCCAGTCAAAGTTATTGAAAGTTCTTGTCTTGTAGATATGTTCTGTACTACTCGGACAGATCCTTTATTTAGACGGAGACGAAGCATAATGACCAACCATAGTGAGTGCAACGGCCTTCATTTTGCCTCATAATGGATTGGAGGTACCTCTTGGTTCTTCGACTTGTTACAACCGGGATCATGCTGCTCTTTTTCTTGTACCCGGCATCTTCGAGTATGTGCTCTGCCTTGCAATTCTACCAAGTGCAACCTGTACCTCTCTTTAGAACAGATTGATACCAGTTTTGTTCACAGAAAATCAAGTTCTTTTATATGACAATGCTATCTTCTATTCTCCCTCTGTCCCATAATGTAAGACGTTTTTTGACACTACACTAGTATCAAAAAACGTCTTACATTATGTGACGGAGGGAGTATATTTGTCCATTCTGCGGGAATACCAGGACAAATAATCTCCCTACATCTCATGAGATCCTGATTAATTAGTTTGATCCCAGCAATGTTTTAATCCAAACTCATCTTCACCTGATACACTCTCATCAGCCGTCAGGAATAGAACACCTTAGGTTTAATAACTGAAACCCTTTTTAGTTGCCGGTGATCTAACTGGAGTTCGATTCCATTACGAAGTATTGGATGTACTATGCTCTGCTTCGTTCCATTACGAAGTATTGGATGTACTATGCTCTGCTTCGGAATTTTTTCAGTTTACTTACAACAGCAAGCTAGAAATTCAGGCCATTATCGCGAAGATAGGTTGTCCTGTTTATAACCACATTGCATATGTTTCTTGCAGATACTGAACCCAATTGTCCACCTTGTACTTGCTGCCCATGCAGCTGTGGTCATCAGTGATTGTACATCGTTCCGGCAGTCTTCTTGGGATTACTGTTCCGCAGAAAGCCGATTACGGTCTTCTCTTTTTACGCCATATATATGTATTACTCGGTTACACCGTAGTAAAACAAGATACCGTTGTAACGATGAATGCTGGTCTTTTTTTTTTTTTGGAATTTTATCATTCATATCACGAATCAGTACAAAGTAGTTGACCCTTACAAGCACACTGAAACGCAAACACAAAGGACCATGAACACCTAGAGTACCCTAAGACAACCATAACACAAGAAGATCTCCGGAACCCTGTGTCATTATCCCTGAATCTTGAGAGAAGACCACTGCAGCAGAAGGATCTGCAACCAGTCGCAAGCAGGTCATCATCTTCGACCTCGGTACAATTGCCGTCACGTTGCTTCCTTCTTTCTTGACAACAGCGCTGAGAGGGCATGGACATCAATCCAACATACCTGCAATAGCCGTCGCCATCTTTGGCTTTGAGTACCGCGAAAAGTGTCCCTTCCGGAAGGAAGAGAACTCGAGTCATCCGACCGGTCCAGCATCACGGCCGGGCCATCCGCCCGAGCAAAGCAGGATCTCCCACCAGCATCAGCGCAGAGGAAGGAGAAGAACGGCAGCATCAAATTATACCAACAAGGAAGAAGAAGGGTCTTCATCTCCCTGCATCCATCGCCCATCTGAGAACCCAAACGGCCAGTGTCGATGGACCTCCAGCCACCATAGCCAGCGACCTCGACGAGATCCGGGGATCCCAAACCCCGCTGGCTCCTAGACGAAGGCAAAAGCCTCGCCTGACCGCGAACAGAGCCCGGAGAAACTAATTCCGAGACGCGACACCACCGCAACGGCCTCGGCAGCGTCTCCCTCAACCCTAACCCTACCACACACCCACCTAGCGAACAGACCCGAGGTTCCCCCTCCCTCCCGCCGCCGGAGCGGCCGACGGAGAGAGAGGGAACCGGCGGCGTCACCGGTGGCGTGCAGGGAACCCTCGTCGCCTCCTAGATCGCCTCGTGCGATCATAATCTTTCGGGCGCTGTTGCGTCTGGCGACACGATGAATGCTGGTCTATTGAGTATTTACCTGGCCCAAGACTCGGAGCACTATGCCATAACTTGTAACGATGAATGCTGGTCTCTATGTAACGATCTTACTATTCATAAGGGCATGAGCAAGGTACTAAGCATGTACAGATGCCCAAACCGGTACCTAAAAAGTGGGAGGTTCGTTGTCGTCGTCTCACTTTCTTTGATACAATCTTTAGTACATCAACAAAAGGCACACTATTTGGTAAAATATGTATTAAAATGCTCAATTAATCGAGAGAAAAATGAAATACATAAGCTGCTTATTTTGGTGGAACCAATTTGTAAGCTTCAAAGGACGAGTTATGTACTGCTACGCTCAGTTTGCGGTTGCCGAACTGTGTTGCGTTTTGCTTATTTTATACTCCATCCGTTCGGAATTACTTGTCGTGGAAATAGATGTATCTAGATGTATTTTAGTTCTAGATACATCCATTTTCGAGACAAGTAATTCCGAACGGAGGGAGTAATGTCTTAGTGAAAAAATTACCCACCAAAGTATGCAGAAACAGGTCAAACAATCACTAAAAAATTAGACAAAAGAGGATTGGCAAACGGGATTATCATAATCCACCATAATGCTAAACGCATCCTGATACTTCACACTGGTTGGACTAGATGATTATAGCACTATTCTCTGGGCTAAAGAGCATTCCAACAAGTCCCTTTTTCCCGTAACAAAAAGCTGGTTTAGAGTGAGTTGGCCAAGAAAAAACTGCTCCAACAGGTCCGTATGCACGATTTTTCTTTAGGAAACACCGTATAATCAGCTCAACTTCTCCTCCATTCTAGGGGAACATAGCCCTTCCCGTAAACCATTCCTAAACCTAACGCAAAAAAAAATTCTTTCGGATGAAGTTTACCGAAAAAGGGTTTCCCCCTGCTTTGTATTACAAAGCAACCAACCGAACCATACAGAAATATGTGCTGGGGCGGGAGCAGCACAGTCACGCCCAAAAGAAACGACAGAGAAAGAGCAAAAGAAACAAATGCCGACAACGGCGGATCAACAAAAACGAAGAAGCCTCGCGATCGCTGCGCCCACCGGGATCTTCCACTAGGCTCCAAGACTCCGAAGCGCCGGCACCTATCAACACCTCCAAGAAGGATCACGACGATGACGACGCTGCTGCCAAGGGTTTCCCCCGATACACGACGAGGTGAGAGGAAGGGTAGCCTCCGACGCCCTCCCGGAACGTCAGGTGGCACCCACAAGCGCCACCGCGCCGGAGTCGGCCATGCCGACAGGGGTTTCCTCCGATCCCAACCCGCACCTCGGGCGCTACGGAGCCTGCCACCAAACCAACCACCACCCTGCGCCAACGCGGTCTTGAGGCCCCCATGCCGTCTCACCATGGCACCGCGAAGTGAGGACAGCACGACGAAGAATTAGAGCCGGGACTAGGGCAATAGCAACCGCAGACGCCTGGAGAGGGCCCCACCTCCACCGTCGGTGACGGTGGCCGTCCGGACACAATAGCAGGAGCACACCAGGCCCGTGGGCCTACAGCCCCGCCGAGCCCTCGTAGGCCCTTAAAGCTCCCGCCCTACTGCTGCGACACGCCGCTTCGGTGCCGCCGCCCACATCTGAGCCCAACTCCTCCTCACCGCCAGCAGACAACGAGGCTATGCCGGGGCCGACCCGCTAGGGACCTGGGATGGGTTCTCCGGGCCCAGATTTGGGACAGGGGCGCGATGCCGGCCACCCAGCTTCACCACGCCACCCTGCCGCCAAGGAGCGATGATACACCACGCCGCCACGGACCGCAAACTGGCACCGCCGCCGTCCCGCCTCGGGAAGGGAGCACGCTGGGAGACAAGAAGGCCCGCTGCCGCACCACCCGGCTGGGGCGTCACCGGGGCGTCGAGGAGACGGAAGGAGGAGCCCACGGAGAGGAGCTCGAGCTCACCGCCCACCTCCCGGAGGCGGCGCGAGGCGATTCGACGGGGAAGGAGGGGGCTTAGCTGGCTGGCCAGCGAGCGACGAGAGGCCGGGCGGCGGCAGAGGTCATGGCGGCGGGAGAGCCGGCGGCGGAGGGAGGGGAGGAGGGGGAACCCTAGTCGCCTTGGATGAAGTTTCACGTACCTTCGCCTGTAGCCCCTGCCGTCCGTCACGTCGCCGATCCCGATCAGCTGCCCATGCCCGTCATGGCCTCGTCGCCCGCCTCGGCTGCCTCCACCCTTGGCCATCGCGGCCAACCTGGCCCGGGCGACCCAGCGGGAAAGCAGCTCATCTGTAGCCAACCTGCGGGGAAGGAGGGAAGCGCCATTCCCCGCCACCTCATCACGCCGGCGAAGAAAATAGAGGAAGGGTACAAGATCATGCTCACGAGACCTGTAGGTTTTGACACCTCTCAGCTTCAGTATCTTGAGTTGACAAAGGCACAAAATTTAGCAAACGAAGATGGTAGGAGGTGCGGTTATGGGGCGAAAAGTGCACATGGCAACATGGATGGTCACGAGAGTGGAAATTGCGATGGTAATGGAAGTCGGGAGTGATGCTCTATGATTGATCTTTCTGTTTATGCTTTATGCTTGATGTCTTCTTTAGGTGAACCATATGTTGCATGGTTGATCTTCCTTTTTGAACCATTTGTTGTGTCTATTTTGAATCATTTACCGGATTTTTTATGTTTCTATTTGAATTTCAAATCAAACTTCATAAATTGTGGTTTTGAAATGATGTTCAATTATGTGTGTTTGAAATAACGTTATTTGATTTATTATGTTGATAGAATAGTCATGCATATGCCATCCATATGTTAGTTTAAAGAGAAATAGAAGAAGAAAACATGTTTTAGGGGAAGATGTATAGAGGACTTGCAAAAACACCGCACCAGAGAACCTCCCCTAAATTATATGAATACCCCGTTGATACGTCTCCAATGTATCTATAATTTATAAAGTATTCATGTCATGTTTACAAAAATTCTATATGGTTTCGGTATGATTTGAATGAAACTAACCCGGACTAACGATGTTTTCAGTAGAACTATCGTGGTGTTGTTTTTTGTGCAGAAATAAAAGTTTACGAAATGAGCTGAAACTTTTTGACGATTTTTTTGAACAAAAGAGACCCCCGAAGCTTCATGGGAGGACCAGAAGAGCAGCGAGGTGCCCACAAGACACCAGGACGCGCCCGGGGGTGATGGTGCCATGGTGCCTCGTGGGACCATCTTAGCTCCTCTTCGCATGAGACTGACGCCAAAAAATCTTATAAATAGAGAAACCCCCAGAAATAACCCTAGGGCATGTTTGGTTGCCCGCATAAGGTCTAACCAGGCCCGCGCGGGAAGGATTCAGCCTGTTTGGTAGCCCGCATATATTATTGGGCCTGCATCGCACGCTTCTTAAAGCACCTCTGGGCCTGGCTCACTGGGGACGCACGAATCGACAGTTTCTCCAGGGCCAGTGCCCGGCTGCATTAGGCGGTAAGCGGTTGTATGCAGCGTCTTGACCACGCTCGAGAAGCCGTTGCTTCCGAAGCACCGGCAGTTATTAGCCTCACCGCCTCACCGCCTCTCCTCCCCACTCTTCCCCACTCTCCCAACTCTCACCGGCGGCGGCGGATCGGAGCAGAGGAAGAAGACCACCAGATTCCATCACCGGCGGCGGGGGATCGGAGCAGAGGAATAAGACCACCGGACTCCATCAATGGCGGCAAGCACTTCTCTCTCTTCGACATGCACGCTTGATTCGATCCACGGCGATAGATTCGATCCACGACGGACGGGAATGGGGAATAGAGGTAGATAAGCATAGGGGTAATTCATACGAGTTCATACATGCAAGATCGAAATGTAGAAGGTGGATTTCAGGATTGGGGGATAGGGGGTACACAACGGACACCGGCAGACCGCGGAGGCCGTCACCGGCGTGCGGAGCGGCTAGTCGAGCCGCTGTCCTTCATCTTCTTCTTCTTCGCCGTGCGGGCCGGCGGGTCGTCCTCGGCGGAGTCGAGGTCGATTCGCCAGTAGGGACTACTCGCTCCGCGCCTAGCTGGCATGTGCACCGCCTCTTCTTCCTCCTCCTTAGGCTCTCCCGCCGATGACCGCCATACACGATAGCCGTCTTCCAAAGACACCGCGGCATGACGGTCATTAGGAGCCCAAGAGGGTCTTGTACTTGCACCACTTCTTCCTCTGTTTAGCGTTGTCGGAGACGGGCGTGATTCATGGGCCAAATAATGATGTCAATCGCCATCGCGCTCTTCACCGGGTCGAGTCAGGTCTTCAGCTCTTCTTTAGTGGCCTTCATGAGCACCGTGACAGATTCGCTTCTCGCATGTCCCATGGAGCCAAAGTTCGAGCACACCTCCATGGTGTTCTCGAACTTGGTGTGGTCACCAGCCGACCACCCGAGGAAGAAGGCCCTCCAACCAATACCCCAATGGAAGGGGTTGGCATTGGAGCTGGAGCTAGAGCTCATGGCAATGGGGAGGAGGAAGGTTGACAGTGAGAGAAGAGAGGGGGTGGGTAAGTAGTGGTGGGCAGGGTGATGGAGAGGAGGAGAAGAGTGACAGTCATGCCATTTTAACTACAAGCTCTTCAATTAGCCATGAACTCTGTGCAGTGCCTGACTCCATGAATTGTGTGCAGATCAAGGAGAGCAATGAGATGGGCACGGAGGTGCTCCCGGCCGTTGACAACAAGGGCAAGCAGCCCCTTCACCCAATGCCCGACGAGGTTGATCTGCCGCCCACCCCCGAGGAAGACCCGAAGACACCTGAGGGTGGCGACGACAAGGGCATGGAGGAGCCCCCCAAAGAACAAGCGCCGCAAGAATTCACGGCCACTACCATCAGGAGGATGGCCCAACTCACTTCGCAAGGTCATCCTTGCACCGAAGCTTGAGTGCATCCCCATGCCCTGGACTTCACCAAGCACTTCGTCATGGTGCCGACGGAGTTCAAGCTCGAACAACACCGCTGCTCACATAAAGGTGATCGCTGTCGATGAACGGCAGGGTGACCCTGGATCGGTTGGGACACCCACGCAGTCGCTCATCGATCAAGATCGGCTACATGGTGACGTTCAAGCTCCTCACTCCCGACACCCTCAAGGTCATCATCTTCGACGACGATGGCATTGAGGTCGTCAACAAGCGCGGGAAGCACGACGAAGCCTTTGCTACCAAGGAGTAGGGCCGGGCCACCTCTTTCAAGCCGCATTTCACGAAGTCTGCTTTGAACATGTTTATGGTTTATGCGCGTTGAACTGTTATGAAGTGTAATAGTCTTTGCTTATATATCTGAATTATGCTAGTTGATGCTTTGTTTATACTCTGTTGTGCTTATGATCTGTGCTGCCAAAGTGTGGTGGTAACCTCACCAACTACCCAAAGAGGTTACCACACACCAGACGTTGCATACAACCAAACACTGTCGGATTTCGGGTTCCGGCAGACCCTTGAGGTTCGAACACTGGGGTGCGCGCGGAGATCTTTCCCCTACCAGCTCACGCGTTAATGGTTTAAGTAGGGATCTAAACTAGGAACGATAAACAACACAAGAGACACAAAGGTTTATATCGGTTCGGGCCACCATGGTGGTGTAATACCCTACTCCAAAGGTGTGGTGTGGTGGATTGCCTCTTGGGGCTGATGAAGAATAGTACAAAGGAAGAACAGCCTCATGAGGGGCTGTTCTTGAGTCTGGTGCGATGAACTGCTTGGGTGAGTTCAGCCACTTCTCTCTCTCCCTCTCTCGTGGTAGGTCTGACCTCTTGTGTCCTGTGGTGGCTAGTCCTATTTATAGAGGGAGGCCTCGGCCTCTTCCCAAATAATGAGCGGGAAGGGCGCCAACAATTGGCTATTTTGAAGGGGAACATCTAGTACACTTATCCTCGACTAAAGTTGGTATTCGACCGCCAAAGGCTCACAGGTGGTGACGCCGTCTCTGGCTCCACGATGACCTCCATCCCGCCTGTTTCATTGGTCTTGGTCTTGTTGTTGCAACCAAACGGTAACCTTTGCTCGATGCCTTAGCTCGCTTGCCCCTTTGCACCGGAAGGGAAACAAGGACATCGGCAGACAGACGCCGGGCTACCGCCTGTCTCGATCGTCATGGCTTATGCCACGGGCACCCTCGTGAGGTACCCCGCCTTGATCTCTCCGCCTCCTTGTGAGCCTGCCCGACGAGGCTGCTCTGAGGAAGGTGGATCGCTGGTCCGCCCCATGAGGCTTGGCCCCTCGTGAGGGTCTTGAGCTTGAGTCGATGAAGCTGGGCCACGCCTGGGCTCCCCCACTTGAGCCACGCCAGCAGTGCAAGTCTGGGGACCCCTGCTCCTTAACACCGACAGAGACCCCGGCCCAAGGCGCGCCGGACTTGGATTAGCGTGAGAAGCGAAGGGCAAGTGCAAGCGCCGCTGGCCCCAACAACCTCAAGGGCCTTGGGCGCCCAGATGGCGATTGATTGGTCGTGGGCGCCTCCGCTTCCCCACGATGCCTCGACAACCGCACAACTTGACAAGTCCCCTCGCATGCAAAAAACCGGTCATGATTACCTGCGATCGTGGAAGCCGACGGTTGGCCTCCTCATGTTATAAGTACGAAACGGCGTGAGCCATTCCAGTTCATCTTCCTCTGCTACCCCTCATCTTCTTCATCTTCACCATTGCTCCGCCTTACGCCGATGGCACCCATCCGCCGGTTCTCCGCAGAAGAGAAGGGAAAGGCGCCCCGAGAGGGTCCTGACCCGCTTCCGCTGAAGAAGCGGTTGGTCCTCTGCCGCCGAGATGAGGGCGCGCGCGGTGAGATATCGAGGCCCCTGCACGAGCGGCCACCGCCGGGTTCCTCTGCCCTTGTACGCCCGCATCAAGGGCCCTGGAGGGGTAGACGCCGAGCCTATTAAACGACGCCGCCGACGCCGGGCGGGTCACGGGCGCTGCTGCTCCTCCCGGAGTCCATGCCGAGGGCTCCTCCCGAGAGCTTGTGCTTCACGCCGCCATGCCTCCTCAATCTTGGATTCGCCTTTCCTCCTCCTTCGCCGAGATCCCGCCGAGGGGCTCTCTTGAGCTCTGGTTGCAGCACGCTGGCTGCAGCACCCCTGCGACCGGAGCGGAGGTTGCGGTCGTCGCTCCGGGCAAGGTCTACATGACCCGTGGCTGGGGCGAGATCGCCCGGGTCTGCAGGACAGGTGGCGCCCTCGTAATCCACCTCGAGTACGATGGCGCCTCCCTGATGTTCTTCAAGGTCTTCGACACGGAAGGACGCCGCTGAATGCTGCTTCGAGAAAGGCGGTCGGGCTCGCCAGGGCGAGGACTAGGCTCGCCAATCGCTTCCCCCAAGCAGCTCCTCGTGCAACAGCGGAGGAGCCGGCGATCTGGGCCGACTCCACGAGCTCCTCGCGATTCCCGAGATGAGCGACGGAAGCTACGCCCTCCCGAGCTCAAGGCCGCCGCCGAGTCGGGCGGGCGCTTGAGCTACCGCGCCGGTGATCTGGATGGGGTTGACGCCGCTACCGCGGCCCATCGCTGATGATGGGCGTCTCCTGCGGAGGCACGCGTAGTCGGTGTTCCTTAGGATCAAGACCTTTTATTTCCCCGCAAAGAATCAAGTAGCACCCCACGGGGTATGTAAGGCGCTGGGCCGTGTTTTTGTGAACATTATATCCTTATGATGAATCGGTGCGAGATGCTTGTTCTGCCCGCTCAACTCCCCTTTCTTTTCTCACGAGGGCTGGTGCTCAGACCGACAGGTCCAGTCCCCTGTAGGCTTCACCTGCCGCCGGTATGCCGTGTCGCTGGCGCCGTGGTCAAGGCTGGGAGGTGAGCGGCCCGAGGTCCAAGAAGAGCCCCTTAGTCGCGATGCTGGAGGTCCCCTTAAGCGCCAAGCAGCCTCCGCAGGCAAGAAAGGTAGGCAGCTTTGCCGTGGCGAGCGAGCGCAGAAGCGAGGGTTTTAGCGCCGAGGCGGATCAGTTGTTGCGTGACTTATCTTGCGGGTTTGGAACGGCGTTCGATGAGGTGCCGTGTCTGCGCGACGGCAACCGAGGTGTTGCTGGGTTGGGTCCTCGCGAGCTCCTCCCTTCCTGGTCCGTGCGCTTGAAGATGCCGCGGACGGCCTTGGTCCCACGGTCGAGGCCGAGGCGCGTGCGTCTCGTCGGGTTCAGAATGCCGACGCCGCCCTCAGCCACATCTACCGCAAGAACCCCAACGTCGAACCTCGACACCGATGGAACCTGTGAGCGGCGCACCTTGCCACCACTGCCGCCGAGGTCGTGAAGGGCCGAGGGCCGAGGTTTTGCTGGGAAGTTCCGCGGCTCTTCGTCTTGCCTAGACGCCGACGCCATCGGGCCCACGGCCAGGAGGCTGAGCCGCCCAGCGTGGTTTCCACCGCAGCGGCAGCACCACCGAAAGTGATCCCTTTGGCGCCTTTTGTCCCTGCTTTTAATTCTGCAACATGCACCATGCCTCGTGGAGGCGTTTAAACTTGTGTTTGGCATTTGTGAAACGACTTATGGCTTGTAAAATTTGCTTTGAATTCCTTAGGATTTGCATTTTCCCTCCTATTTGCTCCTGTTCTACGTCGGCAGGCCCGCCCCGCAGATACTCAGTCGCCATTGCTAGCCCCAACCGGAAACCGTGACGGACTAAGGAGTGACGGCCACGGGCAAGTTAGGCTCCCTGAGTCGCGATGCTCAGAGTCCCCTTGACGCCAACAGCTAAAGTAGGGAAGGGAGGCGAGAGTGGATTTGTCGCTCACGCCGGCAGGTCTGCCCGCCTCACAGATACCTCAGCCACCATTAGCCCCGACCGGAGACCAGGACGGGACTAAGGAGTGAGGGGCTACGTGACCAGTTAGGCTCCTGAGTCGCGATGCTCAGGAGCCCCCCTTGATGTTCAAACAAATTTTCATACCTTGGCTCCGCTCGGGGAGGCGCGCGACGACCAGGTCTGAGGGACCCGGCCGGGTGGCGACATTCGGCGTGGTTTCTGGGCGCAGCCCCGTGTCCAGCCCCTCTCGCGGCACTCCCGGGGGAGGTGTTGCGATGGCGCCGACACCGAGCTCTGGCTCCTCGAGGTTGATACGGGTTGTGAGCCGCCTCGCTTGTTTATCACCAGCGGAGCATAGCGCTCCAGAGGTGTATGGGATAAGCCGCTCCTCGGCAAGGTCGTCACCAACAAGGAGCATGGTGCTTCCATCGGACATGGGAGGGGGGCCCTCCGGGAGGAGCCCCGGGCGCAGGACAGCCCGCCTCGACACGTGGCCGCACGGTAGGGCTAGGAGAGGTGTGACCGGGCACCCGTGAGCCAGCTGGATTCACGAGGCCCTACCTCAAGGCGTGGCTGCGCCTGCTCTGGGCCTTTATCAGTGGTGTGTTCCTCAGGTTAGAATGCAAATGCTCTACGCCCTCGTGTCCTGCCCTCGAGCGAGTCACCGCTGGCCACTGGGTATGACAGTCGCGATGCCGTGGGTCAAGGCCAGGGGTGAGGGCTCGAGAGCCAGAGAGGAGCCCATGAGTTGCGATTCTCGTGTACCCCCTTTAACGTGCAAGCGCTTTGCATTAGGGGCGGAGAGGCCCGCGATGTGCAAGAGGGCACAATTACGTGAATCAGGTTAAGCGCAGAGGAGCAAATCCATCTAGATAGGTGCGGAGAAAGCCCACGCCACTGGGTCTGGCCCGAGCAGCTTGGGGATAATGCAGCCCGAGGGGCGCCCCCAACAAGGTAAGTAAAGAACATAAGCAAAACGGATACACGCCGCAGGGACGGACCCACGCGGCCTGGGAATGATGCAGCCCGAGGGGCGCTCCCAAATGAAAACGGAACTTGGAAAGGTGTCACCTGATATGGTCGGAGATGGCGAGATGTCGAGGTAGCAGATGACGCGTGATGAGGAAGCCGACCCTCACGAGCCCTCCGGACCTGGAGCCTCGGGAGGCTCCGGGGGCACGGGGGGTTCCTCGAGAGCCATCTCCATTTCTGCCAAGACAGCATGTTGCTTGACCTCCCAGCGCTTCCAGAGCACACCTCGCCAGGGCGCCGATAGTAGCGCATCGAGTTCGCAGGCCGAAGGCATGCGAACGTAGCCGTGAGGTGGACCTCGCAACGCCCCCACACGCTGAGGGGCCGAGGGGCTCTGAGAAGCGGCCCGTTGAGCCTCGGTATGTCGATGCAGATCCGCAGCCCAAAGCATCCTCGCTTTGGATGTGGGCTACGGCGGCAAAGGGCGGCAGCCACAGCATGACTCTTGACTCCTGTAGCTCCTGGGTGTTCCTCGTGATGAACTCCTGAGGGTTTGGCCCTCCTTGCCTTATACCTTCCTGAGGGAAACGTGCCTTGAAGCACGCCTCCAAGTGGTGCCCAAGTGCCTCCCTCGTGACCTCGGCTAGGTCGGTGGCTCGCCATGAAAGAGCCCCCGAGCCTCGCCTGAGGAGGGCGCCGGGCGCGCCTTCCTATGCGACAGAGGGTGGCGCCCCTTGAACGGGCGTGGGTCCTGATGCCACGCCTCCGGAGGTGCCTCCCTCGCGAGGGCCTGGACCAGGCGAAGCCTTCTTCTTCTTAGGGATTACCTCGGGAAATCTCTCGCTCCTGTGATCTGGGTCTTCGATTGCTGCGGCTTGGAAGGCGCGCTCAAGAGAGCACACTGCATCCCTTTCCTCACAAGGTACTGTGATGACTCCTTGTATGGCAGGCGAATGTGGGCGACGTCGAAGTCGATGAGCTCGGTGCGGTAGTTGTCGCGCCGTCCGAAGGTGACGGGAAGGCGAACTTGCCCTATCGGGACGGTGGAGCCATCGGTGACTCATGAGAAAGGCTTGGTCGGCTGGAGCTGATTGTACACTTGGAGATCGTTGAATGTTTCGATGGACATGACGTTGAGCCCTGCTCCGCCGTCGAGAGGGTCCTGGTGACTTGCACGTTGCTGATGACTGGTGAGCAAAGCATGGGGAGGACTCCGCCGCTCTCAAGACTTGAGCTGATCCGCCGAAATGAACGTGATAACGCATGACGACCACCGAGAGGGCGTGGTGGCCTCAGCACCGGGAGGACTGCATTCACCTCGCGAGCAACCGCTTGAAGATGCTACTGTTGAGGTCAGCTGGGGCCTGGCGCCACCCAGATGCTTATCGCTGCTGCTCCCTGGAAGCCCCCCACCCCCGTCCCGATGATTGTCTTCGCATTCTCCTTGGCGCCTGTGGCAAAGGTGGGAGCCCCGTTGCCTTGAGGGCGATCCTCACGAGGCTGGTCCCTCCAACCTCCTCGCGAGGCTGGTCCTGCCACGTCCTCGCGAGGTCTGTCACGCCATCCCTGGCGAGGGCCACGGTCTTCCCAGCGTCCTGCGCCTCTTCCTCCTCCTCGGCCGGAGCCCCGATCATTGCGCTCAGGGCGTTGACCAATGCGCCCTTCTCGCACGGCCCCGAGCTCTTGGCATTCGTTAGTGTTGTGGGTCTGGAGGTCGTGGTACACGCAGTACCGGCAGCCCTTGGACGACTCGGGCTGATCCTCGCTCGCTTGGTGTCCGTTCTGCCACAAAGACGACAGCCCCTTTGCGCTTCACGCCCTGGCCTTGGGCTTCTTCTCTTCTCGATCGGGCAGCGGAAGCTTGAGGAGGGAGAGGCGCCCTTCCTCAGCCCTGGCGCATTTGGTCGCCAAGTTGAACAGCTCCAGGGATGTGCACAGGTCTTCATGCATTGCTAGCTCCTCCTTCATTTTGACGTCACGCACGCCATCGGAGAAGGCTGAGATGATGGCTTCCTCAGTCACGTTGGGAATCTTGAGGCGGGCGTTGTTGAAGCGCTGGATGTACTTCCCCGCAGGTCTCTCCGGCTATTGCTTGACTCCGGCGATGTCGCTCATGGCCGGAGGCCGTCGCGAAGTGCCTTGGAAGTTAGCGGCGAAGTGGGTGCGCATCTCGTCCCACGCAGGAGATCGTGCCGGAGCCAGGTTCAGAGCTGTGTTCGGCTCCGCCCTTGAGTGCCATGGGGAACCAATTTGCCATGACCTTTTTGTCCCCTGCTGGCGGCTTGATGCCCAGCTCAGAGAGCTGAAGGAACTTCAGGGTCGGCGGCGCTGCCGTAGCGAGGAGGCAGGTCTGGCTTGAACTTGCCGGGCCATGACGCTACGTAGCTCGGGCGGTGAAGGCGCTGCAGTGCCTGACAGTGGCCACCGGGTCTTCGGCCGATGTGGAGCTTGCTTTTGTGGATTCCTCGCACCGCTGTTCGGAGCAGCTGGTCTTGATGCAGTGGCGCTGATGCGTGGTCGCGCGCCTGGTGCTGGGAGCACGCGAAAGCACCTTTCTGGGGACGAGGGATCTCATGGCAGCTCCTTTCTTGCTGGCCAGCCGGACACGGAGGGTCTCGCCCGGGCCATGCGCCTTGGAGCAGGCGCCTTCTTGGGAAGGAGGTGGCGGCGGCATTCCGCTCCCGCCTCCCGCGTGGGTGAAGGGCGAGGCAGCGAGAGGACGGCGCTGGGAGCCTCGCACGGACGAAGCTCGGCGACGCTGGTCGAAAGCCACTCGTGAGACGCTGGCCGACAGGGCGGTAGCGCAGAAGAGGCTCGTTGCCGCTGGCGAGCGCTGCTCTGAGCCTCCATGGGAGCGCGTGTAAAAGGGCGACCAGCAGGGTGAGCGAGGGAGAAGCGGTGCGGCCTTCGCCACCGATGGGTGCAGGGATGAGGCTCGCTGCCGTTTCGCTGGCCGGTGGCGGCGTTGGCGGCAGCGACGGGAACGACGGGGTGTCCGCCGACCGGAGCCGTTCGGGCGACTCGAGTGGCGTGAGTAGCCTGGCGCCGGCGTGGTTTTCAGCGAAGGCCACCATGGGCACGACGGAAGATCACACGCGACCAGCGGAAGAAAGATTCCAGTGCACTCCCTACTCCGGGCGCGCCAAATGTCGGATTTCGGTTCCCGCAGACTTTGAGGTTCAACACTGGGTGCGCATGCGAGATCTCTCCCTACCAGCTCACGCGCTAATGGTTTGCGAGGGATCTAAACTAGGAATGATAAACAAATGTAAGAGACACAAGGTTTATATCGTTCGGCCACCGTGGTGGTGTAATACCCTACCCAGCAGTGTGGTGTGGTGGATTGCCTCTGGGCTGATGAAGAACAAGATTAAAGGAAGAACAGCCTCATGAGGGGCTGTTCTTGAGCTGGTGTGATGAACTGCTTGGGTGAGTTCAGCTTCTCTCTCTCTCCTCTCTGTGGTAGGTCTGACCTCTTGTCTCTCGTGGTGGCTAGTCCTATTTATAGAGGGAGGCCTCAGGCCTCTTCGCAAATAATAATGAGCGGGAAGGGCGCCAACAATTGGCCATTTTGAAGGGGAACATCTAGTTCACTTATCCCTGACTAAAGTTGGTCTTCGATCGCCAAAGGCTCACAGTGGTGACGCCTGGCCCCTGGCTCCATGATGACCCCTATCCCCGCTGCTCACTGGTCTTGGTCTTGTTGCAATCAAACGGTAATCTTTGTCTCGATGCCTTGGCTCAGGCTTGCCCCCTTTGCACCGAAGGGAAACAAGGACACTGCAAGAAGGTCGGTGCGCACTGCACCCACTCGTCCTCGATCGTCATGGCTTGCGCCACGGGCACCCTCGTGAGGTACCCCGCCTTGATCTCTTCCGCTTCCTCATGAGCCTGCCTGACGAGGCTGCTCCCCGAGGAAGGTTCATGTCGCCCCGCCCATGAGGCTTCTGGCCCCTCGCGAGGGTCTTGAGCTTGAGCCGATGAAGCCGGGCCACTGGCTCCCCACTTGAGCCACGCCGCAGGCCGCAGGCAGGGAAGTCTGGGGACCCCCATTCCCAGAACGCCGACAAACACCATGCCTTGGGTTTGTCCACTAACATGCAGGCAACCAAACACTAGGCAGTGTGGTTCTGCCCATGCAGGCAAGAGGTCATGCAGGCAACATAACAACATGCATATGGTGCATTTGAGGCTGCATTTGCATAACCAGGTTGGGTGGAGAAGTGTATGCAATCCGGGTACTGTAGCGAATGGCAACCAAACGCACCCCTAGAACTTCGACTCCGCCGTCGCAAGCCTATGTACCTTCAAAATATCGTCTGGAGCCCTGTTCCGGCACCCCGGCGGAGGAGGAAATCATCACCGGAGGCCATCTTATCATCCCGGTGGCCATCATGACGAGGAGGGAGTAGTTCACCCTCGAGGCTAGGGGTATGTACAAGTAGCTATGTGTTTGATCTCTCTCTCTCTCGTGTTCTTGATTTGGCAGAATCTTGATGTATCACGAGATTTGTTAAGATAGTTGGATCATATGGTATTTCCCCCTCTCTATCTTGTTGTGATGAATTGAGTTTTTACCTTTGAGGTTTCACTATTATCAGATTGAATACTTTTATGGATTTGAGAACACTTGATGTATGTCTTGCATATGGATCCCCGTGGTGACAATGGGGTGTTCTATTGATTCACTTGATATATGTTTTGGCACTTGATACGTCTCCAACGTATCTACTTTTCCGAACACTTTTCCCCTTGTTTTGGACTCTAATTTGCATGATTTGAATGAACCTAACCCTGACCGGACGCTTTTCAAGCAGAACTGCCATGGTGTTGTTTATTAGCAGAAACAAAAGTTCTCTTTAATGACCTGAAAATCCACGGAGATAACTTTTGGAAAATATAAAAATACTGGCGAAGAATCAAGGCCGTGGGGCCCACACCCTGTCCATGAGGGTGGGGCGCGCCTCTCCCGGGCGTGCCCCCCTCGTGGCCCCCGATGCTCCACCGACCTCAACTCCAACTCCATATATTCCGCTTTCATGGAGAAAAAAATCAGAGAAAAATACGGAGCCGCCGCCAAGCCCTAATCTCTCCCGGAGGGCTGATTCCGAGTCCGCTCGGGCTCCCGGAGAGGGGGATTTCGCCCGTCAGTCATCATCAACCATCCTCCATCACCAATTTCATGATGCTCACTGGCCAGATGCGTGAGAGTAATTCCATCGTAGGCTTGCTAGACGGTGATGGGTTGGATGAGATTTATCATGTAATCGAGTTAGTTTTGTTAGGGTTTGATCCCTAGTATCCACTATGTTCTCGATATTGATGTTGCTATGACTTTGCTATGCTTAATGCTTGTCACTAGGGCCCGAAAGTGCCATGATTTCAGATCTGAACCTATTATGTTTTCATGAATATATATGAGTTGTTGATCCTATCTTGCAAGTCTATAGTCACCTATTATGTGTTATGATCCGACAACCCCGAAGTGACAATAATCGGGATACTTCTCGGTGATGACTGTAGTTTGAGGAGTTCATGTATTCACTAAGTGCTAATGCTTTGGTCCGGTTCTCTATTAAAAGGAGGCCTTAATATCCCTTAGTTTCCATTAGGACCCCGCTGCCATGGGAGGGTAGGACAAAAGATGTCATGCAAGTTCTTTTCCATAAGCACGTATGACTATATTCGGAATACATGCCTACATTACATTGATGAACTGGAGCTAGTTCTGTGTCACCCTATGTTATAGCTATTACATGAGGAATCACATCCGACATAATTATCCATCATTGATCCAATGCCTATGAGCTTTTCATATATTGTTCTTCGCTTATTTACTTTTCCGTTGCTACTGTTACAATTACAACAAAACCCAAAAATATTACTTTTGCTATCGTTACCATTACCATCATATTACTTTGCTACTAAATACTTTATTTGCAGATACTAAGTTATCCAGGTGTGGTTGAATTGACAACTCAACTGCTAATACTTGAGAATATTCTTTGGCTCCCCTTGTGTCGAATCAATAAATTTGTGTTGAATACTCTACCCTCGAAAAGTCGCTACATCCCCTCACACTTGTGGGTTATCAAGACTAATTTCAAGGCGCTGTCGGAGCATAGCTCTATTCTTTAGTCACTTGGGATTTATATCCACGATCACTATGAAGAACTTGAAAGACGCAAGAACTAAGATTTTTCCCTCACCTACGAGGGGAGGTAAGGAACTGCCATCTAGCTCTGCACTAGATTCTCCTTCTGTTTTGAGTAAGCTTGCAACACCTAAACCTGCTACTTCTATGAATTCTGATATGTCGCATGTTATTGATGATGCCACTTCTGCTATGCATGATCCTTATGATGAAACTACTTCTATGCTTGATACTACTGTGCCATTAGGTGAATTTCTTGATGAACAACTTGTTAGGGTTAGAGAGAATGAAATTATTAATGATGATACTATTGAATATAGTGATGATGAAGGTTGTCCCCCTAATTATGAATTGCCTGTTGTTCCTGAGGGTTATGTTATGGATGAAGAAGCTGCTAGAGCTATTTTTGCTTGCAAAGATAGATATGATTTTAAGAAGTTATTAGCTAAATGGAAGTAGCAATCTCTTAATGCTAGAATGAAACCTGACCCCGCTTTTGCTACTTCACCTATCTGTGTTACTGATAAGGATTATGAATTCTCTGTTGATCCTGAGATAATTACTTTGGTAGAATCTGATCATTTTTATGGCTATGAATCTGAGACTTTTGTGGCACATCTTACCAAGTTAAATGATATAGCCACCCTATTTACTAATGATGAGAAGTCTCGCTATTATTATATCCTTAAAATATTTCCATTCTCATTAAAGGGTGATGCTAAAACTTGGTTTAATTCTCTTGATCCTGGTTGTGTGCGTAGTCCCCAGGATATGATTTATTACTTCTCTGCTAAATATTTCCCTACTCATAAGAAACAAGCTGCCTTGAGGGAAATATATAATTTTGTGCAAATCGAACAAGAGAGTCTCCCACAAGCTTGGGGGAGGCTTCTCCAATTACTTAATGCTTTGCCTGGTCATCCTCTTAAGAAAAATGAAATACTTGATATCTTTTATAATGGACTAACCGATGCTTCCAAGGACCACTTGGATAGTTGTGCTGGTTGTGTTTTCAGAGAAAGAACATTCGACCAAACTGAATTGTTATTAAATAATATGTTGACTAATGAAAATAATTGGAATCTCCCTAAGCCAATTCCTGAGCCAATTGAGCCAACTCCCGAGCCTATTCCTAAACCAACTCCGAAGAAGAGAGGTGTTCTATTCCTCAGTCCTGAAGATATGCAAGAGGCAAAGAAATCAATGAAAGAAAAAGGTATTAAAGCTGAAGATGTTAAGAATTTACCTCCTATTGAAGTAATACATGGTCTTAACCTGCCTGTTGAAGAAACACATTGTCTTGATAACCCGACACAGGTAGTAAAGGTAAATTCTCTCTATAGATATGATAAAGTTGAAATCCCGGCTACTAAATTTCATAGCCCATGCTTAGATGAATTTGACGACTTTATGGCTAGACAAGAAAGTTTTAATGCTTATGTTGGTAGAGAATTGAAGAATAATGCCTTCAAGATAGGACGCTTGAGTGATTATATGGCTAGAGTTAAAGGTGGACTTAAACTCATTAGCAAATATGCTTCTATGGTTACCACTCAAGCTGAACAAGTACTTAAAGCTCAAAATGATTTGCTCGAAGAATTAAATAATAAACATGACTTTGCTGTTAGAGTGGCTACTAGAACTGGTAGAATGACTCAGAACCTTTGTATCCTCAAGGCCACCCTAAGAGAATTGAGCAAGATTCTCGTGAGAAATAATTTAGATGCACCTAGTCCTTCTAAAAAGAAGAAAAATAAAATGATAGGACTTTGCATGGTTCTAGTGAACCTGTTGTAGACACACACCGAGAATCCCAATGATATTTCTATTTCTCGATGAAACACAATCAGTGATGAACTGAACCTAGTGATAATGTGAATGAAAATGTTCATGTTGATGCTCCACCTAGCAATAATAATGATATAGAGATTGAACCTGCTGTTGATCTTGATAACCCACAATCAAAGAATCAACGTTATGATAAAACAGATTTTGTTGCTAGAAAACACGGTAAAGAAAGAGAACCGTGGGTTCAGAAACCCATGCCCTTTCCTCCTAAACCATCCAAGACAAAGGGTGATGAGGATTTTGAGCGCTTTGCTGAAATGATTAGACCTATTTTCTTACGTATGCGCTTAACTGATATGCTTAAAGTAAATCCTTATGCTAAATATATGAAGGATATCATTACAAATAAAAAAAAGATACCGGAAGCTGAAATTTCCACCATGCTTGCTAATTATACTTTTAAAGATGGAATACCGAACAAACTAGGAGATCCAAGGGTAGCAACTATACCATGCTCCATTAAAAGAAATTATGTTAAAACTGCTTTATGTGATCTTGGAGCCGGTGTTAGTGTTATGCCTCTCTCTTTATGTCGTTGACTTGAATTGAATAAGTTGACACCCTCTTTGAAATATCTTTGCAAATGGTCGACAAATCAATCGCTATACACCTGCCGGTATTTGTGAGGATGTGCCTGTTGTGGTTGCAAATGTCACTATCTTAACGGACTTTGTTATTCTTGATACTCCCGAGGACTTATAGTATGTCGATTATCCTTGGTAGACCCTTTTTTAATACTGCAGGGGCTGTTATTGATTGCAACAAAGGCAATGTCACTTTTCATGTTAATGGTAATGAGCATACGGTACACTTTCCAAGGAAACAACCTAGTTCATAGCATCAATTCTATTGGAAAAGGTCCAACTATTATTATTGGAGGTTTTGAATTTCCTCTTTCCGTTGTCAAGAAAAGTATGATATTCTTATTGTTGGGGATGTTCATATCCCCGTTGAGGTAACCTAGTGTTATTCGAAATTTCTCCGGTTCCGTGTTATTCGGAATGAGTTTGTTAACAAGACTTGATCAACCTTGTTAGTGGATTTATTTTGATGATCATGAGATGGATGAAACAAGAAGGCACAACCTTCTGTACCCTCTTTTCACTTTCTGTTTTTTAGAATAAATAAAGCAAAAATAGTATTATTTGTCTGTTTTCTGAATTATCCATGCAATAAAAAATATCCCGAAAATAAAAGTGCTCCAAATGCCCTGCCGATTTAGTATGATTGTTTCTGGAGTATTTGAGGATTTTAGGCACTGAGAACACAGCAGGGGCAAGCACCTAGCCACGAGGGTCCAGGGCGCGCCCCCCTATCTCGTGGGCCCACGGTGGCCCCCCTATCTCGTGGGCCCACGGTGGCCCCCCTCCAGTTATTCCTGCACCCACACACTCCTTCTTCCTCCCAAAAAAATCCCCATCCAGCTCAAGCACGAGTTCTAGCTCATTTTGCTGATTTTAGATCTCCTTTCTCAAAGCTCCATTCACAAAACTGCTTTGGGAGATTGTTGATTGGTATGTGACTCCTCCATTGATCCCATTAGATTTTGTTCTAGTGCTTTATTCATTGCAAATTTTTGCTGCATAGGTGACCCTGTTCTCGAGCTTGCATGTCAAATTTATGAGGTCCAAAGTAATTCTAATGCATGATATAGGCTCTAGGCACTTGTAGGAGTAGTTGCTATCAATTTTGTTTAGTTTGATTCATTTTTATTTTGAAGTTACTAAAAATTTCAGAATTTTTTCAGAGAAAGAAATATGTCTAGGAGAATGTACCAAGGTGGTTCCTCAACAAAGAGAGGACTTAGGCATGCTATGCGCGAGCAAGATGATGAACCACCAAGGGTAGCAGAAGTGCGGGCCTGTGAGTGGCCATCAGATGAGTTTATGGTTAATGCAGGCATCAAGGATGAATTTGACGCGTATGTGCGTAACGCCGATCTTGAGGACTTCATACAAGATAAGTGTCCTTAGTACTACCATTTGACTGATTCATTCGTGAGAAGATTTAAATTTTCATCTTCGCGTAATTCTCAAAATGTCCTGTTTGATATATATGCTCAATCTTATACCATGGACTTAGAAGATTTTACAACTGCTTGCAAACTCCCACAATGGGGCAATGTTAATGAACCCCACAAATCTGAATACAAGGATTTTCTAGCTAGTATTACTGTGGGAGAATCTTGGGATATAACGCAAGCTACCATAGGGAGCATTCACTTTCCTGCTATACACTATTTTGCTCTCTTCATTGGTAGAGGTATTAATGGTAAAGATGAAGCATGTCACATGTGTGTCCCTGATCTTTGTGTTGTCAAGAGTGCTATGTTAGGTAATAAAGATTACAACTTGGGAGCAATAGTTGCATGTAGGTTGCATAATAATGGTATATCTGGAGATTTATTTGGAGGAATCACTACAAAAAAATACACTTCCGTGATGATACGTGTTTGTCACAATAGGTCGCGTTTTTTGCATGCATGTACATCCATGACAAATTTATGACAGAATCAAGATAGTCATACCTGCGGCCGTCAGAGAAGTGTTCCATGACATTACCAAAATTATCATCACTAGTGTCCACTTCCATGACGATAAATCGCGCGTCCGAAGTAAGCTTTCGTCAAGGGTGACCGACACGTGGCATCCACCGAATCTTAACGCCGTTAAGCTATCGGGTCGGGTTTTGGATCCGATAACCCGTTAACAGCCCCGAGCCAATGGGGATTTTCCATGTGTAAAATCATCATTGGCTGGAGGAAACACGCCTTGGCTCATCGTTGGGACGGATGTCATCCACTCATTAGACGTATACGCCTATGATACGTCGACGACGCGTAGCACGGCTCAACAAAGGGCCCATTCCTCGTGAAAAGGCCGCCCGCTTGACTTGGTCAAAGTGGCGGGCCGCCCATGGAAAGCCTGTTAACGGCCTGTTCGCATATAGCCCATTTACAGCTCCGCTAACCCAAGGCCCGTTATGCCCTATCCGAATTAGGCCCGATGGCGCTATCTCGGGCCATCCAATATGATTCCAGCCCGTTTTCACTTCTGGCCCATGTACGGCCCATGACGTCTTTCGGGCCATATGAGGCCTTTGTAACTCTTGGCCCATTAACGGCCCGTGGTGAAACTGGCCCAGAATGAACAGTGTATCACTTTATACCCATTAACGGCCCGTTATTTCGTTGGGCTGTTTCCAGCCCAAGTTAACTTTCGGCCTTCTGAGGGCCCATTTATTCTTGGGCTCATTTGCGATTCGTTACTTACGGCCCGTTTGCCATTTTTTACGCTTGTGGGCGAATTCAGCCCGTCGTTCATCGGCCCGCTTTGTGGACCGTTAATCTGTTGGGCCATTTTCATAGCATCACCAACACGGCCTATTAACGCCCGTTATGGTCAGCCCACAAAACGTCGATTTCCATTAGCGTTCGCCTATGGCCCATTAAAGGCCCGTACAAGACCCATAAATGAGTCGGCCCTTACATGGCCCATGGATCCTACAAGACGTAGAAGGCCCATGGATCCTATGAGACGTAGAAGGCCCATGGATCCGACGGCCCGTACATGGCCCATGGATCCGATGCCCGTACATGGCCCATGGATCCGACGGCCCCTGAAGGGCCATGGTCGGGCGAGTTGGCCCCCGTTTGAACGATATAGCATATTCAAAGAATTAGCCTACTCAATACTATCACCCCTAAAAAGCATACACTATACAACAAAGAGATCAAGGCATAGAAAGGTAGAATAATCCTACACTATACAATAAAGAAATTACAAACCGATTATACCCAATCGGACATTATGGTTCGACATGTGTGATAATAAAGCATACACAAACAACAAATTACATACACTTTGGGCAAATACAGCTCATACATCATGGACGCCGCATCAACTTAACTCCATTTGAACTATAATCTCTTCGTGAAAATAGGATTGGCCGGATTCGGGATAGCACAAATTTCAGTCTGCAAAATCTCCAATTCCTTCATGGTTGATTACGCCGTTGTCTTGTTTCATTTTTAGACTCCTGCATCTAATACCTGCATGTCCAGTCTCAACTTGTTGATTATACTTTGGCAATCATGTACACATTGTCTTGCCACCTCTAGTTGATGCTCGAGAACATCAGCAGATTCCAATTCCAATCCATAATCATTCGGTAACGGCCATGCCGCACTTCTCGCAGATCTTTGTGTTGATGTCACTTCATCCTGAAATGTTTCTGTAAGTACACATGCCTAGGGCAAAAATATAGTTACAACAGTGAAGCGAGCAAGACACTATTTTGTACTACATGGCAAAACAGGACTAACAATAATGTTACACGTCACTTTCAAGAAAAATGTTACACGTCATGAAGCATAAGCAGGTGATATTTTAAAAATTACAAAAAAGATAGTCTATGGAGCCTGCATACAGAAATCCATCTTAGCTCACCAGAGGAGCATGATGTTGGGGCCCAATCAAAAACACAGACAAGTTACAAATTTAGACAGCACGTTGCGTATAAGTAAGCAAGCAGTTGGCCATTCTGTACCTCAATTAAAGTCTTAGGGAGCATAATGAACAACGAGAGGGTTTCATACAAACATACTACAAAGACAAAACTATGCAATCATTAGTGTAGTATAAAATAGATTGTGAGCCTCATGCAATAATAGTTGGTTAATAGACTTCAAAGCTTCAGGCACACTTCGGCAGAGTAATTAAATGGTAAGGCCTTTAATTATGTCAACTAATAGTTTGTAACATCCCATTCTAAATTTTGGAATGTTATATTAGATAAATAACTATGCTTGTTGTCTGATTGTTTGTTTGAGTGATTGAGTGAAATTGAGTGGAATTTGAAACTTTTGAAAGTTGAATGAGAGGGAATGAAATGACTTTCCCAAAACTTTCCCTTTGTCTTTTGGATCCCAATGAATTCAAGTTCATTCCAACACCAAAGCCTAGAGTGAAGATGACATGACTTCTTCCATTTTGAAATGAAAAAGGTTTTGGAAAAGATTTGAATTTCATTTGGGAATATTTCAAATTCAAAGCTTTATGCAACTCAATGATTTTCATGAGGGAAGATAAAATGACTTCTTCAATTATATGAAATATGAGTTGGAAGTTAAATAGTATCAAATTGAAAGTCATTTGAAAGTGCCTTGAAACCCTCCTTCAAATTTAAGTTTTGGAATTTGAATTCAAACCTTGGCAAGTGGGAATCATATCAAAACTATGCCTGATAAATACTTGAGCAAAAGTATGAGAGGAGTAAACATGACACTCCAAAAATATCAGAGGAAAACAATGCCAAAGTTTTGAATTCAAACTTGAGATTTATTTGAATTTGAAAAAAATGGATTTTTATAAAGTTTGGATTCTGCCTTTGGAAAAATGTTCAAATTATAGGATAAATTCCCCTGATCATTTTGGTATATATATGTCCTATATAAAATATTTATAGTTTATGTTTTATCTCTGTTTTTGTTTTATTAAAAAAAATAGAAACCCCCAAAGTGCTTCCCCTCCCAAACCCGGCCCCCACCCCGCCCAGGCCCACGAGCCGGCCCAATACTAAGCAGCCCAGCCCGGCAAAGAAGCCTCACCTCCCTCGCGCCCAAAACCCCTCTGGCGTCGGACGCTTGATCGCCCGCCCTCTCTCTCTCTCTCTCCGGACGGGGACCCCACCCGTCTTCCCCCCTAAATGCCACGCCACCATGCCCGCCCATGTGGGGAAACCTCACGATCCCAGGATCTCCCCGATCCTCCCAGTCGCTTCCCGCCGCCGCCCGGACGCCCGCCCCTATAAGAACCCTCCCGCACCCGCTTCTCGCCTCACCTCACGGAACCTCCTCCTCCCTCTCGAACTCGCTGAGCCGAGAGCCGCCCTTGTGCCATTAGCCTGCTCCGGCCACCCCGACCACCCAGGCTCGGGCCGAGACCACCTCCGGACTCCCTCGCTCGACCACACCTCCCGTGCCCTCACCCACCCCCAAAACCCACCCGGGCGCCACCACCGTGGCGCCCGAACGCCACCGCCGCCTCGACCTGCGCCCAGTCGTCTCCTTCCACCTCGGGACGCCACCTCGACCACCGTTGGGCTCGCTGTCCCGAACGCTGGCGTCCGCCCGTGCCCTCGCCGAGCTCCGCCCGACGATCGGGCGCCTTGCCGCCACGCCGACGTCCGAGCCGCTCGCCGTCGACCTTCCCCACGGTGAGCTCTCTCTCCTCCTCGTCTGTCCGATCCCCCATCTACGGTCGAGATTAGATCCTCTCAAGGGGTATGTTTTAAAATAAAACCGGTTCGGTCCGGTTTAGTTAGTCCGGTTTATTTTTAAGTTAGGTTTTTATTTAAATCGGCCGATTCGTCTAAAACCCTAGGCCCGTTTAGCTTATATTACGCCTTGTGCATAGTTTAGGCCCATTAGGCCCTTTTTCATTTATTTTTGTTTTCTGCTTTTAATGAGAATAGTTCCTGTTTTGGAAAATTCATATCTTTTATTCTGTTTAATATTTTTGGTGATTCTTTTTTGTTGGGTTTGCAAATTTTCTGTAGTTTCTGTAGAAAATATATTTAGCTATGTTAAAATTATTTATAAATTGCTTTATTTTAGATTTAGTCAGAATAGTAAATCTGTTATAACATGAGTTAGGAAAATTACTTTTAAATGATTCTTTTTGTCCCAACTTTGTTTTAACATTGCCAAACCATAGAAATTAATTTGAGTAGTTTAGGAATAATAAAAAAAAATTTTTAAGAAGTAACTTGTTAAACCTAATTAATTAACTAGCTACTGTTTTCCTATTATTTTAGTTAGTAAAAAAATTTATTTTTAACATGTGATTGATTACTCTATGATAGTTTCTGTCACTTTAGAGCATGAACTTTTATTTATAATAAATAAAACTTTTTATTTTATTTTCTTAATAGAACTTGAATTAGGCCTAATAGGAGTTTCATAATAGATTTTTTAAGTGATTCTTTTTGCTCCTAGTTGCATGATGAATTCTTTTACATAAGTTAGCATAAACCCATGGTTAGTTTATGTTGAGAAAATTTTGTTATGTAAAAACTAGTTTTAGTTGTTGCTTGAAGTAGGAAAACTTTGAGTTGGATTTCTTTGAGTTTTCCTTTGAGTTTTGATTCATTTGTTTTGGTGTGTTATGTTACTATGCTATTGTGTTAAGTGATCATATGCTATGTGCTTACTATAGTTATTGTTTGCCTCGGTAGAATTTCCGGAGTGCGAAGTTTGCTACCACGAGTCCCTAGTTTTCAAGATCGTCATCAAGGCAAGTTCACTTTGACCATGCTTTCATACCTATGTTTTATTGCATTTAGTGACATCTTTGCAACCACCGCTCGATGGTGTTATTGAATCCTTGTAGTTGAGTAGTATGCATGAGGTAGGAACCCATCACCCTGTTACCAAGCCCGGGACGTTATTTATTTTAATGCTACGCTATAGTAGACGGGTTTGGTATGAGTGCACGAGTGGTGTGAGAATGCAGGATCTACGCCAATGACGACAACTCCATGATGGAATCTGCAAGGACTGCATCTTCAAGGCCTCAAGACTTCAAGACTCGAGACAAGAATTCAATACACACTCACTGGGTGAAGGACGGTTGGCGGGCACCCCTGGAGAAACCAGTGGATGGCGGGATGCATGGAGAAGCGCCATGACATCTTGCGGAAAGCTTCACCCAGACTCAAAGAGACGGAAGAATACTTCATGCCGGAAGCTTACCTGCAAACCGCAAGTCATTATGGGCTCTGGCTTGGTTGACCTTAGTAGTGACTCTGGCTGGGACGGTACTAGCGGATGTAGAACTACGGTAGGATGGGATGAGTACCGAGACGGTGGTCGAGGAACTCTTCTAAGACCATGTTTGGTCATCTTGTTCTCAAACACCACGAAGTGCGAGAACGTAAATAGAGGGATCGAATCTTGCGGGTAAAGTGTACAAACCTCTGCAGAGGGTTTAAACCTAATCGATTAGCCGTGTCCCTGCTACTTTTACAATTTGAGCATCCGGACTTGGATCTATCTCGAACTCTCAACACCGGATTGATAACTTAATTGTGGGCAACTTATGATGATTTTGGGCTATGAGACATCGGTTGGCGGAACCATGTCATGATAGAAAACTCCTTAGTACAGACTCCAGTTATTCCTTTGATGTAGGGAAAAATAAAACCAGCTTTTACGCAAAGAAAACTCAGATACAGAGCCACAAAGCCATACTGCATAGTTTATCATCTGTTTTCTCTTATTGTGATCTTGCCGGTACATTCAATGTAATCGATTTGACACGGCTGCAACTTATCATGTTGCGTATGTTTTACTTCCGACGAGTAAGAGTTACGATACAGGGTTACGGTCTACACTCAACCTGCCGATGGCGTTGATGGGACTCCACACCTGACTATTTGTTTCCGCTGTGACTTATGAGGTATATATCAGTTTTACGTTAATTATACATGTGATTGCACTTTGATATATACATTGATGTATTGTGTGTGCCAGATCATCGATCCGAGGATGGCTTACAAGAACACGGAGGCTTGACTGTCACGAGGTCGGGTCGCTACATAGTTATACAAGTACCGAACATCAGGCATGATTATTTGGGCATCTCATTAACTGAGGACAAATAAAGCAATTGAAAAGAGAAAATTAAATATGCCTGAAACAAACAAGGAATTGAACTGTTGAGTTGCATACACCGACTTACCTTAGCAGGTTGAAGAGGCTCAGCAGCTCCTACTTCTCTTGCAAGGCTCCTTCCTAACATCTTGTACTTGGAAATCCTCAATCTTATCTTCATTGCACCCCCTCTACAAGGCTTACACAAACTAGTTACTCGTCTCCTTGGAAGATAAATATGCATACTTTCCAGTCTGTGAACACAAAAGGATGAGATTATAACAAAACAACACCACATAATGAAGCATGCCGCATCTCTTGCACTTGCACACAATAAAATGAGCACTTACTATGTCTGCACTATGTAAAAACTAGGCATACCTTCGAATCGATCTCTGTGTACACTTGGAGAGCCTACTATAGTGTACTGACCAAACCTTTATGTCACCTATGAGTTAGACAAGGCCCCACTACAGCAGCCCTTAGTGTTTAAATGAATTGACAAGCTCACATTAGAGTGTTAGGTTAAGAACAACAAGTAATCAAAGCAAACAGTCCTAGTATGGCTGGATGATGCAAACAAGCAATTGAACAGATGTGTGAGCAAATCTTACATATCAAGAAAAGAAGCAAAGAAGGAGGCTTAAAGACCATCACTTGACTGACCAGATTTAAGGGGCATTTAAACATCATGTGCAACGTATGAACTAACATAAACATTGCATATTCCAGATTCTACAATGGAATGCACATGTATTAGGTTATGCCATGTATGATGATGCAATGTATGCAGATAGCGAGGCAGGAGTGATTCGTCATTGCACGCACAATTGAATTGCAGGTTAAGGGCCAGTTCGATTCCGCCTTTTCGGGGCATATTGTCAAAATAAGCCATAAAAGATGTAAAGAAGTCATTTTTGAGTTATGGGCTTGGGCTTAACTAATTTCGCTTTTGGAGGGGTGTTTTTCGGGTAGAACCTCACAAAATATTGAAGGGAAGGGGAATAGTGAAATGACTCTGTTGTCTGCCTATATTACACTCAAAATGCAATTGCTGACGCCCGTGTCACACCTGACCCTCAAGTAAAACAAACACGCATAGCGTTCATTGCCCTGCCCGCTTGCATCTCCTCTCCCCTTCCTCTACCTCGATCCCCGCCTGCAGCACTAGGGGTTCCTCCGTGAGCCGTCAGCCGCTTGTCCCATCTGGCCTGGTCCTCAATGATGCTATGTCCAGCTAGGCTACATGGCCCGGCGGGTGAGGCAAATCTCCTGGCTGCTCCTCCCTCTGGCGCCGCCCTCTCATTCTCATGGTCTGCAAAGCTGCTCCACTTTGTGGTTCGTCCAACGCACTACTCCCGGGCGGGCCGTGCACAACTACTGGCCGATGCCACACCTACGGCAGAAGGCACCTTATTTCCTCCCTCCTCCCGTGCCATGGCCTTGAGGTCTTTGTTGAAGGATGAGCTCATCCAACAAGGTGAGGATCTCCTCTGATTTTTTGCCAAAGTTTCATTCTGATCCACTATACGATGAATTGCTATGAGCTGCTTCGCTGCCGCTATATGATGCATTGCTATGAGCTGCTCCTCGCCGCTGCTATATGATGAATTGCTATGAGCTGCTTTCTTTGCTGTATGATGAGTTGCTATGAGTCACTGCTGCTGCTTTGCTATATGATGAATTGCTATGAGCTGCTGCTGCTATATGATGAGTTGCTATAAGCTGCTCACTGTCGCTTATATGATGAATTGCTATGAGCTGCTCCTGCTGCTGCTATATGATGAATTTCTATGAGCTGCCTCCTGCTGCTGCTATATGATGAATTGCTATGAGCTGCTGGCTGGTATATGATGAATTTGCGCAATTTGCTTCTTTGTATGATGAGTTGCTATGAGCTGCTTCTTTGCTATATGATGGTTTCAGTTGGTGCTGCTATATGATAATAACCAGCCACTTGGACCATCGAATTTCAATAAATAATTGTTCTTCATTTAAATGTGGGTCATGCGTTCTTCGTTTAAATTAGGCAATGGGATCTCTATGGAAAACATTGACCAAAGTAGATTGTGCCAACTAGATGGTATCTTTGTATTTTCATTTTGAGAAAATAGTGATGGTCTGTTTTCCTATCATATTAATTACTGCACTAGGTTCAATTTGTGATGTTTGCAAGGAAAATTAATTTCCATATGGGCAGCAAAATGAAAAAAATATAATGCAATCTAGACTTTCCACTGATCATACCAAAGATAAGCTGAAAACGCAATGAAAAGAACTGGTTGGCTTATTACATGGAGCTTATATTCACAGGAGCTTATTTTCTTAGGATAACTCGTAATAACTGTCTTTAAGAAACTTGGCAGTTGGCTAATAGAACTGGCATACAAATAACATGTCACGATGATTGCAATGGAGGAGTGACGTACCATAGCACACTGTATAGGCTCACCGCTGCCTCTCCTTTTTTTGCGATGTTCCATGAAATTGCCACATACATCTTGTACTTTTCATTGTGTAACCCTATCCGCAAGTTGACACGACTAATTTAAGACATCTCTACATGATACTACATTGCATATCCCTTAGCATATTTAAACCACCAATTAACGATTGTGTAAGTACCATAAACTAGCCATGACTCAGATGTCTTTGGACTAGCAGGCACTCTAAGGGAGCCTAATGTAGTGCACTGGAATTCCTACATGCCACCTACGATTTTGTGTAATGTACTGCCCCTATTCCTAAATATATGTCTTTGTAGAGATTCCAGTATGGACCACATACAGATGTATATAGATGTATTTTCAATTGTAGATTCACTCATTTTGCTCCGTATGTAGCCTATAGTGGAATCTCTAGAAAGACTTATATTTAGGAACGGAGGTACGAGGTATCATGTATGACATCTACATATCTAATTTAGCAGCCAGTAGTAGAAATCATTGTCTGCACAAAGGGATTACTGGTCGAAAATTCTAGCAAAGCGCTACCGGCAGTGCACGTAACAATACAAGAGAGAGAGACGCGCTTACAAGATCATAGCAATGCCTCCCAGGATCTTGGTTGGCCAAGATGTTAGATCCGGAAGAAACATCGTCCTTGTAGTTTTTGCCACCGTGCATAATGTAACAACTGACCGTTAGTATATTTGAAGTACATCGCGCAGGTGATGCTGGATGGGTTTAAAGGTGACAAGTACCTAGGCCGTGGCGGGTGCTTGGCATCTCTCCACACGGTGGGAATCAGTTTAGAAAAGTCAAGGGTGATGACGCTGCGCTGGCTATCGGGGTCCGGTAAGGAGATCTAGAACCGTCGAGTAGGGTGTTTGTGGAGCGGCTCCGGTAGGGTGGACTATGGTGTGGGCGAAGCGGATCTGTGGTCGTGGACAAGGGCGTAGGTGAAGCTGCTCCGGTGGTTGGGTTAAGGATGGTGTCGACAACGCGGATCTGCTTGCCCGTGGGCGGGAAGCGTCGGCTGCTCCGTGGTTGGGTTAAGGATGGTGTGTCGGCGATGCGGATCTGCGGCCGTGGACGGGCGCCGAAGCTGCTCCTAGAGGTTGGATGAGGGTGCGAGGAAGCGGATCTGAGGCCATGGACTTGTGAGTTGGCAAAGCGGCCCCGGTAGGGTTGAGAATGGTATAGGCGAAGCTACTCTGGTAGGGTTGACGATGGTGTCGGCGAAGCGGCTCCGGTAGGGTTGAGGAAGGTGTCGATGAAGCGGCTCCGGTAGGGTTGTGGAAGGTGTCGGCGAAGAGGATCAGAGGCCGTCCGACGGGCGCCGGGGCGGCTCCGGGGTGTGGACGAAGCGTCTCCTGTGGGGAGTAATGAATGAGCCGCTGATGCGCGCCGACGGTTGATGAGAGTACCCATGAAGCAGATCCGCGCCGTGTACAAGGGCGGCACTGAATGGGCTGTGGTACAACGGTGGATGAGAAGTCTAGTTGTTTCTAGGGGAGGTGGGAGGGGTAGTTGCGGCCGCAGAAGCAGATCCGGCGAGGTGGACGCCGCTGACAGTGAATGGGCTATGGTACGCCGGTGGATGAGCAGTCTAGGGTTTCGAGAGGGGAGGGGAGAAAGGGCGATGAAGTACGGACGGCGTGATCTAAGATGCTCTGGTGCTGTGGAGTTGGTCTTTTTGCAGGAGGGGGAGAGGAAATGGGGTGCCGTGTAGTGGGGGAACCGAAGTTACCAGCAGCCCCGACCTATCATGTAGATGAGGGCGGTATTGTAACTGTTGGTCTCGTGAACCAAGGACAAAGGGGATTTCGCATGCTAAAGACTAAGGTGGCAGAAATTTTAGAAGGAGGCGGGAGATTTTGCCATGCACGGATCGTTCAGATTCGAGTTTCAACTAATTTTGGACCGTGCTAAGCCCGGAAGGTCATGTCGGTGTCAAAACCGACGGATCTCGAGTAGGGGTCCTGCTTACGTCAATCAATCTTGATGGTAGCAGAAACAGGGACACAGATGTTTACCTGTGTTCGGGCCCTCTCGATGGAGGTAAAACCCTACTTACCGCTTGATTAATATTGATGATATGGGTAGTACAAGAGTAGATCTACCACGAGATCGTAGAGGCTAAACCCTAAGAGCTAGCCTATGATGGTATGATTGTAATTGTGATCGGCCTTCTAAGGACCAACCTCTCCGGTTTATATAGGCACCGGAGAGGGCTAGGGTTTACATGGAGTCGGTTACAAGGAAGGAAACATAATATCCGGATCGCCAAGCTTGCCTTCCATGCCAAGGATAGTCCCATCCGGACCACGGGCGAAGTCTTGAGTCTTGTATCTTCACGCTTCAATAGTCCCGGACGTTGTACCACAGTCCGGCTGTCCGGATACCCTCTAATCCAGGACTCCCTCAGTAGCCCCTGAACCAGGCTTCAATGACGATGAGTCTGGCGCGCAGTATCATCTTTGGCATTGCAAGGCGGGTTCCTTCTCCGAATACTCCAAAGTACCTGTTAGGACGAATAGTGTCCGGCCTCCAATCAATGTTGTACTCCTCGGCTTCATTGCTTCGGTAATGACCATCTCCACGTGTTGAGCGAATGCGAGGGGTTGAGGCATTTTTGCATTTGCCATCCTCGATCCTCCGGGCTAACCGTCTATTTGAAGGGACGGGGATTCTCATATCCAAACCTCACTCTCCCTCCCAGGGCTAGCATCCAACAGAGCGCTCCGCGAAAAGCCATTCCAGCATGGCCGACCGTCGCAGCTCTTCTGCTCGCCCTTCTCGTTCCAAGTCGGGGGATTGGGGAGAGTGCTCAGTTCCTCATAGCCGTTTGATAGAGTTACAAACCCAAGGGTTTCTCCCACCGGCGTTCATGGTCCCCGTCCGGGCTGGAATAGCCACTTATGACGGAGGGGAACAAGCAGAGGGATCTCCTGATCCATCTCCAGAGGAGCGTGTATGCCTCATCCCGCATCTGTTGAGGGGCGTCGGATTTCCTATCCACCCATTTCTTCGCGGGCTCTTGGAGTTCTACGGCCTCCAGTTACACAATTTTACCCCTGCCTCTATTCTGCACATAGCGGGGTATGTTGCCCTTTGCGAGCTGTTTTTAGGCTGCGAACCACACTTCGGATTATGGAGGAAGCTGTTCTGCCTCGTCCCCCGCACCCAGGGGGAGTCCCTATGTCAAGTGGGCGGGGCCGAAGTATGGTGCATTGCCGAGACCGGATACTTGTCCGGCACTCCCTGAGAAGGCACCGTAAAAACTGGCCTTCAGAGTGGTTCTATATAGACGACGTTCCCCTCCCGGATCCAGTCCGGACAGGTCTCCCCAAGTTCAGCAACGCCCCGCCGAGGGCATGCCTAAGCCGGCGCCCCCGGGGCCCTCAAGAAGAGGACACAAGGGAAATACTCCTCCGATGAACAGGATAAAGTTACTTGCCAAATCCGAATCGACGATAGTTGAGGTTATGGCGATATGGATAAGGCGAGGCGTGCAACCGCTCCAATATCGGGGGAAGCCCATGTGGCATTTCAACGGGGAAGACGACGCCACCCGCTGCGGTCGTAAGGGTCCGGACTCTGCTGCCGCTTTGGTAAGGATATTGTCCGATTTGTACAAAGGGGAAGAGGAGGAATTCCTTTGCATGAAAACGCGGAACGGATTCTCCATGTACAACCCCCCAACGTGGGTAAGTTGCCATTCTTTTTTCCTGCTTTACTTACTCTAGCGTTCTTCTGCTAAGATTACTTGCATCAATGCTTCTGAGCAGGAACTGAGGAGGGCTGTAGAAGGAATCTTCAGCCCCTCCCCGCAACCAGAGGACCCTGGAAGGGCCCTAGATCCGGGACTTAAAGTGGATCCGGATATCACTGTGGAGCTTGCCAACGGGGTATTCTATCAAGCGAGCTGGGATGGTGCCCTAGTGGCCATTATGGCCGACTACCCTGGACTGCTCCCCACATCGCGTGTAAGCCGAACTAAAAAAACCCTATCCTTCAAAGAGGACTCCTCCCAGGTATTATAATTTACCCATGAGGCGTCTTTCTATTTGCAGAAACGACGGCCGGAGCGAGGGACCGAGCCCCTAGGGACTCGTCAACAACGGGCGTCCGGATCGGGCAGGTTTCAAGAGGAAGGCGTGAGGATTGACACACCGCTCTGTAGGTAAAGTAGTAATCTGTCCTGTAATTATAGAATTTGAAATGTGACAACGCCCTTTGTGTCTCGGGCAGGAAGAGGAATAACCGGACTATCCGGAGACCCACTAATCACGCCTCCACCGTACGGGTTCCGTAACCCGGCTTGAGGCGGAGGCCCAGTTTCACAGGCCAACACCGCATAGTTCCCCTCGACGGAGGATGCGGATATGTGTTCGCCACGAACTCCGAAGTGGAGAGCGCCATGAATCACCGGGCGCCTTGAGAGGCCGTGTTCGGAACAACATCTTTTTCCAAGAGAGCTTTTAATGCCTTCAATTCAAGCGGACGATACGTCCGAGCTGCTCGGGCGAAGTAGCTTGCCCAAGCGACAAACCAGTATACCAAAGACATACAAGTAAGAAAATTTGATAAGTATGTATAGCAGTAGCCCCTGAGACTTGGAACGGTTGGGACAACAGTTTTAAGGATCAACCTATGCACAGGTCCTTGTAGAGAAGAACGAGCAATTGTCTTGAGAGCTGGAGGGATGCAAGGCCGAACTGAGGGCCCCAGTTGCCAAATTAGAGGAACCCCAAAAGCCCTCATCTGGTAACAATTGTCACAATTGCACGAAGATGCACCAGTTAGTGAATGGTTGATGTGACAAGTCTAACAGAAAATTCTGCAGACAATCCCGGGGTGAATCCGGAGGGCGTAAGAGAGGACGACGCATCTCAAAAAGCAGCTGGAGGCTGGCGAGCGCATTCTTACGCGAGTTAGGCAGGAGAAGAACGATCTTCAAGATGCCAAAGTCCAGCTGGACGTGGAGTTAAAAAATCTCCGCGCTCAGCTGGCGGACTCCATGAAGGAGAACAAGAGGCTTCGACGCGGCATTTACGGTAAGTGCCTAGACGAACTGTAGTATAGTTCGGCGAGGAAGTATATTGAAAGAATTTTGCTTGCAGGAATGTTAACGGGTCGCCATGAGGAGGAGATGCCCGCATCTGCAAGTGATTTACTGCAAGACCTTTCGCAACTGTACAAGCGAGCTCGGCAAGTAATGTAGGGTGTTGCTCAGGCTTTATGGCCATCAAGCTTGCTGCCGAATGGTATGGCGGAGCTTGTGAATATGCTTCAAGGAGCACGGCGGCGCTTCCGACTGAAGGTGTCCGATTGCCGGCAAGGCGCAAGAGAAGCACTGGCTATGGTGAAGGCGGCGCTACATCAAGCTGGACCCGAACCATATGGCGGTAAGTAGGATCGGCGGGGCCGGATGGGCAAGAAATTCCCGTGAGTCTGGTGTATGACCAGGTGGCGTTAGCCGCAAAGTATTCCCAACAGGATTGTAAGCTAGATAGCCTGTTGGATGGTATAGAGGAGGAATACAGTCAGTCCAAGCGATCGTGGTAATTTAATGGGCATGAGTAGCCCCAGCCAGATTAAAATCATTTGTCATGGCGGACCTTTTTCGCTTCAGCCCCCGGATCCTATAGTCCGGTGTGTCCGAATACCCACTCGCTATACAAAACCGGGGTATGCGTGGAAACAAAGGCGAGGGGTCATAAGTGCTTGAACAGACAAGTACCCAACAAGTTATGTTATATTACATGGATAGTAAGAAACATCTTCCAGGGAGAATAGTTCCGTTAGGGGTTCCTTTCCCTGGGTACGCATGAGACGATGCGCATGCCCAGTCTGTGAACGATGGAGCAGGATACAATACTTCTGGGGATTTACGTTGTAATAAGCGAAAACATATTTTGTTCACCGACCGAATATTCTCTTAAGGAAGCTAGCTTTCGACTTCACCCAGTCTAAGGTACACATCCGGCTGAACCGGCAGTAACAATCGCATAGGTGCTCCCCTTATGCCCCTAGCGAATTAACGGGAACGTGGGGCATAAACACAAGAGCCAGGCAACCTAGCTTGGCAACATCTTAAGTCATATCGATTCATATAATGGTGAAGAAAAGGCCCATATGGAAAAAGAATGCATATGTGATGGGCAGAAAGCCATGTGAGTAATTATTTTTAGCTTCCGTATAGGAAGCCACCAGGTACGCTTAGTGCGGCCAGAGTGATTCGGCAATCCGCACTGTATTGAATACTTTGTGTAAAAAACGGTCGAGAAGGGGGAAAGGGGTGGAGCATAAGTAAAAGAGGGGAGTAGGGAGGCGAGCGGCTGAGTTCGGCGTTAGGCGAGAATCTCCGGAGTCTGCAGCCGCGTTCCATGGGTTCGCTCGAGTCATTGTCCAATGCATTACGTAAGCGGCACGCTCCTCCGGTGAGAACTTTGTCGATGGCGAAGGGGCCTTCCACTTGGGTTTAAGCTTGTCCTTCTTCTTCTCCGGTGGGCGAGAACGAGCTCGCCAATATTGTAAGTTTTGGCCCGCACTTCTCTGTTTGATATCGCCGAGCCTCTTTCTTTGATAGAATGCGAGCGGGCTTTTTGCGACATCGCGCTCCTCCTCCGTGGCATCCAGTTATCCCGCCGATCTAACTCGGCTTCCTTCTCTTCATTACATGCGTCCGCGGCGAATCATGTATTATGTCGCAGGGTAATCGCTTCCCACCGCATACACCATAAAAAATGGTGTATAGCCGGTGGAATGCGATTCGGTGTAGTCCGCAGCCCCGTAGTATGGAGTCGAGCTCCTCCACCCAAAGGTCGTATCCGATTACATTAAAGACCGCACTAGTGCAGGTTGATGCCGCTCATGATGAGACCGTTTGCCCGCTCGACCTGGCCGTTTGTTTGGGGGTGGTAGACGGAAGCAAAGTCAAGCTTAATGCCCATTTTGCCGCACCAAGTTTTCACTTCATCGGCTGTGAAATATGAGCCATTATCAGTGATGATGCTATGGGGGACACCGTATCGGTGTACGACCCCGGATATGAAGTCGATTACAGGTCCGGATTCGGCCATTTTAATTGGCTTGGCTTCTATCCATTTGGTGCACTTATCCACCATGACCAATAAGTATTTTTTTCTTATGGCTTCCCCCTTTAAGGGGTCCAACCATATCCAGCCCCGGACATGAACGGCCAAGTTATGGGGATTGTTTGGAGCGGTAGGGGCATATGACTCTGATTGGCGAAGAGCTGGCAAACCGCAATGTTGGACAAGGTCCTGTAATGCCTTTCGGACGTCGGCAAATAGAAGCCTGTATGGAAGGCTTTGCTTGACTAAGCGCTCGAGCCAAGGCGTGGTGTCCGCCTAGTCCGGCATGGATTTCAGCCAAGAGTTGCCGCCTCCTCTTGGAGATGCACCTTTGGAGCACTCCAACGGCGCTTTTCTTATAGAGTTCCCCTTCGTGGACTTTGTAAGCTTTAGAACGCCGGACTATGCAGCATGCTTCATTTTGGTCTTCGAGTAGCTCCTGCCTATTTAGGTAGGCCAAGAAAGGCTCGGTCCACAGGGCAATAACGGCCATGATTTCGTGGGCTGAGGATGTTATTTCGGTGGCGTGAGCCTCCGATTGTGTCTGATAGTTCGATATCCGGGGTGTATTCGGGTCCGAGCTGGTATTGCCGGACTCCTTCCCATACTACGGATGGCTTGAAACAGCCTTTCCAGGAATATGTTAGGTGGGACAGGTCGCGTTTAGGCGCCCGATCTCTTGGCGAGGACGTCCCGCCGGTTGATTATTTTCTTGAGCCACATGGTGGAACTCGAGCCCCTCGAACCGCGCTGACATTTTTAGGACGGCATTACGGTAAGCCGCCATTTTCGGATCCTTGGCATCGAAGTCTCCGTTTATTTGTGAGATTGCAAGGGAGGGGAAAGGGATCCTTGGGGCAAGCCTTGTTGAGGTCTTTGAAGTCGACGCATAGGCGCCAGGATTTGTCCTTCTTTGATACCATTACCAAGTTTGCCGGTAATCCGGATGTTTGATATCTCTGATGAATCCGGCCTCGAGTAGCTTGGCTAACTCTTCCCATTGCTCGTCGTTTGGGCTCGAGAATCGCTTTAGTGTCTCGCTTGATCGGTTTATATCCTTTTAGAATATTGAGGCTGTGTTACGGCCCGGTCTGCGTGGGATGCCTGGCATGTCCGATGGGTCTTTGTGGACGCCCGATTCAATCGTACACTAATCATGCACGCAAATGTGTATGATCAAGATCGAGGACTCACGGGAAGATATCACAACACAACTCTAAAAACATAAATAAGTCATACAAGCATCATAATACAAGCCGAGGGCCTCGAGGGCTCGAATACAAGTGCTCGATCATAGAAGAGTCGATTGGAAGCAACAATATCTGAGTACAGACATAAGTTAAACAAGTTGCCATAAGATGGGTGGCACAAAGCCCAGGATCTGAGATCGAGAAAGAAGCGCGGGCCTCTGCAGGATCCTCCTAACTACTCTGATAAATTAAATCGTTGAGCTACTATGTAGTAGAAGGCACCCTACGATTAGTAGGAGTCATCATCGGCAGTGGCGTCTGGCTCTGAGCTCTCGACATCTGGTTGCGGCAACGGTAGAAGGGAAAGGGGAAAAGAGGGAGAAAAGCAACCGTGAGTACTCATCCAAAGTACTGCAAGCAAGGAGCTACACTACATATGCATGGATATATGTGTAAAGGGCCATATCGATTGGATCGAAGCTGCAGAATGCCGAGAATAAGAGGGGATAGCTAATCCTGTCAAGACTACGCTTACAGCAGCCCGTCTTCTTGCAAAGCATGTAGAAGAGTAGATCAAGTCCTCCAAGTAGCATCACATAGCAATAATCCTACTCATAATCCCTCCTCATCACCCCATTAGAGAGCGATCACCGGGTTGTATCTCGCACTTGGAAGGGTGTGTTTTATTAAGTATCCGGTTCTAGTTGTCATAAGGTCAAGGTACAACTCCAAGTCGTCACATTCACGAAGATCACGGCTATTGAATAGATTAACTTCCTGCAGGGTGCACCACATTACGACACGCTCGATCCCATTTGGCCGGACACACTTTTCCGGGTCATGCCCGACGCTGAGGATCAACACGTCGCAGCCCCACCTAGGCACAACAGAGAGGTCAAGACGCCGTCTAAATCTAAAGCGCCACAGGTCTGGGCCCATCGCCTTAGCACACCTCGCACGTTGCGTCTGTGGGCCGGAAGCGCACCTAGCCTAGCGAGCGTTCGATCCAATCCGGCAGCGCCCGCTTCGATGTGGGCGTCCACGAAGGCTTCGGCCGATACCCACGACGCCGGGTTGCCCATATCTTGTCCCACGTGGCGGTTAGTGCGTATAAGGTCAATGACCCAACTCAGATCAAATACCAAGATCTCGTTAAGCGTGTTAAGTATCCGCTTGAGCGCCGAGGCAGGCCAGCCCACCTCTCTCCTAGGCGGTCTCAACCTGCCCCGTCGCCTCCGCCATTAAAGATCCACTCGCGGGTGCTCCCACGAGCCGACCAAATGCCTTTAGTCACCACAGGTATCATGTAATAGTATGTAAGTATATACCCGTGATCACCTCCCTAGTGATCATGGCCCGATAGTATAGCAAGGCAGACGGACAAGAATGTAGGGCCACAGATGGAGTACTAGCATCCTATACTAAGCAGGTAGGATTGCAGGTAAAGGTATCAACAGTAGTAGGAAGGACATGCTATGCATCAGGATAGGATTAACGAAAAATAGTAACATGCTACACTATTCTAATGCAAGCATTATAGAGGAGAATAGGCGATATCTGGTAATCAAGGGGGGGGGGGGCTTGCCTGATTTCTCTGGCAAGAAGGAGGGGTCGTCAACACCGTAGTCGTACTGGGTAGCAGCGGCGTCGGTCTCGGTGTCTAGCGAGAGAAGAGTGGGAAGAAACAATAAATACAATGCAAAAAAATGCATGACATGACAAGGCGTGGTGCTAGGTGTGCCCTAATGCGGTAGTAGGTGGTACCGGCGAAGGGGGGAAACATTCGGGAAAGTATCCCCGGTGTTTCGCGTTTTCGGGCAGATGAACCGGATGGGGAAATTTGTGAGTTCGATAGGTTAGGGATGTGTGGTCGATTTAACGGGTTATGATCCGGATTCGCCTCGCTGCTCGAGCAACTTTCATGTAGAAAGTACTTTCATCCGAAAGTTCACGGATTAAAAGATATGATTTTCTAAAGATTTAACTTATTTTCTCGCTTTTTTATTATTTATTTAAAGCCAACATTATCCGTAATGTTGTTTGATGACGCAAGCATGACATCGAGTGATGTCGGCGGAGTCAACTGATCGGGTTGACCGATCAAACCAGACAGGTGGGTCCAGTGGGACCCACATGTCATTGTCAGGGGCATTAACAGAGTTTTAAAACTAACTAAATGAGTTAATTAACAGGTGGGGCCTAGTAGTCAGTGAGAGATTAGGTTTTAATTAATCAATTTAATTAACTAGCAGTTTATCTATTTGTTTTTATTCGTTTTATGGCATGGGCCCGCATGTCGATGGCGATGTCGCCGCGTCGGCATAGTTGACTTTCGGGTCAACGTGGCGATTAGGGCCCCCAGCTGACGATGACCTGCAGTGGGCCTCGGTGCCCGGCTTCAATGAGCCGCCGGAGTAGCTCCGGGCGAAACCCAGTAATGCCGAACACCGGCGAAGGCCGGATTTCGCCCATGGGGCACCAAATCGAGCGCCACGGCGCCGTTAGAACGGCAACGACGGCAGCGTCGGTTGAGTGAGTGATCCTTGCAGCGATGGTGGCGAGAATCGGCCTTGGCGAGCTTCGGCCAGCCGAACGGCTGAGTGAAATCGGGCGAGAAGAAACAACGACGCATCATGTTAGCGAATGAAAGGAGAGGCTAAGCGAGTAAACGCGACGGCATTTAACGCATAACGGCGCCGCCCATGACCATTTGGTCTCCGGAGGCACGCTGGCGACGAGCGCAGGCGGCAGCGCGTTCGGGCGCTCAACGGGGACGGCGTTAGGAGGCACGGGAGGGAGCGTGCGCAGGCGCGTTGGGCTCCTAGGAACCCCAGGAGTACAACGGTGAGTTCGGGCGAGCGTGACGGCGGCTGTGGCCACGGCGGCGAGGTACACCGCGGCGACCAGAGCCTGGGCACGACGACGAGCTAGCTAGGGCGTGAGCTAGGGGAGCTAGAGGGCAGAGGAGGGAGGCAGCTCACCTAGCGGCACGCACGGTGGCCTTTGGTGGCTTAGTAGCTGCAGAAGGCATCGCCGGAGTTGGTGAAGAACGGTGGCGACCGGAGATGTGGAAGAAGGGGACCATCGCAGCAGCGCCTCCGAGCTCCAGCTACGGCCACCGGTCGATGAGGAAGACGATGGCGGAGACGGCGGACACGCTGGCGAGGTGAGGTGGTGGTTGTGGCCGCGCGTTTCACGGCGGCGGGTCCATGGCGGCGCTCGGATGCGATGGGAGAGGAGGAGAGCGGGGTGCATCTGGGGGGGGGAGTGGGAGAGGCGCAGGAACCGAGGCTAGAGTGGGGGCGAGTGGGAGGCGGGATCGAGGAGGCGGGGCGTGGCGGCCTTATCCTCGCCTCGTCGCCCGGCAGGAGGGTGCGGCGGGACGCGCCCTGTTCAAACCAGGTTGGGAGGAAACAGGGAAGGCGGGCGGCCCGGCTGGGCCGGTCGGCTGGGTTAGCTGGGCCGTCTGGTCCAAGAGAGGGGGGGTTCATTTCCTTTTGTTTTATTTTCACTTTTTCTTTTTATTTATTTTCTTTTCTGTTTTATTTCTTTTTAAAGTATTTAGGAATTTTCTAAAATGTGTTTACTTCACCATAATTACCTATGCAATATTTGGCACTGCCCGAACATTTTTGTTTCAACTTTTAAAAACTTTTGTTGTTTGCCATTTTTTTTTTGAATTGAGTTTTGGATCGGTTTGAACTAACGAAAGTTTAGCAACAGTAATCAAAGATGAGATGGCATCATCAGGAGAGTTTACTGTAGCCTAATTACCCGAACACAAGCTCGAAGCATGTCTTCGAGAACTTGGTTGACACGTTCAACTTGCCCTTGCGACTGAGGATGAAAAGCAGTGCTGAAAGACAGATGAGTCCCCATCGCTTCTTGGAAACTTGCCCAGAATCTTGAAGTGAATAAACTGCCTCGGTCTGAACTGATTACCAATGGAATACCGTGAAGCGAGACAATTCTGGACATGTAGAGGGTTGCCAGCTGACTAGCAGTGATTGTTTCTTTGACAGCCAGAAAATGTGCCACTTTAGAAAGCCGGTCAATGACTACTAGAATAGCATCATTACCTTTTTGCGATTTGGGGAATCCAGTAACGAAGTCCATTTCAACATGGTCCCATTTCCATTCAGGAATAGAGATAGGTTGCAGAGTTCCAGCAGGCCTTTGATGTTCTGCTTTGATACGACGGCAAACGCCACATTCAAGAACATAACGAGCAATGTCTTGCTTCATATTAGACCACCGTAATCTCGATTTAATGTCTTGGTACATCTTGGTGCTACCGGGATGAGTAGACAAAGGCGTATCATGAGCTTCTTTCATAACCCTTGGAGTCAGATTCAGGTTTTCCCTCTTACTCGGTACCACTAGGCGACCTTTGAAGAATAAGGTGCCTGCGTCATCAACAGTGAAGAATGAGGGCTTTCCTTCTGCGAGATAACGTTTAATCCTCTCGACTTCATCGTCACATTTCTGTATCCATTTGATGGTGTCCACAAGATCTGGTCTAGCAACTATGGTATTGAGAGAACCCCGGAATCAACGTGGAGGTTCATCTTGCGAAACTTCCGGAGGAGGGGGAGCGAGTGCACGGGAGGAACAATATGGAGGTTCAGTTTACGAATTCTTCAACAAGCGAGGGCTGAACTTTGTGAACCTAGAGGTGGTTGTAGTAAGACTTGCGGCTCAAGGCATCAGCCATTACATTAGCCTTGCCTGGGGTATACGAAATACCCAGGTTAAAATCTGCAACAATCTCCATCCATCTCTGCTGACGGAGGTTCAGGTCTGGTTGAGTAAACAGATACTTCAGACTTTGGTGGTCGGTGAAGATCTCGCAACGATTACCGAGAAGGTAATGTCGCCACTGTTTTAGTGCATGGATAACAGCAGCAAGCTCGAGGTCGTGAACTGGATAGTTCTCTTCATGAGGGCGCAATTGATGAGAGGCATAAGCAATCACTTTGCGCTCTTGCATTAGGACAGCGCCAAGGCCTTGACGTGAAGCATCGCAATAGATGACGAAGTCCTTCTTAGTATCTGGAGGAGCAAGCACTAGGGCAGAGGTCAACTTTTCTTTGAGCGCCTGGAAACTTTCCTGACACTTTTCTGTCCACTCAAACTTGACGCCCTTATGAAGCAGGTTAGTCAGAGGTCTAGCGATCTTGGAGAAGTTCTCGACGAATCGACGGCAATAGCTGGCGAGTCCGAGAAAACTTCTGACTTGCTTGACATTCTTCGGAGGAGTCCAACCGAGAATAGCCTGAACTCGTTCAGGGTTGATGACAATACCATCCTTAGAGATGACATGCCCAAGATAGGTTACTTCGGGGAGCCAGAATCCACACTTGGAGAACTTGGCATAGAGTTGATGCTCTCTAAGCTTTTCCAGAACAAGACGAAGATGTTCAGCATGTTCTTCTTCATTCTTGGAATATACAAGGATATCATCCAGATAAACCACGACAAACTTGTCGAGGTATTCCATAAAGATATAGTTCATCAGACGAGAGAAGGTGGCTGGAGCATTCATTAATCCAAACGACATGACGGTGTACTCGTATGAACCATAGCGAGTCACAAATGCGGTCTTCGGGATATCTTCTTCACGAACATGGATCTGGTGGTAGCCCAACCTCAAGTCGAGTTTAGAGAACACTGACGAACCAGCCAGTTGATCATATAGATCATTGATCCGAGGAAGAGGATATTTGTTCTGAATGGTAGCCTGGTTAATAGGGCGGTAGTCTTGGACCAATCGGTTTGTCCCATCCTTCTTCTTGGTAAAGAGAGAAGGTGCTCCCCGAGGAGAGCAACTTGGGCGAATGAAACCACTCCGAAGAGATTTGTCGATTTCCTCCTTAAGCTCAATGAGTTCACGCGACGGCATCTTGTAAGGTCGTTTGGCTATAGGAGTGGTGCCTAGTTTCAAGTCGATGATGAATTCGACAGCTCTAGCAGGGGGAATCCCTGGAAGTTCTTCAGAAAGGCGTCCCCGAATTCGCGAATCGACAGAATGTTTTCAATGCCCTCGAGTGGTGCAGCGTTCAATGCATTCAATGCATAGAACCTTGCCTCGGCATTCTGAACCAGACGAGCATTGTAGCTTATTATTTCATCAGAAGGGTGTAGCAGATGGACGGTCTTAGTGGCACAAACTATAGAGGCAGTATGCGCTTTCAACAAATCCATTCCCAGAATGAGGTCAATATTGGAAGACTTCAGAATAATGGGAGAGGCGCAAAATTCCAACCCTTCGATTTCCACAGGGATGTCGATGCCAACCATGGAGGTCTCACATTGTCCCACGGGGTTTTTTACCACTACCGAAGTGTTCATCTGCTCACATTTAACGTCGTGCTTGTATGCAAAATCTTCTGACATGAATGAATGCGATGCACCTGTATCAAATAAAACGGATGCTGGTACTGAATTTACGAGGAGTGTACCCATCACGAGCGGTGTCTGGTGTTCACTTCTGCTCAGATCAACGTGGTTGGCGTGAACGCCGGACCATAAGGCTTGGCATTGTTGTTGCGGGGCTGGTTGCTTCCACGGCCGATTCTTTGGAAGGACCAGCTTGATTACGGTTACAGTTGCATTCTCTAGCACGGTGCCTGGCTGACCACACACTCAAGCACAAACCATTATTGGGAGTGCAACAGGATCTTGGGGTGGTGGAGATGGAAGCCTTGGCTGCCTAGTTGGAGGAGTAAGCGGGGCGAGGTGCGGCATAAATGCGCCTTGGGGCAGTGCGATTAATGGTACATGCTGTTGGGAATCCATATCTTACGCTTACGCTAGGGCGGGCTCAAGATGAACCCGTGTCACGCAGTTGCGCTGCGAGAGCTCTGGTATTCCTGCAGACCAGTTTCGACATTGATGGCCTTGTTCACCAAGGTGGCGAAATCAGCAAAGTCATGCACTAGAAGTGCGAGCTTGATGTCAGCTTGAAGGCTGTCACGAAACTTCTCCTGTCTACGGGCATCAGTTCCAATGTCCTCTTCAGCATAGCGAGACAAGTCCAGAAACTCCCGCTGATAAGCTTCAACAGTTTTGTTGCCTTGGATGAGGTTGCGGAACTCACGCTTCTTCGGTGCATGACTCCCTGAGGAATGAAACGGGCACGGAAAGCAGCTTGGAAGTCTGGCCAGGTGATGATTGTTCCAAATGGCGAAATGCGCCTATGGCTGTCCCACCATTGAGCTGCGGGTCCTTCAGAAGAAGGAAGCAAAGGTGACATAATTTGGCGGGGGCTACGTCGGCAGACTCCATCTCATAGGTGATGTCATGGAGCCGCCATCGACATCCAAATGACTAAGTTGAGCTGCGGTACACAGTTGGGTTGAGGCGCATGAAATCCTGCAGAGTCACTTGGGCTGCCTGCTGGTTCATATTGGGCGAGGAAACTGAGCCATCATATTCTCCATGAACTGGCGATTCATCTCGAGCTGTTGGATCATACCAGCCATGTACTCAGGCGGTGGTGGGGCGTTGCCGCCACGACCGCCTGGTCTAACCATCCTGCTAATATATAACAGGGGTAGTTCAGCATTGAGAAGTTGCATAGACAAGAATCATTCATGATGCAACATGCATAATGAAAGGAGCACGATAGCTACTACATAGTAGTCAGCATAACTTACAAAAGGGGTCATGCATAGAGTTCAGTACATAGACTAAAAACACCATAGGCGGCACACAAGCTCGCAGCGAATGCTTCTAACACTAACAAGCAAGCCTACATCAGTCCCATGTGGTACTGTGAAGGTAGCTGTAGCCTGAAAGCTGGTAGTGTGGCATCGGGAACTCCACGTCAGCAACCTGGGGTCCGCGGATACTCTGGTGCAGAACCCGACGCTCAGGTGGTAGAAGAGGACCAAGTGCGGGAGAGTAGCCTCCCACATCTGGCCAACCGACACCCTGGGGCATCACGGTCCTGGCTGGGTAGATCGCAGAACGCGGCAGCTCTCTAGATCCGACAAAGGGGTGCAACAGCGTGAAAGCAGTAAAGGTGCCGACGGTGGTGTACAACTTCGTGGCGAAGAGCTCGATTAGCTCGATCCAGCCCATCGGCATGCGTAAGAAGGTTACGATGGTAGAAGGGCTCTCGGGTGACAAAGGGAGTAGGCAGCGGTGTAGTAACCCTCCGCACCAACATCGGATGCGATAACAATGTGCCTGAAGGGGGAGGTGTCCAACTCCCGATACTCTCCATGAAGACGTGTTAGAGCAGCATAAGCAGCATCGTGGACTGCCATATCGATGGTCACTCCAACACCATGAGCAGTGTGCAACACAGTAGTGGAGTCATATTCCCAAGAGTAGAGGTGGACGATGGCACATCGCTTGCTCTGGTTAAAGTCCCGTACTCCTCATAGACGGTGTACTCGTGGTGCCGGCGATAACCAGATAGGTCATCATCTCAGCTAGCACAGCAGGTGATCCCGAGGCACCAATGGCCGTCGTGTGGCGCACGACCTGCCTCATGGGTTCCATCTGAAAGCAAAGATGTTTCAAAGGAGTCAAATGATAGTGTGGAAACTGTTCAAAATACTATTCTAAGGAATAATTATGGCTTTATCCAACTTTGGGGTGAATGTGGTCACGGGATCCTAGTGTTAGTTAGTAAATTCGTTCAACCCGAGTAGAAGAGAGTTCAGAGTCCCAGAGTAAAGGTCGAGGAGTAAAATATCCTAGTACCACCTGATGGCGACGTGAGCCCATGGGCCGCACAGCCATGTTAGTAAAAGTTTTGTAAAGTCTAGACTCGACTTCGCCAAGGAGTGTGGAAGGGGATTCCAACAGGCGATGGCTCGATACCAACTTGTGACGCCCCGATTCAATCGTACACTAATCATGCACGCAAATGTGTATGATCAAGATCGTGGACTCCGGAAGATATCACAACACAACTCTAAAAACATAAATAAGTCATACAAGCATCATAATACAAGCCAGGGGCCTCGAGGGCTCGAATGCAAGTGCTTTCGATCATAGACGAGTCAGCCGGAAGCAACAATATCTGAGTACGGACATAAGTTAAACAAGTTGCCATAAGATGGCTAGCACAAACCGATACAGATCGAAAGAGGCGCGCAGCCTCCTGCTCGGGATCCTCCTAACTACTCCCGGTCGTCGGCCGGTCTGCACGTAGTAGAAGGCACCTCCGATTAATAGTAGGAGTCGTCGACGGTGGCGTCGCTCTGAGCTCTGGGCTCGACATCTGGTTGCGCAACCAGTAGAAGGGAAAGAGGGAAAAGAGGAGAAAAGCAACCGTGAGTACTCATCCAAAGTACTGCAAGCAAGGAGCTACACTACATATGCATGGATATATGTGTAAAGGGCCATATCAAGGACTGAATCGCGTAATGCCAGAATAAGAGGGGGATAACTAATCCTGTCGAAGACTACGCTTCTGGCAGCCTCCGTCTTGCAGCATGTAGAAGAGAGTAGACTGAAGTCCTCCAAGTAGCATCGCATAGCAATAATCCTACCCGGCAATCCCCTCCTCGTTGTCCTGCTAGAGAGCGATCACCGGGTTTTATCTGGCACTTGGAAGGGTGTGTTTTATTAAGTATCTGGTTCTTGTTGTCATAAGGTCAAGGTACAATTCCAAGTCGTCCTGTTACTGAAGATCACGGCTATTCGAATAGATTAACTTCATCAGGGGTGCACCACATTACCCGACACGCCGATCCCATTTGGCCGGACACACTTTTTCGGGTCATGCCCGCCGCGGAAGATCAACACGCCGCAGCCCCACCTAGGCACAATAGAGAGGTCAACACGCTGGTCTAAACCTAAGCGCTGAGGGGTCTGGGCCCATCGCCTTAGCACACCGCGTTATGACGCGGCCGAAGCAGACCTAGCCTAGCGAGCGTTCCAGCCCAATCCGACACGCCGCTTCGGCCGACGTCCACGAAGGCTTCGGTGATACCACGGCGCCGGTTGCCCATATCTTGTCCCACGTGGCGGTTAGTGCGTATAAGGTCAACGACCCAACTCAGATCAAATACCAAGATCTCGTTAAGCGTGTTAAGTATCCGATGAACGCCCGAGCAGGGCCAGGGTAGGCCTCTCTCCTAGGCGGTCTCAACCTGCCCTGCCGCCTCCGCCACAAAGATCCACTCATGGGTGCTCCTCTGAGCCGACCGTCTTTAGTCACCACAGGTATCATGTAAGAGTATGTAGTATATACCTGTGATCACCTCCCTAGTGATCACGGCCCGATAGTATAGCAAGGCGGACGGACAAGAATGTAGGCCCACGGATGGAGTACTAGCATCCTATACTAAGCGGGTAGGATTGCGGTAAAGGTATCAACAGTAGTAGCAAGGACAGGCTATGCATCAGGATAGGATTAACGGAAAGCAGTAACATGCTACACTATTCTAATGCAAGCAGTATAGAGGAGAATAGGCGATATCTGGTGATCAAGGGGGGGCTTGCCTGATTGCTCTGGCAAGAAGGAGGGGTCGTCAACACCGTAGTCGTACTGGGTAGCAGCGGCGTCGGTCTCGGTGTCTAGCGAGAGAAGAGGGGGAAGAAACAATAAATACAATGCAAACAAATGCATGAAGATGCATGACATGACAAGGCGTGGTGCTACGTGTGCCCTAACGCGGTAGTAGGTGGTACCGGCGAAGGGGGGAAACATCCGGGAAAGTATCCCCGGTGTTTCGCGTTTTCGAACAGATGAACCGGACGGGGAAAGTTGCGAGTTCGATAGGTTAGGGATGTGTGGTCGACGAATGGGTTCCTTATCCGGATTCGTCTCGTCGTTCTGAGCAACTTTCATGTAGAAAGTACTTTCATCCGAGTTACGGATTAAAAGATATGATTTTCTAAAGATTTAACTTATTTTCTGTTTTTTATTATTTATTTAAAGCCAACATTATCCGTAATGTTGTTTGATGACGCAAGCATGACATCGAGTGATGTCAAGAGGTCAATCAGTCGGTTGACCAGTCAAACCAGACAGGTGGGTCCAGTGGGACCCACATGTCATTGTCAGGGGCATTAACAGAGTTTTAAAACTAACTAAATGGGTTAATTAGCAGGTGGGGCCTACTAGTCAGTGAGAGATTAGGTTTTAATTAATCAGTTTAATTAATTAGCAGTTTATCTATTTTTTTATTCATTTTATGGCATGGGGCCTGCATGTCAGTGGCAGTAGCTGCCACGTCGCCAGAAGTTGACTTCGGGTCAACGTGGCGATTAGCCCCTGTGCCCACGTGTAGTGACCTGTGGGGCCCCGGGGTGCCAACTCAGCGGAGCCGCCGGAGTAGCTCCGGCGAGCCAGCAGCAATGACCGAACACCGGCGAAGCTGCCGGATTTCGCCATGGGGCACCAAATCGAGCCTTGGCCGCGTTAGAACGGCAAGACGACGATGCGTCGGTTGGTGGTGGTCACGCGGGCAGTGGTGGCCGGAATCAAGCGAGGCGAGCTCATCGGCGGACGGCCGGAGTCGAGCGCGAGAGGAAACGACGACGCTCATGTTAGCGAATGAAAGGAGAGGCCAGCCGAGTCGTACGCGAGGCGGCGAACGCAACGGGCGCTGGCCCGTGACCATTTGGTCACCGGAGGCACGCCTGCGACGAGCGCATGCGGCAGCGCGTTTGGGCGCTCAACAGGGACAACGTTAGGAGGCACGGGAGGGAGCGTGCACAGGCGCGTTGGGCTCCTAGGAACCCCAGGAGTACAACGGTGAGATTGGGCGAGCGTGACGGCCGGCCGTGGGCTACGGGCGGCGAGGTACACCACGGCAGCGACGAGCTCGGGTAATGGCGACGAGCTAGCTAGGCGTGAGCTAGGGGAACTAGAGGGCAGAGGAGGGAGGCAGCTCACCTAGCGGCACGCACGGTGGCCTTTGGTGGCTTAGTAGCTGCAGAAGGCGTCGCCGGAGTTCGTGAAGAACGACGGCGACCGGAGAGGTGGAAGAAGGGGACCGTCGCAGCAGCGCCTCCGAGCTCCAGCTGCGGCCACCGGTCGACGAGGAAGACGATGGCAGAGATGACGGACACGCTGGCGAGGTGAGGTGGTGGCTGTGGCCGCGCGTTTCACGGCGGCGGGTCCATGGCGGCGCTCGGATGCGATGGGAGAGGAGGAGAGCGGGGTGGATCTGGGGGGGAGTGGGAGAGGCGCAGGAACCGAGGCGAGAGTGGGGGCGAGTGGGAGGCGGGATCGAGGAGGCGGGGCGTGGCGGCCTTATCCTCGCCTCGGCCGATTTAGAGGGTGCGCTGGACACGCCTCTATTACCTCGTTGGGGAACAGGAAGGAGGCGGCAGGGGAGGCGGCGGGCAGGCCATTGGGCCGGCTGGGTTAGCTGGGCCGTCTGGTCCAAGAGAGGGGGGGGTTCGTTTCCTTTTGTTTTATTTTCACTTTTTCTTTTTATTTAATTTATTTTCTGTTTTATTTCATTTTAAAGTATTTAGGCATTTTCTAAAATGTGTTTACTTCACCATAATTACCTATGCAATATTTGGCACTGCCCGAATATTTTTGTTTCAACTTTTAAAAACTTTTGTTGTTTGCCATTTTTTTTGAATTGATTTTTGGATCGGTTTGAACTAACGAAAGTTTAGCAACAGTAATCAAAGATGACATGGCATCATTAGGAGAGTTTTACTATAGCCTAATTATCCGGCGTTACAGTGCCAAAGTAAATGTCCCAATTCTCGCCAGTAAGAAATCTCGTAGTCTGGCGTCAATTATGGGCTCAACAGTGTCCCGATGGAAGTCAGATTCGTGGGGTCCGTTGGATGGAACTGGATATCTCGTCTGCAGGTTTGAATGAGGTGGACTTGGGTCGCTTGTCTAGTATCACGTTGTCCCTATCCACGGTGGCCCACAGTGTTGTTAACTCTTCAGCTGCTAGGGCTTCAGATATTGCTTCCAAGGCTAGAGCTGCGGTTTTATTTTCGGCGCGAAATGCAACGTCCGGATCACTGGCTAGAGTGACGATTTCATTGGGTCCGGGCATTTTAAGCTTCAAGTACCCATAATGGGGTACAGCTTGAAAGCTTGTAACGCGTCCGCCCTAGAAGGGCGTGGTATCCGCTGCTAAAAGGAGCCACCTGGAATGTGATTTCCTCGGACCTATAATTCTCCGGTGTCAATACCACATCGAAAGTGTGATTTTCCCGACACCGTGCTTCCCGAAAGTGGGGATAATTCCCACGAAGGTCGTGGCCGCTTTGTTCAATGCGGCTTTTATCAATCTCCATCTTGCTGAGTGTTTCTCATAAATCAGATTTAATCCGCTTCCGCCTCGGCCCATGAGTACTTTAGTGAGCCGAAGCCATCTATGATCGGACTAAGGACCAGAGCGGTGGTGCCCGGACAGCCCGGAATCGAGGTTCATCACTGGCATTAAAAGTTATAGCAGTGTCGTCCCAAGGGTTTATTTTTGCCACATGGTAAATTTCAGCGGAGCTTCGATGAGCTCGGTTGTGCCTATTGTTCGAGGCGAAAGTCTCGAAGACTGTTAATACCGTATTGTGTTCGCTGGCAGGATGTAGTTCCGCTTTATGGCCCACAAGAAGATCCTCGCCACTTTTTGCCACCTGCCGGAGTATCCAACATGCCTTAAGGCTATGAGTAGGTGTTGTATCCGAATCTTTATGGAGCTTACATGGCCCGTCGAGCCATTCTTACAATACTGGATCCCATACTGGGTGGGCTTTTGGTTTCTTGGGGGTTGGGGCACGACTTCACGAGAGTTAAATCTGCTTAGTTCGGACAAAGGTTTTGGTGAGAGCAGTACTATCCCAAAATTCTGTTTGGGTCTCCCAAGCGCTCTCCATCGCACAGCACTTCCGTACTATGGTTGCCAAGTCCGTGAAGCGTACTATGTCGCGGCGGCTTATAGCATTGAGGAGTCCATCGTCCGTGCAGTTTTTGCAGAAAAGTGAGACCATGTTCTCTTCGCGGCAGTCCCTAACCCTGTTAAGCGCAAGGAGGAATCTGGCCCAGTAGCGATGTATGGTTTCCTGGGGCTCTTGCCTGATGCGGGAGAGACAGTTTAGGTCCAGTTTAGAGTCCGGATTTTGATCCGATCTAACGCCTAAGGCGCCGGGCGGTCCGAGCTCAACAACTCAGAATTCGAGTGCCCAATTTCTTGACCCAATGCCCGATTCTAAGTCCGGGACCTGGGTCAGTTTTCCTTTGAGCAGGTCTTTGGCTCAAGGAGTTCAAGATCCGAACATAACCTGTCCTCAAAGTTGAGGGGCAATCCGCGTGTGGTTCCTCCACTATCGCTATCTCATGGGTGGCCGGCGGGGACCTGATGTCCCTTTGGTCGGATTTAAGCCCAACCCGGTCGTAGTCTATAGCGACTCCCAGAGCGGCGATGCGATCCAAGAGTTCGTTAAGGGAGGAGAGCTCCATTGGATCCGTCTGTTCGGCAAGTTCCGAACTGACGCGAAGGTTATGATTGATGACCCAAGAAGTCATCGTCGGCGCCATCTGTAGGGGAACGTTGCAGAAAACAAAAATTTTCCTACAGTTTCACCAAGATCAATCTATGAGTTCATCTAGCAACGAGAGAAAGGAGTGAATCTACATACCCTTGTAGATCGCCAGCGGAAGCGTTCAAGAGAACGGGGTTGAGGGAGTCGTACTCGTCGTGATCCAAATCACCGGAGATCCTAGCGCCGAACGGACGGCACCTCCGCATTCAACACACGTACGGTTAGTGTGACGTCTCCTCCTTCTTGATACAGAAAGGGGGAAGGAGAGGTTGATGAAGATCCAGCAGCACGACGGCGTGGTGGTGGATGCAGCAGGATCCCCAGGGCTTCGCCAAGCTCTCACGGAGGAGGAGGAGGTGTTGGAGTGGGAGGGAGGCGCCATGGCAGGTGCGGCTGCCCTCCCTCCCCCCCTCTATATATAGGGTCCCCAGGGGGGGCGCCGGCGCTAGGAGATGGGATCTCCTAGGGAGGCGGCGGCCAAGGGGTGCCTTGCCCCCCAAGGCAAGTGGAGGCGCCCCCTCCCCTAGGGTTCCCAACCCTAGGCGCACGGGGGCCTAAGGGGGGGCGCACCAGCCCACCAGGGGCTGGTTCCCCTCCCACTTCAGCCCATGGGGCCCTCCGGGATAGGTGGCCCCACCCGGTGCACCCCCGAGACCATTCCGGTGGTCCCTGTACAATACCGTGACCCCGAAACTTTCCCGATGGTCAAACTCGACTTCCCATATATAATTCTTTACCTCCCACCATTCCGGAACTCCTCGTGATGTCCGGATCTCATCCGGACTGCGAACAACTTTTGGTTTGCTGCATACTAATATCTCTACAACCCTAAGCGCCACCGAACCTTATGTGTAGACCCTACGTGTTCGTGAGACACGTAGACATGATAGTGACGACTCTCCGGTCAATAACCAACAGCGGGATCTGGATACCCATGTTGGCTCCCACATGCTCCTCGATGACCTCATCGGATGAACCACGATGTCGAGGATTCAAGCAACCCCGTATACAATTCCCTTTGTCAATCGGTACGTTACTTGCCCGAGATTCGATCGTCGGTATCCCAATACCTCGTTCAATCTTGTTAATGCAAGAAGTCAATTTACTCTCGCATCAGAATGTGATGATCCTGTGACCAAACACTTGGTCACTTTGAGCTCATTATGATGATGCATTACCGAAAGTGGGCCCAGAGATACCTCTCATTACACGGAGTGACAAATCCAGCCTCGATCCGTGTCAACCCAATGTAGACACTTTTGGAGATACCCGTAGTATACCTTTATAGTCACCCAGTTACATTGTGACGTTTGGTACACCCAAAGCACTCCTCACGGTGTCCGGAGTTACACGATCTCATGGTCTAAGGAAAAGATACTTGACATTTGGAAAAGCTCTAGCAAACGAATCCTACACGACCTTGTGCTAAGCTTAGGATTGGGTCTTGTCCATCACATCATTCTCCTAATGATGTGATCTCATTATCAATGACATCCAATGTTCATAGTCGAGGAAACCATGACTATCTGTTGATCAACGAAGCTAGTCAACTAGAGGCTCACTAGGGACATGTTGTGGTCTATGTATTCACACGCAGTATTACGATTTCCGGATAAGACAATTATAGCATGAATAAAAGACAATTATCATGAACAAGGAAATATAATAATAATCCTTTTATTATTGCCTCTAGGGCATATTTCCAACAGTCTCCCACTTGCACTAGAGTCAATAATCTAGTTACATTGTGATGAATCGAACACCCATAGAGTTTTGGTGTTGATCATGTTTTGCTTTCATGAAGAGGTTTAGTCAACGGATCTGCAACATTCAGATCCGTATGTACTTTGCAAATTTCTATGTCTCCATCTTGAACATTTTCACGAATGGAGTTGAAGCGACGCTTGATGTGCCTGGTCTTCTTGTGAAACCTGGGCTCCTTGGCAAGTGCAATAGCTCCAGTGTTGTCATAGAAGAGTTTGATCGGCCCCGACGCATTGGGTATGACTCCTAGGTCGGTGATGAACTCCTTCACCCAAATTGCTTCATGCGCTGCCTCCGAGGCTGCCATGTACTCCGCTTCACATGTAGATCCCGCCACGACGCTTTGCTTGCAAATCGCACCAGCTCACCGCTTCCACCATTCAACATATACACGTATCCGGTTTGTGACTTTGAGTCATCTCAGATCTGTGTCGGGCTAGCGCCGACGTAACCCTTTACTTACGAGCTCTTCGTCACCTCCATAAACGAAACATGTTCTTAGTCCTTTTCGTGTACTTCAGATATTCTTGACATCTGTCCGGTGTTCCTTGCGGGATTACTTTGGTACCTTCCTACCAAACTTACGGCAAGGTTTACATCAGGTCTAGTACACAAAGATGGCATACATATAGACCCTATGGCTGAGGCATAGGGGATGACACTCATCTCTTCTATATCTTCTGCCGGTGGTGGGACATTGAGCTGAGCTCAATTTCACACCTTGCAACACGTGCAAGAACCCTTCTTAGACTGATCCATATTGAACTTCTTCAATATCTTATCAAGGTATGTGCTTTGTGAAAGACCTATGAGGCGTCTCGATCTATCTCTATAGATCTTGATGCCTAATATATAAGCAGCTTCTCCAAGGTCCTTCATTGAAAAACTCTTATTCAAGTAGCCCTTAATGCTGTCCAAAAGTTCTATATCATTTGCCAAAGAAAAGTATGTCATCCACATATAATATGAGAAATGCTACTGAGCTCCCACTCACTTTCTTATGTAAACGCAGCTTCTCCATAAGTCTGCATAAACCCAAATGCTTTGATCATCTTATCAAACCGAATGTTCCAACTCCGAGATGCTTGCACCAGCCCATAAATGGATCGCTGGAGCTTGCATACCTTGTTAGCATTCTCAGGGTCGACAAAACCTTCCGGCTGCAGCATATACGCTTCTTCCTTAAGATAGCCGTTAGGAATGCCGCTTTGATGTCCATTTGCCATATCTCATAATCATAGTATGCGGCAATTGCTAACATGATTCGGACGGACTTCAAATTTTCGCTTCTAGAGAGAAAGTCTCATTGTAGTCAACCCCTTGAACTTGCCGATAACCCTTAGCGACAAGTCGAGCTTTATAGATGGTAACATTACCATCCGCGTCCGTCTTCTTCTTAAAGATCCATTTGTTTTCTATCGCCGCCGATCATCGAACGCAAGTCTGTCAAAGTCCATACTTTGTTTTCATACACGGATCCTATCTCGGATTGCATGGATTCAAGCCATTTGTTGGAATCTGGGCCCATCGCTTCTTCATAGTTCGAAGGTTCACCGTTGTCTAACAACATGATTTCCGTGACGGGTTGCCATACCACTCTGGTGTGGAAAGTGTCCTTGTGGACCCTCTGAAGTTCGGTAGCAACTTGATCTGAAGTACCTTGATCATCATCATTAATTTCCTCTCCGATGGGTGTAGGCACCACAGAACATTTTCCTAAGTCGCACTACTTTCCGGTTCAAGATGTAGTACTTCATCGAGTTCTACTTTCCTCCCACTTACTCCTTTCGAGAAACTCTTTCTCCGTGAAGGATCCGTTCTTGGCAACAAAGATCTTGCCTTCGGATCTAAGGTAGAAGGTATACCCAATGGTTTCCTTAGGGTATCCTATGAAGACGCATTTTTCGACTTGGGTTCGAAGCTTTTTAGTTGAAGTTTCTTGACATAAGCATCGCATCCCCAAACTTTTAGAAACGACAGCTGAGGTTTCTTTCCAAACCATAATTCATACGGTGTCATCTCAACGGATTTAGACGTAGCCTCTATTTAAAGTGAATGTAGCTGTCTCTAGAGCGTATCCCCAAAATGATAGCGGTAAATCAAGAAGAGACATCATAGATCGCACCATATCCAATAGAGTGCGATTCTGACGTTCGGACACACCGTTACGCGCTGAGGTGTTCCAGTGGCGTGAGTTGTGAAACGATTCCACATTTCCTTAAGTGCGCACCAAATTCGTGACTTAAATATTCTCCTCCACGATCTGATCGTAAGAACTTTATTTTTCGGTCACGTTGATTCTCTACTTCATTCTGAAATTCCTTGAACTTTTCAAAGGTCTCAGACTTGTGTTTCATCAAGTAGACATACCCATATCTATTCAAGTCATCAGTGAGAGTGAGAACATAACGATATCCTCCGCGAGCCTCGACGCTCATTGGACCACACACATCGGTATGTATGATTTCCAATAAGTTGGTTGCTCGCTCCATTGTTCCGAGAAGCGGAGTCTTGGTCATTTTGCCCATGAGGCATGGTTCGCATGTGTCAAATGATTCATAATCGAGACTCTAAAAGTCCATCAGCATGGAGCTTCTTCATGCGCTTTACACCAATGTGACCAAGGCGGCAGTGCCACAAGTATGTGGGACTATCGTTATCAACTTTACATCTTTTGGTATTCACACTATGAATATGTGTAACATCATGTTCGAGATTCATTAAGAATAAACCATTGACCATCGGAGCATGACCATAAAACATATCTCTCATATAAATAGAACAACCATTATTCTCGGATTTAAATGAGTAGCCATCTCGTATTAAACGAGATCCTGATACAATGCTCATGCTCAAACTTGGCACTAAATAACAATTATTGAGGTTTAAAACTAATCCCAGAGGTAAATGTAGAGGTAGCGTGCGGACGGTGATCACATCGACCTTGGAACCATTCCCCACGCCAAGATCGTCACCTCGCCCTTCGCCAGCCTCCGCTTATTCCGCAGCTCCCGCTTTGAGTTACAAATATGAGCAACGGCACCGTATCAAATACCCAGAGCTACTACGAGCAATCGTAAGGTACACATCAATTACATGTATTTCACATATACCTTTAGTGTTGCCGGCCTTCTTGTCCGCTAAGTATTTGGGGCAGTTCCGCTTCGAGGACCTTCCCTTTGCAATAAAAGCACTCGCCTCGTGCTTGGGTCCATTCTTTGACTTCTTCCCGCAAATGGCTTACCGGGCGCTGCAACATCCTTGCCGTCCTTCTTGAAGTTCTTCTTACCCTTGCCCTTCTTGAACTTAGTGGTTTTATTAACAACAACACTTGATGTTCCTTCTTGATTTCTACCTCTGCTGACTTCAAAGCATTGAAAATACTTCAGGAATAGTTTTCACCATCCCGCATATTGTAGTTCATCACAAAGCTCTTGTAGCTTGGTGGGAGCGATCAAGGATTCTGTCAATGACCGCCTCGTTCGGGAGGTTAATGCCCACCGGGACAAAGGCGGTTGTGCAACCCGACATTTTGAGTATGTGCTCCTTGACGTAACTATTTTCCTCCATCTTACAACTATAGAACTTGTCGGAGACTTCATATCTCTCGACCCGTGCATGAGCTTGGAAAACCATTTTCAGCTCCTCAAACATCTCATATGCTCCGTGTTGCTCAAAACGCTTTTGGAGCCCCGGTTCTAAGTCAGAAAGCATGCCGTGACCGAACGAGGGAGTAATCTTCAGCAAGTGACTGCCAATCATTCATAAAGTCTTGTTTCTCTGGGTTGGGTGCTTCAGCTAGCGGTCCTTCTAGGACATTTGCTTTCTTGGCAACTATGAGGATGATCCTCGTGTTCCGACCCAGTCGAGATAGTTGCCGCCATCATCTTTCAACTTGGTTTTCTCTAGGAACGCGTTGAAGTTCATGTTGACATGAGCGTTGGCCATTTGATCTACAAGACATTTATGCAAAGGTTTTTAGACTAAGTTCATGATAAATAAGTTCATCTAATCAAATTATTCAATGAACTCCCACTCAGATTAGACATCCCTCTAGTCATCTAAGTGATACATGATCCGAGTCGACTAGGCCGTGTCCGATCATCACGTGAGACGGACTAGTCATCATCGGGTGAACATCTCCATGTTGATCATTATCTTTCATACGACTCATGTTCGACCTTTCGGTCTCTTGTGTTCGAGGCCATGTCCGTACATGCTAGGCTCGTCAAGTTAACCTAAGTGTTTTGCATGTGTAAATCTGTCTTACACCGTTGTATGTGAACGTTAGAATCTATCACACCCGATCATCACGTGGTGCTTGAAACAACGAATTGTCCCAACGGCGCATGTTAGGGAACACTTTCTTGAAATTATTATGAGGGATCATCTTATTTACTACCGTCGTTCTAAGTAAACAAGATGCAAAAACATGATAAACATCACATGCAATCAAATAATAGTGACATGATATGGCCAATATCATAATGCTCCTTTGATCTCCATCTTGGGGCTCCATGATCATCTTGTCACCGGCATGACACCATGATCTCCATCATCATGTTCTCCATCATCGTGTCTCCATGAAGTTGCTCGCCAACTATTACTTCTACTACTATAGCTAACGGTTTAGCAATAAAGTAAAGTAATTACATGGCGTTAAATCATTGACACGCAGGTCATACAATAATTAAGACAACTCCTATGGCTCTGCCGGTTGTCATACTCATCGACATGCAAGTCGTGATTCCTATTACAAGAACATGATCTCATACATCACAATATATCATTCATCATTCATCAAAACTTTTGGCCATATCACATCACAAGGCAATTGCTGCAAAAACAAGTTAGACATCCTCTAATTGTTGTTGCATCTTTTACGTGGCTGCAATAGGGTTCTAGCAAGAACGTTTTCTTACCTACGAAAAAGCCACAACGTGATTTGTCAACTCCTATTTACCCTTCATAAGGACCCTTTTCATCTAATCCGCTCCAACTAAAGTGGGAGAGACAAACACCCGCTAGCCACCTTATGCAACTAGTGCATGTCAGTCGGTGGAACCTGTCTCACATAATTGTACGTGTAAGGTCGGTCCGGGCCGCTTCATCCCACAATACCGCTGAAGCAAAATAAGACTAGTAGCGGCAAGAAAGTTGACAACATCTACGCCCACAACAGATTGTGTTCTACTCATGCAAAGAGAACTACGCATAGACCTAGCTCATGATGCCCTTTGAGGGGAACGTTGCGAGAAAACAAAAAATTTCCTCACGGTTTCACCAAGATCAATCTATGAGTTCATCTAGCAACGAGAGAAAGGAGTGCATCTACATACCCTTGTAGATCATGAGCTGAAGCGTTCAAGAGAAACGGGGTTGAGGGAGTCGTACTCGTCGTGATCCAAATCACCGGAGATCCTAGCGCCGAACGGATGGCACCTCCGCGTTCAACACACATACGGTAAGTGTGACGTCTCCTCCTTCTTGATCCAGCAAGGGGGAAGGAAAGGTTGATGAAGATCCAGCAGCACGACGGCGTGGTGGTGGATGCAGCAGGGATCCGGCAGGGCTTCGCCAACCTCTACGGAGGAGGAGGAGGTGTTGGAGTGGGAGAGGGAGGCGCCTATGGCATAGGTGCGGCTGCCCTCCCTCCCCCCCTCTATATATAGGGTCCCCAGGGGGGGCGCCGGCGCTAGGAGATGGGATCTCCTAGGGAGGCGGCGGCCAAGGGTGCTTCCCCAAGGCAAGTGGAGGCGCCTCCCCTAGGGTTCCCAACCCTAGGCGCAAGGGGCCCAAGGAGGCGCACCAGCCCACCAGGGTTGGTTCCTCCCACTTCAGCCCATGGGGCCCTCCGGGATAGGTGGCCCCACCGGTGGACCCGGGACCCTTCCGGTGGTCCCGAACAATACCGGTGACCCCCGAAACTTTCCCGATGGCCGAAACTCGACTTCCCATATATAATTCTTTACCTCCGGACCATTCCGGAACTCCTCGTGATGTCCGGGATCTCATCCGGGACTCCGAACAACTTTTGGTTTGCTGCATATCTCTACAACCCTAGCGTCACCGAACCTTAAGTGTGTAGACCCTACGGGTTCGGGACACACATAGACATGACCGAGACGACTCTCCGGTCAATAACCAACAACGGGATCTAGATACCCATGTTGGCTCCCACATGCTCCTCGATGATCTCATCGGATGAACCACGATGTCGAGGATTCGAGCAACCCCGTATACAATTCCCTTTGTCAATCGGTACGTTACTTGCCCGAGATTCGATCGTCGGTATCCCAATACCTCGCTCAATCTCGTTCGGCAAGTCACTTTACTCGTACCATAATGCATGATCCCGTGACCAAACACTTGGTCACTTTGAGCTCATTATGATGATGCATTACCGAGTGGGCCCAGAGATACCTCTCCGTCATATGGAGTGAGAAATCCCAGTCTCGATCCGTGTCAGCCCAACAGACACTTTCGGAGATACCCGTAGTATACCTTTATAGTCACCCAGTTACGGTGTGACGGTTGGTACACCCAAAGCACTCCTACGGTGTCCGAGAGTTACACGATCTCATGGTCTAAGGAAAAGATACTTGACATTGGAAAAGCTCTAGCAAACGAACTACACGACCTTGTGCTAAGCTTAGGATTGGGTCTTGTCCATCACATCATTCTCCTAATGATGTGATCTTGTTATCAATGACATCCAATGTCCATAGTCAGGAAACCATGACTATCTGTTGATCAACGAGCTAGTCAACTAGAGGCTCACTAGGGACATGTTGTGGTCTATGTATTCACACATGTATTACGATTTCCGGATAATACAATTATAGCATGAATAAAAGACAATTATCATGAACAAGGAAATATAATAATAATCCTTTTATTATTGCCTCTAGGGCATATTTCCAACACCATCGCCGATGGGGCGGCCATGATAAAGCTGCCGAGCCGGAGCGTCTGGCCTATAGCCAGAGCCCCCTCCGAGGTAATGTCGTCCTTGACAATGAGACGAGCCATCGAGCCTTGTGGCAACGTCACAGAGGAACTCTCAATGAAAGCACCAATGTCGATGTCAAAACCGGCGGATCTCGGGTAGGGGGTCCCGATCTGTGCGTCAAGGCTGATGGTAACACGAAACAGGGGACACAGATGTTTACCCAGGTTTGGGCCCTCTCGATGGAGGTAAAACCCTACTTCCTGCTTGATTAATATTGATGATATGGGTAGTACAAGAGTAGATCGATCTACCACGAGATCGTAGAGGCTAAACCCTAAGAGCTAGCCTATGATGGTATGATTGTAATTGTGATCGGCCTTCTAAGGACCAACCTCTCCGGTTTATATAGGCACCGGAGAGGGCTAGAGTTTACATGGAGTCGGTTACAAGGAAGGAAACATAATATCCGGATCGCCAAGCTTGCCTTCCACGCCAAGGAAAGTCCCATCCGGACACAGGCCGAAGTCTTGAGTCTTGTATATTCACGCTTCAATAGTCCGGACGTTGTACACAGTCCGGCTATCCGGATACCCCCTAATCCAGGACTCCCTCAGGTCATGCTAGACTGTGTACACGGGGCACGCGTCAGCAGTTAATAACTGGTGTGAAGTCCACCCCAGAAAAAAAAAGAAAATAACTCGGGATGATGCGCCGATAACTTGGAGGTTCACACGGGCGCGGCCAATCGTACGGGTGTAGTGGCGTGTTCACAAAAAAGGGATCAAACACTCAGCCTATGTATTTCTCGTGTAAATAGATAATTTAGTGCCATTGGTTATTTACTTTAAACATAATGCATTGATGTGTTAGTGTAGAGGCGCACAAAAAGAAATGGATATTGTAGTCAGCTACTTAAAAGTGTTACCTCATATGATTACATAGCCTCCATTTCATAAATTGCGTACCCGTTGACTTCATATATGAATATTACATATATTACTTCAAAATAGAAACTTAAATCATCGAACACTAATGAATTTAAATGCAAGAGTAACAATGGTGCTTGTACATGATAGCTACATTGGTTGTTTGAAGAAACATCACTGTAACTTTGGCATGCACAACTGAAAAAGGTTTATTTAAATAGAAAAAAATGTGATATGTGAGTGTCCAATCTTTATAGCGTTGAATCGATATTGTACCTTTGGCCCACGATCTGAAGTAGATATTGACTTATGTACAAGTGATGCAAGTCCACGATCGCTAGATAGTGATAGGTGAATGACTTGTGCAATCTATCTCACACGCATACAAATATATCTCATTTCCCTGAGTGCATCGGAATCACACACGCGCACATCGTGTATTTCTCTCCCTCCGTCGAGTTAGATTCATCTTTCTACCCCGTCCTACAAGTCTCTCACACGAAACACACACGCTCTCTATGTCTAACACGCCCCCCTTTAATTCCGCCCACCCACAGCCACTAATGTCTTAAAGTATAATAATGTCTCTCACACATATGCTCTCTACCTATCCCTTAATATAGCTAGATATGTGTCACACAAACTCCTTCTCCCTACTAGCAAGATGCCCATGCGTTGCACGGAACATCAAGATGCATTTGTATGAGAAGTTTATCTTGTGGGAGAAAAGGATGAACGAGGGAATACCTTATTTGCAAATGCGGAGAGGGGTGTGGGTATCTTTTTGCAAAATTGCCATAGTTTCCTTCCTGCCGTCGGATATAAATCGGATGGCCTACATTGCAGGATGGCAGGAACACCATGATCACCAACTCTGTTTTTTTATAAGAGTAGAGATATGTGAGTGTCACTGCCCCCCCGACCCACACACACACCCACACACGCACACTTCCCAACACCGAAGGGGTAGGGTGACACCTCGATCTTGATACTAATCTATCGACTAGCTTCTCTCTCAAACATATATACACACACACTACCCGACACCGAAGGAGTAGGGTGGCACATCGATCTTGATAATAATCTATCTACTCCTCTTTCACACACACACACACACACACACACACACTCTCTAGATGTGCCTCTGTGCCTACAAGACACTCTCGATAAGTCTTTCTCTCCCCCCAAAATGACAGCAGAAGGGTGACAACTCGATCTGATCATAATCATCAATTGGTTTCTCTCTCAAACATTGTGTCTCGGTGCCTCGCTCGGTAGCCCCCTCGATATGTAGACTTCCATGGCAGACAGCTGTAGTAGCGATGATCTGAACCCAGTGTGCCTTGTTTTTACCGGCCTCATGTGATAGTTTTCACCATGTTTTACATTAATTAACAAGGCAACCTTTTCTTTGATACTACTAGTGAATCTGAAATCATTCAGGCAGTATATAAAATATATCAATTCAACCCAATTATTGCAGCAACTATTTTAAAAGAAATTAGCTAGCTGCCCGTGCGTTGCACGGAACATCAAGATGCATTTGTATGAGTAGTTTATCTTGTGAGAGAAAAGGCTGAACGAGGAAAGGCCTTATTTGAGAACGTGGAGATGCGTGTGGGTATATTTTTGCAAAATTGCCATAGTTTCTTTCCTATCCGTTAGATATAAATCCGACGGCCTATATTGCAGGATGACATGCACACCATCATCACCAACTATGTTTTCTACTCCCTCCGTCCGAAAATACTTGTCATCAAAATGGATAAAAAGAGATGTATCTAAAACTAAAATACGTCTATATACATTTCCTTTTATCCATTTTGATGACAAGTATTTCTGGACGGAGAAATATTGTCTTTAGAGATTTCAATAGGTGACTATGACCGGGCCTTACCAACATACTCAAAAAGTAGTCCATAATTTTGATGTTACCCTCTTTTCTTGGCGGTGCAGTGCCATCTGGATACCTCATAAATAAATCAAGGACAAATCTGACCCCTTCCTGAAAAGACATACGGAGCAAAATGAGTGAATCTACACTCTAAAACATGTCTACATACACATCCGTATGTGGTAGTCCATTTGAAATCTGAAAAAGACATGGAGATATATCTCCACCATGGTCTACAACAAAACTGTGCTGGGCTGGTTAGCGCCGTATGCTCGCAATGCGATGACATGAGTTCGAATTCTGTCTTTTAACTTTAGATTTTTCTATTATATATTACTCTACTTATTTAATATATAATTCTTTCTCTATTGTAATCTTGATAAAGGAACCCACAGAGTACTTAGAATACAAGATTAAGGATGGACTTGTTTCTTTTTAACTTTACATCTGGCTGTAGCCACCACGCAAGTCACGTGTACACTGTACATGCAATTAACTTTTTATAGAGGGACAATCATACAGTGCAATTAACTCAAATGGATTGGATGTCACTCTATTATTTCCAAAGCATAAAGAGCATCTCCAACGGCAGCCGGCAAATTCTCCTCCGCTTCCTTCCGCGGAGGACGACATCAAACGCCAACGACATACATTTTTACAACTCTAACCAACCAGATGAAATTCGTTGCAAACACGCACTGATTTCATATAAGCATGAAGGATTTCGTATAAAAAGCGGATCTTCATATAAACATGATGGATTTCATTACATTTACATGAACTAAGAGGTGCCAATCCGGCTCTCTTGTATAATTAATACTCCCTCCGTCCGGAAATACTTGTCCTGGAAATGGATGTATCTAGACTTATTTTAGTTCTAAATGGCTGTCCGCGGATCTCTGTGTCTTCCTCATGTCTGTCAGACACTTGCGGGGTCGACGAAGGTCCTCCGAAGAGACGAAGTAGCAAAGAAACCACCTGAATCCGCGGTCGTCGCCTCGGCGGTGGCCTTCATGGGTCCCAAGTGGTGACGGCCTCCCGTGTTCTACTTCTCCTCTATGATGGTGGCGGACACGGAGAAGCTGGCCACCAACTCTTCGCTCTCCATGCACCCGGGCCGCCTCTTCGCTGCGCATGGCGCTGCCGCAGGCAGTGACGGAGGCGCGCCACCGCAGACATCGGTGCCGCATGCAGACGACGCAGTGGCGCGACGCCCGTCAGGCGTGCTCACCGCCGTGCGGCGTGGAGCAACCGCCACTCCTCATCGAGCTGGAGGCGGCGAAGTTACGCAGCGCTTTGCTTGGGGCGGACAAGCCCAGCTCCGTCCCGGGCAAAGTGAGGTTGGTGAAGCACCGGCGGCCTCGCCAGATCCGGAGGGCTCGGCGGGCCACCCACGGGTAATATGCCGGAGAACGGCTCGCCGGAAGCCATCGGAAGAGTGGAGAAAATGGTGAAGGAGGAGATGGGGAGCGGCGGAGGTGCGATTCATGCCCGCCGTCTGCGGCCTCGTGTAAATAGAGGGCGGACGGTAGGAGCTTGGCGCGGGCGCGGCTTGGTGCCTTAAAAGGCACACCGCTGCGTCAGCGATATGTGGGCCAGCCACCTGTTGGGCCCACATGTCATAGACACAAAGGCAGGTGCCTTAAGGCACCGAAGCATAGTCCAGCTTGGCCGGTGTCTGGCCTCGTTTAAACTGAGGGCGGACGGGAGGAGCTCGGTCGGTGTTGCGTTTAATCCCGGCCCGCTCATGAACGGATGTGTGGCAGGAGTAGGATTCTCGGTTTGTATGCGGGTTTAACGTAGGGGTTTAATGGAGGCGCCCGAGGCGTGCAGCTGGCGCCCTTGAAGATTATTCGATTTGGATGCAGTAATGAGCCGTCAAATCACAAAGGCCCTCACCTCTCGTGAAACCGACCGAGCTAGACTGCCCGCCCTCTAGCCTTTAAAAAATGTATATACTCCACTTTTGTACAAGTAGTACTAGTATCGATGGATTGCGCCATGGAGCAAAACTTGAAATTAAAAAAGAAGGTGGTACATATAGAGAGCGCTGTCGCCAAATTATGCATATAAGTACTATTAAAAAGGCTTGTCACAATAATGGTGTCCAAAGACAAGTGCACAACCCACCCTCAAATAAAACTAAGCACCTCGGAATTCTTTGACAAAACTAAGCACACTGAAATTCTTTGACAACTAAACTGCTGGATATATGATGTTGGCCATATATATTGTACATATATAATGTGAAGAAACGAGTGGTAGTACTATACCAACGAAAAGATGAAATGTTAGAAATACTAGTATGTACTTACTGAAGAGTTAAAGTAACGAGAAGAAACATAACATAGTTCTGCTGGGGGCTCAGCACAACACACCCCTCAAATTGAATTAAGCACGCCTGAAATTAAACTTTGCAACTATCCCGGTAGACACTGCATTAGAATTTTAGAACCACCATGAGCAACGACACTGCCACCTTACTTGGAGTCCTCGTCCACGTCCTCGACTTCGTCCTTGTCCCTCTTCCTCTTGGCCGATACTTCTTTTCTTGAACCGCACACTTGGCTGTTGCTCTTCATCCAACCCTTGTAGATATTGAAGCAAAGGTAGCCATCCATTAGCGTAGTGGATGTGGTCTATATCTAGTACATTCCGCTGCCATGCATAACGATGAAACGTGTATGGAGGTTTCTCCAGTTTACCGTACAAAGGATGAACCATGGCTCATGCCAGGGTCAGCATTGAAGGCTGACGAGAGGACACCAGCCAATTCATCTAGAGGTCGATGGTGTTGCCTACAACGAGGCCTATCCGACCCAGGACTTCTTTGTCGTTACCAAAGTCTGAATGTAATTTGACTAGGTTGCTCTCGAGGAAGTCCTTAAAATCCTGGCACTCAACACCGGCACGGCATATGTGGTAGACCAAGCATAAGTCATGCACGCAAACCTGGATCACGGCGGGCTTCTTCCTCTCTTCATCCTTTAGATCCTTCTCTCATCCCAAGACTGTGGTGTACTCAACATCTAGCCCAACGACCCACTCATCATCCGAGTCTTGAACATGCGTGCGAAGCGAAAGGCATCCTTTCACCGTCGCGGAAGAATGGGTGTAGATGACGTCGAACTCATCGTCGGTGATGGTTCTAACCTTGTACTCACCGCCGATCGTGGAGATTTTGGGACGCCATGGATTTGGGAGGAGGGTTAGGATTAGTGAAACTGCCGTAATGTGAATGGACGGGACGACTAGGAGCGAACCACCGTAGTATTAAAGGATGTGCGGGGACGAGTAGGAGCGAACCGCCAAGCGTAAACGGCAGGGTAGTGGCTTTCCATTCTCCCATGATCACGGGCTTCGAGAGCCCTTGGATCTGAGATCGAGCGGTTGCATGGCGTGATTCTAGACCTATGGGTGAATATCCTATCACGGAGGGTTATTCTGCAAATTTTCAGCAACTTAGCATGCACCGTTTGATCTCAGATCCAAGGCTGCCAAGAACCCGTATCATGGTCGCGCCTTACCACGACCGTCGCGTCAAGCACGCTTGTGCCGCCATATGGAGATTTAACACGGTGTGTTAGGCTATCCGATGTTGGCATGTCATACATAGTCATCACTTAGTCACTCATACTACAACAAGGTTGGCTATAAGGTTGGCTATAAGTGTATTTTGTTTACTTCTCTCAATCTCTTTCTTTGTACTCCCTCGTCTCATAGTATAAGAACGTTTTGACACTAGTGTAGTGCCAAAACGTTCTTATATTATGGGACACAGAAAGTACTAGTATTTATTGCATTTGCCAAGGAGTGACCTCTTCCAATGAAATGGTGTTGCTAAGTTTGCTTCATTTAATTAGCTATAGACTCAAAATTGTCTTTTCACCTAGGTACACGCCGCTTAGCACCGCTTTCTTCCTTGGGTCACCAAACTAGTCTCTCTCTTCTTGATTAACTTGCCACATCAGACTTTATGCCTATGTGGCAAGCTTAGCACCTGTAGGAGCAAGTAAATACAATAGTGCGCTTTACATGGCATTTTTGCATATGTGGAGGAAAGAGAGGCAAGGAAAAAGTGGAGAAGTGGGCTCTCAGTCTGGTCATAGTGGGGAGTAACTTAGAGTAGTAACATGCATATATTACTAGTCTATGTTACTACCTTCATAGTGGGTAGTGTCATATGTGTAGTAACATAGATGTCTTTATTTATCACTTTGTAAACTCATTTTGCATCGAAAAGCGCTATGTGATGGTAACATATTAGACTAGCCACAAGTGGGGAGTAACTTCGGTAGTAACATCGAGTCCAACTCAGCAAATTTTCTTATGTGGCAATGAGTTAATGAAGAGAGATGTAGTACTAGTAACTTAGCTAGTTACTGCAACATCACATGTCCCAATGCAATATGAGTGTATAACCTAATAAATAAAGCTTTGCATGTTACCACACTTATGTTACTACCCACTATTGAGGTAGTAACATAGTCTAGGGATATGTGTATGTTACTAGTGTACTATGTTACTAGTGTATGTTACTCTATTTGCCTCTCTCCTCATTAACTACTTGCCACCTCATCATTTTTGCTTGTGTGGCATCTATGTTACTCCCTAAGTTACTCCCACTATGACCAGCCTCATGCAAGAGCTAGCCTCTGCTACATGGTGGAGCATTGGGGAGAGGCACCGTATGGAGGTGGTCAGAATTGGGAGACTCATGCGGTCGTAGTGCATGATTAAAATGATAATGGCAAGTCAAATCACGGGCCCCACCTGTCCAAGAAGAACTCGATGTCAAATCACACAGCCCTCACGTTTGCAGTAGCCTATTCCCTCGTCTTCTCGCGTCTCTGCTGAATCGAACCAGGCGGAACTGCCCGCCACCCTTGCAGAAAAGCCCGCTTAGTATACTCCCTCCGCCTAGGTGACCAAGGTGGAGAGGAAACGAGAGAACTTAATGTTTAGTATTTGCTAAGGCTGGTTGTAATGGTACTAGCCTTAGCAATTTTGATGAGGTGTCATAGAATTAAATGAAGAAAGAGAGAGAGTTGAGTACTATGTGTCATACATGGCAATAAATAAAGTACTACATGATAGTACTAATATATGATACATGGCGCAGGAGTGGTAAGTACTATTAATACAGTTTTGCTAGAACTCATCTAGATGAGATATAATTTGGTCTCACTCATCTTTTATAGCCATTGGATGTGATGCTATAAGATGCGTGTGTCGACGTGGGGTCGATTTGTTCTTGTGCAACTAATCGACCATCGCATGTCATGCTTGATAGTCTCAAGTCATTAAAAGCATACAAGCCCCACGTGAGAGTTAATGCACCACGCCTATGTGTTTACTATTTGGTTTTCGTAAGATGACTTAATACTCACCTAGACGGAGGGAGTATTCTACTTGACAATGAGCGTACGCAGCTCCCGACACGGCTTTTAATGCGCATTTAGGAAGGGTGTAGCGGTTCCGATATGTTGAACGGCCAATGCATCCTCTCTCAATTAATGCATGAGGGAAGTAATGGGAGGAGGTCCAGAAAAGAGGCTGCACGATGTGAATGCAACACGGTTGCCCTCATATAAAGGCGCCCTCCATTCCAATGCATCTACCACATCGACGCACTCTAAGCATTTGCCTAAGCACCTACACTAAGCGCAAAGAGCTCACCTGCACCCATGGCGGCGATGCGCCGTGAGCGCCAGCGCCAGCTACGCCAGATGGTCCACGACGCCGGCCTGCGGCATGGCGCCGAGAATCGTCTCCAGACGGTGTTGGAGACCGGCTGGTGGATGGCCGCCGTCGATGCCAATTACGACATTCAGTTGGACCAGATGATCGTTGCCACCAGCAACAAGTTCACCGTCCTCAAGAAGCTCGCGGACGACATCGCCGTACTCCTCCAACACAGCGCTACCGCTCCTCATTGCCTGCCACACCCTAATCGGCCTCCATGGCCGAACCTCTTTCAAGCACCGGTGGCCTCGCTGATCGCCCGACGCCACGAAGAATGTCCACCTGGAGGTCGCGCTCGCCGTGAGGCGCCTCGCCCTGGAAGAACTCATCGACCTACACATCCACGTGTACGAGCAAATCGTGTACACAGGTATCTACAAGGCCAGTGAGGATGCTATGACGTTGGCCTTCCTCAACCGGTGGAAGCCTTGGATGCCTTTATTTGAGAAGCACCTCGACCTCGCCACAAAAGTCAGCCGGCGTCGGTGGCCGTCGCACTAAGTTGAGGAGGAGGAGGAGGTCGACGCTCATGGATCCATCTTTCTTCTTGCCTTGTGTAACCACCCATCGCGATCGCATCATCGTGGGCCTTAATTCTTATTGTCTTTGTTGCATTCTCGTTCCAAATAATACCGACATGTGCGATCCCTTTGCTTAATTATATGCATCAACGTAACTAGTACTCCATCCGTCAATTTATAAGTTGTGCTTACCTTTTCCATCAACTTCAGTAACGCGGACATCTTGCTAGAAACACTAGAATATGTCTATATAATCCGTATGTGATAGTCCATTTGAAATCTCAAAAGACAAATATTTAGGTACGGAGGAGTAATATATTAGGAGTATATCAAAACAATAGTGATTTCTTTCAAGTTTGTGAATAAATACTACTATTCTACTACTTTGGATCCGTCAACGCACGGGCACATTGCTAGGAAAAGGAAAAGGTCTCACGCTGTCATGCCGTCGACCCCACACGCCTCGAATCGGAGTACTCCACGGCCCGTCCGGCACGACACATAGCTTAGGGAAGGCATGTTGCCTAGCATTTTCACTTTCATGTGGGACCGCCATTGAGCAAACCGGCACCCCGCCCGCCGCCGGGTTGGAAAACAGAAACGAGGGGAAGATCTAGTTGTAGCATGGAAGCCAATAAATTTGGTGTCAGATGGGGTTCGTTGATAGAGTAGGAGCATTCTGTACTACTCCCTCCTTTCCGGTTTATAGGGCTTATCTCAAAATTTTAGTTATTCCATTTTATAAGGCTCAATTTGGTTGTTTTCCATCACATGTTCAGATTCCAAGGTGCATTAAATCATTGCATGCAAGTATTAAGAGAAAATTGACCAATCCATGTACTTTATGCATGCATGCATTGCAATTAATGCATTGATAAACATAATTTTTTGAGGAAAACAAGAGCATTAGTTAGGTGCTTTTGCAAAACTAAAAAAATTATTCCACCACTCGCCATCTACCTTGATTGGTGAGATTTTTGAATTGAGCACTATAAACCGGAAAGGAGGGAGTAGTACTACTCCTACTAGTACCAAGTTTGTACTCATAATACTATATTACTAGTACTACCACTATACAACTAGTAGGTACGTGCACGGCACAACATCGTAGGAACAAAAAACGGGAAGATCTTGTTTTGGGTGATTTATCTTTTTTCAATCAACGTAGTATGAATAATATGATGTGGGGGCACCCATGCAGCTTATGTGGCTTGGTTGCATGGCTACGGAAGGTTAGAGAAAAATAAATAGATAATGTGTTTAGAGTGCACTCCACTAAATAGATATACTTTGGATCCATTGCAACGGACCGGCACATCTATATCTATACCCCCTATATAGTGTGTGAAAAACTATGAAAGTTGGTCGTTGGATGAAGCCATTCCGATGGTACAAAGATGGCAAATCCGAGAACTACTGGCCGTTGGATATCATCCACCAGATTCTGCCACATGTATAATCTAGAAGACTCCATGGTTGAACTTAATCCATGACTAACTTTGCCACAACTAAGCTTAGGCAAAGTTATATTAGTTCTTCAAAATGAGAGCCACAAGTTGGCAAGCCTAAGGGAATGTTGCCACATTTTTTGTGTGTATGTCATGTGGGGCCTTAGTGTGGCTTGCCTAAGGTGTGGCTTGAACCAAACACTCACCTAAGTTAATCAAACTTGCCTAACCTAACATTCCACCAGATTTTTGCCACATGTTAGAATCCGTAAAACTCCACATGTAGAAGCATAATGCACAAACCACCAAAATCTCATGCGTGCAATGCACGTGTACCTTACTAGTACTAGTTTGTAGTAGTAAGAAACAAATTCAGTTTTGGCACGAGCTGCAGTCTTGCGGAGCACCACAAGGCCTGCTGCAGAGTTACATTTCCCTCTCGGGGCCCACGGGACCGAACTTCAGTGGCTTAGTGCCCGATCTATGAGTCAATGACATGTGGACCTTAAATGCGGCTGGCCCACATGTCATTCTCATGGTGGTGGCGTGGTTCGCGACTCACTGCTCGAGATGAACCGCCGGTGGTGGCGTGGCCGTGGCGAGGTGCCACAATTTGGCGTCGGGGCGTTATGAGGCGTAGATGGCCACACCAGCGGGTACTACCTGTAGTACATAAGTACTCCAGTTGAGGATTGATGCCCGGGACGAAATGTGTCACAGCCGCTGGATGAAAATTCGATGGTGCGGGATTATGGATCGGAGTACAGTAGCGGAGCAGGCAAAACGCGTCCAATCGGGTGTGTCTGTGGTAGAAAGTTGATGGTCGCCGCAGTTCAGCTGGCCCGCATGTCATGCACACAAAGGCAGAGGAGCGGTGGGGCCGAGAGGGATGAGGGGCACGTCGGGGGGATCCATGTCCACGTCGGGGGACGTCGTGCCGTGGGTTGGAGCGGCGTCGTGGGAATCGCGTGTGGGTGTGGCAGTGGTAGAAACAAGAAACGTGATGGTCGCCGTGATTCAACTTCCATGGACATGCTGTCATCTCTGCTGACACATGTATATCAAAACTAGAGTGTTTATATTTCAAGCACGTGAAAAGTATTATTCTACTACTTTGGATCCATTGCAACGCACGGCCAAGACATTGGTAGTAGTAGTGTCCATCTCTATCTCTAGAGGCCTTCCCTCGTTCATCCTTTTCTCTCACAAGATAAACTACTCATACAAATGCATCTTGATGTTCCGTGGAACGCATCGAGGATGTTTCCTTGGGGTGTCTCAGCAAGGCGTGGCCGTGTTGCAAGTTGACGCCCCTTGAGATGCCGACGTTGAGGGGCACTCAGATTTCCTCTGATGAGCAGGTAAGATGAGTTTGATCACGTAGTGAATGCATTCTAAAGACTACTTCCATGTCCATTTCCTAATTCTCCCCCTGCCCACTGTTTCACAGGTTAGGCTCGGTGCGAGTGGAGATTGGCTTGCATATGTACGGGAGGGTACCAACATCAATTTGCACAACAATTACAATGGTCACACCGTTCCCGTAGAACCTTTGTCCAACATTGGGATCAGCCATGCAACGGGCCACCGCATGAATTGGTACGATGGAACCACGGTGAGATTGGATAAGATAGCACGAACCTTGCACATGGCGGTCAAAGGCGGACCATGCTGTCTGAGGCCGATTTGTTATCGTATGAGTAGGAAGACGTTGTGCTCCTTTCTAACTGCACCTTCGCGGTGACAAACCAGGGGACTTATTTTGTATGGGACACATCCTACGATATACTCCCTCTCTCCCAGTTTATTTGTTTTGAATCTTTTCGTTTTATATCAAATTCAAATTTAGAGCTCCCCATCACATGTTGAGATTACAATGTCCATTAAATCATTGCGGGCATGTATAGTAAAGAAACAAATCTCGAGTTTGGCACGAGTTCGTGATGCGGGAGCACCACAAGCCCTGGCGCAAGAGTTACATTTCCCTCTCAGTGCCGTCGGACCGAAGTGAGCTTGATATACTACACCTACCTTTGAGTCAATAACATGTGGACCCGATAGGTGACTGGTCCACATGTAATGCCCCAAGGCGGAGGGGCAATGGGGCCAAGAGGGGTGAGCTGCAGGTCGGGGGACGTGTGGTGTCATGGGTTCGAGCGGCGTCGTGGGAATCGCGTGTGGTTGTGGTACAAACTTGATGCTCGCCGCATTTTAGGTGGCCCACATGTCATGCACACAAAGGCAGAGGGGCGGTGCGGCCGAGAGGGGTGAGGCGCACGTCGGGGGCGTGGTGCCGTGGGTTGGAGAGGCGTCGTGGGAATCGCGAGATGAAACGTGATGGTCATCGTAGTTGAACTTCCATGGACAAGCTGTCATGTCTACGGACACATGCACTACATACCGATCACTGGAAGGAGTAGCAGAGAAAGCTATATATGCGGATAAATAGTTCCTTATAGTCAAGCGGACCCACGCTACTACTCCCTCCGTTCCTAAATATTTGTCTTTTTAGAGATTTCAGATGGACTATCACATATGGATGTATATAGACATATTTTAGAGTGTAGATTCATTCATTTTGCTTCGTATATAGTCACTATTGAAATCTCTAGAAAGACAAATATTTAGGAACGGAGGGAGTACTCTGTTCCAAAGACATGCACACCATCGAAATAGTCCATCTATATCAATATACACCGAGAGGGAATTTTTTTTTACAAGAGAGGAAATAGTTCATCCATCCATAATGCCCTCCTATTTGGTGCAGACCTTTTCTTCTTCTTCTTCTTCTTCTTCTTCTTCTTCTTCTTCTTCTTCTTCTTCTTCTTCTTCTTCTTCTTCTTCTTCTTCTTCTTCTTCTTCTTCTTCTTCTTCTTCTTCTTCTTCTTCTTCTTCTTCTTCTTCTTCTTCTTCTTCTTCTTCTTCTTCTTCTTCTTCTTCTTCTTCTTCTTCTTCTTCTTCTTCTTCTTCTTCTTCTTCTTCTTCTTCTTCTTCTTCTTCTTCTTCTTCTTCTTCTTCTTCTTCTTCTTCTTCTTCTTCTTCTTCTTCTTCTTCTTCTTCTTCTTCTTCTTCTTCTTCTTCTTCTTCTTCTTCTTCTTCTTCTTCTTCTTCTTCTTCTTCTTCTTCTTCTTCTTCTTCTTCTTCTTCTTCTTCTTCTTCTTCTTCTTCTTCTTCTTCTTCTTCTTCTTCTTCTTCTTCTTCTTCTTCTTCTTCTTCTTCTTCTTCTTCTTCTTCTTCTTCTTCTTCTTCTTCTGCTTCTTCTTCTTCTTCTTCTTCTGCTTCTTCTTCTTCTTCTTCTTCTTCTTCTTCTTCTTCTTCTTCTTCTTCTTCTTCTCCTTCTACTTCTTCTTCTTTCTACTTCTTCTTCTTCTTCTTCTTCTTCTTCTTCTGCTTCTTCTTCTGCTTCTTCTTCTTCTTCTTCTTCTTCTTCTTCTTCTTCTTCTTCTTCTTCTTCTTCTTCTTCTTCTTCTTCTTCTTCTTCTTATTCTCATTATCTTTTGGAGACGTCTTCAACAAGCTCTTTGGACCTTGCAGCTATCTAAAAACTCACACGGGCATCGAGGGCAGCATATTTTATCCGCTTCAGTCGTCAAGGGATAATTCTCCCATCAGACGACCTTAATGCCACCGTCTCGTCACCCTTCTGAAGATTTGTACTGAGCACAAAATTTGCTACGTCGAATAGGGATGGTGTCTGTTTATCACAATCTTCTACAGGAATTTTGGTTCTGGTTTGTGGGTCAGCGATGCTTTTCAAATCAAGGTTGTACGGATCCAGCTTCTGTTTGTCCCCTTCGATACACCGCCGGAGGCATTCATATAGAGTCATATCTTCCTTCTAGTATCGAGTTGTAATATCAAGTTGTAAGTAAATAAAAGTGTGATGATCATCATTATTAGAGCATTGCCCCATCCAAAAAAAAGAGAGGCTAAAGAAGCCTAAATAAAAAAAATGGGGCCAAAGAAGCCCGCAAAAAAAGGGCAATGTTACTATCTCTTTTTCCACACTTGTGCTTCAAAGTAGCACCATGTTCTTCATGTAGTGAGTCTCATATGTTGTGCTTCAAAGTAGCACCATGTTGTTCATATAGATTGTCTCCTATGTTGTCACTGTCATATACTAGTAGAATTTTCATTATAGAACTTGGCTTGTATATTCCAACGATGGGCTTCCTCAAATGCCCTAGGTCTTCATGAGCAAGCAAGTTGGATGCACACCCACTTAGTTTTAGTTTGAGCTTTCATACACTTATAGCTCTAGTGCATCCGTTGCATGGCAATCCCTACTCCTCACATTGACATCAATTGATGGGCATCTCCATAGCCCGTTGATTAGCCGCGTCGATGTGAGACTTTCTCCTTTTTTGTCTTCTCCACATAACCCCCATCATCATATTCTATTCCACCTATAGTGCTATGTCCATGGCTCACGCTCATGTATTGCGTGAAAGTTGAAAAGGTTTGAGAAACGTCAAAAGTATGAAACAATTGCTTGGCTTGTCATCGGGGTTGTGCATGATGTGAATATTTTGTGTGGTGAAGATGGAGCATAGCCAGACCATATGATTTTGTAGGGATAACTTTCTTTGGCCTTGTTATTTTGAAAAGACATGATTGCTTTATTAATAGGCTTGAAGTATTATTGTTTTTATGTCAAATGATAGACTATTGCTTTGAATCACTCATATCTTAATATTCATGCCATGATTAGACATATGATCAAGATTATGCTAGGTAGCATTCCACATCAAAAATTATCTTTTTTATCATTTACCTACTTGAGGACGAGCAGTAATTAAGCTTGGTGATGCTGATACGTCTCCATCGTATCTATAATTTTTGATTTTTCCATGCCAATATTCTACAACTTCCATATACTTTTTGGCAACTTTTTATACTATTTTTGGGACTAACATATTGATCCGATTGCCCAGTGCAGTTCCTGTCATTGCATGTTTTTGGTTTCGCAGAATATCCATATCAAACGGAGTCCAAACGGGATAAAAACGGAAAGAGCTTATTTTTGGAAAATATGGAAAATCTGGAAGGAAAATCAACGCAAACCGGTGTCCGAGGTGGGCACAAGGTAGGCGCCCCTAGGGCGCGCCCTACCTCGTGAGCCCACCGTAAAGCGGCCGATTGACGCTCTTCTTTTGCCGCAAGAAAGCTAATATTCGGAAAAAAATCACGGCGAAGGTTTCAGCCAATCGAGTTACGGATCTCCATATATACGAAGCGGTGAAAGCAGAGCGAGCAGGCAGCTGAAATAGAGAGATAGATCCAATCTCGGTGGGGCTCTCGCCCTCCCAAGCCATGGGAGCCAAGGACCGAGAGAGAAACCCTTCTCCCATCTAGGGAGGAGGTCAAGGTAGAAGAAGAAGGAAGGGGCCTCTCTACCCCTTGCTTCCGGTGGCGGCCGGAGGCTGCCGAGGCCATCATCATCACATGATCTTCACCTACACCGCCGTCATCTTCACCAACATCTCCATCACCTTCCCCCTCTATCTACAGCGGTCCACTCTCCCGCAACCCACTGTACCCTCTACCTGAACATGGTGCTTTATATTCATATTATTTTCTGATGATGTGTTGCCATCCTATGATGTCTGAGATTTTCGTTGTCCTATCGGTGATTAATGAATTGCTATGATTGGTTTGAATATCATGTTTTATTATTGGTGATGTCCTATTGTGCCCTCCGTGTCGCGCAAGCGTGAGGGATTCCTCACTGTAGGGTTTGCAATATGTTCATGATTTGCTTATGGTGGGTGGCGTGAGTGGCGAAGCTGAGACCGAGTAAGTAGGTTGTTTCATGTATGGGATAAAGAGGACTTGATACTTTAATGCTATGGTTGGGTTTACCTTAATGAATCTTTAGTAGTTGTGGATGCTTGCTAGAGTTCCAATCATAAGTGCATATGATCCAAGTAGAGAAAGTATGTTAGCTTATGCCTCTCCCTCAAATAGAATTGCAATAGTGATTACTGGTCTAGTAACATAGTCAATTGCTTAGGGACAATTCCACAACTCCTACCACCACTTTTCCACACTCGCCATTTACTTTAGTTGTGTTTTTATCTTAGCACCCCCTAGTTTATGTTTACGCTCTCTTTACTTTCTTGCAAGCCTATCCAAAAACACCTACAAAGTACTTCTAGTTTCATACTTGTTCTAGGTAAAGCGAATGTCAAGCGCGCGTAGAGTTGTATCGGTGGTCGATAGAACTTTAGGGAATATTTGTTCTACCTTTAGCTCCTCGTTGGGTTCGACACTCTTACTTATAGAAAACGGTTGCGATCCCCTATACTTGTGGCTTATCAAGACCTTTTTCTGGCGCCGTTGCCGGGGAGTCATAGCGTGGGGTGAATATTCTCGTGTGTGCTTGTTTGCTTTATCACTAAGTATTTTTTATTTGCTGTTCTTAGTTGTTCTCTATCTTTAGTTATGGGTAGGAAATGCAAAATACCAAAAAAATTAGTTGTACCTACTGCTCCAATGGTTGAAGAACCACTCAAAATCTATCACACTCCTGAAGCTTTTTACTTGGTCATCTTCGATCCCTTTATGCTCGTGCTGAAACCCCAACTAGCTTAGTTGAGGGCAAATCTTTAGATGAGCATGCTTGTTATGTGCGACACCGAATGTCTGAAAAGGGAAAATTCTATTGGGTCAAATTCATCGTTTGCAATGCTATGCTTGGAATTTATGTGAAATATATGATGTTACTTGTTGTTCTGATAACCCTAAGAAACACCTTCCCTATCAATGTGAGTTTAGTGATAATGGAATCGTATCTTCGTATGCTAAAGGTGTTTATAGTTACTATGATATTCAACAAATTGAAGAATTTGTTGCTTTTAAGGGTGCTTATGAAATTGCTTCTTTGATTGAAACGTTTGATGCTACTTTTCACAAATCTGAAAATTTTGCCATACTTGAATATTGCTATGATAATTATGCTTCTAATGCCTATGTTAAACTATATATTGAGGCCTACCCCGTTGTCCAAGAAGAGACTAATATTTTGCAGGAAGCTATGGAAGAAGAAAATGATGAAACTGTGAGCTCATTGGATGAAAAAGATGATGAGGAGAGCGAAGAACAATAGGAGGAAGAGCGGATTGATCACCCGTGCCCAACTTCTAATGAGAGTAACTCTTCAACTCATACATTGTTTAATTCCCCTTCGTGCTTACCGAAGGATGATTGCTATGATGACTATTATGATACCACTAATTCTCTTGAAAGTATCCCTTTTTGATGATGCTTGCTATGCTTGTTGCCAAGATGCCAATATGAATTATGCTTATGGAGATGAACTTGCTATAGTTCCTTATGTTAAACATGAAATTGTTGCTATTGCACCCACGCATGATAGTCCTATTATCTTTTTGAATTCTCCCGAATATACTATATCAGAGAAGTTTGCCCTTATTAAGGATGATATTGATGGGTTACCTTTTACTACTACACATGATGATTTTGATAGATATAATATGTATGTTCTTGTTGCTCCTACTTGCAATTATTATGTGATAGGAACTATATCTCCACCTCTCTATGTTTCCAACACGATAAAATTGCAAGAAACTGTTTATACTATGCATTGGCCTTTACTATCTGTGCATGAATTGTTCTTTTATGACATGCCGATGCATAGGAAGAGAGTTAGACTTCGTCATTACATGATATATGTTGCTTTGTGCTCACTACTAAATTATAAATCATTGCTAATTAAAATTGGCTTTGATGTACCTTGGGATCCGGGTGGATTCATTACTTGAGCACTATATGCCTAGCTTAATGGCTTTAAAGAAAGCGCTGCCAGGGAGACAACCCGGAAGTTTTATAGAGTCATTTCTTTATGTTGAGTGCTTTCATATAGTTTAAAAACAACAAAAATAAAGAGGGGAACCCAAAACTTTTCCAAAAAGGAAAGTGAAAAGTGAGAAAGACAAGCATTGTTGAAGTGGGAGAGCTCCTTGAACTTTGTTCATGCTCACGGCAACTTTGTGAATCTTGATTACAGAAACTTTTTAAAAAAAATAATTATCCCCTTGTACAATTCCATTGTATTATAAAAATAATGTGCTAAGGTTTGCCTTTAGGATGCTTACAATGCTTGTTGGTTTGTGCGGTGCAGGACAGAAACTTTGGCTGTAGTGCGTGAATTTTAATATTTTACTGGAAGTTCAAATGGTTCTGATTCTTTTTGCACTGTCTTGATACACAAATTTTGTATTTGTCCTAATTTTGGCAGAATTTTTCAAGTACCATAAGTATGATGAATGTTCAGATTATTACAGACTGTTCTGTTTTAGACAGATTCTGTTTTAGACAGATTCTGTTTTTGATGCATAGTTTGCTTGTTTTGATGAAACTATCAATTTATATCAGTGGATTAAGCCATGAAAAAGTTATATTACAGTAGACACAATGCAAAAACAAAATATGAATTGGTTTGCAACAGTACTTAGAGTAGTGATTTGCTTTATTATACTAACGGATCTTACCGAGTTTTCTGTTGAAGTTTTGTGTGGATGAAGTGTTCGATGATCGAGAAGGTTTCGATGTGAGAAGAAGGAAGAGAGGCAATAACTCAAGCTTGGGGATGACCGAGGCACCCTAAGTAAATATTCAAGGAGACTCAAGCGTTTAAGCTTGGGGATGCTGGGAAGGCATCCCCTCTTTCTTCAACAAGTATCGGTATTGTTTTCGAATTTGTTTCGTTCATGCATTATGTGCAAGTCTTGGAGCGTGTTTTGCATTTAGTTTTCATTTTTCTTTTTTGCACCATGCTGGTATGAGATAGTCCTTAGTTGATTTATAGAATGCTCATTGCACTTCACTTATATCTTTTGAGTATGGCTTTATAGAATGCTTCATGTGCTTCACTTATATCATTTGAAGCTTGGATTGCCTGTTTCTCTTTACATAGACAACCGCCATTTGTAGAATGCTCTTTTGCTTCACTTATATTTGTTAGAGCTTGGGCATATCTTTTGTAGAAATAATTAAACTCTCTTGCTTCACTTATATCTATTTAGAGAGATGACAGGAACTGGTCATTCACATGGTTAGTCATAAAATCCTACATAAACTTGTAGATCGCTGAATATGATATGTTTGATTCCTTGCAATAGTTTTGCGATATAAAGATGGTGATATTAGAGTCATGCTAGTTGAGTAATTGTGAAATTGAGAAATACTTGTGTTGAGGTTTGCAAGTCTCGTAGCATGCAATTATGGTGAACCGTTATGTAACGAAGTCGGAGCATGAGGTGTTTATTGATTGCCTTCCTTATGAGTGGCGGTTGGGAACGAGCGATGGTCTTTTCCTACCAATCTATCCCCCTAGGAGCATGCGCGTAGTACTTTGTTTCGATGACTAATAGATTTTTTTCAATAAGTATGTGAGTTCTTTATGACTAATGTTGAGTCCATGGATTATACGCACTCTCACCCTTCCATCATTGCTAGCCTCTTGGTGCAGTGCATTGCCCTTTCTCACCTCGAGAGTCGGTGCAAACTTCACCGTGCATCCAAACCCCGTGATATGATACGCTCATCATACATAAGCCTCATTATATCTTCCTCAAAACACCAATTGCATTTCACCTATTATGGCATTTCCATAGCCATTCCGAGATATATTGCCATGCAACTTCCATCATCATCATCATATACATGACTTGAGCATTTATTGTCATATTGCTTTGCATGATCGTAAGATAGCTAGCATGATGTTTTCATGGCTTGTTCGTTTTTTGATGTCATTGCTATGCTAGATCATTGCACATCCCGGTACACCGCCGGAGGCATTCATATAGAGTCATATCTTTGTTCTAGTATCGAGTTGTAATATCAAGTTGTAAGTAAATAAAAGTGTGATGATCATCATTATTAGAGCATTGCCCCATCCAAAAAAAGAGAGGCCAAAGAAGCCAAAATAAAAAAATGGGGCCAAAGAAGCCCGCAAAAAAAGGGCAATGTTACTATCTCTTTTTCCACAATTGTGCTTCAAAGTAGCACCATGTTCTTCATGTAGTGAGTCTCATATCTTGTGCTTCAAAGTAGCACCATGTTCTTGATATAGATTGTCTCCTATGTTGTCACTTTCATATACAAGTGGGAATTTTCATTATAGAACTTGGCTTGTATATTCCAACGATGGGCTTCCTCAAATGCCCTAGGTCTTCATGAGCAAGCAACTTGGATGCACACCCACTTAGTTTTAGTTTGAGCTTTCATACACTTATAGCTCTAGTGCATCCATTGCATGGCAATCCCTACTCCTCACATTGACATCAATTGATGGGCATCTCCATAGCCCGTTGATTAGCCAGCGTCGATGTGAGACTTTCTCTTTTTTGTCTTCTCCACATAACCCCCATCATCATATTCTATTCCACCTATAGTGCTATGTCCATGGCTCACGCTCATGTATTGCGTGAAAGTTGAAAAGGTTTGAGAAAGCGTCAAAAGTATGAAACAATTGCTTGGCTTGTCATCGGGGTTGTTCATGATGTGAATATTTTGTGTGGTGAAGATGGAGAATAGACAGACCATATGATTTTGTAGGGATAACTTTCTTTGGCCTTGTTATTTTGAAAAGACATGATTGCTTTATTAGTAGGCTTGAAGTATTATTGTTTTTATGTCAAATGATAGACTATTGCTTTGAATCACTCATATCTTAATATTCATGCCATGATTAGACATATGATCAAGATTATGCTAGGTAGCATTCCACATCAAAAATTATCTTTGTTATCATTTACCTACTCGAGGACGAGCAGTAATTAAGCTTGGGGATGCTGATACGTCTCCGTTGTATCTACAATTTTTGATTGTTTCATACCAATATTATTCAACTTTCATATACTTTTTGGCAACTTTTTATACTATTTTTGGGACTAACATATTGATCCAGTGTCAGTTCTAGTTCCTGACTGTTGCATGTTTTTGGTTTCGTAGAATATCCATATCAAACGGAGTCCAAATGAGATAAAAACGGACGGAGATACTTTTTGGAATATTTGGAAAATCTGGAGGAAAAATCAACGCGAACCGGTGTCCGAGGTGGGCGCGAGGTGAGGCGCCCCTAGGGCGCGCCCCTACCCTCGTGAGCCCACCGTGAAGGTGGTTGACGCTTTTCTTTGCCGCAAGAAAGCTAATATTCGAGAAAAATCACGGCGAAGGTTTCATGCCAATCGAGTTACGGATCTCCATATATACACGAAGCGGTGAAAGCAGGCGAGCAGAACGCAGAAACAGAGAGATAGATCCAATCTCGGAGGCCCCTCCCAAGCCATGGGAGCCAAGGACCAGAGGGGAAACCCTTCTCCCATCTAGGGAGGAGGTCAAGGTAGAAGAAGAAGAAGGGGGCCTCTCTCCCCCTTGCTTCCGGTGGCACCGGAGCGCTGCCGGGGGCCATCATCATCACCGCGATATTCACCAACACCGTTGTCGTCTTCACCAACATCTCCATCACCTCCCCCCTCTATCTACAGCAGTCCACTCTCCCGCAACCCGCTGTACCCTCTACTTGAACATGGTGCTTTATACTTCATATTATTTTCCGATGATGTGTTGCCATCCTATGATTTCCGAGTAGATTTTCGTTGTCCTATCGGTGATTGATGAATTGCTATGATTGGTTTGAATTGCATGTTTTATTATTGGTGCTGTCCTATTGTGCCCTCCGTGTCGGCATAGCGTGAGGATTCATTGTAGGGTTTTGCAATATGTTCATGATTTGCTTATGGTGGGTGGCGTGGTGTGAAGCACAAACCCGAGTAAGTAGGTTGTTTGCATATGGGATAAAGAGGACTTGATACTTTAATGCTATGGTTGGGTTTTACCTTAATGAACCTTTAGTAGTTGCGGATGCTTGCTAGAGTTCCAATCATAAGTGCATATGATCCAAGTAGAGAAAGTATGTTAGCTTATGCCTCTCCCTCAAATAGAATTGCAATAGTGATTACCGGTCTAGTAACATAGTCAATTGCTTAGGGACAATTCCACAACTCCTACCACCACTTTTCCACACTCGCCATATTTACTTTAGTTGTATTTTTATCTTAGCACCCCCTAGTTTATGTTTACGCTCTCTTTACTTTCTTGCAAGCCTATCCAAAAACATCTACAAAGTACTTCTAGTTTCATATTTGTTCTAGGTAAAGCGAACGTCAAGCGTCGTGAGTTGTATCGATTGGTCGATAGAACTTTAGGGAATATTTGTTCTACCTTTAGCTCCTCGTTGGGTTCGACACTCTTACTTATCGAAAACTGTTGCGATCCCCTATACTTGTGGGTTATCGTAGTACAACTGTGGTACACTTGATGGTCAAAATACTATTCATCCGGTCCTCACGGTGAAGTGACAACACCCTGCGCTTTGACACTAGTCCAGTGCGTGTTCAGTTACCAAAGTCAGCCTCACCACACATGCCTTTGCAGTCTGTCACCGTCATTGTCTGACAGCACATTGGCGCCTCGCCTCGTCTCCCTCTCTGCTCCCATAGCACCACTCCATCTCCATCTCCTTCTCCGTCTCCGTCTCCATCTCACTGTGCCCCCGTGTACCGTCGCCTCACTCGCCTCCCCCAGTACCACTATTCCCTCGCTAGCCGCTCCAGCACCGACATCCTTCTCCCCCGTAAATCAAGCCCCCAAAAACCCCACCTTCCAAACTCCACCATGGCCGAACGCAAACCGCGCAGCATCCATATGAGCCGCGATTGGAGCAATCTCCCCAGTGACATCCTCGACCTCTGTTGTTCGTGTATGGATATGTTGAGCGCCCTGCGGCTGGCTGCATGCTCGAGGGACATGCACACGGCCATCGTCGAAGCGAGGCCTAAGCTTTTCAAGACACCCTGCTTGCTGCTATCTGGTCTTGCGAGATTGGCTCACCATGATACGGAGGCGTACATGATGCCCCTCGACTTCAATCCGATCTCCATTAGCCGAAACTTCTTTGCAGGTATGTAGTGGGTCGCCGTACATCATTTCCCTCGACTTCGATCCGATCACCATCGCCCGAAACTTCTTGGCAGGTATGTACTGGGTCGGCATGAACTCCCACTGGATGGCTGCCTTCAGAGAAGACGGTAAAAAGTTGGTGCTCATGAACTTCCAGACCTCCCATGAGATTATCCTTCCTCCGTTGGATTATATAGAGTATTACCATCGCGGTCAAGGTCATCTAGATTACCACGTCAGTTGGACGGACCTTGTTTTGCAGAAGATTGTAATCTGCCAAGTGCCCCCACGACATGCGAATTACGCAGAGTTCAAGCTAATTGCCTTGTTCGACCACGGACTCGCCTATCTTTACGCCGGTGCCTTCTTTAGCTGGAGACAACTCAGCTCGCGGTGGATCATCGTCAAAGCTGATACACACTTCTGTGATGCTATAGAACACAATGGCATCATCTACGCGATCGACAAAGCAGATGGCACCACGTATTCTTTGAGACGGGCGTGTAAGTTGTTTCCGCCTCATGTTAATGATGACGCCATGACACTGTTTGAACTTTTTGTGATGATTGGCATATCCTGTTTGAGCAGAATTTGAGTAGAACTATGGCAATGTATTAGAGACGCCGTAAATCAGCTATATTTGGAATGAGTTAATTCAAGCGATTGTGACCATGTCATTACAGCCAATTTGTACCTGAATAATCAAGCGGTTAGGAATATATGGATATTATCCTTATTTTACAAGAATCTATATACTACTACTAAATATGAGTGTGTATCAATGGCCATGTTAGTTTCCTCATTTTCATGATGTAGAAACATGCACCACACTGTTGGTTTCATCTAACCATACATTAGGGAAGTAAATGTGCATATGGAGAACTCTATATTTGGAAGTAGTGAAATCCTGCAATGCTTACCATGTGTACATACCTATATTCGCCCTTCAGCAATCAATGCTAGAATAATATCCTCACAAAACTTTGCCCACAGAACACGAGTATATAACAATGCATGGTCTGTTAGTTACCTTGAAGAATTTGTTTGTGAGGACAGAACATGATTACATAACATGCATGACATGGTAGTTTCCTATGAAGAATCGATTGCGAGATAACATGAGTATAACCATGCATGGCACTTCTATATTTCGAACCCAGTATACATTTCCTGTATTTTCCTCCCGGTTCAACAGGGACATATCAATGTTGTTTCTTGCATTATCCCTCATACTACGAACAATGCTGATCTTACATTAACAATGCATGTCCTTTTGATATGATGCGGTGTCCCTCGATTCTTGCCCTTTGTAATCACACCACCTTTGCCAAAAACAGGAAGCACAACTGGTTCCTCGCTCGATCGACGACGGCAAAAGACTAATGATCATTCGGACACATCAGCCGGAAAAGTTATATTGCAAAACCCCATCAGATACAAGCACCGTGTAATACGTGAGTATCCGGACAGTGGCTGTTACGTCTATGAGTAGGATACCAGCTTGTTGGGGCCTTTAGGATTTTTTAGTGGGAGGCGGGTAAACAGCCTTGGTTCACACTCTCCGTTTCTCGGACTCAATTATCCGATTAACCAGGAGATCACCGTTGGAAAGGACATTGATGGAAGAGAGGCTCTATTTGCTATGGAAAACTGTGTCTACACGGTGAGCCCTAGGAGTTCGGGAGCAAACTCCCATGATTGTCAATGATACAGCCTGCAGCCAAAAGAAGGTGAGAATGACAAAGGCATCCGGATTAACTTTGATCCTTGGATGTCTCAATTCTGACAAGCGATGATGTGGTTCAAGCCTTGATTGATAGGTAATTGGGCTGTTGCATCGAAGGGTGGAATCTTGGTGTCTCCGGATCGTTGGTCATTGAAGCGGGGCTGCAAATTATGATGGTATTGGATCATCTCTTGAATGACTTTGTTGTCTTTGCTGCTGGTTCTGGATGGGTAGTTCTTTCTTTTGTTATGCATATTCCTTGTCATTTGGTCATCCTCGTCTATGTCACTCTTACTATGTAATAGTTGCTTCGCTTAGAATGTCATTCTAAATGCGGATCACGAGAGTCTGGCGCTTCTGAGATGGGTGCGTTTTGGTGGTGTAGCAAGACTTCTTATGAACTATCATGTGATGTTTATGTCGATAGTAGTCACTAGTCAGTTTTTAATGTTGTATATATCGTTGTTTGAACTGTTTATTGTCTCGCACTCTTGGTGGGCTAAATGAGGGCATCACCATTCTCCGATGTTCAGAGTATATCTCCTTTTTCAAGTTATATAATTTGAGCTCGATGTCTTTTCGATGATTTACACTTGTTTGGGCCGGTGAGGTGTCGTTGAATATGGGCCGAGTAGTAACGCAATGCCAAACAAAGGTCAATTATGACTCTCGGGCGGGCTCTCAAAGATTCTGAAAAAAAGGCCGAAGCTCTCCAAAAAGAAAGAATAAGGACTACCGCCGACATGTGGGCGCCACCGGTGTTTTTAAACGCTTATGCCGAGAAACATATTAGTAGCGTGCTCGAAATTCATGCTACCTTTTCATCCCAGTCTCCGCCCCTCCCCACCTCTGGAATCTCGATTCCTACTCCAGTTCCCCAAATCCCCTCACAGCCTCCACATGCTCAAGCGCACTATCATGTCGCCGATCAACGCGGATCTACAGGCGGAGATCCCGAGGTCCGATCACGCCTTGATGCTGCGTCTTTGTCGCTCAACAGTGTCATGGCGGCGCTTGATGACTAGTTTGCCGGCAAAGTGCTGATGGTAACCATCAACGGCGACCGGCCTCCGGTATCGCCGGACGACCTTGTCAAAGCTCTTGGCATTGCGCACGGCATCCAAATAAGTGACTTGCTCGTCGAAGTCTGTCCGCCACCGGCTAATTTCTTCGTCGAGTTCGGACAACTTTCGACCGCGATCGTGTTCGAATCTTCCGGCATTTGTTCTGCGATGGCGTACCGGTGAGCTTTGATCGGTGGCCCCGGGATGGGGCTCGGTGCCCTCTGAGCTTGAGTTTTTAACAAAGCTTACCTTCCACGGCATGCCTCGGCGTGCTTGGAACAATGAGTCCATGAGCGAGCTTATCAACGACCTTGGAGGTGAGCTCGTAAGTATGTTTGTTCCTCCAAACAGCTGGGCTCTGACGGTTATGGCATGGATGAAGAAGCCGTCGACCATACCGAAGGTGATTGGTGTTGAGATACCGGTGCAGGAACCGGGGTTTTACTATTCGTCGCCACCAAGGCCGCCGCGGACCACGTTAGGGATGTACCTGTATTGAGTGTTCGTGCATGTCGAAGTGGTCAATCCATCAATCGAAGTCCTGCCGCCACCGCTGGTGCCAGGGTCCGTCGACGACGTCCATTACAGGAGTCAACCTTAGACTTTCCCCGTGTTGCTCGGAACGATGGATGGCACAGGGCCTACTCCATCGCGCGGCGGAGGCCATCGCTTCTTTGGGAGAAGAGGCAGGGTTGGCTACTGGATGTGCTCTAATTTGAGGTAACAACTGAATCTTATCGATACTAGTTAAATCTGAGCTATGGGTGTGAAGCAGCGATATGCGATACATTTGATTGTGACATGTTCTAATTTTGTACCTGAACTTTTTTTAGAAAGGGCTGTACGTCAACTTAATGTGCTAAGCGTAACTTATTGTGTTGTTCTGTCTGCTTTCTTTGCGTAACGTTCAAGATATTTCCCCATCATTGATAAAGACGATGAACCGTTATATGCGACTTCGTTGGTTTCAACATAGCCCTTCCCGTAGCGATCCACCGCTTCCATCCCGATTGTGCGCTGCGTGAAATTTTGTATGCAAGTTGAGTGTGCTATGATGTTCTATATGATTGTGTCAACTATATAAGTTTTTACTGAGCATCAGCAATGCATATGGCTGAAAGATGTATTTACGAGCATCGACCGATGGGTCTCTCTCTCTCTCTCACACACACACACACACATGCACACACACACGCACACGCACAAGTGGGACCCGTTGAATTATTTATTTGCTTGTGACAGCTTTTAATTAAGTTCCACTGTAATCTAACTTTTTTCTTAAGTTATTAATTGAGCTCGGTGACTTCAAAAAGTTGTACAAAAGCCTTGTTTGGGCCTTTCCGGCGTCGCTGAATGTGGGCTGAGTAACCTTGTTAGGTTGTACTTTGTACTACGAGCCTTTTTTTCAACATCGGCAATGCAATTTGGGCGACAGTTGTACACAATATCCGGATCAACTTGTTATTCTCCGCCCCGCTGGGCTGCAAAGTTTCCTAGGAGGTATACATTAGGCTTAACAAGAAAATGGACTTGAAGAAATAATAAATGGGAGGTAATTATAATAACTGGGCAGTAACTATGCACCAAACACGTAATTAGTTTAAAAAATATATTATTTTTGGAATTTGAAAATTTTAATTTCATTACTTATTGTGCGCGCAATATTTCGTTGGATTTTAACGTAATACAACTTTATTTTCAAATTATACTTAACCTGACTAGAAATTTCGGATAAAAATATTTCGGATCCCATCAAAATGTGGGAATTTTTTTGAATTCTGTTTTGAGCGGTTGTTTGAAATTATTAATCGTTGTCCTAGCTAGAAGTTGGGCTGTAGTTTTAACAAACTGTAAATGGGTTGTAATAAATTCCATTAGAATTAAAAAATGGGATGTACATTCTTACAAATCGCAAATGGGCTATATGTTCTCTGCCAAATCCGACACCATGGGCCTACTAAGTTGGCCAGCGTACCAAGGGCTTTGTCAACTTAGTCAATATAAACGATTCTAGTTGCAGCAACCATACGATGTCCATACAACGCGCGTAGTGCTTCTTCAACCTCTAGTCTTATTGCTCTAGCCGCCCAAAGCAGCGCCGGTCGTGTCGCGTGCTCCTGCCTCCCGTGGCCGGCTGTGATGCCGCAGAGGCCTCACCGCCCCGTACTACTCCCACCGCTGGCCACGCCATCCCTCTACTCATCCCTCTACTCACCCATCCCAAGCCTCACACCGCAGCCGAACCAGTGAACCCTCGTACTCCTCTCCGCGCGGGCTTCAACTACTGCGTCTTCCCCGGCTCTGCGTCGTCCCCTTCCTAGGCCTCGCCGTTGTCCAGACCACCGCCCTGGTGCTCTTGGCGCGGCGTGGTCAATGTTGGTCAACGACCGACTTCCATCGGAAGAGTACTGTACATGGAGAGGCTGACAGCTGGGTCCAGGCGGCCGCAAGGAAGTGCCTCCTTATTACGTGCAAAATAATTATTCCTCCACCTGACAGCGGGGACCCACCGGACGGGCCACCATATTTCGTGAAAAAAACGTTTCCCCATGACTGCTGGGACCCACCTGCTACATCTTCGCACGCAAGGAAGTGCGTCCGGGCAAAACAAAGCAAAAACGATTCGCCCCCCTGACTGCTGAGACCCACCAGCTACATCTTCGCACGCAAGGAAGTGCCTGACAGTCGGGACCCACCTGGTAGAAGCGTACGTAGCGTTGTCATTCTGGTCGCGAATGTGTACGTATACCGGGTCGATGTAGAGGCGTGCACGTATCGTAGTAGAGGCGCGCATGTGTCATAGTAGGCGGCGCCGCGTAGCATGTACACGCACGTCATTACAGCTGCCATGGTGCAAGAAAGAAAATACGCCGCGTATGTGTACATACTGGTGGGGTCTCGAACGCCTACTCGGCGCCGTACGGCCAGGGCTCGTGTACATGGCTGGGTCGAACGAGAAACAACATCGTCGTCGTCGTGTTCATGGGGAGGCAACGGAATGCGTCGTGTTCGGGGAAGGCAACGGAATGTGTCGTGTTCATCGGGAGGCAACGGAACGTGGGAGCTAACGGCTGTGGGTCGGAACGGAATGCGTGGTCGTGTTCATCGGGAGGGCTTGGGCGTAATAAGCGATGGAAGCGAGGCTGGCGTACTGCCGCGAAGCGGAGGAAAGCGGACCTACTACGCTTGAACGGGTTCCTGTTGATCGGGAGGGTCGGGCGTACCATAAAGCGGGACGTAAACAGACCTCCCTACGGTCGAAGCGGGGTCCCTGATGATCGGGAGGGTGTGGCATACCGCAAAATGGATGAAACGGACTTGTGTTGGGCGCTTCACGTCAAAGCAGGGTCCTGTTCGCCGGGAGGGGTGTGGCGTGCAAAAGCAGGACTCCACAGATACTGTTCATCTCCACCGTTGACCTCCTCCAGCCACCACAGGCTACCGTCGACCTCCTCCAGCCACCACGGGCTCCTGATCATCCAGCCTCAAACGAGCGCTACTCAACCGGCCATCGCTCAACCACCCCTCCACGGGCACCCCTCCACCGTCTACTGTTCATCCAGCCCTCCACACCACGGGGTCCTGTTCAACCACCCCTCCACGGGCACCCCTCCACCGTCTACTGCTCATCCAGCCCTCCAAACCATGGGGTCCTGTTCAACCACCCCTCCACCGTCTACTGTTCATCCAGCCCTCCACAGCACGGGGTACTGTTCATCCAGAGGCAACGCCACGCTCCTTTATTCATCCAAACCCCCCGCATAACGCTCACTGTTCATCCAATCGATCGGCTTGATTAGCAGCGATGGCGAAGGAATCGCTTCGATCGGGTTCGATTAACAGCCATCGATCGATTGCTCGGGTTCGATAGCGTGTAGCTCGCGGTGCAATCGCCGGGTTCGATTAGAGCCCAACGCCTCGCTCGGGTTCGATTAGAGCCAATACCTCACACACACGCCAGCGTACGTGTACGAGAAAGCAGCGCATCGCCGCCCCGACCTCCCACCGTAACCGCGAACTCCCGAAATTTTCCTTGCCCTCGCTTCTACCATGGTTTTTCCGTCATGGGACGGCCCAAAGAATGTCATGCGATTGCGTCTCCGGCCCGCCGGAATGAAAAGCCCATTTTACATCATGATTTTTGTCATAGAAGTAGGAGCCCACCACATCTATGATGATACCGGTTTTGTCACAATTATCGTCATAGAAGTGTCATATGTATGACAGAAAAAATTCATTCGCCCAAAATGTCACGGATGTGTCTTTTTTGTAGTGAATTTATGCGACACGTGTTGCTAATTATCTTTGTATATCCCCACGGGAAGGTGATATGGAGTTACTTCCCGCTTATTTAGATTATGACGCGATGGTCAGACATCGTTTTCTTTTGAGGAATGAACAATTCCTCCAGTATCGACTAATCTTTGACAGACGTCGCGCTGTCCATGTTACTCTCCCTGCTCCTTCCCTTTTTGATTACCAGGCAAAACGAAGATATGTTGTTACCAGGGAGGAGGCAGCCGAACACGAGGGGAGAGCGGAGGCAGCTCGCCAACATGCCGCAGCTCAGGAGGCATTGGTCTTGCATCTCAAGACGACCCGATTATAACCCGGATACTAGCCAGATTCCCTTGGCATTAAAACCAACTTAGGCCAAAAGCCTAAGCTTGGGGAAATCACGTATTTCTCACCGACTTTACATTCATGTTCACACACTATTCTAGTTGTCGGTGCTCATACTCTTTCATTGTATTATCCATGCTAGTTTAATTTATTTTTCTATCTTTCTTCTTGTGTGTTTGATAAACTTTAGAAAAACCAAAAAAAATTAGTTAGTTTAATTTCCATGCTTGTAGAATTAAAATGAAAACCCAAAAAGATTTCCCCATTCTTCTTTTATTTGTTGGGAGCTTTCCCGGGTAAATAGTTTTATTTCTTTTTCTTTCCTTTGGGGGTCAAGAGTAGAAGACCATATCGAAAATGCTTAGTGGATCTCATATGCATGATTGTTGATTTAATTTAGAGCCCATATTACTTTGTCTTCTCTCTTGAATTGAATGCTTGCAGATTCCAGCTTAGTCCAATGCACGTGCACTATTATTATTATTCACACCGTTCGGTCGTGCAAGTGAAAGGCAATAATGACGATATATGATGGACTGATTGAGATGAGAGAAGCTGGTATGAACTCGACCTCTTTTGTTTTTGGAAATATGATGAGTTCATCGTTCTTGATTCAGCCTGTTTTGAATAAACATGTTTGCAATGACACTTAGAGATTATAGTTGCTTACGCCATGCTTAATTAGCTATGAGTTTATAATGGTTTACCTTGCGTGCCAACATGCTATTAAAATGATTGTGATGTGGTATGATGGGATGGTATCCTCCTTTGAATAAATTAAGTGACTCGACTTGGCACATGTTCACGCATGTAGTTGAAACAAATCAACATAGCCTTCACGATATTTATGTTCATGGTGGATTATATCCTACTCATGTTTGCACTCGGTGTAAATTAATTTTAATGCATGTTCATGACTGTTGTCGCTCTCTCAGTTGGTCGCTTCCCAGTATTTTTCTAGCCTTCACTTGTACTAAGCAGGAATACTGCTTGTGCATCCAAATTCCATAAACCCCAATGTTATTCCATATGAGTCCACCATACCTTCCTATATGCGGTATTTACCTGCCGTTCCATGTAAATTTGTATGTGCCAAACTCCAAACCTTCAAATTAAATTCTGTTTTGTATGCTCGAGTAGCTCATGTATCAACTAGGGCTGTCTGTATCTTCCATGCTAGGTGGGTTATTCTCAAGAGGAGTGGACTCCGCTCCTCATTCATGAGAAAATGGATGGTAACCGGGATGCTTAGTCCCATGCTTTAAGCAAATCAAATCAAAATAATTGCACACAAAACTCCCCCGGGACTCTTGTTAGTTGGAGGCACTCGTTGTTTCGAGCAAGCCATGGATTGATGCTTGTTGGTGCAGGGGGAGTATAAACTTTACCATTCTATTTGGGAACCGCCTATAATGTATGTAGCATGGAAGATATCGCCATCTCTGTGTTAAGCGTTGACGGTGAAAGTATATACCGCTCAAAATATTATTTATCCCTATTTTAAAATCAAGTTCGCACCTCTACAAATCCTCGCTTCCCTCTGCAAGGGCCTATCTAATTACTTTTATGTTGAGTCATCACCCTCTTATTAAAAAGCACCTACTGGAAACCTGTCATTTGCATGCATTACTATTAGTTTATATTGGGTATGCCTTGACTGGATCTCTTTACCATGAATTACAATGTTTAGTCAGTCCTTGATCTTTAAAGGTGCTCTGCATTTATGTTTTGCGGTCTCAGAAAGGGCTAGCGAGATACCATCTTGTTATATCATATTATGATTGTTTTGAGAAAGTGTTGTCATCCGAGTTTTATTATTATTGCTTGCTAGCTGATTATGCCATTGATATGAGTAAACATGAGACCTAAGTGTTATTGTTAATATCGTTAGTTCATAATCTTTGCTGAAAACTTGAATGCTGGCTTTACATATTTACAACAACAAGAGCAAACAGAGTTTGTAAAAGTTTTTCTTTATCACTTTCAGTTTATCAACTGAATTGCTTGAGGACAAGCAAAGGTTTAAGCTTAGGGAGTTGATACGTCTCCAACGTATCTACTTTTCCAAACACTTTTGCCCTTGTTTTGGACTCTAATTTGCATGATTTGAATGAAACTAACCCGGACTGACGCTGTTTTCAGCAGAACTGCCATGGTGTTGTTTATTGTGCAGGAAACAAAAGTTCTCGGAATGACCTGAAAATCCACGTAGATAACTTTTGGAAAATATAAAAAATACTGGCGAAAGAATCAATGCCAGGGGGCCCACACCCTGTCCACGAGGGTGGGGGCGCGCCCTCTCCTCCTAGGCACGCCCCCTGTCTCATGGGCCCCCTGATGCTCCACCGACCTCAACTCCAACTCCATATATTCCGTTTCATGGAGGAAAAAATCAGAGAGAAAGTTTCATCGCGTTTTAAGATACAGAGCCACCGCCAAGCCCTAATCTCTCTCGGGAGGGCTGGTCTGCAGTCCGTTCGGGGCTCCAGAGAGGGGGATTCGTCGCCGTTGTCATCATCAACCATCCTCCATCACCAATTTCATGATGATCACCGTCGTGCGTGAGTAATTCCATCGTAGGCTTGCTGGACGGTGATGGGTTGGATGAGATTTATCATGTAATCGAGTTAGTTTTGTTAGGGTTTGATCCCTAGTATCCACTATCTTCTGAGATTGATGTTGCTATGACTTTGCTATGCTTAATGCTTGTCACTAGGGCCCGAGTGCCATGATTTCAGATCTGAACCTATTATGTTTTCATGAATATATGTGAGTTCTTGATCCTATCTTGCAAGTCTATAGTCACCTATTATGTGTTATGATCCGACAACCCGAAAGTGACAATAATCGGGATACTTCTCGGTGATGACCGTAGTTTGAGGAGTTCATGTATTCACTAAGTGCTAATGCTTTGGTCCGGTTCTCTATTAAAAGGAGGCCTTAATATCCCTTAGTTTCCATTAGGACCCGCTGCCACGGGAGGGTAGGACAAAAGATGTCATGCAAGTTCTTTTCCATAAGCATGTATGACTATATTCGGAATACATGCCTACATTACATTGATGAACTAGAGCTAGTTCTGTGTCACCCTATGTTATAGATATTACATGAGGAATCGCATCCGACATAATTATCCATCATTGATCCAATGCCTACGAGCTTTTCACAATTGTTCTTCGCTTATTTACTTTTCCGTTTCTACTGTTACAATTACTACAAAACCCAAAAATATTACTTTTGCTATCGTTACCATTACTATCATATTACTTTGCTACTAAATACTTTGTTGCAGATACTAAGTTACCCATGTGTGGTTGAATTGACAACTCAACTGCTAATACTTGAGAATATTCTTTGGCTCCCCTTGTGTCGAATCAATAAATTTGGGTTGAATACTCTACCCTCGAAAGCTATTGCGATCCCCTACACTTGTGTGTTATCAGCAGTCAACTCGCGGATTCCCAAGGTGACATTGGGCTAATCTATGCATAGTGGTTGATGCACATTTTGGTCCTACTTTCTCCGTAAATTCTCTGTAAATTTTTAGGTCAATCCGAGAATTTTGATTTCTGCACAAAAACAACACCATGACAATTTTGTTGAAAACAGCGTCAGTCCGGGTTAGTTTGATTCAAATCAAGCAAATTAGAGTCCAAAACAAGAGTAAAAGCATTTGAAAAAGTAGATACGATGGAGAAGTAACACATTTATTCATCATTTTTATCACCAGCATTGGGGAGGAGTGGTGGTGACGTGTGTGATACGTGTTGGGGATGTAGTATTTTCAAAAAAATTCCTACGCACATGCAAGATCATGGTGATGCATAGCAACGAGAGGGGAGAGTGTCGTCCACGTACCCTCATAGACCGTAAGCGGAAGCGTTATGAAAACGCGGTTGATGTAGTCGTACGTCTTCACGATCGACTGATCCTAGTACCAAACGTACGGCACCTCTGTGATCTGCACACGTTCAGCTCGGTGACGTCCCACGAACTCACGATCCAAAGAGAGCTTGAGGAGAGTTCGTCGACAACCGGCATGATGACGGTGTTGATGAAGCTACCGATGCAGGGCTTCGCCTAACCACCACTACGATATGACCGAGGTCGATTATTGTTGAGGGGGGCACCGCACACGGCTAAAAGATCAATGATCAACTTGTGTGTCTATGGGGTGCCCTCCTCCCATGTATATGAAGGAGTGGAGGAGGGGGAGGGGCCGGCCCTCCTAGGCGCTGCTTCTGGGGGAGTCCTACTCCCACCGGGAGTAGGACTCAACCCTTCCAAGAGTAGGAGTAGGAGAGAGGGAAGGAGGAGAGAGAGGGAAGGAAAGGGGGCGCCGCCCCCCTCCTTGTCCAATTCATACTAGAGGGGGAGGGGTGCACGGTCTGCCCTGGCCGCCCCTCCTCTTCTCCACTAAGGCCTAATAGGCCCATTACACTCCCTGGGGGGTTCCGGTAACCTCCCGGTACTCCGGTATTTGTCCGAACTTGCCCGGAACCCTTTCGAAGTTCAAACATAGTCGTCCAATATATCAATCTTTATATCTCAACCATTTTGAGACTACTCGTCATGTCCGTGATCATATCCGGGACTCCGAACTACCTTCGGTACATCAGAACACATAAACTCATAATGTTGATCGTCACCTAACGTTAAGCGTGTGGACCCTACGGGTTCGAGAACTATGTAGACATGACCGAGACACGTCTCCGGTCAATAACCAATAGCGGAACCTGGATGCTCATATTGGCTCCTACATATTCTACTAAGATCTTTATCGGTCAAACCGCATAACAACATAAGTTGTTCCCTTTGTCATCGGTATATTCTTGGCCGAGATTGATTGTCGGTATCTCAATACCTAGTTCAATCTCATTACCAAGCAAGTCTCTTTTAGTCGCTCAGAGTGCATCATCCCACAACTAACTCATTACTCACATTGCTTGCAAGGTTTATAGTGATGTGCATTACCGAGAGGGCCCAGAGATACCTCTCAGACAATCGGAGTGACAAATCCTAATCTTGATCTATGCCAACTCAACAAGTACCATCGGAGACACTGTAGAGCACCATTATAATCACCCAGTTATGTTGTGACATTTGGTAGCACACAAAGTGTTCCTCCGGTATTCGGGAGTTGCATAATCTCATAGTCATAGGAACATGTATAAGTCATGAAGAAAGCAATAGCAACAACCTAAATGATCAAGTGCTAAGCTAACGGAATGGGTCAATTCAATCACATCATTCTCTAATGATGTGATCCCATTTATCAAATGACAACTCATGTCTATGGCTAGGAAACTTAACCATCTTTGACTAACGAGCTAGTCAAGTAGAGGCATACTAGTGACACTCTGTTTTGTCTATGTATTCACACATGTATTAAGTTTACGGTTAATACAATTCTAGCATGAATAATAAACATTCATCATGAAATAAGGAAATAAATAATAACTTTATTATTGCCTCTAGGGCATATTTCCTTCAGTCTCCCACTTGCACTAGAGTCAATAATCTAGTTCACATCATCATGTGATTTAACACCAATATTCACATCTGTATAGTTCACATCGTCATGTGACCAACACCCAAAGGGTTTACTAGAGTCAATAATCTAGTTCACATCGCTATGTGATTAACACCCAAAGAGTACTAAGGTATGATCATGTTTTGCTCGTGAGATAAGTTTAGTCAAGGGGTCTGTCACATTCAGAGTCGTATGTATTTTGCAAATATTCTATGTCTACAATGATCTGCACGGATCTACTCTAGCTAATTGCTCCCACTTTCAATATGTATCCAGATTGAGACTTAGAGTCATTTGGATCGGTGTAAAAGCTTGCACAGATGTAACTCTTTACAATGAACTCTTTTATCACCTCCATAATCAAGAAACATTTCCTTAGTCCTCACTAAGGATATTCTTGACCGATGTCCAATGATCTACTCCTAGATCAAAATATTACTCCCTTGCCAATACTCAGAGCAAGGTATACAAAAGGCCTAGTACACATACTTTATAGAACCTATGACTGAGGCATAGGGAATGACTTTTAATTCTCTTTCTATTTTCTGCCATGGTCAGGTTTTGAGTCTTACTCAACTTCACACCTTGCAACACAGGCAAGAACTCCTTCTTTGACTGTTCCATTTTGAAAAATCTTATCAAGGTATGTACTCATTGAAAAATCTTATCAAGCGTCTTGATCTATCTCAATAGATCTTCATGCTCAATGTGTAAGTAGCTTCACCGAGGTCTTTCTTTTAAAAACTCATTTCAAACACTCCTTTATGCTTTCCAGAAAATTCTACATTATTTTTGATCAACAATATGTCATTCACATATACTTGTCAGAAAGGCTGTAGTGCTCCCACTCACTTTCCTGTAAATACAGGCTTCACCGCAAGTCTGTATAAAACTATATGCTTTCCTCAACTCATCAAAGCGTATATTCCAACTCCGAGATGCTTGCACCAGTTCATAGATGGATCATTGGAGCTTGCACACTTTGTTAGCACCTTTAGGATTGAAAAAATCTTTTGGTTGCATCATATACAACTCTTCTTTAATAAATCCATTAAGGAATGCAGTTTTGACATCCATTTGCCAGATTTCATAAAATGTGGCAATTGCTAACATGATTCGGACAGACTTAAGCATCGATACGAGTGAGAAAATCTCATCGTATTCAACACCTTGAACTTGTCGGAAAAAAAATTGCGACAAGTCGAGCTTTGTAGATAGTAACACTACTATCAGCGTTCGTCTTCCTCTTGAAGATCCATTTATTTTCTATGGCTTGCCGATCATTGGGCAAGTCAACCAAAGTCCACACTTTGTTCTCATACATGGATCCCATCTCAGATTTCATGGCCTCAAGCCATTTTGCGGAATCTGGGCTCATCATCGCTTACTCATAGTTCGTAGGTTCATCATGGTCTAGTAACATGACTTCTAGAACAGGATTACCGTACCACTCTGGTGTGGACTGTACTTTGGAAGACCTATGAGGTTCTGTAGTAACTTAATCTGAAGTTTCATGATCATCATCATTAGCTTCCTCAGTAATTGGTGTAGGAACCACTGGAACTGATTTCTGTGATGAACTACTTTCCAATTCAGGAGAAGGTACAATTACCTTATCAAGCTCTACTTTCCTCCCACTCACTTCTTTCGAGAGAAACTCCTTCTCTAGAAAGGATCCATCTTAGCAACGAATATCTTGCCTTCGGATATGTGATAGAAGGTGTACCCAACAGTTTCCTTTGGGTATTCTATGAAGATGCACTTTCCCAATTTGGGTTCGAGCTTATCAGGTTGAAACTTTTTCACATAAGCATCGCAACCCCAAACTTTAAGAAACGACAACTTTGGTTTCTTGCCAAACCACAGTTCATAAGGCGTCGTCTCAACGGATTTTGATGGTGCCCTTTTTAAAGTGAATGCAGCTGTCTCTAATGCATAACCCCAAAATGATAGTGGTGACTCGGTAAGATACATCATAGATCGCACCATATCCAATAAAGTGCGGTTACAACGTCCGGACACACCATTACGCTGTGGTGTTCCATCTGGCGTGAGCTGTGAAACTATTCCACATTGTTTTTAAATGAAGGCCAAACTCGTAACTCAAATATTCTCTTCTACGATCAGATTGTAGAAAGTTTATTTTCTTGTTACGATGATTCTCCACTTCACTCTGAAATTCTTTGAACTTTTAAAATGTTTCAGACTTGTGCTTCATTAAGTAGATATACTCATATCTGCTCAAATCATGTGTGAAGGTCAGAAAATACGATACCCGCCACGAGCATCAACACTCATTGGACTGATACATCGGTATGTATTATTTCCAACAAGTCAGTAGCTCGTTCCATTGTTTCGGAGAACGGATTTTTAGTCATCTTGCCCAAAAGGCACGGTTCGCAAGCATCAAATGATTCATAACCAAGTGATTCCGAAAGTCCATCTTTATGGAGTTTCTTCATGCGCTTTACACCGACATGACCCAAACGGCAGTGCCACAAATAAGTTGCATTATCATTATCAACTTTGCATCTTTTGGCATCAATATTATGAATATGTGTATCACTACGATCGAGATCCAACAAACTATTTTCATTGGGTGTATGTCCATCGAAGGTTTTATTCATGTAAATAGAACAACAATTATTCTCTAACTTTAAATGAATAACCGTATTGCAATAAACATGAGCAAATCATATTCATGCTCAACGCAAACACCAAATAACATTTATTTAGGTTTAACACTAATCCCGAAAGTATAGGGAGTGTGCGATGATGATCATATCAATCTTGGAACCACTTCCAACACACATCGTCACTTCACCCTCAACTAGTCTCTGTTTATTCTGTAACTCCTGTTTCGAGTTACTAATTTTTAGCAACCGAACAAGTATCAAATACCCAGGGGCTACTATAAACACTAGTAAGGTACACATCAATAACTTGTATATCAAATATACCCTTGTTCACTTTGCCATCCTTCTTATCCACCAAATATTCAGGGCATTTCCGCTTCTAGTGACCATTTCCTTTGCGGTAGAAGCACTTTCAGGTTTCAGGCTTTAGTCTAGCTTTGGGCTTCTTCACGGAAGTGACAACTTGCTTGCCATTCTACATGAAGTTCCCTTTCTTTCCCTTTGCCCTTTTTCTTGAAACTAGTGGTCTTGTTTAACCATCAACACTTGATGCTCTTTCTTGATTTCTACCTTCATCGATTTCAGCATCACAAAGAGCTTGGGAATTGTTTTCGTCATCCCTTGCATACTATAGTTCATCAGAATTTCCAGTAACTTGGTGATGGTGACTAGAAAAATCTGTCAATCAATATCTTATCTGGAAGATTAACTCCCACTTGATTCAAGTGATTATAGTACCCAGACATTCTGAGCACATGCTCACTGCTTGAGCTATTCTCCTCCATCTTTTAGCTATAGAACTTGTTGGAGACGTCATATCTCTCAACTCGGTATTTGCTTGAAATATTAACTTCAACTCCGGAACATCTCATATGGTCCATGACGTTCAGAACGTCTATGAAGTCCCAATTCTAAGCCGTTAAGCATGGTGCATGATAACCCACAAGTATAGGGGATCGCAACAGTTTTCGAGGGTAGAGTATTCAACCCAAATTTATTGATTCGACACAAGGGGAGCCAAAGAATATTCTCAAGTATTAGCAGTTGAGTTGTCAGTTCAACCACACCTGGATAACTTAGTATCTGCAGCAAAGTATTTAGTAGCAAAGTAGTATGGAAGTAACGGTAACAGTGATAAAAGTAGTGGTAGTAGTTTTGTAGTAATTGTAACAGTAGCAACAATAAAGTAAATAAGCAAAGCACAATATGTGAAAAGCTCGGAGGCATTGGATCAGTGATGGATAATTATGTCGGATGCGATTCCTCATGTAATAGTTATAACATAGGGTGACACAGAAGTAGCTCCAATTCATCAATGTAATGTAGGCATGTATTCCGAATATAGTCATACGTGCTTATGGAAAATAACTTGCATGTCATCTTTTGTCCTACCCTCCCGTGGCAGCGGGTCCTAATGGAAACTAAGGGATATTAAGGCCTCCTTTTAATAGAGTACGGACCAAAGCATTAGCACTTAGTGAATACATGAACTCCTCAAACTACGATCATCACCGAGAAGTATCCCGATTATTGTCACTTGGGGTTGTCGGATCATAACACATAATAGGTGACTATAGACTTGCAAGATAGGATCAAGAACTCACGTATATTCATGAAAACATAATAGGTTCAGATCTGAAATCATGGCACTCGGGCCTAGTGATAAGCATTAAGCATAGCAAAGTCATAGCAACATCAATCTCGTAACATAGTGGATACTAGGATCAAACCCTAACAAAACTAATTTGATTACATGGTAAATCTCATCCAACCCATCACCATCCAGCAAGCCTACGATGGAATTACTCACGATCAGCGGTGAGCATCATGAAATTGGTGATGGAGGATGGTTGATGATGACGGCAATGACGAATCCCCTCTCCGGAGCCTTGAATGGACTCCAGATCAGCCCTCCCGAGAGAGATTAGGGCTTGGCAGCGGCTTCGTATCGTAAAACGTGATGAAACTTTGTCTCTGATTTTTTTCTCCGTGAAAGCAAATATATGGAGTTGGAGTTGAGGTCGGTGGGCGTCAGGGGCCCACGGGCGGCGTGCCGAGGGGGAGGCACGCCCCACCCTCGTGGACAGGGTGTGGGCCTTGACGCTAATTCTTTCACCAAAGTATTTTTATATTTTCTAAAAAGTTGCTCCGTGGATTTCCGTGTCATTCCGAGAACTTTTATTTCTGCACAAAAATAACACCATGGCAGTTCTGCTGAAAACAGCCATCCAAGTTAGTTTCATTCAAATCATGCAAGTTAGAGTCCAAAACAAGGGCAAAGTGTTTGGAAAAGTAGATCTGATGGAGACGTATCAACTCCCCCAAGCTTAAACCTTTGCTTGTCCTCAAGCAATTCAGTTGATAAACTGAAAGTGATAAAGAAAAACTTTTACAAACTCTGTTTGCTCTTGTTGTTGTAAATATGTAAAGCCAACATTCAAGTTTTCAGCAAAGATTATGAACAAACCATATTCACAATAACACTTAGGTCTCATGTTTACTCATGTCAATGGCATAATCAACTAGCGAGCAATAATAATAAATCTCGAATGACAACACTTTCTCAAAATAATCATAATATGATATGACAAGATGGTATCTCGCTAGCCCTTTCGGAGACCGCAAAACATAAATGCAGAGCACCTTTAAAGATCAAGGACTGACTAAACATTATAATTCATGGTAAAAGAGATCCAGTCAAGTCATACCCAATATAATCTAATAGTAATGCATGCAAATGACAGAGGTGCTCTCCGGTAGTGCTTTTAATAAGAGGGTGATGACTCAACATAAAAGTAAATAGATAGGCCCTTCGCAGAGGGAAGCAGGGATTTGTAGAGGTGCTAGAGCTCGATTTTAAAATAGAGATGAATAACATTTTGAGCGGTATGCTTTCACTGTCAACATAACAACTATGAGATCTCGATATCTTCCATGCTACACACATTATAGGCGGTTCCCAAACAGAATGGTAAAATTTATACTCCCCCACCACCAACAAGCACACTCCATGGCTAATCCAAAACAACGGGTACCGTCAAACTAACAACAATCCTGGGGGAGTTTTGTTTGCAATTATTTTGATTTGATTTGATCTTTTGATCATGGGACCTGGCATCCCGGTTACCAGCCATTTTCTTGTGAATGAGGAGCGGAGTCCACTCCTCTTGAGAATAACCCACCTAGCATGGAAGATAGAAACAGCCCTAGTTGATACATGAGCTGCTCGAGCATACAAAACAGAGTTTTATTTGAAGGTTTGGAGTTTGGCACTTACAAATTTACTTGGAACGGCAGGTAGATACCGCATATAGGAAGGTATGGTGGACTCATATGGAATAACTTTGGGGTTTATGGAGTTTGGATGCACAAGCGTATTCCAAATTTTAGTACAAGTGAAGGCTAGAAAAAGGCAGGAAGCGACCAGGCGAGAGAGCGACAACAGTCATGAACATGCATTAAAATTAATCAACACCGAGTGCAAGCATGAGTAGGATATAATCCACCATGAACATAAATATCGTGAAGGCTATGTTGATTTGTTTCAACTACATGCGTGAACATGTGCCATGTCGAGTCACTCAATTCATTCAAAGGAGGAGACCACCCTATCATACCACATCACAACCATTTTAATAGCATGTTGGCACGCAAGGTAAAAAATTATAAGCTCCTATATAATTAAGCATGGCATAATCAACTATAATCTCTAATTGTCATTGCAAACATGTTTATTCATAATAAGCTGAATCAGAACGATGAACTAATCATATTTACAAAAACAAGAGAGGTCGAGTTCATACCAGCTTCTCTCATCTCAATCACCCATCATATATCGTCATTATTGCCTTTCACTTGCACGACCGAACGGTGTGTATAATAATAATAGTGCACGTGCATTGGACTAAGCTGGAATCTGCAAGCATTCAATTCAAGGGAGAAGACAAGGTAATATGGGCTCTTGGTTAAATCAACAATCATGCATATTAGAGCCACTAAACATTTTCATTATGGTCTTCTCCTCTCGACCCCCAAAGGAAAAGAAAAGAAATAAAACTATTTACACGGGAAAGCTCCCAACAAGCAAAAGAAGAACGAGAAATCTTTTTGGATTTTCTTTTAATTATTACTACTACAAGCAAGGAAATTAAACTAACTAATTTTTTTTTGTTTTTTTCTTAAAGTTTATTAAGCACACAAGAAGAAAGCTAGAAAAAGAAATTAAACTAGCATGGATAGTACAATGAAAAAGTATGAGCACTGATAACTAGAGTGAATGTGTGAACATGAATGTAATGTCGGTGAGAGATACGTACTCCCCCAAGCTTTGGCTTTTGGCCTAAGTTGGTCTATGCCCATGGATCATAGCTACTCTCTCCGGTGTACTGAGGAGTGTCATCATATTGCCACTTGCTGGCGATCTCCTCCGGATCCCACTGATAAGATGATGGACAATAAGGATCAAGTTGTGGTTCCGGATCAGGCTCTGGAGCTGATGTCTGGCCACGGAGCGCGTAGACTGCCTCCGGTAAGACGAGATAAGGGCCTGCAGTTAAATCAAACAAAGAGGGCGCAGGCAAGATAATAATCTCATTGTGTTTCTTATTAAATCTCAAATTATACAGAAGCATCTTATCATCATTGCTAACTATAAACTCATGTGCTACCGTGCTCTTATAATCTAGAAAAACAGAAGGTAGCAACTTTTCTTCTTTCTCATAATGCCTAATAGGTATGTTAAAATGTTTAGCAAGGCGTGTAGCATAGACACCTCCAAAGATAGGACCCTTTGTACGGTTCAGACTTAATCGTTTAGCAATAACGACACCCATACTAAAAGAGTTGTCACAAAATAAGGCATGGAACAAAATAATGATATCAGGGACGCTGAGGTTTTCACAATTTCCGCGACCAATTAGGCATCGACTAGCAAATATGGCAAAGTAGCATAAAATAGGAAAATGTATGCTAGTAATTCTCGCATCGGAAACCTTCCTCGATTCCCCTACAGTAATAGTATCAATAAAACCATCCACATCTTTACAATGTGGTTCCTCTAAGCTGCCCTCAAAGGGTATTTTGCAAACCGTGCAAAAATTACGTAATGACATCTCCCTAGCCTCATCATATAAATGAAAAGCTACTGAAGGAGGTGATTTCTTAGGATAATAGTAGAAGTTTTGCACGAAAGTATTGGTGAGTAAGAGATAGTGTTCAATCCGGTCGTGGAGGAAGTCGGTGAGGCCCGCATTATCAGCCAATGAATAAAATTCATCATAAATCCCAGCTGCTCTTAAGAAATTATCACATGGCCACTCATACGGCCTTACTTCCGCTACGCGAGGAAGATTATACTTGGCCTTTTCTTTATCCTTAGCTTGTTTATCCTTGGAGCTTTGGCTAGAAGAGCCCCTCAAAAATCTCTTCATCATTTTTTGAAATTTTCTGAAATTTTTAGTAACTCAAAATAAAAGTGAATCAAACTAGACAAGATTGATAGCAACTACTCGCACAAGTGCCTAGAGCCTATATCATGCATTAGAATTACTTGGGACCTCATAAATTTGTCATGCAAGCTCAAGAACAGGGTCACCTAGGCAGCAAAAATTTGCAATGAATAAAGCACTAGAACAAAAACTAATTGGACCATTGGAGGAGTCACATACCAAGGAACAATCCCCCAAAGCAGTTTGTGAATGGAGCTTTGAGCAAGGAGATTGAAAATGGCAGCAAAGTGAGCTAGAACTCGTGCTTGAGCTGGATGGTGATTTTTTGGGAGGAAGATGAAGTGTGTGGGTGCAGGAATAAGTGGAGGTGGGCCACCGTGGGCCCACGAGGCAGGCGCGCCACGGACCCTCGTGGCCAGTGCCAGCTCCTGTTGTATTCTCGGTGCATGATATTCTCAAATATTCAGAAAAATCATATTAAATTGGCAGGGCATTTGGAGAACTTTTATTTTCGGGGTATTTTTTTATTGGATGGACAATTCAGAAAACAGACAGATAATACTATTTTTGCTTTATTTATTCTAAATAACAGAAAGTAAAAAGAGGGTACAGAAGGTTGTGCCTTCTAATTTCATCCATCTCATGATCATCAAAAGGAATCCACTAACAAGGTTGATCAAGTCTTGTTAACAAACTCATTACGAATATCATGGAACCGGAGAAATTTCGAATAACACTAGCTTACCTCAACGGGGATATGAACATCCCCAATCATAAGAATATCATATTTCTTCTTAACAGTAGGAAGAGGAAATTCAAAACCTCCAATAATAATAGTTGGACTTTTTCCGATAGAATTGATGCTATGAACTTGAGGTTGTTTCCTCGGAAAGTGTACCGTATGCTCATTACCATTAACATGAAAAGTGACATTGCCTTTGTTGCAATCAATAGCAGCCCATATGATACGTCCATTTTGCATCATGCTTTTATATCGATATTTATTGCATTATGGGCTGTTATTACACGTTATGTCACAATACTTATGGCTATTCTCTCTTATTTTACAAGGTTTAACATGAAGAGGGGGAATGCCGGCAGCTGGGATTCTGGGCTGGAAAAGAGCAAATATTGGAAACCTACTCTGCACAGGTCCAAAAGTCCTGAAACTCCACGAAAGTCATTTTTGGAAATAATAAGAATTATTGAGCGAAAGAAGTACTGGAGGGGCCACACCACGGCCACGAGGGTGGGCGCCCCCACCCCTCTTTAGGCGCGCCCGCCTCGTGGGCCCCTGGTGGCCTCTCGTGCCCATCTTCTGCTATATGAAGTCTTTTACCTGGAAAAAACCATAAGCAAGCTTTACGGGATGAAACTCCGCCGCCATGAGGCTAACCTTGGCGGAACCAATCTAGGGCTCCCATGAGCTGTTCACGGAGAAACTTCCCTCGGGAGGGAAATCATCACCATCGTCATCACCAACGATCCTCTCATAGGGAGGGGGTCAATCTCCATCAACATCTTCACCAGCACCATCTCCTCTCAAACCCTAGTTCATCTCTTGTATCCAATCTTGTATCAAAACCACAAATTGGTACCTGTGGGTTGCTAGTAGTGTTGATTACTCCTTGTAGTTGATGCTAATTAGTTTATTTGGTGGAAGATCATATGTTCATATCCTTAATGCATATTAATACTCCTCTAATCATGAACATGAATATGCTTTGTGAGTAGTTACGTTTGTTCCTGAGGACATGGGTGAAGTCTTGCTATTAGTAGTCATGTGAATTTGGTATTCGTTTGATATTTTGATGAGATGTATGTTGTCTCTCCTCTAGTGGTGTTATGTAAACGTCGACTACATGACACTTCACCATTATTTGGGCCTAGAGGAAGGCATTGGGAAATGTCGATAGATGATGGGTTGCTAGAGTGATGTAAGCTTAAACCCTAGTTTATGCGTTGCTTCGTAAAGGGGCTGATTTGGATCCATTAGTTTCATGCTATGGTTACGTTTACCTTAATACTTCTTTTGTAGTTGCGGATGCTTGCAATAGGGGTTAATCATAAGTGGGATGCTTGTCCAAGAAAGGGCAGCACCCAAGCACCGGTCCACCCACATATCAAATTATCAAAGTAACGAACGCGAATCATATGAGCGTGATGAAACTAGCTTGACGATTATTCCCATGTGTCCTCGGGAGCGCTTTTCTCATTATAAGAAATTGTCCAGGCTTGTCCTTTGCTATAAAAAGGATTGTGCCACCTTGCTGCACCTTACTTATTTTCATTGCTTGTTACCCGTTACAAATTATCTTATCACAAAACTATCTGTTACCTACAATTTCAGTGCTTGCAGAGAATACCTTACTGAAAACCGCTTGTCATTTCCTTCTGCTCCTCGTTGGGTTCGACAATCTTACTTATTGAAAGGACTACGATAGATCCCCTATACTTGTGGGTCATCAAGAACTCTTTTCTGGCGTCGTTGTCGGGGAGTGAAGCGCCTTTGGTGAGTGGAACTTGGTATGGAAACATTTATATAGTGTGCTGAAATTTACTTTCACTTGTTACTATGGAAACTAATCCTTTGAGGGGCTTGTTAGGGTAACCGCTTGACCAAGAGAGCAAAGAGTTGCTCCTCAACCCACTGAACCTAGTGAAAATGTTTACTTTGAAATTCCTTCGGGTATGATAGAGAAACTGCTAGCTAATCCCTTTGCAGGACATGGAACATTGCATCCCGATTTACACCTTATCTATGTGGATGAAGTTTGTGGATTATTTAAGCTTGTAGGTATACCCGATGATGTTATTAAGAGGAAGGTCTTCCCTTTATCTTTGAAGGGAGATGCATTGACATGGTATAGGCTATGTGATGATACGGGATCTTGGGACTATAAACAATTGAAGCTGGAATTTCACCAGAAGTTTTATCCTATGCATCTTATTCATCGTGAACGTAATTATATATATAATTTTTGGCCTTGTGAAGGAGAAAGCATCGCTCAAGCTTGGGGGAGGCTTAAGTCAATGTTATATTCATGCCCCAATCATGAGCTCTCAAGAGAAATGATTATTCAAAAAATTTATGCTCGGCTTTCTCTCAATGATCGCACCATGCTTGATACTTCCTGTGCTGGTTCTTATATGCTGAAGACTATTGAATTCAAGTGGGACTTATTGGAAAGAATTAAACGCAACTCTGAAGATTGGGGTTCCGATGATGGTAAGGAGTCAGGTATGACACCTAAGTTTGATTGTGTTAAATCTTTTATGGATACGATGCTTTTCGTGGATTTAGCGCTAAATATGGACTTGACTCTGAGATAGTAGCTTCTTTTTGTGAAACATTTGCTACTCACGTTGATCTCCCTAAAGAGAAGTGGTTTAAATATAATCCTCCCATTAAAGTAAAAGTAGTTGCACCTATTACAGTTGAAGAAAAGACCATCACTTATAATGATCCTATTGTTCCTACTACTTATGTTGAGAAACCACCTTTCCCTGTTAGGATAAAAGATCATGCTAAAGCTTCAACTGTGGTTCATAAGAGTAATACTAGAACATATACACCTCCTAAGCAAATTAAAGTTGAACCTAGTATTGCTATGGTTAAAGATCTCTTGGCTGATAATATTGATGGGCATGTTATTTATTTCTATGAGGAAGCTGCTAACATTGCTAAACCCAATGCTAAGATACATAGACCTGTTGTAGGCATGCATGTTATTTCTGTTAAAATAGGAGATCATTGTTATCATGGCTTATGTGATATGGGTGCTAGTGCTAGTGCAATACCTATTTCCTTATATAATGAAATTATGCATGATATTGCACCTGCTGAGTTAGAAGATATTGATGTTACAATTAAGCTTGCCAATAGAGATACTATTTCACCATTTGGGATTGTTAGAGAGTTGAAGTCTTGTGTGGGAAAGTTAAATATCCTGCTGATTTTCTTGTTCTTGGTTCCCCACAAGATAGCTTTTGTCCCATTATATTTGGTAGACCCTTCTTGAATACTGTCAATGCTAGGATTGATTGTGATAAGGATGTTGTTACTATTGGTCTGGGGGATACGACACATGAGTTTAATTTTGCTAAATTTCGTAGACAACCCCATGATAAAGAATTGCCTAGTAGGGATGAAATTGTTGGTCTTGCTTCTATTGCCGTGCCTCCTACTGATCCTTTAGAACAATATTTGCTAGACCATGAAAATGATATGTTTATGAATGAAAGAAGGGAGATAGATGAAGTATTCTTTCAACAGGGTCCTATTCTGAAACACAACTTGCCGGTTGAAATCCTAGGGGATCCTCCTCCACCCAAGGGTGATCCCGTGTTTGAGCTCAAACCTTTACCTGATAATCTTAAATATGCTTATCTTGATGAAAATAAGATATATCCTGTTATTATTAGTGCAAAACATTCAGAGCAGGAAGAGGAAAGATTATTGAAAACTCTAAAGAAGCATCGTTCTACTATTGGGTATACTCTGTGTGACGCCCCCGATTTAATCGTACACTAATCATGCACGCAAATGTGTACGATCAAGATCAGGGACTCACGGGAAGATATCACAACACAACTCTAAAAATAAAATAAGTCATACAAGCATCATAATACAAGCCAGGGGCCTCGAGGGCTCGAAAACAAGTGCTTTCGATCATAGACGAAGTCACGGAAGCAACAATATCTCGAGTACAGGACATAAGTTAAACAAGTTTGCCTTAAGAAGGCTAGCACAAACTGGGATACGATCGAAAGAGGCGAGGCCTCCTGCCTGGGATCCTCCTAAACTACTCTGGTCAGTAGCCGCCAACGGGCTGCACGTAGTAGTAGGCACCTCCGCAGTAGTGGTCGCCATCGACCGGTGGCGTCGGCTCACAGGCTCCATCGTCTGTTGCAGCAATCGAGTAGAGGTAGGGGAAAAGGGGAACATGGCAACCGTGAGTACTCATCCAAAGTACTGCAGCAAGGAGCCACACTACATATGCATGGATATATGTGTAAAGGGCCATATCGGTGGGACTGAACTACGAATGCCGTAATAAGAGGGGGATAGCTAGTCTTAACGAAGACTACGCTTATGGTCACCTGTCTTGCAACAGGTAGAAGAGGACGATCTGAAGTCCTCCAAGTAACATCACATAGTAATAATCCTACCCGGCGATCCCCTCCTCATATCCCTGAGAGAGAGCGACCACCGGTTGTATCTGGCACTTGGAAGGGTGTGTTTTATCAAGTATCCGGTTCTAGTTGTCATAAGCTCAAGGTACAACTCCAAGTCGCCCCGTTATCAAGATCACGGCTATTCGAATAGATTAACTTCCCTGCAGGGTGCACCAACTTACCCAGCACGCTTGATCCCATTTGGCCGGACACACTTTCTGGGTCATGCCGTGGCGGAAGATCAACACGTCGCTGCCCTACCTGAGGCAAAACAGAGGCCAACACGCCGGTCTAAACCTAAGCGCCAGGGTGCAGGGCCCATCGCCCATAGCACACCTGACGTTGCAAGGGCGGCCGAAAGCGAACTAGCCCCTTAATACAAGAGCGAGCTTATGTTCCAATCCGTGTGCAGCGCCGCTCGTCATTGACGTCTGAAGTGCTTCGGTGATACCACGGCGCCGGGATACCCATAACTACTCCCTGCGTAGATGGTTAGTGCGTATAAGCTCAGAGCCAACTCAGATCAAATACCAAGACCTCGTTAAGCGTGTTAAGTATCCGCGAACGCCCGAACAGGGGCCAGGCCCACCTCTCTCCTAGGCAGTCTCAACCTGCCTGCCGCCTCCGCCACAAAGATCCATCCAGAGGGCCGTCGGGACCAAGGTCCTTCAGCCCCAATCAAGTGAATCACTCGCGGGTGCTCCTCAGCCGACCCGACTTTTAGTCACCACATGTATCATGTATAAGTATCTGATATACCCATGATCACCTCCCGAGTGATCACGGCCCGATAGTATAGCACGGCAGACGGACAAGAAAGTAGGGCCACAGATGAAAGTATTAGCATCCTATACTAAGCATATAGGATTGCGGTAAGGTAACAATGAGTAACAAGGACAAAGCTATGCATCAGATAGGTATAATGTAGCGATAATATGCTACACTACTCTAATGCAAGTGTGATAGAGAAGAGTAGGCGATATCTGGTGATCAAAGGGGGCTTGCCTGGTTGCTCGCAAGAGAGAGAGGGGTCGTCAACACCGTAGTCGAACCGCCACCGCAATTCGGTCTAAATAGTCTACCGGAGAGAAGAGGGAAGAAACAATGAATACCAAGTAAACAGATGCATAACGATGCATGACATGCCAAGAAGCGATGCTAGGCGTGCCCTAACGTGGTATGAGGTGGTATGCATGGTTAAGAAACATCCAGGAAAGTATTCGGTGTTTACGTGTTTTGGCAGAGGAGGGAGGAGGAAAGTTGCAGGTTCGATAGGTTAGGGTGTGTGGCGGACGAGCGGATCGCGTGTCCGGATTCGGCCACGTCGTTACGAGCAACTTTCATGTTGAAAATATTTTAATCGATTACACGGATTAAAAGATATGATTTTCTAAAGATTTACTAATTTCTAGATTTTAATTAATTATTTAATTAATTGAAAAATGTATTTATGACGTCGGCATGATGTCATCTTGCCGACGTCGTGACAACAGGGTTGACTAAGTCAACCCGACATGTGGGTCCCGTTCGTTATACTGCATTAACTAATTAACTTAGTTAAGTTTAATTAATGATGAGTTAATTAGGTTAATTAGTCATTAGGTTTAATTAATCAGGATTAATTAAATTAATTAATTACTTAATTAATTAATTAATTAATTAGTTTTATTCATTTTTATTTATATTTATTTAATTTTCATTTTCCTTTTCTTTTTATTTTTAAAAATGTTCTTTGAGGGGGCCCATGTCGATTGGCAGTGGTTGATCGGTCGACCTGTTGCCGACCGAGTCAACTAAGCTGGGGGGCACAGGCCATCGCATGTGGCCAAAGGGCTCCCATTGCCACGCCGTCGGCGGGTAGGGCCGAGTTGGCTCCGTGGCGTCCGCCATGCGGAGGAGGGCGCCGAGCTCGCCGGACTCGCCTTCCGCGGCCAAACGGGCGCGTGGTGGGCGATTCGAACGTCGCGAGGAGGGCGTCCGATGGTGGTAGTGGCGCTGCCGGTCTCGGAACGGCGCGAAGCGGGCGGAGGCGGCGCGAGGTTCGGGTCTCCGTCGGGCGTGCTGGGGCGGGGAGGGACTTCTACTGGCGCGCCGAGCCTCACGAGCTCGGCCCGTGACCATTTGGTCACGGGCGCCATGGCGATAGATCCACGGCGGGGGGGTAGGTTCGTGCGGCGGAGGGGGGAGCGCCACGCCGGGCAGGAGGTGAGGAGAGGAGGTCGAGCACGCCCCGCTCGGGCGGCGGGAAAGGGAGAGGGAGGGAGGTGCTACGGGGGCGGCCGGAGCCGGGCGCGGGCGATGTGGCGCCGGGAGGGGAACGAGGGGAGCGAGGGGGAGAGGAGAGCTCACTTTGGGGGAACGCAGGGGTCTATCGCGGCGGGTTTCGGGATGGTCGGTGGCGACCGTGAGGAGGAGGCGGGGGAGGCGGCCGAGCGGCGGAGGCGGATCCGCGACGATGGGGTCGGGGGACGACCCAGGCGAGCCTGCGCCCTGCGCGGTAGGTCGGGAGGAGAGGAAAGGTCACGGTCAGGCGGCGGGGTCGCATCGAGGGGGGGGCGACGGGCGGATCCGTGCCGATCCGGATCGGTAGCGAGGAGGGAGGAGAAAGGGGATCGGGAGAGTGAGGGTGCGGCTAAAGGGTTTCCCTGCCGGCCAGAGAATGAGGAGTGGCAGGTTGGGCGGGCCATGGGAGAACTGGGCAGGTGGGGGGCTGGCTGGGCGATGGGGTTTCTCCCCCCATTTGTTTTGTTATTTTCTTTCTTATTTTCTTTCTTTCTGCTTTGGCTTATTTAAAATATCTAAACACTTTACAAAAAATGTGTGCACCCCCACCATAATTAGCTTTGTTATTTTGACAAACCCCTAACATTTAGTTTTAGTTTTTGAAAACTTTTTATCGTTTGCTTTTGTTTTGAATTTGATTTAGACCGGTTCGAATCAACGTGAGTTTAGTCACGAATCGAGGTGATTATCAAGTGGTTCTTAATCATCCGGGTGTCACACTCTGGATGATCTTAAGAGCATTAGTCCCACTCTATGCCAACACAAAATAAATTGGAAGAAGGTGCCAAACCAGTTAGAGATCATCAACGACGATTAAATCCTAAGGTGAAAGAAATGGTAAGAAAGGAGATACTAAAGCTCCTTGAGGTAGGTATAATTTATCCCGTTGCTGATAGTGATTGGGTAAGTCATGTCCATTGCGTCCTTAAAAAGGGAGGTATTACTGTTGTTCCTAATGATAAGGATGAATTGATTCCGCAAAGAATTATTACAGGTTATAGGATGGTAATTGATTTCCGTAAATTAAATAAAGCTACTAAGAAAGATCATTACCCCTTACCTTTTATTGATCAAATGCTAGAAAGACTATCCAAACACACACATTTCTGCTTTCTAGATGGTTATTCTGGTTTCTCTCAAATACCTGTTAGCGGACGATCAATCAAAACTACTTTACTTGCCCTTTCGGTACTTTTGCTTATATCGATGCCTTTTGGTTTATGTAATGCACCTGCTATCTTTCAAAGATGCATGATGGCTATATTCTCGACTTTTGTGAAAAGATTTGTGGGGTATTCATGGATGATTTCTCCGCTTATGGATCCTCTTTTGATGATTTCTTGAGCAACCTTGATCGAAGTTTTGCGTAGATGTGAAGACACTAGTCTCGTCTTGAATTGGGAAAAGTGTCACTTTATGGTTAATGAAGGCATTGTCTTGGGGCATAAAATTTCTGAAAGAGGTATTGAAGTTGATAAAGCTAAAGTTGATGCTATCAAAAAGATGTCGTGTCCCAAGGACATTAAAGGTATACGAAGTTTCCTTGGTCATGCCGGTTTTTATAGAAGGTTCATTAAGGACTTTTCTAAAATCTCTAGGCCTCTGACTAATTTATTGCAAAAACATGTTCCTTTTGTTTCTTGTGATGATTGTGTAGAAGCATTTGAAATACTTAAGAAAGCTTTGATCACTGCACCTATTGTTCAGCCACCTGATTGGAATTTACCCTTTGAAATTATGTGTGATGCTAGTGATTATGCTGTAGGTGTTGTTCTAGGGCAAAGAGTTGATAAGAAATTAAATGTTATCCAGTACGCTAGTCAAACTCTTGACACTGCCCAGAGAAACTATGCTACCACTGAAAAAGAATTCTTAGCAGTTGTATTTGCATGTGATAAGTTCAGACCTTATATTGTTGATTCTAAAGTAACTATTCACACTCATCATGCTGCTATTAAATATCTTATGGAAAAGAAAGATGCTAAACCTAGACTTATTAGATGGGTTCTACTGCTCCAAGAATTTGATTTGCATATTACTGATAGAAAGGGAGCTGAGAACCCCGTTGCAGACAACTTGTCTAGGTTAGAGAATGTTCTTGATGACCCACTACCTATAGATGATAGCTTTCCTGATGAACAATTAGCAGTCATAAATGCTTCTCCTACTACTCCATGGTATGCTCATTATGCTAATTACATTGTTGCTAAATTTATACCACCTAGTTTCACATACCAGCAAAAGAAAAAGTTCTTTTATGATTTAAGGCATTACTTCTGGGATGACCCACACCTTTATAAAGAAGGAGTAGATGGTGTTATTAGACGTTGTGTACCTGAGCATGAACAGGAACAGGTCCTACGCAAGTGTCACTCCGAACCGTATGAGGACACCACGCTGGAGATAGAACTGCACATAAGGTATTGCAATCTTGTTTTTATTGGCCTACTCTCTTCAAAGATGCCCGTAAGTTTGTCTTGTCTTGTGATGAATGTCAAAGAATTGGTAATATTAGTAGACGTCAAGAAATGCCTATGAATTATTCTCTTGTTATTGAACCATTTGATGTTTGGGACTTTGATTATATGGGACCTTTTTCCTGCCTCTAATGGATATACACATATTTTAGTTGTCATGATTATGTTACTAAGTGGGTAGAAGCTATTCCAACTAGTAGTGCCGATCATAACACCTCTATTTAGATGCTTAAAGAAGTTATTTTTCCGAGGTTTAGAGTCCCTAGATATTTAATGACCCATGGTGGTTCACATTTTATTCATGGTGCTTTTAAGTAAAATGCTTGCTAAGTATGATGTTAATCATAGAATTGCATCTCCATATCACCCGTAGTCTAGTGGTCAAGTAGAATTGAGTAATAGAGAGCTCAAATTAATTTTGCAAAAGACTGTTAATAGATCTAGAAAGAATTGGTCCAAAAAACTTGATGATGCATTATAGGCCTATAGAACTGCACATAAAAATCCTATGGGTATGTCTCCATATAAAATGGTTTATGGAAAAGCTTGTCACTTACCTCTCGAACTAGAACATAAGGCATATTGGGCTATTAAAGAGCTTAATTATGATTTCAAACTTGCCGGTGAGAAGAGGTTATTTGACATTAGCTCAGTCGATGAATGGAGAACCCAAGCCTATGAGAATGCCAAGCTGTTTAAAGAAAAAGTTAGAAGATGGCATGAAAAAAGGACACAAAAGCGTGAGTTTAACGTAGGTGATTATGTGTTGCTAATCAACTCTCGTTTAAGATTTTTTGTAGGAAAACTTCTCTCTAAATGGGAAGGCCCTTACGTTATCGAGGAGGTCTATCGTTCCGGTGCCATAAAAATCAACAACTTCGAAGGCACAAATCCGAAGGTGGTGAATGGTCAAAGAATCTTATTGTTGAAACCGTAACCCCGGAGGAATACATAAGAGACACTTTTCAGAACGTTCCAGACTCCGAAAAGGAATAGGTATGTGGTACGGTAAGTAAACCGACTCCAAAACAGTTCTAATAGCATTTTTTCTCCGTTTTGGAATATTTATGAATTTAGGAAAATAAGAAGTAATCCGGGAAAGACACGAGGCCTCCACGAGGGTGGAGGGCGCGCCCACCCATACTGGGCGCGCCCCCTGCCTCGTGGGCACCTCGTGCGCTCTCCGGACTCAATTTTCTTGCACGATACTTCTCTTGGTCGGTAAAAATTTATTATATAATCTCCCGAAGGTTTTGACCACCGTATCACGCAAATATCTTCTTTTTTCGTTTCGAGCTGTTTCTGCCGCAGATTAGAGCAATATGTCATCCCAGGATTCGGAGAGAGAAAGCTATGTGGCCGATTACCTTGCAGACCCTAGGGTCTACGGGGACTTGGAGCATTGTGGCTGGACCACTGAGGAAGAAGAAGACTATGAGCCTAAGAGAAGGGAGGAGACGAGCTCAGATGAAGATGAAGTCCCGTTACCTCAACTTCAGGACATGCATGTGGAGTCTAAAAAGTCAAGCCTCCCTGATAGGGCAAAGAAGCCCAAGGTCGAGTTTATCCCTTTTCGTCTCTTGCAGGAAAACAAACAGGAACTATGCAAAAGGATATTAAGCCTAGAGCGGGAGATCGATGATCTAAGGGAGCAAAATTCCATTCTCAAGCACAAATGAAGGAAGAAACCTACATCATCAACAGCTCCAATTTCATCACCTCCGAGGACATAATTACATGGGTATGGGCACTCCCCTTGGAAACTTCCAAGATTGGGGGAGTTGCCCCGGTATCGTATCACCATCACACTCCTATCTTTACCCTTTTACTTAGTTCAATCCTTTTGGTAATATCTTGATCTAGTAGAATAAAGTTTTGGTATGATTTAGTTTTGAGTTTTGCTTTGTGATCCCTCTATGTAATCGAGTCTGTGAGCTATATATAATAAAGATTAGTGTTGAGTCAAGGGCTTTGCTATCTTGCTATGATCTTGAGAAAATAGAAAGGAATAAAAGAGTTGATATTGATCTTATGGATAGTAATGACTTCACACATAAAGAGTATGAGGCTTAAAAGTTGTTGAGAGTTCGCAAACAAAGTTTTCGTCATCGTTGCAATTAATAGGAAGTAATAAAGAAAGAGAGGTTCTCACATATAAATATACTATCTTGGACATCTTTTATAATTGTGAGCACTCGTTAAAGTATGACATGCTAAAGAATTGATGTTGGACAAGGAAGACAACGTAATGGTTTATGTTTTCTCACATCTCAGTTAAAGTATATTGTCATGGATCATTCAAACATGTTGAGCTTGCCTTTCCCCCTCATGCTAGCCAAATTCCTTGCACCAAGTAGAAAATACTACTTGTGCTTCCAAATATCCTTAAACCCAGTTTTTGCCATGAGAGTCCACCATACCTACCTATGGATTGAGTAAGGTCCTTCAAGTAAGTTGTCATGTTGCAAGCAATAAAAATTGCTCTATAAATATGTATGACTTATTAGTGTGGAGAAAATAAGCTTTATAATGCGATCATGTGATATGGAAGTAATAAAAGCTTTGTACCGACGGCATAATAAAGGTTCATATCACAAGTGGCAATATAAAGTGACGTTCTTTTGCATTAAGATTTTGTGCGTCCGACCCTAAAAGCACATGACAATCTCTGCTTCCCTCTACGAAGGGCCTATCTTTTACTTTATGTCTTTTACATTATGCAAGAGTCAAGGTGATCCTCACCTTTCCCTTTTTTGTTTTATCCTTTGGCAAGCACCTCGTGTTGGAAAGATCCTGATATATATATCCAATTGGATGTAAGTTAGCATGAACTATTATTGTTGACATTACCCTTGAGGTAAAACGTTGGGACGCAATACTATAAGCCCCTATCTTTCTCTGTGTCCGATTAAAACTCCAGAACCATAAGTATTGCGTGAGTGTTAGCAATTGTAGAAGACTATATGATAGTTGAGTATGTGGACTTGCTGAAAAGCTCTATTCTTGACTCTTTCCGATGTTATGATAAATTGCAATTGCTTCAGTGACTGAAATTATAGTTTGTTAGTTCTCAATAGAGTTTCTGATTCATACTTGATATTGTGAATAGATTGTTACTTGAGCATAAGAAATCATATGAGAATATATATATGTTGCTATTACAAGAATGATCATGATGCCCTCATGTCCGTATTTTATATTTTATCGATGTCGTGGTTCTAAGTCTGACAGTAGAATGGGGGGTAGGTATGGAGAGGCAAGATCCTAGCTATGGAGTAGTTGTATACGCACGAGTTTTACGAGTTCAGGCCCTTCTCGGAGGAAGTAATAGCCCCACGCCCCGTGAGCCCTGAGGCGGTCGATCGGATTATGCGTGTATGAATTCTGAGGGTGCGAACCCTTCACACCGAGGAGGGGGGTGGCTTATATAGAGTTTGCTGCACTTCTCCGCTCTCGCTATGCAGGGTTTAAGGTACATTAAGGTCGGGCATTACCGTAACGCCCACAAATAAAGTGCTATGATGACCATAAAAGCTACTTAATGATCGGCCGTTAGCGTGCGTAGTGACTTTAGATCTCCTGGCCGAAAGTGGTTGGCTTCATGGTCGAAAGTGTCTTAGTCTGTCGAGTGGAACACTTCGGTCGATTGAAAGGTGATTCTTCTAGAGATGTCCTTGGGAGGGTATCTTGGACAGGTCCATGACCCTACCCTAGGTACATAGTTTCATCATTAACCCCGAATGGATCGAGGTTTGAGCGGGAAGGAGTTGAACACACTTCCGACCCATTTTTCATGCTATGAATATATCTTGCTCTGGATCAATGAACCTAGGTGATGATACCAACTTCTTTTTGAGTCGCCTTGATCCATTCTTTGTATCCGTCGAGTGAGTTTCTTTACTTGAAGAGCTCCGAGTGACGGAGCGGAGGAGATCTTCGTCTGACAAGTTGTTCTGCAGCAGCATGATTTCGCGGGATTCGATTTTGGGAAGCGCTACAAGGCGGAGGAGGCCGCAGTAATCGGATGGGATAAAGCACGGATGCCTCGATTTCTGCGCCACCTTTTACGCCACGTATCGGGCGCGCGACTGTTGCGGGATTTGACAGGATCGCCCGGGCCTACAAGTCAGTCACTCGGAAGCAACTTCATATAAGGCACCGGACCGGGGTTTTTGAACAGTGCGTTCTCATTTCCTCCTCTCTTCACCAGACTTATCCGCCACGCACACTCTCGTCCGAGTGTCGTTATTCCATGCGCGTCTCGCCGTCGACGATGGTGAAAGAGAAGACGGCAGCCCTGGAGCGGGCAAAGAAAGCGACGGCGAAGGCGAAGGGAAGGACGACCAGTCGGGGCGGAACTTCATCGAGGGCCGGCCTGCCACAGGGCTGGATCCAGGGCGACTGGATCCACTCGACGATTCGCCAAGAAGACCTCGACGACCTGGCCAATGGAGGACTGATCCCCTATGGATCGGCGCGGCTTCCGGGAAGGAGTCCAGCCGCAGCCTCGTGGAGGGTGAGTGCGTTCTCTTGGCCACCCATGTCGACCGCGGGTGTTCCTTGCCTCCTCACCCTTTCTTTCAGGGATTTCTGAATTTCTTTGGGGCTCAACTCCACCACTTCACCCCCAACACAATCGTGTATCTCGCTTCTTTCGTGTCTTTGTGCAAGAATTTCCTGGGCTGTCGGCCTCATTGGGGCCTTTTCACGCACATTCTCACATGTCGCTCCCAGACGGTGAAAAAGGCCAATCCGAGTGATGAGAGAACACAAGTGATTCAGATGTGTGGGGGTCTTGGGGTTCAGATGAGAGGGAAAAGTTCTTTTCCAGCCATGATCCTACCCGACTCGGTCCGCGGATGGCAGTCGACTTGGTTTTACTGCAAAGACCGGAGACGCCTTGAGGCGATCGAATCGACTCCCTCCTTTTTCCATGGACCGGGTGAGAAAGCCCTCCTCTTTGAAGGTGATCCGGAAGAGAAGGCGCAGGTTAAGGTACTGGTCGAACGCGTTGTCCAGCTTATCCGCGACAGGGTGACTGGTATGGATCTCATGGAGGTCTTCCTTCGATGACGCATCCAGCCGCTTCAAGCTCGAGACCATCCGATGTGGATGTATTCGGGCCCTGAGGACACCACTCGGATCCACCCGGAGGAGGTCGAGGATGCCACGCCGAGGGGTGGCGACCAAGATCACTTGAAACAGGGACAACCCTAGGGGAGCTGTGAGAATTCCTCCGCTCGACCAATCCCTAATGCACTGGACAAGGTTCAACTCGAAGTTTCCGATCGTAATTTTGACCATGCAGTGCCTTATGCTCCGTCGATTGACTTTTGTTCTGCTTGTTTTTCTGCCAGGCTATTCTTGAAATGTACTCAATGCCCAACGGGGACCAAGAGCAAGACCCGGAAGGGGAGGCGAGCGGCGGCAAGAGTGGCGACTGGCATTCTGACGGAGAGGAGAGCGAGGAAAGTAACGACTCAAGCGATGAAGAAGAAGCCGATTCACCCCCCGCAGGGAGAGGCGATCCAAGCTCGACCAAGACCGCCGAGTGCCCGTGAAGCGATTGCTCGACCGCCCGCCTTCAAGCGCCTCGGACGCCCTCACCGACTCCGAAAAAAGCGCCCAAGCAGCCCAAGGTTGCAGTCAGAGGCCTCGGAAGGCATTGTCAAGATTAAGATTGACATCCCTGCCGCTTCAAGGTAAGTGTCTCCCTTTGTATTCACCCAGACGCTTTGTGTTGTTTATTTTTTTCTTGATTTGACCAGACAAACTTTGAAACCGGCAGCTACCGCTACTTCCGGGACTTCACTTATTGTGGATGAGGATGAGGCAATGGAGGATGCAGTCACCTCTAATCTGGGTACAATTTCTGCCGTTCTGTCTTTATTTGGTCGACTCAACTGTAATATATACCATTGGGTGATGTAATTTTGGCGACTGATCTTTGAACAGCTCCCAACGTTATTGACCTCCCCGACTATGATGATGAAGAGCTCGAGAGTCCTTTGACGAGGAAAAATAGGAAAACTCTTGTAGACAAGGTGCCAAAATCGACGCCGATAGCTGAATCCAATGCTCAGACGCCAGTGATGCCAATCGGGCCACATTACCTTCGCCATTACCGCCGAAAGTGCTCTGCCTTCTTCATCGATCGCTTCAAGCTCTGCCCATTTTCCACCTTCAATTTTTACTACCCATCACGTCCCGTAGGACGAAGTGAATGCTGCCAAGGAAGCCATACGCCAAGCAGGTATTATGATGGAGAAGATGAAGATGGTGCGGGATGTCGATCAAAGCCGCCTATGATGCCAGCTCGCCTCTCAAAGCAATGTTCAGGTTAGCGACCACGTCGATCGGTTTTCTTGGCTTGCTCTGTTAGGATATGCTACCTGAAAACTCTCTTTCCAAAGATCTTTGCGTCTGTGCACCCAAGCAGTGTTTCGACTTGTCACTAAGCAAATCCATACTTTGAGCTGAATTTTGTTATTGAAGTTTTGGACTGGTGGGGGCACGCTGAGTGCACCCACTGGGTGTAGTCCCCGAGACTATGTTGGAACGCGGGCAGTCGATTGTAGTCTTGATATTTTAATTCCTTCACTCGGTCTGGTCTAGCCATGTCGAGTGTAAACTGAACCAGTGGGGGCACGCTAAGTGCACCCACTGGGTGTAGTCCCCAAGACCGTGGGTCATTTGCTAAGGCCAACGACTATGGTCTCAAGAACTTGTTTGTTGTTGTCTTCTTTACACATACTCGCGAGTAAAAGGTCTCTCGCCGAAAGTGTTAATCGAACCAGTGGGGGCACACTAAGTGCACCCACTGGTGTAGTCCTCGAGACTATGGTGGATCAGGCAGGCAATGATCGTAGTCTTAGTATTTATTGTCTTTGTCGTTTTTCTCTGTAAAATAACCCATCCTCTTTGTCTGCAGAAATCTTGTGACCTTGGAACTCGCTCTGCCGACTTGGAAAAGCAGCAAATTCAACTCAATCTTGATCTGGTGTTGGCCAAGTCAGAGTTGCAGAAGGCCAAAGATGACGCCAATGGTAAGGAAGCTTTGTCGAATGGTCTGTCTTAGATCTAGATTTCATTCTGCTCTTCCTGAACTGAGTGTTGTTTCTTTTTCGTAAAAAAGCGGAACCAGCTCGCAAAAGGATCAAGATCCGGTCAAGGTAATAAAGAAGGCCGACGACCAAACTGCTCTGGCTGAACAGAAGCTGGCTTCAGTCGGCACACTGGAGGAGGAGAACGCGAAGATGAAATCCGCTCTACACGAAGCCAACAAGGAGGTAACCCGCTTCAAGAAGGACAAGGTTAGCCTGAACGAAAGATGGAAAGCATTGTTCGCAGGAGAGACGATCTGAAAAGCTATCTGAGGAGCCTCGCCAAGAAGTTATTCATCAAGCTTGAAGGTACATATCTCATTCTCGACCGGATTCGCCTTTTGTCGACTCCGGCATACGAATATTGACTCATCCTTGGACCGTGTGCATGCGATGCTTTGCCGAGACTTCGAGGAGGAGATCGCGAATCGAACCGAATTTGGACCCTATCAATTCTCCCTGTGAAGGACGAACTGCTATGAACTCGCCTCGACCGGGAATCCGCATCGACGGGTTGTTGACTATTTGGCTCGACCGAAAAGTCGCCACGTCGCTGGATCGACACAGCACTTTGGCCAAGCGGCAACACTCTGCATTATCTCGAGTCCACTCGGCGACTCGACTTAACGAGATCCCTGGTCGAGTGCAGGAGTGGAAGAAGTCTTACCGCTTTGCGGCGGTGCTGATGTGGCTCTGGTCTTTGGTCCGTGTCCACCGTAAGGAGGCGCGAGAAGATAAGCCGCAGCTATCAAGGTCGCCAACACCAAGAAGCACGATTTCCGATCCTTTATGGAGACTTTCATTGCTGCTGCCACTCGGATCGCCGATGGTGTCGACCTGGACGAGTTCGTCGAGCCTGCCAGTCCTCCTCCTGCAGAGTGAACAAACTTTCATGGCCCCACCTTAAATTTGCCTCGGAATGCCGAGTGGATTTTGTAACCGTTAAACTCTTTCGGGCTGAGAGCCTGAGTACTTTGATCTGCGGTTTGAAACCTTTGAGATTTATCTGCACTTGCTTTACTTCTGAATATGCTTGCATTTGCCTTCGAGTGGTTTTTACCCTTCACTCGGAATAGTCTTTGTGTTTGAGATGCAGCTCTGAGGCGGAAGATCCAGTCGACCTGCGCATCATCGCTCTTGCAGGATAGGATGGAATACGTATTGCAATCGACCTGCACCTCGTCGTCCTTGCGAATCGGGTTGAAGCACACATTGTACTGGTGGCGCAGCTCCGAAGGATAAGGTAGCAGTCGACCTACACCTCATCATCCTTGCGGATCGGGATGGGGCACACGTTGTACTTGTGGCGCGGCTCCGAAGGAGAAGGTAGTAGTCGACCTGCACCTCGTCGTCCTTGCGGATCGGGATGGAGCACACGTTGTACTTGTGGCAGTCTCGAAGGAGAAGGTAGCAATCGACCAAGACCTCATCGTCCCTTGCGGATCGGGATGGAGCACACGTTGTACTTGTGGCGCAGTTCGAAGGAGAAGGTAGCGCCGACCTGCACCTCGTCGTCCTTGCGGATCGGGATGGAGCACACGTTGTACTTGTGGCGCAGCTCCGAAGGAGAAGGTAGCAGTCGACCTGCACCTCGTCGTCCTTGCGGATCGGGATGGAGCACACGTTGTACTTGTGGCGCAGCTCCGAAGGAGAGAAGGTAGCGATCGACACGCACATCGTCAGTCTTCTGGATCGGGATGGAGCACACGTTGTACTTGTGGCGCAGCGCTGAAGGAGGAGGTAGTAGTCGACCTGGCACCTCGTCATCCTTATGGATCGGGATGTTTTCGAACTTAGACGAGTCTTGGATGCATTTAAGCCTCCCGAAAGTGAGAGGATTGCTCTTCACTCGGAAGGATTTCTCGAACTTTGGCGAGTACTTGGACTGCAGCTAAGCCCCCGAGTAAGAGGATTGCTCTTCACTCGGTAGGATTTCTCAAACTTAGGCGAGTACTTGGACTGCAGCTAAGCCCCCGAGTGAGAGGATTGCTCTTCACTCGGTAAGATTTCTCAAACTTAGGTAGTACTTGGATCAGTAAGCCCCAGTGAGAGGATTGCTCTTCACTCGGTAGGATTTTTTAAACTTAGGCGAGTACTTGGACTGCAGCTAAGCCCCCGAGTGGGAGGATTGCTCGTCACTCGGTACGATTTTTTAAGCTTAGGCGAGTACTTCTTGACTGCTTAAGCCCCCAAGTGAGAGGATTGCTCTTCACTCTGGTAGGATTTTTAAACTTAGGCGCGAGTACTTGAATTCAGCTAAGCCCCGAGAGAGAGGTGGCTCACCACTCGGTGGGATTTTTTAAACTTAGGCGAGTACTTGGACTATAGTTAAGCCCCGAGTGAGAGGCTGGCTCACCACTCGGTAGGGATTTTTTAAACTTAGGCGCAGTACTTGGGATCAGCTAAGCCCCGAGTGAGAGGCTGGCTCACCACTCGGTAGGAGATTTTTAAACTTAGGCGAGTACTTGGACTGCAGTTTAAGCCCCGAGTGAGAGGCTGGCTCACCACTCGGTGAGGATTTTTTAAACTTAAGCGAGTACTTGACTGAAAGCTAAGCCCCCAGTGAGAGGCTGGCTCACCACTCGGTGGAGATTTTTAAACTTAGGCGCAGTACTTGGACTGCAAGCTAAGCCCCAGGAGAGGTGGCTCACCACTCGGTGGGATTTCTCAAACTTAGGCGAGTACTTGACTGGCAGCTGAAGCCCCCGGTGGGAGGCTGGCTCACCACTCGGTAGGATTTCAAGTACTTAAGCGAACGGATTCGTTAGCTAAGCCTCCGAGTGAGAGGCTTGCTCATCACTCGGTAGGAATTTCTTTTACAAACTTAGGCGAAACGGATTCACAACCAAGCCACCCACTGGGGGAGTTTCTCACTTAAACAAAAGCAACAACAATCACTGGGAAAATTATAACGCTCTTGTCTTTGATAAATAAACTACAGAGGTATTTCTTATTACATCTCATCCGAGTGAGTACTTAAGTATAAAAGGCGGAGCAGCTCCGAATTCCAAGCTCGTGGCTCATCAATCAAGCGATCGACATTCTAAAGATGGTACGCCTGCTGTGGAGAACTCTGGTGATCATGAAGGGGCCTTCCCAAGTGGGAAGCGAAGCTTGTGTGGTTTCTGTTGATCTACTCGGAGGACCAAGTCTCCTTCTTGGAAGGCTCGACTCTTCACATTTCTGGCATGGAATCGACGCAAGTCTTGCTGATAGATAGTCGATCGGATCAGGGCCATCTCTCTTTCCTCTTCTAGGAGGTCGACTGTGTCTTGCCTGGCTTGTTCTGCTTCACCTTGAGTAGAGGCTCGACTAAGGTGCATTGTGAAGCAAATCACTCGGCAAAACTGCTTCGCTCCATAGACCAGAAAGAATGGAGTTCGTCGGTCGATCGATTAGGGTGGTCCTCAATCCCCAAAGAACTGATGGAAGTTCGCTGACCCATGCACTCTGCGTGCTTGAGAACGCGCATCAATCTGGGTTTCAGCCCTTTGAGAATTAGACCGTTTGCTCTTTCCGCTTGTCCATTCGATCGGGGTGAGCGATCCCGAAGCGTAGTCGACTCGTGTGCCTTGAGAGGCTTAAAAGGCTCTGAACTTGTCGGAATCAGTTCGACCCATTATCGCTGATGATGCTATACAGAACTCCATATCTGAATATCAACTCTCTGATGAAACTGATAGCAGTGCACGCATCGAGATTCTTGATAGGCTTAGCTTTGATCCATTTAGTAAACTTGTTGATTGCCACTAGTACGTGAGTGAAGCCGCTCCTGCCAGTTCTCAGTGGTCCAATCATATCCAATCCCCAAACAGCGAAGGCGACGCAGTGGAATGGTCTTCAAGGCTGACGCGGGTTTGTGTGACGTATTGGAGTAAAACTGACATCCTTCACACTTGTCGACTATCTCTTTTGCCATTTCATTTTCTCTTGCCAGTAAAATCCCGCTCGGTATGCTTTGGCCACAATGGTCCAAGAGGACGCATGATGACCACAGGTCCCCGAGTGGATATCATCAAGAATTATCTGACCTTCTTCTGGTGTTATACACTTCTGTCCGACTCAACAAGGCTTTCCCTCAGATAATCGTCCCTTTATCACAAAGAAGGCCTTGGATCGATGGACGATCTGTCGAGCCTCTTCTTCATTCTCCGGGAGTTCTTTCCTTAGGATGTACGCTGATGTACGGCACCGCCCGATCGGGAGTGATGACCAAGACTTCCATGATCAGGTCGACCACCGCCGGAACCTCAACCTCGATCCGGATTCGTGGCACTTTTTGGTTATGAAGCTTCTTCAGTGAAAGGATCCTCTTGAACTGATGGTGTGTGGATGTGTTCCAAAAACACATTGCCAGGAATGGCTTCTTTCTTGGAACCTATTTTTGCCAAATCATCAGCTGCTTGATTTTTCAGTCGGGGTATATGATGAAGCTCTAACCCCTCGAATTTCTTCTCTAGCTTTCTCACTGCATTGCAGTAACCAGTCATGGCCGGACTTCTGATGTCCCACTCCTTCATCACTTGATTAACCACCAAATCTGAGTCGCCATAGACCATGAGGCGACGGACACTGAAAGTGAAATGGCCATACGCAACCCATATAAAAGTGCTTCAGATTCTCGCTTCATTGTTGGAGGAGTCAAAGTGAATTTGGAGAACATATCTGAGCTTATCTCCTCGGGGAAACTAACACTACCTCAAAGACCGAACCATTCAAAGCATCTTGGAACCATCAAAGAACATGGTCTAGTGTCTGAAAGTGAACTTGAGTCGGCAGTTGCTGTTCAATCCACTCGGCGACGAAATCTGCTATTGCTTGGGACTTGATGGCTTTCTTTGCCTCAAACCTGATATCTAGGGGAAGGTGTTCAATCGCCCATTTTGCCGCTCGACCGGTTGCATCTCTGTTGTGCAGAATCTCTGACAATGGAGCCGTCACGACGATCGTAATGGAATGGTCGAGAAGTAATGTGCAACCTTCTTCGTGGTCATATAAATCCCATATACAAGTTTCGATAATGAGGATATCTTTGCTTTGACGGAGTTAAAACTTCGTAAACATAATATATTGGGCAATCGAACTTTAAAGGCTTTTCCTTCTTCTTCCACTCGACCGCAATCGTAAGTACCGCATGCATAACTTTCCGTGGCTGCAATGTAAAGCAAGCAGAGGCTCTTTGCTGATTGGGGCAAAGCAAGCACCGGCTGGGCGGCGAAAGGTGGTTTTCAACTCGCAAACGCTGCATCGACTTCAGGAGTCCACTGAACTTGTCCGACTTCTTCATCGGTCGGTAAAGAGGCAATGCCTTTTCACCGAGACGAGATGAATCGACTTAAAGCGCCAAGCAAATCCGGTAAGCTTACGACATCGTGCACACGCACAGACATTTCATTCGAGTATAGTACCAACTTTCTGCAGGTTGGCATCAATTCCTCGCTCGAAACGAAAACCGAGTAACTTTCCTCCAGGAACTCAGAATGTACACTTTGATGGATTAAGCTTGATATCATACCTCCTAAGATTGGCAAAAGTTTCTGCAAGGTCAGTCAGCAGGTCGGAACCCTTCTGTGACTTAACCACAATATCATCCATGTACGCTTCCACGTTCCGACTGATTTGAGTGAGCAAACACTTCTGAATCATCCTCATGAACGTGGCCCCGGCATTCTTTAGGCCGAATGGCATGGTAACATAAATGTAAGCACCCGAATGGAGTGATGAAAGCTGTTTTGATCTTGTCGAGTCCATACTGACGGATTCGATGGTAATCGAATAGGCGTCTAAAAAAGACAGGCGTTCACATCCCGCAGTTGAATCGACTATCTGGTCGATGCGGGGGAGAGGAAAATGATCTTTCGGGCAGGCCCGATTGATATGTTTGAAGTCAATGCACATGCGAAGAGAATTGTCCTTCTTGGGGACCATGACAACATTGGCGAGCCACTCGGAGTGGTAAATCTCTTGGATAAACTCCGCTGCAAGGAGTCGAGCCACTTCTTCATCGATTGCTTTTCTCTTCTGTACGGCGGACCGTCGAAGATGTTCCTTGACCGGTTTTACCTTCGCGTCGACTCGTAAACGATGCTCAGCCAGTCCCACAGGAACACTGGCATGTCGGAAGGTTTCCATGCGAAGATGTCCCGCTTCTCACGGAGGAACCGGGTGAGCGCTTCTTCCTATTTCGAGTCGAAAGTGTTGTTGAGATATGAGTCGGAGCAGCATTGGGGTCGGTCGGGTGAATGTGAATCGGTTTTGTCTCACCGGACGATCGAAATGCTGATTCCGTGGCGGGCTTCTTGGCTCGCAACAAATCACTTTCGGTCTGCAGTTTTCGGGTATTCCTGCAGCTCTACCACTGCCATCTGTGCATCGGCGATCTTTGAGCCTTTCTGAAAACACTCTTCCGCTTTCTTTCGATCGCCGGTGACAGTGATCACACCTTTGGGGCCTGGCATCTTCAGCTTAAGGTATACGTAACATGGTCGAGCCATGAAACGCGCATACGCTGGCCTACCCAGAATAGTGTGATAAGCACTCTGGAAATCCACTACTTCAAACGTCAACTTTTCTTTGCGGAAATTCTTGGAATCCCCGAAAACCACATCAAGAGCAATCTGACCGAGTGACTCGGCCTTCTTTCCTGGAATGACTCCGTGGAAACTCATGTTGCTGGTAATCGAGCACCGACATCGGAATGCCCATCCCTTTAGCGTCTCGCATACGTAATATTCTGCACCAATCGCCACCATCCATCAAAACTTTAGTCGATTCGAGTGCCTTCGGCGACCGGGTCGACCACCAAAGCTTGCCTCCTGTGGGTGGCTATAGGCGCCGGGTGATCGGACCGGGTCAAATGTGATGGCGATCCGAGACCATTTCAAATAATCGGGTGTCATTGGAGCGACCATATTCACTTCTCGGTTGATAACTTTCAATCGACTTTTGCTTTCAACGCCGCAAAAAATCATCAGGGTGGAATTGACCTGGGGGTATCCATCATCACTATCTTCCTTGTTCTCAACTTTGTCCGACTCCTTTTCCTTATACTTGGGCTACTTCCCCTGGAACTGTTCGATCAAGAGCCGACACTATCGAGTGGTATGCTTTGGGTAAATGAGTTTACCCTCTTCATCTTTCTTTGTGTGAATGTGGCATGGCAAGTCCAATACATCATTTTCGTCTTGATCCTTCACTTTTTTGGGGTTCCAAGGCCCCTTGGGCTTCCCCTTAAACTTTCCTTGAGTCACGCCAAGGCTTCTCCAGAGCAGTGGCTCGGCTTTCCGCTTCGCTTCCGACCGAATTTCCTCCGGTTTCATGAGCGGATCGACTTGTGATTGCCACTCCGGAGCCGATCCTCCTCTTCGCCATTAGCATACTTGGTGGCAATCTCCATCAATTGACTCAAAGACATGTCTCCGGTTCGACCCGAATTTCAGATTCAATTCTTCAGTACTTAACGCCTTCCTTGAAGGCACAAACCGCCTCGGTGATCCGACACGTTCTCCATCGTGTGATGCAATGTGATCCATCTCTGGATGTAATCCTCAAAGTTTTATTTGTCTTACGTACACAGGATTGCAATTTCATAAACCCACGCTTAGTCGCTGGGTGTTCCTTCAACAATATTACGACAAACACTCGGGAAAGATCTTCCCAAGTGTCAATGCTCTTGGGTGCTAATCGGTTTCCAGCCACGCCCGCCGAGCCCTCCAACATAAGAGGCAGGTGTTTCATGGCCACTTCATCATTGCCGCCACGATCTGAATAGCCACTCGGTAGTCCTCAAGCCAAGTATCGTGTTTGGACTCACCAAAGGAACTTATCGACTCCAAATCGCCAACTTTGAAGTTGGGAGGAATCACTGCGTACTGATGGCTCAATGCTTTGAAGCACTATGGTCCTGAGACGTGCACTCTCTCGCTGGTGGGGGCATCTTCGTCATGACCTCCTCGGTGAGCTATGTTCCTGCCGACCAAACCCCGAACGAGAATGGATCTCGCATCAAAGCTCGGGTTCTCCGGGTCGACCGGAATCTCCTCGCCCACCACTGTGAGGGTGTCTGTCATCCTGCTGCCGAGGCACGTATGACCCACTCCTTGGGGCACTACTAGGAAAAGGCCTACGAATGGCGCACCGGTTTTGCCTACTAATGGCGCACTACCGGTGCGCCATTAGTAGCACGCCACTAGAATTTTTTACTAATGGCACCACCTGGTGAGCCATTATTAGTAGTCTCACTAATGGCGCACTGCCAAAGCAGTGCGCCATTAGTATGTAACTCCATGCGCCATTAGTATGCCTCCTGGGGGGCCATATGTAACCATGTGCTTTGGCATACTAATGGCGCACTCTGCCTTGATGCGCCATTAGTATGAATATTTGGTTTTTTTGCTTTTCTCGATTCTTGCACATGTGTTACAAAATATATTATTGGACACAATATAGACAAAGCAGCACACAGCAACAAAGAAATTCATCGAATACAATAGAAGATTAGTCTCCGAATACAATTCATCATATTAGTCTCCTAATTCAAAAGACCGAACAAAGATAAAACATTACAAGTCTCAAGACCGCATGAGTATCGAAGTTTGTCTTCACATTACAAGTCGATATCGATCATCTAAACTACCATCACATAAAAGAGAGCTGCGGTCATCACGATGAGCATCGTCACGATCAAACCGGTCTTCATCCGTTCCTCCAACGCTCCCTCCTCTCTCCCCGCTAGATAGCGGGCGATTCAGATTCGGCCTCGCCCGTGAGTGGTGTACCCTTTGTAATCTGTTACGCTGAACGGTGAACCTGTCTCCAACCCTCCTCCCGGCCGTCGTAGACTCAGGAACCTTACCCTTGTACACGACATACGACGGCATCTCTATGCACAAGCCAAACAACAGACAATACATAAGCAATATGTAAGTATGCAACAAAAGGATCAGAAGAGAAAACCAAGACATTAGTAGCACAATTCATGGTCCTACTAATAAATAGCATCGATTACATCTAAGTTGAACGACTGTCCAAACCAAAGAGACATACCAATTCATTAAAGTTTAATTACAACATGAGCCAATCAATGTTTCAGAACTACACATCACTACTTTCGACTCGACTCATCGGACGGGGAGCGTGGATGAAGCCGCCCCGTCGTGATGGTCATGAAATCGCTTGGTCGTTGTCACCCCTGCATTTGTAGCGTTCCATCTATCTCATTGTTGGACGGTTGATATCTGAGGTAGAACTGCCCGAGGTATGAAGGACATCTTGATGGATGATGTCCGCAAACTCCGACCGGATGCGAAAGAATTCTTGTCTCGAGGTCCGTGGTCCTGGGTTGCCGACAACCTCGCGGCCCAATCTTTTGAGACTATCCGTAGCGTAAGGTGATGATCGTCCTTACGATCGCCTCGCATGTGATGGAGGGCATAGTAGGCATCCTTCTCGACCGCAAAGCGGCTGCTTGACGAGCAGAAATTGTATTGTGTGGAGAAGGTGTGCTTGCCGTGATTTCACGAACTGCCCGGTGAAGGTGCCTCCAGATTTGGCGTGGCGGGAGAACATGATCAAAAACTTTCTTGATATTTGTGTAGTCTATCTTGGAGTCACGGTCCGGGTCGAAATACGTGGCCATGGAATATTTCGGGCTTAAGAGGATGAGTGTGCAATGTGTGTCATTGCACAGTACACAGAATGCTAGAAAAAAAAAGAACGATCGAAATCTAAGAAATCATATGTTACGGGGCGGTTAAGGGATGACTTACTCGGGAAAGTAAGCCACAAGGAAGTTATCCTTATCTAGGTTTGCCAGAATGACGCCTTCGAGGTGTGAACTCGCAACTTGGCGGTCCCCAGCGCTGCTCAAGTGCTTGGCACGCATGTAGAAGGGGTCGACTATCACGATGTCCGGGGTCTTGTCTCTAATGATCTCAATCTCCATACTCAGCGAAAACAGCCGAACGAAGGTGTAGTGCAGCGGATGAAGGTTAAACATAGCAAAGATGTCATCAAACCGCAGGACGATCGTACTTCATGTCGCCATCCACAAAGCCCTTTCCCTCGGCACCTTGGCCACCAAAACCGGTATGCCACATCATTCTCTCTCTCGAGACGCCGCTTCTCCAAAGAAAGAACACTGTCGTGCAGACTCCGCATAGCACCGGTTGCAGCATTCAGCATATTTGGCGGTAGCATCGCCCTACCCGCCACATGCACCCTCCTCGAGATATCCTTAGGTGAAGGTGGCCCGTCCTGAGCACAGATCGAACTCGATGTCGGGCTGGCTCGCACCAGCCCTTGTTAGTCTTTCGCTTCCGCCCCTTCTTCCTGATCTCTCCTGTAATGGGACCGAGTTACGCTCACAGACCGCCTTCTTGAGCGTGTTGGGGCTGATAATATTTCGCACCTCAGCTATCTCGAGGCTCGGTGAAGGCGGGGAGCCGGAGGCGTGTCCTCGAGAACCGAACGCCAGGATGATGCCTGTTGCAATTGGATTTCTCCGCCGTACCAGCTAGATCGCGGTCGTCTTGGTTGGGTTCTTGAGAAAGAGGCCCGCAGTAACTCGTCGGTACCCATGTTAGGGCAAAGTACTTATCAACTTTTGGTAAATGTACTGCCGTAAATGCCGTTGTTCGTCGCCGTCCGGATCTCGTGCCATAGGGCTGCTCGATCCTGCGGCTATAGGGATGTCCGGCAGGTCCGGTAGCGTTGCGGCGTTCTTGCCATGGCTTGGCGCCAAGCACGATTGGCGGTCTTATTCTGTGGGGTGGTGTCCCCGCCTAAATGAATCTGGTTCGCCAAAGCAGGGCCAGCTTTACGCAAAGCGCCGAGGGTCATCTCATCTTCTTCGCCGCCCCGGCTGGGCCGAATCGGAGGTAACAGCTCGTCGCAGCCGGCAAAGCACCGAACCACTTCAACCCTATACACCGTGGGTGGCATCGGATTACCGTAGAACATGGGGTTGCCCGGTTGAACGATTACGCCTTTGGCGACATCGACCAACTTGGCGCCCACGGCGCGTAAGAGTGCAAGGAACGCCGGTGGTGCCTCGCGAAAACATGTACAGGCGTCGCCGATGCCCAGTCAAAGGCAAGGAGATGAAGTCATCGGCCGAGAGGCTTAGTTACCGTGATGCCGTCGAGCTCGGCTAATGTCGAGGCACCGCCAACGGTGGGCGTGCAACTGACGGAGGGGGCGCTTGCTGGCGAGGTGCCGGCCGGCGTACACCCGGGTGCATTAAGCTCCAATGCCCGTGCCGGCGCCGGAGACACGTAATACCGCCTCCACCGAGACACCAATGGCGCCCGCCACGGAGACACCAATGGCGCCGCTCGCTGGCCAGCGAATTGCTGGCCGTGAAGCTGGGAACCGGGAGGCCTCGCTGACGCCCGCAATCCACGCCGTCAGCCCATGAATCAACGTAGGCACCATGGCGTTGAGCTTCGCTTCCCGATTGTTCCACTTGCTCTTGGACAAGCTCCGGAATCCGCGCCACTTGTGCCTTGAGTTCTTCAACCTCGCGCGTCTGGCTTTCCGAGCTGGTCTTTTTCTCCCTCCGCACACCAGCGGTATAGTATGACCCCCATTTTGTGGACAAGCCTTTGCCGGCCACACGACCAGCTGACGTCGGCTTAGTGAGCTTATCCTTGTTTTTCATTACGTTCAATGCCCTATTTAAAGGGGTGTCGAAAGGAGCTCTGAGGCGACCCAGCAACTGCCATCGCTTTCAAAGGTGTCCTGCGAAAGGAACGTGAACCATTTAGAAATATTGGGGATTAATTAGAGTGCAACCATATGGAGCTAATTACGCTGGGTGTATTCCTTACTGAACAAGCTCAAAGCGCCTGGTCTTAGGATCCGTGGTAAGCTCCTTTGTTATCGGGTCCTCCTTGTACCGGGCCCCGACATAGTTCCTGGTCTCGCTTGTCACCGCTTGTATTTCTCGAGCGGGCGGTAGGCCTTGCTCGGCACGCCCGGCCCTCCTTGTCCCATATAGGCTCCGCCACTCAGAACCGGGGACCGAGTTTGTGTTCCCTAAGTTCAACTCCCGCATTTCTTTCCCCGCCGACTTGATTCGAGGTTGCCGCTCTCGCACTTGATCTTGAACTCCTTGTACTCATCTTCGCTCATCAAAGGATATTTCGCCTTGATCTTCTCATAACTATCACCTTTATCAATCATTCTCTTCACCGCTTCTCCAAGTAGACAGGTACGTGCTCATCTTCGTGAGGGCTGCACTGTTCACTTTATTCTCGAGAGGCGTGTTTCAAATTCAAGCGGGGAACTTGTATCGCTCGTGCAGCTTCGTGAAGAGGAGGTTCGCAAATTCCTCGGTCCTTATGCCTAAGGTTCTCGGTGTTGATCGAGACGGTGCTCGGAGAATGCACTCGAGCTGAACCGAGTACCCCTTGACTATATGTTTGGGCTCAGTTGGATTCCGTCGGAGTCCACTTGAGTGAATTCCTCCTTGAGGGTGCGGAGGCGCATTCGGGCGCCGGTCCTTCCTTTGCTTCTTCGGTTGGCTGCCATCTGCGTGTGCTTGCGCCATCATCGATGGGTGGCATCCTCGTGACCACCATCGGTGGTGTCATCCCCGACGCCACTAGGGGTTGTGTAATCGGGATCGATGTCTTCCGTGGAGTCCTCATAGCGGTGAGGTTGTTCCTCCATCTTCTGGGACAGCTCCCAGAATTGGTTGTCGCCCGAACCGCCGGCCTCATCGTTGTGGGCCATGTTTCGCTCTAAATAGGAAAAAAGTTTGGTCAAAAAGTTGGTTATTGTCAAGGAACAAGATCATGGTCTCATCATTTAAGGTTTGTCGACACCGAGGCACCCTAAAGCCTAAGCTTTCATCATTTAGGGTTTGTCGACGCCGAGGCACCCTAAAAGCCTAAGCATACATCATTTAGGTTCTCATCGACACCGAGGCATCCGGGCAGCCAAGTTAAGTTTTCATCATTTAGGGTTTATCGATGCCGAGGCACCCTAGGTTGGGCCTAATCACTTGGCACTAATCACTTGGCTCTATTGCCACCTATGTTGGGTTTATCATCTAGGGTTTATCGATGCTAAGGAGAATTCTAAGTTGGGCCTAATCACTTGGCTCTATTGCCACCTATGGTTTAATGCAGCAAGAATGGCAGGGCAGTTGATCATACTTAACTAAGTACTAAGATACCTGCCCATGCATTAGTCGCAGTAAGTACCCCATATGTCCTATTTTTAGCAAAGTCATGCTAAAATTCACGGAAAATTTTAGCATGACCTTTTACGAAAATAGGACATATGGAGTACCCGAATTTGCTTAGGAACGGAAGTTAATCGACATTCCGCAAACTCAAGGGCCTCTCGGGTACCTGCAAATTCATCACGACACAATGGTCGGAGACAAAACCCAACAAACTAGCAAGATGATCATCATCTTTGCAAAGACAAGAGCTCAAGTTTTTGACGGTAGCCTCTCAAGAAAAACAGCATTGCAACATTCAAGTTCAGACATACACACTGAACATTTGACCAGTTACCTCTGAAGAAAAATATACACTGACTATTGTACACAAAGAAAACAGCTATTGTAAACATTAAGTCATGGTAGTGTGCGCTAAAGCAATTACAGTATAGGAACAACAACACAACTGTAGCAAATACAAGTCCTCAGTAAGTGTAAGAGAAGTGTACTAGAGCTGTAAATAGACTTAAAAACCCACATGATGTTATAATCAGATACTAATCGAACATGATGATACCAAATGGGAAGGAAAATTGTATCACTCTAGATTAGTGTAGCCACTATCTAGCAAAACCAGAATGTTAACAAAATTACACCATGATGATACCAAATTCTTGTAGCAGTACAATGAGTTCACAGGATAAAAATCATCCACATTCACTCAACCCAAACTGGTGGAGATACAAAGAACCGTAACCTCCTGTGTTTCTCGCCATTTTATTTTTCCCACCGTATATGTTTTTTGATTCATGTCATGGTACTTGCTGTCAAACCAAGTATTTTCTTTCTACATAATCTGGGAAGTTTCCTTCTTCATCGTCTCACTATCTTACCTGTCTCACTACAAAAAACTAGTATGCTTAGTTGAGACTAGTATGCTTAGTTGCATTATGACAGCAAAGTGTCATGATTCGCATAACAGAGCAGCTAAGCATAGCAAGTGGATAGTTTAGTCAAGATACTAGTACTCTTTAGAAAGCATGAGACATATATTACCTAGAGGAGACTTCGCTTGAGAGTTGCCTCAGAATTGAAAAAAATACAACGAGATCAAGAAAGGACAAGAAGATATATACTGAAATTATCATAACAAAATGCCAGCTACTGCCATGGTCAAAGAATAGATTATGATAGCTGGACAAGTACAGGTCAAACTAGATAATTTTCAGAACCGGTTTAACCAATGCAGGATAAAACAATGCATCCAAGACTGGGCTTAGACTAATATCCTCATAGCATAATCGACATCAAGCAAATATTATAAAAGCGGTGAAAATGTATGTTCACTGCAAATGAATATGGACCAAGTGTTCTCATTAACTACTTAAAGAATTAGTTCCATATTGTTGCATGAGAATTGTAGAGAGAAAAGATACATGGTTCTACTTACGGGATTGGTTACATCTCTTATTGTTCACATTCTTGTCAAAGGACTTTAACCATTAATTATCGTAAGAACTAATGCACATTTAAACACCACGAATCCGGAAGAAGTAATACAACACTACATAGTACCTCACCTTAGTTTCCATGCCAAACTTTGGGTGATATCAAACCATTAGAAAGCATGATCATGAGAACAACATCAGTTTGAAAGATATTGTAACCCCTCACGGTAACAAATATTCATCTACTCATTTGTAGATACCTAGGAGTAACAAGATCTGCACTTGCCAATAATGTTTTATTTATGCTTCCCAAGGACCAACTCCTAACCTGAACACAAAAAACTGTGTGCACATCTGCAAGTTGTAGAAGGAAAAGGTGCAACACTAAAAAAACTATCAAACTAACAGATCCATTAATCAATTATGGACTTCTTACATGTTACATCTATCATTAGTGGCCATAAAGAATAGTAATTAATGTTTCATATTGTTGCATGAATCCAAACTCACTGGAAAATTCACTAATTGAGCCTAGTATCCTCTAAAATGCATCTAAATGCAAGCTCAGAGATTTGAACATTTGGAAAACCCTAGCTACTTAATTCTCCAACCCCCTTTCCTTGTCCAAATTTCTCCAACCCCCAACCCTAGAACACATCAGAAGGAAATAAAGAGGGGGAAGAGGGGGAAGTGGCTCGGGTGCTCACTTGGGAGGTCGAGGGCGACTCGGGGCAGCGGAGCTAGTCGGCCTTGGCGGCAATTGACGCCGAGCGGTGGCGGTCCTCCTGGGCAGGCTGCCATGGTCGAGGGGCGCCGAGCGGTGGCGGTCCTCCTGGCGTCCCGAGCTCGTCCCGTCCTCGTAGTCGAAGAGGAAGACGGCGACGGGTCCTCTCTGGGCAAGCCGTGGCGGTGTTGGACGGCGAAAGCATGTCGAGATCATGCAAAGGGCCGCTGGGGAGGGGGCGCGAAGGGAGGACGCCGAGGGCACTCTTGCCTCGGGACGGCAGGGAGGCGGCGCTGCCTCGGGACGGCGGGGAGGCGGCGAGGGAGGCGGCGCTGCCTCGGGACGGCAGCGAGGAGGCGAGGCGGCGAGGGACGGCGAACACGGGGAAGCGTGGGCGAGATCGATGAGGCAGGAGAGATTAGAGAGATTGGGGATTTAGTGTGGGGAAGCTTTCTAATGGCGCACCACCCTCGTCGCCATAAGTCACGACTATTCTAATGGCGCACCACCCCTCGGTGCGCCTATTAGAATTTTGTTTTAATCTAGCCCACCAGCCCTATCTACAACCTAACCCTATCTACAATGTAACCCACCCACTAGCCCGACCGGTAAGCACGCAAAGCACACACACGGGGAGGTCTTGGGTTCGATTCCTGTGCTCCCCAATATTTTTTATGCATTTTAAATGCTATTTTTTATATTTATTTGTGTTTAAATATGTTCAAACTTGTTTAAACCATAACAGTAATATTTTTTATAAAAACTTAATAATTTTTTTAAAAAATTTTTAAAAATTTGTTACTTTAAAATATCATCGGCGGTGGTGGAGCGGGGAGGTGCAGGGGGTGCCCGTTGGCGGTGGAGGGGGGGTGGGTGGGGGGGCGGGGTGCTCGTGGGCGGCGGTGGAGGGGGGGTGGGTTGCGGTGGGTCGTCGGTGGCGGTGGAGCTAGCGGGGGAGGGTACGGGTCGGATCGAGATGGAGGGGGATCGAGATCGAGATGGAGGGGGAATCGAGATCGAGATGGAGGGGGATCAAGATCAAGTGTCCTCATGAATTCAAAAAGTGCCCATGAAATTTAAAAATATTCATGATATCAAAAAGTGCCCATGAAATACAATCGAGAAATGAAGACTACGATTTAAATACAATCGATCTTAGCTAGCTATCTGTTCACAATCTTCTTGCCCTTCTTTTTACAAATGGAGTTCTTACGTGGAGCGGACGTCCTTTAGGTAGGGTGGTCCTGCTTCTTCTTGTGGTGTGTGCTGCTACTTCATCGTCATTGCGTCATGTTCGATCTTGGTCGCCGTACTTGTCGAAGTCTTGCTCATTGGCTACTCCATCCATTCCGATGATCTTCCTTTGCCTCTCCTCACGACAACACGACCGGGCTTTGATGGGTCGGTAATGAAGAAGCATTGGTCCACTTGGGAAGCCAGTACCCATGGCTCATCTTTTCGCGGTGACGCTTATGCCCTTGATCTTGGATTTGGCTTCGGGTATAACCATGGTGGTGAAATACCGGTCTTCTTTTAGGACACTCTTGGCCCATCTCGACCACGGAACATTGGGACCTTCTCTCAACAGAGCTCAGCTCCCAGATCTCCTCGATCCTTCCGTAGTATCTGTCCTTGTCGTTGCGGTGTAGGATTCCATCGTTACCCGGAGTTTTGATAACCATCGCTCTTCATGTCCTTGTTCTCGGTGTAGAATGTGTAGCCGTTGATATCGTGACGCCTCATAGGTCATCGAGGTTGTGCTCGGTACACATGACAAGGCGAATATGAGTTGTTCTTCCGCGGAAGAATCCTCATGTAAAGGGTACTGACCGAAGCTTACGCTTGAACCAACGCGTGAAACATGAGTTGTGCTCTTTGATTATATCTCCGTCATCCTCTGTTGGCCTCGGTCATTGTAACGCCTTCTCAATAAAGGTTTTGTGCTCTACAACCCAAGGATCGACCACGTCTATGTGTTGTAAGCGCCGACTAGGTTTGCTCTTTCAAAGTCGTGAGTCGACCCTCGAAATCGACATGCATTTTATTGGCGACCCTCACGGTGACCCCATCCAAATGAGCCCGCCGAGGTGCTGATGACGGCGCAGACCAGCGGGTTCTCGATGCCTAGATAATTCGTGCAGTAGGAGATGCACTCTTCGATTGAAAGCCCCGGGCTATACTTCCCTCTCGACGTGACATGTTTTGAACGTATCCTTTGATGACACCATTCATCCTTTCGAACGGCATCATCTTTGTCTTTGGAGCGTCGGCCGAGTTGGATGATATCCTCCACAATATGGACCAGCAGATGCACCATAGCGTGTTCGAGAAGAATGCGGGCGGAAGTACATCTCAAGCTCGCATAGTATCACCACGCATCTCTTCCTATAGCTTCCTTCGAGTTGCCTCACGCCAATGGACTTCCGAGAGATGACGCCGAAAAAGTTGCATAGGCCAAATAGCGTTTCACGGACGCATGCGCGTCCATGATCCCACGGATTGCAACCGGAAGTATCTGCATCATCAAGACGTGATGTCGTGGAGACTTCATCCGCTGAACCTCTGCTTCACCGGGTCTAGGTATCTCGCTTATCTTCCCTGCGAATCAGAAGGAAGTTTTACTCCTAGGAGGCGGGTGAAAAACTGCTCGATCTCCTCCTCGACTTAGAGTGAAGCACGCGGGAGGGTAGTCATTTCCGGTCTTCTTGGCCTTTTGCCTTTGGCGACGACTTTACGTGTCCTGCTTCGCCTCATCATCATCATCATCATCATCATTAGCGTGAAGCTCCTGCCGATGCCCATTGATTTCAAGTCTGCCCTTGCATTCGCCCATCTTTGGTCCTCTCGGCATGTTGAGCAGGGTACCAGCGCACTCTACGCTACGTTCTTCGTGATATGCATGACATCAAGGCTGTGAGGCACGGTGGATCTTCCAAAGACGGCAAGTCCCGTAAAATAGACCACGTTTTCCATACCTTCAGCAGCTGCTCGCGCCTTTCGCTTCTTTTTCCCGGCTCTGGCGCCTTTTGCTTCTTTTTTCCGGCAAAGGCAGTCTTTTCCAATTTTTCAACAGCTCGTCTATTTCCTCGCCGCTCCTCGTACGGGTGTTTTCGGGTTCGGTTTCACCATCGAACAGATCCTTGCGTTTCCTCCACGGTCATCGTCGCTGAAGCCACCTTCGATGTCCCATGAACACGGTTTTCAAGACCCGGGATCTCTATCTAGGCTGGCGATATGTTGTGTCATCCATGCACCTTACGCGTCCGTAAAATCCGTGGACTACCTTGCCCATGAGATATCCGTGAATCGAGATAGTCGCGGTGCACCGTCGTGAGCGGTCTGCGGCTCTCATAGGGAAATATTCTTTCTCTGCGGCGTCCCACGTATTGGCTGGCGTTTTCCACGCGTGTCTAGCTCCTCCTTGACAGCCCTAGATACGATCGATGTCGTTCCCTGGTTGTTTCGGCCCTTCAATTAGCATACTCATGTGAATGTACTTCCTCTTCATGCACAACCAGGGGGAAGGTTGTACATCCACACAAACACAAAGCCAGGTGCTATGTGTGCTTCTCTGGCTGCCAAGCGGATTGACTCCATCGGTGCTCGCGCTCAGCACGATGTTCCTTGGATCCTTCCCAAATTCTGAGTATTGAAGTTCAACGCTTGCCAGCGGCTCGCATCCTTAGGGTGACTCGACATCTTGTCTTTTTATTTATCTCCGGATCATTTCCGTCATCTTCCCGCTTCTTCTCCTCCCTATCCGCGTGCCAACGCAGGAGCTTTGCTACCTTAGGGTCCATGAAATACCGGCTGCAGATTTAGGAGTGATCGGAAAGTACCACACCGATTTTCGAGGAGCTTTCTTCCTCTTCTTGTATCGGTGACGCCTGCACACATCGGACATATGGTAGACTCCGCATGCTCGTCCCGATAAATGATGCAATTGTTCATGCACACATGGTATTTCACGCGTCACGGTAAATCCAGAGGACACACGATTTTCTTCGCCTCCTCGAAACTGGTCGGGCACTTGTTCCCCTTGGGAAGAGCGTTCGTGCCAGAATGGCATGTTCTCGTCCGGCATCGCGCCGGTCATTTTGTGTTTTACCTTCATCTCCAGAGCCAGGCGTTACTTTCAGGTGTGGGTATCCTCGGGCCTGCATCCTTCATACAATGGAGTAACCACGTCTATCTCCGATTGATCCAAATTTTGGCTTTCTCTCGGCGGTAGCTCTTGCGTTATCCGTCTGCTTGAGAAGCTCTTGAATATGAGGGTCCTGCACCCAGCCTCCATAAATCGTCTGCTCCGGCATCTTCATCTTCATCATCATGCCCCTTCGTCTTGATCTTCCTCATCATCATGTACGACATCTTCTACATGATGACCTTATGCAACATCAACGCCGTGATCATGTCCTAGAGATTCTTCGTCTTCTCGCCTCGCCCTACTGCGGTCGTACTTGTCTTATTGCCCTTCCTCATTTCTTGCCCGGCCCCCATGGGCGACTTCATAGTCATCTTCATCACCTTGCCACCGATAGCCATCCATGAAACCACGCATGAGCAGGTGGTCCCGCACCTGCCGGAATCCAGTCCACAATAAGGCTCTTCAGCTTGCATCTTCGACACGGACATCTTATCTCCGTGTCGTTCTTTTGAAGCATCTCGGCCTTGGCAGAGCTCAAAAACCTATTCACGATGCCTTCGGGTCATCATGCGGACCATGGTGGCCCTGCGGGGTAGAAACAAAAGCGATATTTTTAGAACTAAGAAAAAATTTGGCATGACCTTCCCTAAAATAGGACCAAAAAAGATGCATAGTGCCAAAATTCTCGCCGAAACGGAAATGAATCAACATTCCGGCAAAATATTGGCAACTATCGCATTTCAAATACCGGTACCTACAAACACAAACATATATGCAACACCACAAACACATGCAACAAGACAAACATACATAGATCTAGCTAGGCCACAAAAAGTGCATGTGCACGTTGTTGGAGCGAGCTAGGGAGAAAAAAAGTAGATCTACATCATGAAGATAGCTTTCCCCTTACTTACCTATCAAAAAAAGGTAATTTCACCACTTAATTTTGATGAATCTATGGTGGAAATGAGGTGAGGAGGAGGAGGCAGCCGAAAGCTTGGAGAAGGAGGTGGAGGGAATGAAGTGGGGAAAGTGAGTGGGTATAGGTATGTGGCTGTCCAAAATATCTTGTTGGGGTCCCATGTTACTAATGGCGCACCACCAGCAAATGCGCCATTAGTAACCCTGGTTACTAATGGTGCACCTGCAGGTGGTGCGCCATTAGTAGTTTTGCAGAAAAGTAATATATATATATATATATATATATATATATATATATATATATATATATATATATATACTAATGGCGCATCGTGGAAAAGTGCGCCATTAGTAATTTAAACTAGTAATGGCGCACTCGACACGATGCGCCATTAGTAGTTTTGCAAAAAATAAAAAAATATATATATACTAATGGCGCCTTTATGCATGTGCGCCATTACTAGTTAGAACTAGTAATGGCGCACCGACACGATGCGCCATTAGTATTTATGTAAAAATGTAAAAAAAATAAAAACTAGAGGCGCAACGAGTGTATGGTTAGCCATTAGTGTCTTCCACACTAATGGCGCATCAGCAACCGGTGCGCCATTAGTATATAGTAATGGCGCACTACTTACCTGGTGCGCCATTAGTATCAATCCTATCTATAGCCCTTTTCCTAGTAGTGGGGGAGGGGTGGGCACTCGACGTCGATCATCGCGATCGAATCGGTGATCATACTGCTCACGGTTCCTATACTGATCTCGTCGGTCTTCACGTCCCTCACGCCTCGGGGGCGATCTTGGGCTGTGAGCCGACTGAACTGTATCTGCAACAACGGATTTGCTGTGGATCCGCCCTTGTTGTGATATAGCTGAATTACGGTTTCCTGCTGCTCGAGTAATTCTTCGATCTGCAACAAGCCTCGCCAGCCTCGACCGGGAAGGCTGAATCGACTCTGCTATACGGGCCGCATCTGCCAAATTTTGAATCGGAGTTAGATTTACCTGAGTCGGTGGCTGAAAGAGCTAACGTCGACTAGATGATGGGACCCGTTGTCGTGCTCGTTAAATCGAGTGCTCGCCGAAATTCTCGGTCGAGTGCGCCAGCCAAGTTATTGGCCTGCGTCTTCCAAGGCACGGGCCTCGGGGTTTCTCCAACGATAGGAGTGTGAAGTGAATCCATGTTCGTGGCGAAGTTCCTCCTCTGCGCAGCGCCGAAGTGAGTGGCTCGGGCAGGTACTGTTCATGGGCTTGCGACGGATCACCCCTGCCTTACGCCACACCGTCGGTAGCGGGGAAAGCCGGGGAGGGCTGCGTGGTCCATCGACCATCGGGACTTCCGCTTGTTGGATCGATCTTTGTCGCTTTTCGGACGCAGTCTCTGCGGAACCGGTCGAACAATGGCGTAGAGATTAATCGGGCTCGATCGCCGACTTGGGGTGTGGCCGACCGGCGAGCCACCGTGTGCCTCACCCACCATCGAAGCCTCGACCGACCGGGCAGCTTGCGCCGCCGGTCAGTCAACGGGAGAGAAGGATGCCACGAGGCCAGAGCCGATCTTTGGGTCGACGGCTGCCGCAAGAGGACGCCACGGATGCATGCACGAAAGTGCGTTGCCGATGAAGGGACAGGAAGCGTCGATGTCGAGTGGTGCCTCCACGAGCCAAGCGAGTCGTCGGCGATGAACACGAGCGCGCCGAGACGGATCTCGCGGCCCTCAGCCAAACCTCCTCGTGAAACCATGATGAAGGGGATCGGAAAAACTGCAACTTCTCCAACAAGTCGCTAAGACACTTGCCCCACGGTGGGCGCCAACTGTCGTGGTTCTAAGTCTGACAGTAGAATGGGGGTAGGTATGGAGCGGCAAGATCCTAGCTATGGAGTAGTTGTACACGCACGAGTTTTACAAGTTCAGGCCCTTCTCGGAAGTAATAGCCCTACGTCTCGGAGCCCGGAGGCGGTCGACTGGATTATGCGTGTATGAATTACAGGGGTGCGAACCCTTCACACTGAGGAGGGGGGTGGCTTATATAGAGTTCGCCAGACCCCTCCGGCTCTCAGTTATGCAGGGTTTAAGGTACATTAAGGTCGGGCGTTACTAGTAATGCCACAAATAAAGTGCTATGATGACCATAAAAGCTACTTAATGACCGACCGTTAGCGTGCAGAGTGACTTCAGATCTCCTGGCTGTCGAGTGGTTGGCTTCATGGTCGAGTGTCTTCGAGTCTGTCGAGTGGAACACTTCTGAGTCGATTGAAAGGTGATTCTTCTAGAGATGTCCTTGGGGAGGGTCTCTTGGACAGGTCCATGACCCTACCCTAGGTACATAGCTTCATCAATCGAAACCTCTATCTCTAAACATGTGGACATACTTTTCGATATCGGCTTCCGCTTGAGGACAAGCGAGGTCTAAGCTTGGGGGAGTTGATACGTCCATTTTGCATCATGCTTTTATATCGATATTTATTGCATTTGGGCTGTTATTACATGTTATGTCACAATACTTATGGCTATTCTGTCTTATTTTACAAGGTTTAACATGAAGAGGGTGAATGCCAAGAAATGATTACGAAATTTGGAAAAGGAGCAAATATTGAAACCTATTCGCACAGCTCCAAAAGTCCTGAAACTCCACGAAAGTCATTTTTGGAAATAATAAGAATTATTGAGCGAAAGAAGTACCGGAGGGGCCCACACCACAGCCACGAGGGTGGGGCGCGCCCACCCTACTAGGCGCGCCTGCCTCGTGGGCCCCCTGGTGGCCCTCCGGTGCCCATCTTCTGCTATATGAAGTCTTTTACCCTGGAAAAAATCATAAGCATGCTTACGGGACGAAACTCCGCCGCCACGAGGCGGAACCTTGGCGGAATCAATCTAGGGCTCCGGCGGAGCTGTTCTGCCGGGGAAACTTCCCTCCATGAGGGGGAAATCATCACCATCGTCATCACCAATGATCCTCTCATCGGGAGGGGGTCAATCTCCATCAACATCTTCACCAGCACCATCTCCTCTCAAACCATAGTTCATCTCTTGTATCCAATCTTGTATCAAAACCACAAATTGGTACCTCGGGTTGCTAGTAGTGTTGATTACTCCTTGTAGTTGACGCTAATTGGTTTATTTGGTGGAAGATCATATGTTCAGATCCTTAATGCATATTAATACTCCTCTGATCATGAACATGAATATGCTTTGTGAGTAGTTACGTTTGTTCCTGAGGACATGGGTGAAGTCTTGCTATTAGTAGTCATGTGAATTTGGTATTCATTTGATATTTTGATGAGATGTATGTTGTCTCTCCTCTAGCGGTGTTATGTGAACGTCGACTATATGACACTTCACCATTATTTGGGCATAGAGGAAGGAATTGGGAAACAATAAGTATATGATGGGTTGCTAGAGTGACAGAAGCTTAAACCCTAGTTTATGCGTTGCTTCGTAAGGGTCTGATTTGGATCCATTAGTTTCATGCTATGGTTAGGTTTACCTTAATACTTCTTTTGTAGTTGTGGATGCTTGCAATAGGGGTTAATCATAAGTGGGATGCTTGTCCAAGAAAGGGTAGCACCCAAGCACCGGTCCACCCACATATCAAATTATCAAAGTAACGAACGCGAATCATATGAGCGTGATGAAACTAGCTTGACGATTATTCCCATGTGTCCTCGGGAGCGCTTTTCTCATTATAAGAAATTGTCCAGGCTTGTCCTTTGCTATAAAAAGGATTGTGCCACCTTGCTGCACCTTACTTATTTTCATTGCTTGTTACCCGTTACAAATTATCTTATCACAAAACTATACATACCTACAATTTCGATTGCTTGCAGAGAATACCTTACTGAAAACCGCTTGTCATTTCCTTCTGCTCCTCATTGGGTTCGACACTCTTACTTATTGAAAGGACTATGATAGATCCCCTATACTTGTGGGTCATCACCCTACAGTATTCAAAAAGGGTCTACCAAGGATAATCGACATACTATCGTCCTCGGGAATATCAAGAATAACAAAGTCCGTTAAGATAGTGACATTTGCAACCACAACAGGCACATCCTCACAAATGCCGACAGGTATAGCAGTTGATTTATCAGCCATTTGCAAAGATATTTCAGTAGGTGTCAACTTATTCAATTCAAGTATATAAAGAGAAGCATAACACTAACACGGCTCCAAGATCACATAAAGCAGTTTTAACAAAGTTTCTTTTAATGGAGCATGGTATAGTTGGTACTCCTGGATCTCCTAGTTTCTTAGGTATTCCACCTTTAAAAGTATAATTAGCAAGCATGGTGGAAATTTCTGCTTCCGGTATCTTTCTTTTATTTGTAATAATATCCTTCATATATTTAGCATAAGGATTTACTTTAAGCATATCAGTTAAGCGCATACGTAAGAGGATAGGTCTAATCATTTCATCAAAGCGCTCAAAATCCTCATCATCCTTTTTCTTGGATGGTTTAGGAGGAAAGGCATGGGTTTCTGAATCCATGGTTCTCTTTCTTTACCATGTTTCCTAGCAACAAAATCTCTCTTATCATAACGTTGATTCTTTTGATTGTGGGTTATCAAGATCAACAGCAGGTTCAATCTCTACATCATCATTATTGCTAGGTTGAGCATCAACATGAACATTATCATAAACATTATCACTAGGTTCATGTTCATCACATGATTGTGTTTCAGCATCAGAAATAGAAATATCATTGGGATTCTCAGGTGTGTCCATAATAGTTTCACTAGAAGCATGCAAAGTCCTATCATTTTTCTTTTTTCTTATTTTTAGAAGGACTAGGTGCATCTAAATTATTTCTCTGAGAATCTTGATCAATTCCCTTAGGGTGGCCTTCAGGATACAAAGGTTCCTAAGTCATTTTACCAGTTCTAGTAGCCACTCTAACAGCAAAATCATGTTTATTATTTAATTCATCGAGCAAATCACTTTGAGCCTTAAGTACTTGTTTTGCCTGCGTGGTAACCATAGAAGCATATTTACTAATGAGTTTAAGTTCACCTTTAACTCTAGCCATATAATCATTCAAGCATCCAATCATGTAAGAATTACTCTTTAATTCTCTACCAACATAAGCATTGAAGTTTTCTTGTCTAGCCATAAAGTCATCAAATTCATCTAAACATTGGCTAGGAAACTTAGTAGACAGGATTTCAACTATATCATATTTATAGAGAGAATCTACCTTTACTACCTGTGTCGGGTTATCAAGACCATGTGTTTCTTCAATAGGTGGTAGATTAAGACCATGTATTTCTTCAACAGGAGGTAAATTCTTAATACCTTCAGCTTTAATACCTTTTTCTTTCATATATTTCTTTGCCTCTTGCATATCTTCAGGACTGAGAAATAGAACACCCCTCTTCTTCGGAGTTGGTTTAAGAATAGGTTCAGAAGTTGGCTCAATTGGCTCAGGAAGAGTCCAATTATTTTCATTAGTCAACATATTATTCAATAGCAATTCAGCTTGATCATTTGTTCTTTCCTAAAAACACAACTAGCACAACTATCCAAGTGGTCCTTGGAAGCACTCGGTTAGTCCATTATAAAAGATATCAAGTATTTCATTTTTCTTAAGAGGATGATCAGGCAAAGCATTAAGTAATTGGAGAAGCCTCCCCCAAGCTTGTGGGAGACTCTCTTCTTCAATTTGCACAAAATTATATATTTCCCTTAAAGCAGCTTGTTTCTTATGAACGGGGAAATATTTAGTAGAGAAGTAATAAATCATATCCTGGGGACTACGCACATAACTAGGATCAAGAGAATTAAACCAAGTTTTAGCATCACCCTTTAATGAGAACAGAAATATCTTAAGGATATAATAGTAGCGAGATTTCTCATCATTAGTGAACAGGGTGGCTATATCATTCAATTTAGTAAGATGTGCCACAACAGTTTCAGATTCATAGCCATAAAAGGACTCAGATTCAACCAAAGTAATTATCTCAGGATCAACAGAGAATTCATAATCCTTATCAGTAACAAAGATAGGTGAAGTAGTAAAAGCAGGGTCATATTTCATTCTAGCATTTAGAGATTTCTGTTTAAGTTTAACTAGTAACTTCTTAAGATCAGATCTATCATTGCAAGCAAGAAAATCTCTAGCAGTTTCTTCATCCATAACATAACCCTCAGGAACAACAGGCAATTCATATTTAGGGGGAGGACCTTCACCATCACTATCTTCAATAATTTCGTTTTCAATAATTTCATTCTCTCTAGCCCTAGCAAGTTGTTCATCAAGAAATTCACCTAATGGCACAGTAGTATCAAGCATAGAAGTAGTTTCATCATAAGTATCATGCATAGCGTAGTGGCATCATCAATAACATGTGACCTATCGAATTAATAGCGAAGCGGGTTTAGGTGTCGCAAGCTTACTCAAAATGTATGAGAATCTAGTGCAGAGCTAGAAGGCAGTTCCTTACCTCCCCTCGTAGTTGAGGGAAAAATCTTAGTTCTTTCGTCTTTCAACTTCTTCATAGTGACCAGTAGATATAAATCCCAAGTGACTCAAAGAATAGAGCTATACTCCCCGGCAACGGCGCCAAAAAATAGTCTTGATAACCCACAAGTATAGGGGATCGCAACAGTTTTCGAGGGTAGAGTATTCAACCCAAATTTATTGATTCGACACAAGGGGAGCCAAAGAATATTCTCAAGTATTAGCAGTTGAGTTGTCAGTTCAACCACACCTGGATAACTTAGTATCTGCAAATAAAGTATTTAGTAGCAAAGTAGTATGGAAGTAACGGTAACAGTGATAAAAGTAGCGGTAGTAGTTTTGTAGTAATTGTAACAATAGCAACAATAAAGTAAATAAGCAAAGCACAATATGTGAAAATCTCGTAGGCATTGGATTAGTGATGGATAATTATGTCGGATGCGATTCCTCATGTAATAGTTATAGCACAGGGTGACACAGAACTAGCTCCAATTCATCAATGTAATGTAGGCATGTATTACGAATATAGTCATACGTGCTTATGGAAAAGAATTTGCATGACATCTTTTGTCCTACCCTCCCGTGGCAGCGAGGTCCTAATGGAAACTAAGGGATATTAAAGCCTCCTTTTAATAGAGTACCGGACCAAAGCATTAGCACTTAGTGAATACATGAACTCCTCAAACTACGGTCATCACCGAGAAGTATCCCGATTATTGTCACTTCGGGGTTGTCGGATCATAACACATAATAGGTGACTATAGACTTGCAAGATAGGATCAACAACTCACATATATTCATGAAAACATAATAGGTTCAGATCTGAAATCATGGCACTCGGGCCCTAGTGACAAGCATTAAGCATAGCAAAGTCATAGAAACATCAATCTCAGTACATAGTGGATACTAGGGATCAAACCCTAACAAAACTAACTTGATTACATGGTAAATCTCATCCATCCCATCACCGTCCAGCAAGCCTACGATGGAATTACTCATGCACGGCGCTGAGCATCATGAAATTGGTGATGGAGGATGGTTGATGATGACGACGGTGATGAATCCCCCTCTCCGGAGCCCCGAACGAACTCCAGATCAGCCCTCCCGAGAGAGATTAGGGCTTGGCGGCGGCTCCGTATCGTAAAACGCAATGAAACTTTCTCTCTGATTTTTTCTCCACGAAAGCAAATATATGGAGTTGGAGTTGAGGTCGGTGGACATCCAGGGGGCCCACGAGGCAGGGGGACACGCCCAGGGGGAGGGGGCACGGCCCCCACCCTCGTGGACAGGGTGTGGGCCCCCTGACGCTAATTCTTTCACCAGTATTTTTTATATTTTTCTGAAAAGTTGCTCCGTGGATTTCCAGGTCATTCCGAGAACTTTTATTTCTGCACAGAAATAACACCATGGCAGTTCTGCTGAAAACAGCGTCAGTCCGGGTTAGTTTCATCCAAATCATGCAAGTTAGAGTCCAAAACAAGGGCAAAAGTGTTTGGAAAAGTAGATACGATGGAGACGTATCAGTGCACTAAACTATCAAGTAGTCATCATATTGAGCTAGCCAAACGTTCATAACATCTGCATCTGCTCCTGCAATAGGTCTGTCACCTAGCGGTGCATCAAGGAAATAATTCTTCTGTGCAACAATGAGGATAAACCTTAGATCACGGACCCAGTCTGCATCATTGCTATTATCATCTTTCAACTTAGTTTTCTCTAGGAACACATATAAAACATAGGGAAACAACAATGCGAGCTATTGATCTACAACATTATTTGCAAAATACTATCAGGACTAAGTTCATGATAAATTAAAGTTCAATTAATCATATTACTTAAGAACTCCCACTTAGATAGACATCCCTCTAATCATCTAAGTGATCGCGTGATCCAAATCAACTAAACCATGTCCGATCATCACGTGAAATGGAGTAGTTTTCAATGGTAAACATCACTATGTTGATCATATATTCACTATATGATTCACGCTCGACCTTTCGGTCTCAGTGTTCCGAGGCCATATCTGCATATGCTAGGCTCGTCAAGTTTAACCCGAGTATTACTGCGTGTGCAAAACTGGCTTGCACCCGTTGTATGTGAACGTAGAGCTTGTCACACCCGATCATCACGTGGTGTCTCGGCACGATGAACTTTGGCAACGGTGCATACTCAGGGAGAACACTTGTACCTTGAAATTTAGTGAGAGATCATCTTATAATGCTACCGTCGATCTAAGCAAAATAAGATGCATAAAAGATAAACATCACATGCAATCATTATAAGTGATATGATATGGCCATCATCATCTTGTGCCTTTGATCTCCATCTCCAAAGCACCGTCATGATCACCATCGTCACCGTCTTGACACCTTTATCTCCATCGAAGCATTGTTGTCGCCTCGCCAACTATTGCTACTACGACTATCGCTACCGCTTAGTGATAAAGTAAAGCAACTATGTATGCGATTGCATTGCATACAATAAAGCGACAACCATATGGCTCCTGCCAGTTGCCGATAACTTCGTTACAAAACATGATCATCTCATACAATAAAATGTAGCATCATGTCTTGACCATATTACATCACAACATGCCCTGCAAAAACAAGTTAGACGTCCTCTACTTTGTTGTTGCAAGTTTTACGTGGCTGCTACGGGCTGAGCAAGAACCGTTCTTACCTACGCATCAAAACCACAATGATATTTCATCAAGTTAGTGATGTTTTCACCTTCAACAAGGACCGGGCGTAGCCACAATCGATTCAACTAAAGTTGGAGAAACTGACACCCGGCAGCCACACATGTGCGAAGCACGTCGGTAGAACCAGTCTCGGCGTAAGCGTCTGGCGTAATGTCGGTCCAGGCCGCTTCATCCAACAATACCGCCGAATCAAAGTATGACATGCTGGTAAGCAGTATGACTAGTATCGCCCACAACTCACTTGTGTTCTACTTGTGCATATAACATCTACGCATAAACCTGGCTCGGTTACCACTGTTGGGGAACATAGTAATTTTAAATAAAAAAATCCTACGCACACACAAGATCATGGTGATGCATAGCAACGAGAGGGGAGAGTGTCGTCCACGTACCCTCGTAGATCATAAGAGGAAGCGTTATGACAACGCAGTTGATGTAGTCGTACGTCTTCACGATCGACCGATCCTAGTACCGAACGCACGGCACCTCTGCGATCTGCACACGTTCATCTCGATGACGTCCCACAAACTCACAATCCAGTAGAGCTTTGAGGGAGAGTTCTGTCAGCACGACGGCATGATGACGGTGTTGATGAAGCTACCGACGCAGGGCTTCACCTAAGCACCGCTACGATATGACCGAGGTGGATTATGGTGGAGGGGCACCGCTGCGGCTAAAAGATCAATGATCAACTTGTGTGTCTATGGGTGCCCTCCTCCCCCGTATATAAAGGAGTGGAGGAGGGGGAGGGGCTGGCCCTCCTAGGCGCGCCCCAAGGGGAGTCCTACTCCCACCGGGAGTAGGACTCCAACCCTTCCAAGAGTAGGAGTAGGAGAGAGGGAAGGAGGAGAGAGGGGGAAGGAAAGGGGGCGCCGCCCCCCTCCTTGTCCACCGGACTAGAGGGAGGGGGGCGGCCTGCCCCGGCCGCCCTCCTCTTTCTCCACTAAGGCCCAATAGGCCCATTACACTCCCCGGGTTCCGTAACCTCCCGGTACTCCGGTATTTGTCCGAACTTGCCCGGAACCCTTCCGAAGTTCAAACATAGTCATCCAATATATCGATCTTTATGTCTCGACCATTTCAAGACTCCTCGTCATGTCCGTTATCATATCCGGGACTCCGAACTACCTTTGGTACATCAAAACACATAAACTCATAATACCGATCGTCACCTAACATTAAGCGTGCGGACCCTACGGGTTCGAGAACTATGTAGACATGACCGAAAAAAGTCTCCAGTCAGTAACCAATAGCGAAACCTGGATGGTCATATTGGCTCCTACATATTCTACGAAGATCTTTATCGGTCAAACCGCGTAACAACATATGTTGTTCCCTTTGTCATCGGTATGTTACTTTCCCGAGATTCGATCGTCGGTATCTCAATACCTAGTTCAATCTCGTTACCGGCAAGTCTCTTTACTCGTTCTATAGTGCATCATCCCACAACTAACTCATTAGTCACATTGCTTGCAAGGTTTATAGTGATGTGCATTACCGAGAGGGCCCAGAGATACCTCTCCGACAATCGTAGTGACAAATCATAATCTTGATCTATGCCAACTCAATAAGTACCATCGGAGACACATGTAGAGCACCTTTATAATCACCCAGTTACGTTGTGACGTTTGTTAGCACACAAAGTGTTCCTCCAGTATTCGGGAGTTGCATAATCTCATAGTCATAGGAAGCTATTCTTTCCATTCAATCTATCATAGAGTTCATACTAGAATAACACCTTAAGACACAAATTAACCAAAATCCTAATGTCACCTAGATACTCCATTGTCACCTCAAGTATCCGTGGGCATGATTATACGATATGCGTCACACAATCTCAGATTCATCTATTCAACCAACACAAAGTACTTCAAAGAGTGCCCCAAAGTTTCTACCAGAGAGTCAAGACGAAAACGTGTGCCAACCCCTATGCATAAGTTCACAAGGTCACTGAACCCGCAAGTTGATCACCAAAACATACATCAAGTGGATCACGTGAATATCCCATTGTCACCACAGATAAGCATGGCAAGACATACATCAAGTGTTCTCAAATCCTTAAAGACTCAATCCGATAAGATAACTTCAAAGGGAAAACTCAATCCGTTACAAGAGAGTAGAGGGGGAGAAACATCATAAGATCCAACTATAATTGCAAAGCTCGCGATACATCAAGATCGTGCGAAGTCAAGAACACGAGAGAGAGAGAGAGAGAGAGAGAGAGAGAGAGAGAGATCAAACACATAGCTACTGGTACATACCCTCAGCCCCGAGGGTGAACTACTCCCTCCTCGTCATGGAGAGCACCGGGATGATGAAGATGGCCACCGGTGAGGGATCCCTCCTCCGACAAGGTGCCGGAACGGGCTCCCGAGAGGTTTTTGGTGGCTATAGAGGCTTGCGGCGACGGAACTCCCGATCTATTATGTTCTCCGAAGGTTTTAGGGTATATGGACTTATATAGGCGAAAGAAGTCGGTTAGGGGGGCCACGAGGGGCCCACGAGGGTGGAGGGCGCGCCCAGGGGGTGTGGGTGTGCCCCCTGCCTCGTGGCCTCCTCGAAGCTTCCCTGACTTCAGCTCCACGTCTCCTGGATCACGTTCGTTCCAAAAATCACGCTCCCGGAGGTTTCATTCCGTTTGGACTCCATTTGATATTCCTTTTTTTTAAACACTGAAATAGGCAAGAAAACAGCAATATGGGTTGGGCCTTCGGTTAATAGGTTAGTCCCAAAAATAATATAAAAGTCTATAATAAAGCCCGTAAACATCCAAAACAGATAATATAATAGCATGAATGCTTCATAAATTATAGATACGTTGGAGACGTATCAGCATCCCCAATCTTAATTCCTGCTCGTCCTCGAGTAGGTAAATGATAAAAGAAATAATTTATGAAGTGTGAATGCTAGCAGGTGCACAAGTTTGATCAATGATAATTTCAATCACCTTTTCTAGCATGATTATATGTCATAACAGTAGTTCATCTCATAAAACTTCTCAAGATCAAGTAAAAAGCTATTTAAAGCATAGACCATAAACTTTCTTGAAAACTAACAAACTATGTTCTCAGTCATCAAACAATTCCAATTCATCTTATTTTCAGGAAGGGTCTATGTAAGAGCTTTGATTTAGCAAATCCCACATACTCTACTATCATATAGTCTTCCATGATTGCTACCACTCAAAGCATACTCTTAGAACAAATAGCATCCATCGAACACAGAGAAAGATAGGGGCTTAGTGTTTCGCCTCCCAACTCATTTATCGTATAGATAATTGTCAACAATAATAATTCATGATCAAATATATTTGCATGGCCATATATGCTTAGATCTTTCCCCAACACACGATGCTTGCCAACTAAAGAGTAGGTAGGAATGAGAAGGAATACTACTGACTCTTGCATAAAAGTAAAAGATAGGCCATTCGCGAGGAGGGAAGCAGGGATTTGCAGAGGTGCCCGAGCTCGATTTTGAAATAGAGATGAAAATAATTTTGAGAGGTATGCTTTCATTGTCAACATATCGACCAAGAGTTCCCAATATCTTCCATACTACATACATTATAGGCGGTTCCCACACAGAAAGGTAAAACTTTTACTCCCCCTCCACCAACATTCACACAACACGGCTTGTCCGAAACAACGGGTGCCGTCCAACTATCAACATTCCTCGGGGAGTTTTGTTTAAATTATTTGTGAATTTGTTTTTGATCTTTTGATCATAGGACTGGGCATCCCAGTTACCAGCCATTTTCTCGTGAATGATGAGAGGAGTCCACTCATCGTGAGAATAACCCACCTAGCATGGAAGATACTGACAGCCCCTAGTCGCTACATGAGCGATTCGGGCATACAAAACAGATTATTATTTGAAGGTTTAGAGTTTGGCACATGCAAATTTACTTGAAACGGCAGGTAAATACCGCATATAGGTAGGTATGGTGGACACTCATGGAAGAAACTTGGTTCAAGGGATTTGGATGCACAAGCAGTATTCCTGCTTAGTACAGATATTTTGGCTAGCAAAGGATTCTAAAAAGCAAGCACCACATTTTGGAGGATCTATAACAATATAACTTCTATACAAATACACCCAAGCATAACTCATTACGTTGTCTGATACGTCTCCGTCGTATCTACTTTTTCAAACACTTTTGCCCTTGTTTTGGACTCTAACTTGTATGATTTGAATCTCTTATTTACTAATTGGAGGCACTATTCATGATCTCTCATTAATCCACATCATCAAATTTAATTAAACCATTAGATTGTAAAATTGACGTTCAAGATAGAAGGAAAAGTTAACGTAACGTAGATGGTTTAGTCCTATAGAAAACGCACGTGACACGTCCAATGTTAATTAACCCAAAGAAGGAAAGGCTCACGTCAAGAAAAGAAAAGGAAATGCTCACGTGAAAAGAAAACAAGAAAGCCTCCACGTATTGCCCCAAAATTTGGAAGGGGATTCCTCAAAAAAAAAAAGGAAAGGGAAACCCTCACGTGAATAGAAAAGAAGGAAAGCCTCCACCCATTGCCACAAAATTAGGAAGGAAAGCCTCCGCCTCCACTTTAAAAAAACGAAAATCTCCTATCCCAGCGTATTCAAGTCCTGCATCAATCGGTCTCTCTACGTTCTACTCAGGAAAAACATACTAGCGTAGATTCCTCCAAGATTTGACGTACAAGGTCCTTTTTGGCCAATTTCCTCCAGTTCAATCAGCCAGTGCATGGTTCAGAAGCAGCATGTGCGTATAGCATCTCTGGCGCATCATATAGGTATGCGATTTCGTGGCTCCATAGCACGAAGCAACAATGGCAGATTTGGCGGCCATCCTTCGTGGTGTTGGCTGAAACTCTTCGCTCGACTTCAAAACAAGTTTCACTCATTTGAAGATCCATCTGCAGATTCAATCTCGAAAACTTCAGATCATAAACTCATTTAGGGACGACCACGGAATTGAACTACAGGGGTGTTGGTCGTCCAAGACTGATTCGATTGAGATTGTGGTTTGATGCAATAATCAAAATTATTTATATACGTGTCATTCTTCCATACAAGGCTGGGGTGAATATATTCTGCAGCTATGTATAACCCTCCTCCACTGTCTTGGTAGCAGATGTAAAGTCTAGATAACTGTCCTCCACGTTGGGCAGCAACATTAGGATACCATCACGTCCTAAAGTCTTTGTGTGGTCGGAGTAGATCACAGTAGTCGTCTCTGGCTATGGCCAATGTGGCAGATACAAGCCTTTCTAATCTGCATACTCTGTGTGTTAAGCTCAAGTATAGTTGTCTCTTACAAATATACATTGTTAATCTCCCTTTTCCTCTGTCTGAAATCAAGGAAAATGTTCTGACGGAGAATAGTAGATCCCAATATGAGATATCTTTTAGTCCGTGTTTATCTTCGACTGGCCGGCAAGCCGCTTGCTCACAACAGTCGAATACCAGATCCACGTACTGTCTACTCCATGGCATCTTCAACCCTGTGTGCCGGCTCTCATCAATTCACTCAACATGCTCAACATTCCATTGTTAGATCTCCTAGAATAATTATAGAAATTTTTGTTTCCGATGTATATTTTCCACTCTTGCAAGGATTGAATCAAGATACAACTATTTCGCTTAATTACTTATTTATGCACTATGCCTCGGTAGTAATTAAAAATCCTAAATTTCTGTACACGTATTATTTTCACAGTAGTAGGCACGTCAGTAATTATTAAATTGAGGCATTATGTTCTCTTATCTGATGCACATTAGTTATTTTGATGAGAAGATGATGCAAAATCGATGGTAAACCATCTGCAGACCCTCTAAAGTTGCAGTACTGTTTTCTAGAGTTTGTGATAAGTTACTTCTATGTGAATTGAGAAAGAAAGAGATGAGAATTTACTATAGTAGAATATTTGTTCTTTTATTAGGGAAAAGCAAGCTTGAGAAGCGAGCTGCCTAACTTCCTATCTATTAGATTGGATGGCAAAATTGCAACATGGAACACTCAGCCATGCATTGATTAATAGTTTTCTTTGGGATTGCCCATTCCTGTAGGCTTTTGATTTGAGGTTAATAAAACTCGCACTGCTTCGGTCTACATGTGCCTGCTTCTATTGTTTAATCCATCAGGCACTTCCATGGATTAATATATCAGGCGTGTATGCAAAATACATCTATGGAATATGATCTTTCCATAAATCATTGGTTTACCACTTATGAATTTAGTTGGTTTGATCTCATCAGGAGTATTACTTCCCAGCAACTCTTTGTGAGTCCTCCTAGACATTGGCCTCCATGATTTAAGTATATTATTTAATGTAATTAAATTCTTCTCAAAATATAAAAATTTAATATCCCTTAAAATGAACCTGTCTTTTGTAGCACATACGGTGGGCAATCGGCTTCTGTCACGGCATACTGCTCGAGCTTGCAAAAGGGAGTGGAGCAGCGAGACGAGGACGACGCAGGATGTAATCACACTTCCATGCGGTCAGGCCGTGGACATTCATGCTGAAGTCCTGTTTTAAATCTAACATATGTTTTTTGTACTATGTCTATGTTAATCTCATCTACACTCCAGGTAAAAACAAGATCTTATATGCACAACTATTATAATAATAATAATAGGCCAGTATAAGGATAAAAAGTATCCTTCTGTTTCTAAGAAAATGAACGTTTACTTGATAAACTAATTTTCCGCGATGTGAGATGTAAGGAAGCATGATGAAATCAACATTACAAATATGTATTTTAAGTTTTGGCTACAAACATGCATATTTGCATCTCCAAGATGGTGTGATGTTTATATGTTATCACTCATTGAAAATCAAACTCCATGTATGATCAATGAACTTGAAATTTGTACAGCTCCACTTTCATGTCTACATCTTTTAATTCTTATATGTCTTGGTTTGATATTTTATATGGGCTTGGCCTGACAATCTTCGTAAATATGACTCCGATTACCTTCTGTTGGTCTATGGGGAACATCATAGTCATAGAAAGTAACTTCAGGAATATACATCAACACAAAATCTATCTATTGAGGTTAGTTGTGTGACTTGATTACTTTAACTTTATGGTGGACTATTCGGTGATATTCAAAATTTAACTTTCACGTCAAAAAAATCCATCATCCATGGAAAATTGGAGTGTGAAACCACATCAAATAAAAATAATAATTATGGATCATGTTATGTGTTTACTGTTTCATGATTAAAAAGTGTATCTACGAGAATATACAATAGTGATAAAAATATAGAGAAATATCTAGCCCGTGCAGGTGCACGGGTTAACGACTAGTGGAACTAACCCGGACTGACGCTGTTTTCAGCAGAATTGCCATGATGTTGTTTTATGTGCAGAAAACAAAAGTTCTCGGAATGACCTGAAACTCCACGGAATATCTTAGAATAAATAATAAAAATCCTCGCCAAGATGAAGACCAGGGGGCCACACCACTGTCCACGAGGGTGGGCGCCCCCCCTCACAGGCGCGCCCTCCACCTCGTGGGCCCCTGAGACCCTCCGACGCTAACTCCAACTCCATATATTGGCTTTCGGGAGAAAAAATCAGAGAGAAGAAACCATCGCGTTTTTCACGATACGGAGCCGCCAAGCCCTAATCTTTCTCGGGAGGGCTGATCTGGAGTCCGTTCGGGGCTCCCGAGAGGGGGATTTGTCGCCGTCGTCATCATCAACCATCCTCCATCACCAATTTCATATGCTCACCGCCGTGCGTGAGTAATTTCATCGTAGGCTTGCTGGACGGTGATGGGTTGGATGAGATTTATCATGTAATCAAGTTAGTTTTGTTAGGGTTTGATCCCTAATATCCATTATGTTCTGAGATTGATGTTGCTATGACTTTGCTATGCTTAATGCTTGTCACTAGGGCCCGAGTGCCATGATTTCAGATCTGAACCTATTATGTTTTCATGAATATATGCGAGTTCTTGATCCTATCTTGCAAGTCTATAGTCACCTACTATGTGTTATGATCCGCAACCCCAGTGACAATAATCGGGACCACTCCCGTGATGATCATAGTTTGAGGAGTTCATGTATTCACTATGTGCTAATGCTTTGTTTCGGTTCTCTATTAAAAGGAGGCCTTAATATCCCTTAGTTTCCAATAGGACCCGCTGCCACGGGAGGGTAGGACAAAAGATGTCATGCAAGTTCTTTTCCATAAGCACGTATGACTATATACGAATACATGCCTACATTACATTGATGAATTGGAGCTAGTTCTATGTCACCCTATGTTATGATCATTACATGACGAACCACATCCGGCATAATTATCCATCATTGATCCGGTGCCTCTGAGCTTTCCATATCTTGGTTCTCGCTTATTTACTTTTCCGTTGCCCTTTATTACAATCACTACAAAATACCAAAAATATTTACTATTGCTTGCACCTTTGCTCTTTTGTTACCGTTACCACTACTATCATATTACTTTGCTACTAAACACTTTGCTGCAGATACTATGTTTCCGGTGTGGTTGAATTGACAACTCAGCTGCTAATACTTGAGAATATTCTTTGGCTCCCCTTGTGTCGAATCAATAAATTTGGGTTGAATACTCTACCCTCGAAAACTGTTGCGATCCCCTATACTTGTGGGTTATCAAGACCTTTTTCTAGCACCGTTGCCGGGGAGCATAGCTCTATTCTTTGAGTCACTTGGGATTTATATCTGCTGGACACTATGAAGAACTTGAAAGACGCTAAGACAACAATTTATCCCACAACTACGAGGGGAGGTAAGGAACTGCCATCTAGCTCTGCACTTGATTCACCTTCTGTTTTGAGTAAGCTAAGCGACACCTAAGCACCTTCTGCTATTCGTTCCGATATGTCGCATGTTATTGATGATGCCACTTCTGCTATGCATGATACTTATGATGAAACTGCTTCTATGCTTGATACTACTGTGCCCCTTAGTGAATTTCTTGATGAGCAAATTGCTAGGTCTAGAGAAAGAGAAATTATTGAATCTGAATACGATGATGAGAGTGATGATGAAAATATGCCTGCTATTCCCAAGGGTTATCTTTTTGATGCTGAATCTTCTGCAGCTATTTTTGCTTGTAAAGATAGATATGAACTTAAGAGGCTGCTAGTTAAATGGAACAAAGAATATCTTAGAGACAGAATGAAACCCGACCACCTTTTTGCTACTTCACCTATTTGTGTTCCGGATAAGGATTATTATGAACTCTCTGTTGATCCTGATATAATTACTTTGGTTGAATCTGATCCATTTTATGGCTATGAATCAAACTGTTGTGGCACATCTTACTAAGTTAAATGATATAGCTACTGTTTACTAATGATGAGAGATCGCGCTACCTATATATCCTTAAAATATTTCCGTTCTCATTAAGGGTGATGCTAAGATATGGTTTAATTCTCTTGATCCTGGTTGTGTGCGTAGTCCCCAGGATATGATTTATTACTTCTCTGCTAAATATTTCCCTGCTCATAAGAAACAAGCTGCTTTGAGGGAAATATACAACTTCGTGCAAATCAAAGAAGAAAGTCTCCCAAAAGCTTGGGGGAGGCTTCTCAAGTTACTTAATGCTTTGCCTGATCATCCTCTTAAGAAACCTGAAATTCTTGATATCTTTTATAATGGACTAACCGATGCTTCCAGAGATTACCTGGATAGTTGTGCTGGTTCTCTTTTTAGGAAAGAACACCGGATGAAGCTGAAATTCTATTGAATAATATGTTGACAAATGAAAATAATTGGGCACCTCCCGAGCCAGTTCGAGCCAATTCTCGAGCCTATTCCTAAACCAACTCCGAAGAAGAGAGGTGTTCTATTTCTCGATCCTGAAGATATGCAAGAGACAAAGAAATCTATGAAAGAAAAAGGTATTTCTTTGAAGATGTTAAGAATTTACCTCCTATTGAAGAAATACATGGTCTTAATTTACCGCCTGTTGAAGAAGTATATGATCTCAATCCTTTATTCACTGAAGAACCTCCTGATCCCGATATCCCGACACAGGTAGTAAAGGTAAATTCTTTATACAGATATGATAAAGCTGAAGTCCCTCCTACTAAAATTGCTAGTCAGTGCTTAGATGAGTTTGATAACTTTATGTATAAGCAAGATGACTTTAATGCTTATTTTGGTAGACAATTAAAACAAGATGCTTATATGATTAAACGCTTGGGTGATTATATGGCTAATATTAGAGGTGAACTTAAACTTGTTAGCAAACATGCTTCTATGGTTACCACTCAAGTAGAACAAGTACTTAAAGCTCAAAAATAAGTGCTTGATGAAATGAATAGTAAGAAAAATGATTATCTTTGTTAGAGTGGCTACTAGAATGGTAGAATGACTCAGAACCTTTGTATCACGAAGGCCACCCTAAGAGAGTTGAGAAAATTCTCAGAGAAATAATATTGATGTTCCTAGTTCTTCTAAAAGGAAGAAAAAGAAAAATGATAGGACTTTGCAAACTTCTAGTGAACCTATTGCTGAACCACCTGAGAATCCGAATGATATCTCTATGTCTGATGCTGAAACACAATCTGGTAATGAACATGAACCTAGTGAAAATGTTAATGATGATGTTCTTGATGATGCCTAACCTAGTAATGATAATGATGTAGAAGTTGAACCTGCTGTTGATCTTGATAACCCACAATCAAAGAATCAACGTATGATAAGAGAGATTTTGTTGCTAGGAAACATGGTAAAGAAAGGGAACCATGGGTTCAGAAACCCATGCCTTTTCCTCCGAAACCATCCAACAAGAAGGATGATGAGGATTTTGAGCGCTTTGCTGAAATGATTAGACCTATCTTTTTGCGTATGCGGTTAACTGGTGTGCTCAAAACAAATCCTTATGCTAAGTATATGAAAGATATTATTACAAATAAAAGAAAGATACCTGAAGCTGAAATTTCCACCATGCTTGCTAATTATACTTTTAAGGGTGGAATACCAAAGAAACTTGCAGATCCAGGAGTACCTACTATACCATGCTCCATTAAGAGAAACTATGTTAAAACTGCTTTATGTGATCTTGGAGCCGGTGTTAGTGTTATGCCTCTCTCTTTATATCGTAGACTTGACTTGAATAAGTTGACACCTACTAAAATATCTTTGCAAATGGCTGATAAATCAACTGCTATACCTGTCGGTATTTGTGAGGATGTGCCTGTTGTGGTTGCAAACGTTACTATTTTAATGTCTATTATTCTTGGAAGACCTTTTCTTAACACTGCAGGGGCTGTTATTGATTGCAACAAAGGCAATGTTACTTTTCATGTTAATGGTAATGAGCACACGGTACACTTTCCGAGGAAACAACCTCAAGTTTATAGTATCAACTCTATTGGAAAAATCCCATCGATTATATTTGGAGGTTTTGAATTTCCTCTCCCTACTGTCAAGAAGAAATATGATATACTTGTTACTGGGGATGTGCATATCCCCGTTGAGGTAACATAGTGTTGTTCGAAATTTCTCCGGTTCCATGTTATTCGGAATAAGTTTGTTAACAAGACTTGATCAACCTTGTTAGTGGATTCCTTTTGATGAGCATGAGATGGATGAAACTAGAAGTTCAACCTTCTGTACCCTCTTTATATTTTCTGTTATTTAGTAGAAATAAAGTAAAATAGTATATTTCTTTCCGTCTCCTGATTTATCCGTGCAATATAAAAATGTCCCGAAAATAAAAGTCCTCAGAATGCCATGCCAATTTAATATGATTGTTTCGGGAATATTTGAGGGATTTATAGTGCAAAAATTACCGGGGGGTTGCCACACTGCCACGAGGTGGAGGGCGCCCTACCCCACTGGCGCGCCCTGCCTCGTGGCCCACGGTGGCCCTCCTCCACTTATCCCTGCACCCATCTTCTTCCTCTGTCTCACACAAACCCGAAAAACCAACTGAAGCACGAGTTCCAGCCACTTTTGCTGTGATTTTCGATCTCCTTGCTCAAAGCACCTCTCGCAAACCTGCTTGGGGAGATTGTTCCTTGGTATGTGACTCCTCCATTGGTCCAATTAGTTTTTGTTCTAGTGCTTTATTCTTTGCAAATTTGTGCTGAATAGGTGACCATGTTCTTGAGCTTGCATGTCAAATTTATATGGTTCCAAGTAGTTCTAATGCTTGATATAGGCTCTAGGCACTTGTAGGAGTAGTTGCTATCAGTTTTATTGAAGTTGGTTCACTCTTATTTGAAGTTACTAAAAATTTCAGAAATTTTTCAGAGGAAACAATATGTTTAGGAAGATGTTCCAAGGTGGTTCTTCAAGGAAGCAAGGTCCCAGGCTTGCAATGCGTGATGCTGACGAGGAACCACCAAGAGACGCTCTTGTAAGGCACTGTGAATGGCCTTCGGAAAATTTAATGAATCAAGCGGGAATCAAAGAAGAATTTAGCGCATATTTGCACAATGCGGTCTTGAGGACTTTGAAGGTGACAAATGCCCCCGAGATCGTGATCTCACAAGCTCATTTGTGAGGAGGTTTGAGTTTTCATCTTCACAGTAATTCTCCTTCACCATGTTTGATCTTTATGACAAATCTTATACCATGGACTTAGAGGATTTCACTTTTGCTTGCAAACTTCCATCTTGGGGTAGTGTCAGGGATCCCCCTAAATCTGAATATAGAGATTTTCTTGCTAGAATAACTGTGGGGGAATCTAGAGATATAACACAAGCCACTATAGGGAGCATTCACTTTCCTGCTATACATTATTTTGCTCTCTTCATAGGTAGATGCATAAATGCTAAGGATGAAGCATGTCACATGTGTGCCCCCGATCTCGGCATTCTCGAAGTGTTGTTTTAGGAGACCAATCTTATCATATAGGAGCCATTGTAGCTCGTAGGTTGCATCATAATAGACATAACGGAGATTTCTATGGAGGAATTTATGCAACCCGCTTAGCTAATTTTCTTGATATAGACATTCGTGAGGGTGATAGGGAGTTACCCCCTGCTTATTTAGATTTTGATTCTATGGTTTCCCACCAGTTTGTTGAGAGGACCGAACCACCTCTCCAGTATCGACTAATCTTTAACAAATGGCATGTTGTCCATGTTACTCTTCACTCCCTGCCTTCTTTGGTTCTCGGACAAAAGGAAGATATGTTATTACCAGAGAGGAGGCGATGAGTACGAGAGAAGAGCGGGCGGCTCGGCGCCATGCCGCAGCTCAGAAGCGATAGCTTTGCGTCCCACGACCCAGCTACACCTACGGATATCCATGAGGCCATCCTCGGCAATAGACCAACTTAGGCCAAAAGTCTAAGCTTGGGGGAGTACGTATTTCCACCGACATTACATTTATGTTCACACACACTCATTGCTAGATGTCGGTGCTCATACTCTTTCAACTGTAATATCCATGTTAGTTTATTTTCTTTTTCCTGCTTTCTTCTTGTGTGTTTAATAAACCTTAAGAAAAACAAAAAATTAGTAGTAGTTTATTTCTTTCTTTGTAGTAATTAAAAGAAAACCCAAAAATATTTCCCGTTCTTCTTTTGCTTGTTGGGAGCTTTCCGTGTAAATAGTTTTATTTCTTTTCTTTTCTTTGGGGGTCGAGGAGAAGACCATGATTAAATTGTTGAAGTGGCTCTTTTATGCATCATTGTTGATTTAACCAAGAGCCCATATTGCCTTGCCTTCTCCTGTTTATTGAATGCTCGTAGATTCCAGCTTAGTCCAATGCACGTGCACTATTATTATTCACACCGTTGATTCGTTGCAAGTGAAAAGGCAATTATGATGATATATGATGGATCTGTTGAGATGGGAAAAGCTGGTATGAACTTCGACCTCTTTTGTTTTTGTAAATATGATGAGTTCATCGTTCTTGATTCACTGTTATGAATAAACATGTTTGCAATGACAATTAGAGATCATAGTTGCTCGTGCCATGCTTGATTAGCTTTGAGTTATAATGGTTTTACCTTGCGTGCCAACATGCTATTAAAATGGTTGTGATGTGGTATGATGGGGTGGTATCCTCCTTTGAATGATTTAAGTGACTTGACTTGGCACATGTTCACGCATGTAGTTGAAACAAATCAACATAGCCTTCACGATATTTGTGTTCATGGTGGATTATATCATACTCATGCTTGTATTCAATGTTTATTAATTTTAATGCATGTTCATGACTGTTGTCGCTCTCTAGTTGGTCGCTTCCAGTCTCTTGCTAGCCTTCACTTGTACTAAGCGGGAATACTGCTTGTGCATCCAATCCTTAAACCCCAAAGTTATTCCATATGAGTCCACCATACCTTCCTATATGCGGTATCTACCTGCCGTTCCAAGTAAATTTGCATGTGCCAAACTCTAAACCTTCAAATAATCATTCATTTTGCATGCTCGAATAGCTCATATATCAACTGAGGGCTGCCCTTATCTTCCGTGTTAGGCGGGTTATTCTCAAGAGGAGTGGACTCCGCTCCTCACTCACGAGAAAATGGCTGGTCACCGGGTGCCCAGTCCCATGCTTTATGCAAACTAAATAAAAATAATTGCAAACAAAACTCCCCACAGGACCCGTTGAATGTTAGAGGCACTTTGCGTTGTTTCGAGCAAGCCATGGATTGATGCTTGTGGAGGAGGGGAGTATAAACTTTACCATTCTGCTTTGGGAACCGCCTATAATTTGTTTAGCATGGAAGATATCGTCATCTCTTAGTTGCTATGTTGACAATGAAAGTATGCCGCTCAAAATATAATTTATCTCTATTTCAAAACTGAGCTCTGGCACCTCTACAAATCCCTGCTTCCCTCTGCGAAGGACCTATCTATTTACTTTTATGTTGAGTCATCACCCTCTTACTAAAAGCACTACCATTGAGAGCACACAATTGTCATTTGCATTCATTACTATTGGTTTATATTGGGTATGACTTGATTGGATCTCTTTTACCATGTTATTCCGAATTTCTCCGGTTCCATGTTATTCGGAATGAGTTTGTTAACAAGACTTGATCAACCTTGTTAGTGGATTCCTTTTGCTGAGCATGAGATGGATGAAACTAGAAGCACAACCTTCTGTGCCCTCTTTATATTTTCTGTTATTTAGTTGAAATAAAGTAAAAATAGTATTTTTTTTCTGTCTGTTTCCTGATTTATCCGTGCAATATAAAAATATCCTGAAAATAAAGTTCTCAGAATGCCATGCCAATTTAATATGATTTTTTCGGGAATATTTGGAGATTTATAGTGCAAAAATCACCTGCGGGGGCTGCCACACAGCCATGAGGGTGGAGGGCGCTACCGCCTCGTGGGCCTACTGGTGGCCCTCCTCCACTTATCCCTGCACCCATCTTCTTCCTCTGCCTCACACAAACCGAAAAACCAACTCAAGCATGAGTTCCAGCCACTTTTGCTGTGATTTTCGATCTCCTTGCTCAAAGCACCTCTCGCAAAACTGCTTGGGGAGATTGTTCCTTGGTATGTGACTCCTCCATTGGTCCAATTAGTTTTTGTTCTTGTGCTTTATTCTCTGCAAATTTGTGTTGCATAGGCGACCATGTTCTTGAGCTTGCATGTCAAATTTATATGGTTCCAAGTAGTTATAATGCTTAATATAGGCTCTAGGCACTTGTAGGAGTAGTTGCTATCATTTTTATTGAAGTCGGTTCACTTTTGTTTGAAGTTACTAAAACTTTCAGATTATTTCATAAAACAATGAAGAGACTTTTGAGGGGCTCGTCGAGCCGAAGCTCGAAGGAAAAACAAAAGGAAGAAGCACATAAGCCCAAATATAATTTGCCTCGCACGCGGAGGTCCGGCCGTGTGAATGGCCTTCCGATGACTTCTTGAGGAGAGCCAGAATTTATGAATATTTTTATTTATTGATTGAGAATGCTGGCCTCACCAACTTCCTCCGCAACCAACGTCATCAGTATCTCTTACTCACAAATACTTTTGTGCAAAACTTCTACTTTTTCCCTAAGGAATCACCCCCCATCGTGAGTTTCATTTATATGACGTTGTTAAGAAGATGCCATTAGCTGAATTTTGCGAGGTTTGCAAAATACCCTTTGAGGGTACCTTGGATGAACCACACCGTAATGAAGTAGAAGCTTTTATTAACACTATCACGTGGGAGAAACCAGGAAGGTTTCGATGCAAGAATTACTAGCATACATTTTCTGTTTTACGCTACTTTGCCTTATTTGCTAGTCGTTGCTTGATTGGAATGACGGGAACTATGGAAACCTTAGTGTTCCTGATATTATTATTTTGTTCCATGGTTTATACCGCAATAACTCTGTTAGTATGGGTGGAATTGTTGCTAGACGGTTAAGTCTGAACCGTACTAAGGACCCCATCTTTGGAGGCATTTATGCTTCACACCTAGCTGAATATTTTGACATACCTATTAGGCATTTGGAGAAAGAAGAAACATCGTTGCCCAGTGCTTATTTAGATTATAAGAGTATGCTAGCACATGATTTTATTGTTAAGAGTCGTGAAGGGGAGCTCAAATATAAATTGTACTTTGATAAACATCACCCCGAGACTATTACTTTGTCTGCTCCTTCTTTGTTTAACTTGTCTGCAGGTCCTCACCTTGTTCCGGGCGGCGTTTCAAGCCTATCGAATCCTGCACCAGCTCGGGAACCGGAACCACAAGATGAGCCTCCACGACAGTCTGTTTATTCTTGGGATCCGGAGGCGGTTTGCGGCCAGTGGCGGTCGAGTCCTCTTCATCACAATATGATCCCAACTATTCTTCGTCATAGCATTACCCCGGCTACACCTATAGGTATCGGCCGGGCTATCCTCGGCAATAGACCAACTTAGGCCAAACGCCTAAGCTTGGGGGTGTACGTTGTTCCCACCGACATGACATTTATGTTCACACACACTCATTGCTAAATGTCGGTGCTCATACTCTTTCAACATAATATCCATGCTAGTTTATTTCCTTTTTCACCTTTCTTCTTGTGTGTTTAATAAACCTTAAGAAAAAACAAAAAAAATTAGTAGTAGTTTATTTCTTTGCTGTAGTAATTAAAAAGAAAACCCAAAAATATTTCCCGTTCTTATTTTGCTTGTTGGGAGCTTTCCCGTGTAAATAGTTTTTATTTCTTTTCTTTTCTTTGGGGGTCAGTAGGAGAAGACCATGATTAAATTGTTGAAGTGGCTCTTATATGCATCATTGTTGATTTAACCAAGAGCCCATATTGCCTTGTCTTCTACTGTTTATTGAATGCTCATGATTCTAGCTTAGTCCAATGCACGTGCACTCTTATTATTATTCACACCGTCCGGTCGTGCAAGTGAAAGGCAATTATGATGATATATGATGGACTGACTAAGATGAGAAAAGCTGGTATGAACTCGACCTCTTTTGTTTTTGTAAATATGATGAGTCCATCGTTCTTGATTCAGCTTATTATGAATAAACATGTTTGCAATGACAATTAGAGATCATAGTTGCTCGTGCCATGCTTGATTAGCTAGGAGTTATAATGGTTTACCTTGCGTGCCAACATGCTATTAAAATGGTTATGATGTGGTATGATGGGGTGGTATCCTCCTTTGAATGATTTAAGTGACTTGACTTGGCACATGTTCATGTATGTAGTTGAAACAAATCAACATAGCCTTCACAATATTTATGTTCATGGTGGATTATATCCTACTCATGCTTGTATTCAATGTGTATTGATTTTAATGCATGTTCATGACCTGTCGCTCTCTCTAGTTGGTCGCTTCCAGTCTTTTGCTAGCCTTCACTTGTACTAAGCGGGAATACTGCTTGTGCATCCAATCCTTAAACCCCAAAGTTATTCCATATGAGTCCACCATACCTTCCTATATGCGGTATCTACCTGCGTTCCAAGTAAATTTGTATGTGCCAAACTCTAAACCTTCAAATAAACATTACATTTTGCATGCTCGAATAGCTCATGTATCAACTAGGGCTGCCCTTATCTTCCGTGTTAGGCGGGTTATTCTCAAGAGGAGTGGACTCCGCTCCTCACTCCACGAGAAAATGGCTGGTCACCGGATGCCCTGTCCCATGCTTTATGCAAACTAAATAAAATAATTGCAAACAAAAATCCCCACAGGACCCGTTGAATGTTGGAGGCACTCGTTGTTTCGAGCAAGCCATGGATTGATGCTTGTGGAGGAGGGGAGTATAAACTTTACCATTCTGTTTGGGAACCGCCTATAATTTGTTTAGCATGGAAGATATCGTCATCTCTTAGTTGTTATGTTGACAATGAAAGTATGCCGCTCAAAATATAATATATCTCTATTTCAAAACTGAGCTATGGCACCTCTAAAAATCCACCTTCCCTCTGTGAAGGGCCTATCTATTTACTTTTATGTTGAGTCATCACCCTCTTACTAAAAGCACCCGCTGGAGAGCACAGCTGTCATTTGCATTCATTACTATTGGTTTATATTGGGTATGACTTGATTGGATCTCTTTTACCATGAATTACAATGTCTAGTCAGTCCTTGATCTTTGAAGGTGCTCTGCATTTATGTTTTGCGGTCTCAGAAAGGGCTAGCGAGATACCATCTTGTTATATCATGTTATGATTATTTTGAAAAAGTGTTGTCATCCGAGATTTATTATTATGGCTTGCTATCTGATTATGTTATTGATATGAGTAAACTTGAGAACTGAGAATCATTGCAAATATGGTTAGTTATGATCATTGCTGAAAACCTGAATGCCGGCTTGACATAGATACAACAACAAGAGCAAACAGAGTTTGTAAAAGTTTTTCTTTTTCTCTTTCGGTTCGTCATTAATCGAATCGCTTGAGGACAAGCAAGGGTTTAAGCTTGGGGGAGTTGATACGTCTCCGTTGTATCTACTTTTCCAAACACTTTTGCCCTTGTTTTGGACTCTAACTTGTATGATTTGAATGGAACTAACCCAGACTGACGCTGTTTTCAGCGGAATTGCCATGGTGTTATTTATGTGCAGAAACAAAAGTTCTCGGAATGACCTGAAACTCCACGGAATATCTTAGAATAAATAATAAACAATCCTCGCCAAAGATGAAGACCGGGGGCCCACACCACATCCCACGAGGTTGAGGCGCCCCCTCTCTGGCGCGCCCCTACCTCGTGGGCCCCACAGAGACCCTCACGCCAACTCCAACTCCATATATTGGCTTTGGGAGAAAAAATCAGAGAGAAGAAATCATCGCGTTTTACGATCACGAGACGCCGCCAAGCCCTAATCTCTCGGGAGGGCTGATCCGAGTCCGTTCAGGGCTCAGGAGAGAGATTCGTCGCCGTCGTCATCATCAACCATCCTCCATCACCAATTTCATGATGCTCACCGCCGTATGATGAGTAATTCCATCGTAGGCTTCTTTGGACGGTGATGGGTTGGATGAGATTTATCATGTAATCGAGTTAGTTTTGTTAGGGTTTGATCCTAGTATCCATTATGTTACGAGATTGATGTTGCTCGACTTTGCTATGCTTAATGCTTGTCAAGAGGGCCCGAAAGTGCCATGATTTCAGATCTGAACCTATTATGTTTTCATGAATATGTGTGAGTTCTTGATCCTATCTTGCAAGTCTATAGTCAACTACTATGTGTTATGATCCGCAACCTCGAAGTGACAATAATCGGGACCACTCCGGTGATGACCATAGTTTGAGGAGTTCATGTATTCACTATGTGCTAATGCTTTGTTCCGTTCTCTATTAAAAAGGAGGGCCTTAATATCCCTTAGTTTCCAATAGGACCCGCTGCCACGGAGGGTAGGACAAAAGATGTCATGCAAGTTCTTTTCCATAAGCACGTATGACTATATACTTAATACATGCCTACATTACATTGATGAATTGGAGCTAGTTACATGTCACCCTATGTTATGACTGTTACATGACGAACCACATCCGGCATAATTATCCATCATTGATCCGTGCGTCTGAGCTTTCCATATCTTGGTTCTCGCTTATTTTCTTTTCCGCTGTTACTCAAGTACAATCACTACAAAATACCAAAAATATTTACTATTGCTTGCACTGCTCTTTTGTTACCGTTACCACTACTATAATATTACTTTGCTACTAAACACTTTGCTGCAGATACTAAGTTTCCAGGTGTGGTTGAATTGACAACTCAACTGCTAACAATTGAGAATATTCTTTGGCCGCCCTTGTGTCGAATCAATAAATTTGGGTTGAATACTCTACCCTCGAAAACTGTTGCGATCCCCTATACTTGTGGGTTATCGTTGTCTTCCTTATCCAACTTCAACTAATTTGCTCAGGTTTGAAAATAATTAATGGGGCTCACAATCGTAGAAGATGTCTAAGATAGTATATTTATATGTGAAATTTCTCTTCCTTCAATATTCTTTCATGAATTGTTCAAGTGACCAATACAATGCTTGCTAACCTTCAATAAATTTACTACCTCTACTTCTTAGATGTGAAGTCATTACTCCCAACAGGGTAAGCATATGAAACATATATAATTTCAGATTTATGACATTCAACTCATTCAACCATTTACTCATAGGATATAAGTGAAGCACACGAGTAAATGACAAACTACTCCAAAAAGATATAAGTGAAGATCAATGAGTAGTTAAATAATTATGTAGCTATGTGAAGACTCTCTCTCATTTAAGAATTTCAGATCTTGGTATTTTATTCATACAGCAAGCAAAGCAAAACAAAATGACATTGCAAGCATAGCACAACTCATGTGAAGAAGCAAAAACTTAGACTCAACCGATACTAACCGATAATTGTTGAAGAAGAAAGGTGGGATGCCTACCGGGGCATCCCCAAGCTTAGATGCTTGAGACTTCTTGAAATGTTATATTGGGGTGCCTTGGGCATCCCCAAGCTTGAGCTTTTATGTCTCCTTAATTCCTTTTATATCTCGGTTTCCTAAATCTCGAAAGCTTCATCCACACCAACTCAACAAGAACTCGTGAAATAAGTTAGTATAAACCAATGCAAAAACCTTATCATTCTCTACTGTAGAAAATAACTAAAATTATTATCAACATTGCATACTAAATGCCTCTACATATTTAATACTCCTATCCCCGAATAGAATCATTAAACAAGGAAACATATGCAAACATAACAACAATCTGCCAAAACAGTACAGTCTGTAAAGAATGCAAGATTCGTCATACTTCTCTAACTCCAAAAATTATGAGAAAAATACTACGTTGTAGAAGATTTATAAGAGCTCATTATGCAAAAAGTTTCAACATTATATCATTCTCTGACTTTTCTAGGGAATTTTTGCAACAGCGGTAAACTTTCTGTTTCGAAACAGCAACATGTATACTTGCAAAATAAGCATGGTAAAGGCTATCCTTGACTTTTTTATTGAAAATAGAGATGCAAAACATTATTCTAAATAACAGCAAGCAAATACTAACAAAATAAAATGACGCTCCAAGCAAAACACATATCATGTGGTGAATAAAAATATAGCTCCAAGTAAAGTTACTAATGAACGAAGACGAAAGAGGGGATGCCATCCGAGGCATCCCCCAAGCTTAGGCTCTTGGTTGTCCTTGAATATTACCTTGGGGTGCCCTGGGCATCCCCAAGCTTAGGCTCCTGCCACTCCTTATTCCATAGTCCATCGAATCTTTACCCAAAACTTGAAAACTTCACAACACAAAACTCAACAGAAAACTCGTAAGCTCCGTTAGTATAAGAAAATAAATCACCACTTAGGTACTGTTGTGAACTCATTCTAAATTCATATTGGAGTAATATCTACTGTATTCCAACTTCTCTATGGTTCATACCCTCCGATACTACTCATAGATTCATCAAAATAAGCAAACAACACATAGAAAACAGAATCTGTCAAAAACAGAATAGTCTATAGTAATTTGCATCAAACGCAAACTTATGGAACTCAGAAAAATCTAAAAAACTAGGACGGCCTAGATAATTTGATTATTGATCTACTACAATTGGAATCAGTATTTTATCACTTTCTGGTGATTTTCAACAATTGTTTTCGTGAGCAGAAAGTTTCTATCTTTTTCAGCAAGATCAAATAATTATCATCCAAGAAGATCCTATAGGTCTTACTTGGCACAAACTCTAATTAAAACATAAAACCACATCTAACCAGAGGCTAGATGATTAATTTATTACTAAACAGGAACAAAAAGCAAAGAACAAAAATAAAATTGGGTTGCCTCCCAACAAGCGCTAACGTTTAACGCCCCTAGCTAGGCATGATGATTTCAATGATGCTCACATAAAAGATAAGAATTGAAACATAAAGAGAGCATCATGAGGAATATGACTAGAACATTTAAGTCTAACCCACTTCCTATGCATAGGGATTTTGTGAGCAAACAACCTATGGGAACAATAATCAACTAGCATAGGAAGGCAAAACAAGCATAGCTTCAAGATTTTCAACAGATAGAGAGGAAACTTGATATTATTGCAATTCATACAAGCATATGTTCCTCCCTCATAATAATTTTCAGTAGCATCAGGAATGAATTCAACAATATAACCAGCACATAAAGCATTCTTTTCATGATCTACAAGCATAGAAAATTTACTACTCTCCACATAAGCAAACTTCTTCTTTATGGCATACGTATCATCCCAATAATCATCATAAATAGGAGGCATTCTTTCATCATAATAAATATTCTCATCAAAACTTGGGGGACTAAAGAAATCATCTTCATCAAACATAGCATCCCCAAACTTGTGGCTTTGCATATCATTAGCATCATGGGTATTCAAAGAATTCATACTAACAACATTTCAATCATGCTCATCATTCACATAATTTATGCCAAGCATTCTATGTAATTCTTCTTCTAGTACTTGAGCACAATTTTCCTTCCCATCATTTTCACGAAAGATATTAAAAAGATGAAGCGTATGAGACAAACTCAACTCCATTTTTTTGTAGTTTTCTTTTATAAACTAAACTAGTGATAAAACAAGAAACAAAAAGATTCGATTGCAAGATCTAAAGATATACCTTCAAGCACTCACCTCCCGGCAGCAATACGCTTGAGAAAAAGAGCTTGATGTCTACTACGCAACCTTCTTCTTGTAGACATTGTTGGGCCTCCAAGTGCAGAGGTTTGTAGGACAAGAGCAAATTTCCTCAAGTGGATGACCTAAGGTTTATCAATCCATGGGAGGAGTAGGATGAAGATGGTCTCTCTCAAGCAACCCTACAACCAAATAACAAAGAGTCTCTTGTGTCCCCAACACACCCAATACACACTACAAAAAAATACACTTCCGTGATGATACGTGTTTGTCACAGTAGGTCGCGTTTTTTGTCATGCATGTACACCCATGAAAAATTTATGACAGAATCAAGATAGTCATACACATCTTTGTCGTAGAAGTGTTCCATGACATTACGAAAATTATCATCACGGAAGTGTCCACTTCCATGACGATAAATCAGCGTCACGTAAGTGCTTTCGTCAAAGGGTGACCGACACGTGGCATCCACCGTAGCGGGCGCTGTTAAGCTATCGGGTCGGGTTTTGGATCCGATAACCCGTTAACAGCCCCGACCAATGGGGATTTTCCATGTGTAAAATCATCATTGGGCTGGAGGAAACACGGCTCACCTTCAGGATAGATGTCATCCACTCATTGGACGTAAGGCGCCTATGATACGTCGACACGTGTACGACTAACAAGTTTAATTGGGCGGCCCAATTAAAAACCCACAAGTTTTATGGACCATAATGGGCGGCCCAGTTTAAAGGCCCACAAGATTTTATGCGGACCATAATGGGCCGCCCAAATAAAGGCCCACGAGATTTTATGCGGGCCATAATGGGTCGGCCAGTAAAGGCCCACAAGATTTTATGGGCCATAATGGGCCAGCCCATTAAAGGCCCACAAGATTTTGTGTGCCATAATGGGCCGCCAGTAAAGGCCCACAAGATTCTTATGGATCATAATGGGCCTACCAAATCAAGGCCCACGAGATTTCGCCGACATTAATGGGCCGGCCCAGCTGTAGGCCCACAAGATTTTGAGGACCCTAGTAGGCCGGCCCATTAACTGGCTACCATGTTTTGGGCCAAATGCTGGCCCATATCTGATCCGGTCCATTAATGGTCTGCCACGTTTCGGGCCTAAAAGTGGCCCATATGAGATCCGGCCTGTTATAAGCCTACCACGTTCTGGGCCAAATTACGGCCCAGATCGGTCCGACCCCTTTAAGAGGCTTTGGGCTCAATTATGGCCCATATCAAATTGACCCAAGAATCGACACTATGCTTTTGGGCCCACTTGCTAAAGGCCCACTTAGTAATTCGGCACGATATTAGTTTTGGCCTATTAAGGGCCGTTTACATTTCGGCCCTATATTAGTTTTGGCTGTTAAAAGCCCGTCATATAGTTGGGCTAACTAACTACGGCCCGATTTGCATCCGCCCGCTTTCGCAGCCAATATCTCGATTGGGCCAAACAAGGACCGAGACAATTTTGGCCTGTTAAAAGCCCGTGATTTGATTCGCACAATCATGGGCCGGGGTTCATTTCGGGCTGCTGCCGGCCCGTGAGCTGTTCGGCACGTTTCAGGCCCAACCTACATCGTGATTGCATGACGGCCTGATTATGTACCGTAATTTTACGGTTTGGCCGGTTTACTGCGAAGACAGGATATATATACAGTAAAATAACTGCAGCATCGTGAATAAGAAAAAAACCTAGACTATACAATAAAGAAATTACAGCATATTACATCCACTTTGGGCATCAAAGGTTGCCACTATGATAATAAAGCACAAGCGGACAGATTAAATGCAGTGGGCATCAAAGATCGCCACCGATTGCAAATAAACACGCCGACAAAATAATATACAAAACCGACAAGCACTTCAATAGAGTTCAAGAAAGGTTAGCCTATTTGCTGCAGTATAGCGGTGAGCAAGATGATGAGGCTGCGGTTGTTCAACACTTATATCTTCCTCACTCTGAAAGATAAACAAGCGCATGAGATGATGAGGTTTTGCACGTAAAAGTATCAGTCTTGACAATTCATCACATTTCTTCTTGACGAATAAAGTGACACAGTTTAAAATTGCATTAACACAATATGGTATTGTTCAGGTCAAGACATGGCAGGAAATGACATTGTGAAGGAGTTGCCGACTTCACGACAACACCGGATTACGATCAAGAACTCATAAGTATCAATGGTTAGTGTGTTGTCAATTTATACCATTTCAGATTGGCAAATAAAGAGACGGTTTAAATAATAGTAGAATGATATGACATTGTTCATAGTTAAGACATTGCGAATATGACATTGTCTTTGTAGTGGGTAGGTTCACCACACACCTTTGGATTACGGATGAAGAAACGAGAAGCATACATGCAAAGTGCAAAAGAAGATCACTTGCTCAGTATAGTTTAATTTACATGGTATGAAGAAGGAACTTGGTTGTACAACTGAAAACTTAAATTGAGAAAGGACAAACTTTTGTTTATGAACTACATAATAAACTTTAAATAAGCAATTTGATGCAAACACCAAAATAAACAATTTATTTGCATCATGCCTAACCAAATATATACAACAAAGTTTGAAGGCTTGAGATGGAAAAACTTACATTATTGGTGAAGACATGCTCTATAAAGGCCGTGTCCATGCTGATGGGGGGGGGGGCAATTCAAGAAGTTCACCACAGAATCTTCTTCAAAAGCATTGCCTTTATTCTACATTTTGTTAAGAGTAAATATAGATGTGATAATATACGAAAAAATGGAGAATATTTTAAGATAAGATGAAGAGTGATCCTACATAACCAAGTAGCTATAAATGTAAGTGCAGCGATACAGGCAAAAGGTACAGGCAAGAGCAATGCACAACTAAACTTCTTCAGTACCAACCTTATGGCAAGAGTAAATATAGATCTGATGTGTAGAAAATGGAGGGCAAAGGAAAATAAGCTGCAGAGTGATGGTACATGAACAACTACCTGCATTATAAGTACAACGATAAAGGACAAGATGTACTTACAAGAACAATGCGAGCCAAAAAAAACATTGGCATCGGATATATTCTACACTAATGTAACCATTCATACGGTCGAGATAATTTGGGCGAACAATTGATAAGCAAGCTATCATGCATCTGCTGTCACATAATGAACCAGCATGTATGCAAATGCGATGATACAAGACAACATGTACTAACAAGAGCAAAGCAAGCGGCGACATATTTGCGATATCCCGTCATTCTTTTCAAACCGAATTCTTCTTGAGCAGATTTCTGCAAAAAAGATCTCATAAGGCACATGCGGAAAACTAGAAGTTCAAATTGTCATGTGATTTCATAGACAAGACCTCATCACAGGAGCGAGACCGATTGCATAATAAGGTTTTTCCATTCAATGTCTTCTAAATTTAGCACAGAGACTTCACCGTAAATTCGTTTATAGACTTGCCATCAAAGTGTGACTTCCTCGGGTAACACCGATATCTTTGTTACAATGCTTCCTTGAAAAGCACAGGCAAGCTTTGCTCGTCATGACTATCCAGATTGACCCTCGCCTAGTTACAACAATGTAATGTAAATCATTGATGTGTTCAATCAGCAGAAAACAGGAAAATAATAACCATGAATAATAGCACTTACACGTAAGTTGGACAGGAAGATGTGAAAATGGTGTTTGTCTTCACTATAATCTTCCCATGATGGGAATATATGCACGTAGATCGGCAATGGCTGTAACAATCCTGCTGGCTTCTGATGCTCTGCCTTTACTCTCTGACATACATCACAAACTGCTACATATTCTGCAATATCCTTCTTCATTTCGGTCCACCAGAAAGTATTCTTCAAATCCAAATACATCTTGGTATTTCTGGGTGAATCGAATATGGTGAATCATGTGCCTCTTGCAGAATCAACTTCCTGATCTCCGGGTCATTGGGCACATAAACACGGTCCTCAAACCATAAGGTATCGTGCTCATCCTCACGAAATCCCTTAGCCTTTCCTTCGCTCATTTTCTCCTTAATAGAAGCAACTTCCTTATCTGTCTTTTGAGCTTCTCTGATTTTATCCATCAAAGTAGACTGAATTTCCAACGCTGCTACATAGCCTCTCGGAACTATTTCCAAACATAGCTCATGAAGATCCTCGGCTAACTCCTTTGGTATTTCTCCGAGTCATTAGCGTGTTGACATGGCTCTTACGGCTTAATGCGTCACTACTACATTAGCCTTTACGGGATGGTAATGCAACCTCATATCGTAATCCTTTATGAGCTCCAACCATCTCCTTTGCCTGAGATTCAATTCCTTTGCGTGAAAATGTACTTCAAACTCTTGTGATCCGTATACACCTCACAATGATTTCCAATGAGAAAATGTCTCCATGTTTTCAAAGCATGCACTACGGCTGCTAACTCCAAATCATGCATGGCATAATTCAACTCGTGAGGTTTCTCTTGTCGTGAAGCATACGAAACAACTCTTCCCTCCTGCATGAGCACTGCTCCAAGTCCTCGACGTGAAGCGTCGCAATACACCTCATAATCCTTGGTCTGATCTGGCAGAATTAACACTGGTGAGGTAACCAAAGCGTTTCTTCAACTCACGGAAAATAGCCTCACACTCCTCGGTCCATATGAACTTGGTATCCTTCTTGACAATTACATCATAGGCTTCGCAATCCTCGAGAAGTTCTCAATAAACCTCCGGTAGTATCCTGCTAGTCCAAGAAAACTCCGGATCTCTCCCACTGTTGTTGGTTCTTCCCAGTTTATCACAGTGGCAATTTTAGTGCGGTCTACTGCTATACCTTCTCCAGATATAACATGTCGGAGAAATCCAACTTCCTTCAACCAAAACTCACATTTGCTGAACTTGGCATATAACTGATGTTCTCTGAGCTTCTCCGATTACCAAACGCAAATGCTCCTTATGTTCTTCTTCATTCTTCGAGTAAACCAAAATATCATCAATGAACACCACGACGAACTTATCCAAAACTCCATAAACACCTTGTTCATCATGTTCATAAAATAGGGTCAGCGTTAGTCGGACCAAATGACATAACGGTATACTCATACAGCCCGTACACGGTGGTAAAAAGCTGTCTTGGGTATATCTTGCTCCCGAATCTTCAACTGATGGTATCCTGATTGCAAATCGATCTTGGAAAATACTTTAGCTCCTTGCAATTGGTCAAACAAGTCGTTGATCATCGGCAACGGGTATTTGTTCTAGATTGTCACTTCGTTCAATCCTTGATAATCAACAACCATTCTTAATGATCCATCCTTCTTCTCCACCAGAAGTACTGGTGATCCCTAAGGCGAAGAACTTGGGCGAATAAAACCTTTGTCCAGCAACTCCTTAATCTGTTTCTTAATTTCCTCCAAATCTTGGGCTGGCATCCTATACGGTCTCTTAGATATCGGCCCGATTGCACAGCGATAGTTCAATCAGAAACTTAATGTCTCTGTCCGGCGGCATGCCTGGCAACTCTTCCGGAAACACGTCTGGATAATCCCTTACCGCTGGTACTTCCTCCTGCACAACTCCTGATAAGGAATTTACATGTGCCCTCCTCGGCTCATGCCGTGATACATACTTGATTATCCTTCCTTCTGGTGTCGTAAGCAAAATTGTCTTACTAGCGCAACCGATGTTTCCTCCATACATCAACAGCCAATCCATACCAAGAATTACATCCAAACCTTGGGATTCCAATATAATTAAATTCGTTGGGAAAACATGCCTTCCTATACTTAATGGCACTTGAAAACATCCTTGATCGCCATATACTCCGCTTCCTAGTGAGCTTACTAGCATGGGCGTCTTAAGAGTCCTAGTGGGCAGGCTAAACTTATCCACAAATCCCTTGATATGTATGAATGCGATGCACCAAAGTATCAAAAAGAACAACTACAAGAAATGACTTAACCAAAAACTTACCTATTATCAAGCATTCTGGCCGAAGCTTCAACCTCCTCCACGCTAACGTGGTTCACCTATCCTCTGTTGAAAGGGTTCGGCTTCTTTCTTGAGCTTCCATTGTCAAGTTAGCATTTTGGGCCTCTGGACATTCATTTGCATAATGCCCGATCTTACGGCACTTAAAACAAGTGATATGGCTCAGGTCCACCTTGGATGGTGTTGACGGGTTGGTGCGGTTTTATCCATTGTTTCCTCCATTCCCATTTCCATTCTTTGTGCCATTATGATTGTGCGAGCTACCCCCTCCGTGAATATGAATAAATTGACCTCCTGTCTTTGGGGTAAAGCGTAGTTTCTGCTGAGCTCCAGAATTGTACTTCCCCTGTCCATACTTCCTCTTATGATTGTCAATCTGCTGCTGCTTCCCTTCAATCATAAGAGCACGGTCTACTAACTCCTGGTAGTTATTGAAAGTGGCTACCATCAACTGCATGCTCAACTCATCATTCAGTCCTTCGAAACTTCTCTGCTTAGCTGCGTCATTAGTAACGCGTCATCGGGGCATAACGTGCTAGCTTCTTGAAGTCATCCACATCTTGCCAACCGTCCGTCCTCCTTGGCGTAAGTTGCGAAACTCACGCTTCTTCATGGCCATAGCTCCTGTTGAAACATGGGCGGTCTGAAAGCTTCTTGGCCCGATCCCATGTGGACAAAGGTGTCTACGTGAGTAAGTGGTCAGAAAATTCTCCCACCATCTTGATCACGGATCCCATGTGACCTCAAACGATTGATCTCTATGCTCGTGTGTCATCCCTGGATCAAGAATGTCTTGACACCACATAGTACTTGAAGGATTTATAACAGAGTAGCAATCACACACTTATTACATCGAGTGTCTCAAAAGAGAACTTAATAAGATAAATATGGCTTAAGGCCATCTAAATATGATAACAATGAAGGCTTGGAAGAATAAGCGGGTCCATCAACTCCAACGGCATCATCGAGTATAGAACCACGACCAAAGCACCTTACTCGTCGAAAAATCTGCAACATGAAACGTTGCAGCCCGAAAACGGGTCAAGACATGGAATATCTTTGGCAATGTAACACATAGAGAATAATAATGGAATAAGCTATACTACATGCATATTTGGCTGGTGGAAAGCTCTATGGTTACAGCTTTGCGTAAAGCCAATTTTTCCCTCACCGCAAAGGAATAAATTTATTTAACTATCATGGTGGTTGTTAAACATTGAGAATGGTTGACAACATTCTCAATCCCAATTAAAAGTACTCATTAACATCCCAAAGAATATTAATTAGAAGTAACATGATGAGATTCACATGATATCCAAGTACTAGATACTCAAGATGTCCATAATCGGGGACACGGCTAACCATGATTAGTTTATACACTCTGCAGAGGTTTGCGCACTTTTCCCCACAAGACTCGATCGCCTCCGTTGGATTTCTCGCCCGCATGATGTTTGAGAAGCGGATGACCGAGACATAGTCTTTCGAGCGCTTAGCACCTTACGTATGGGTAGACCGGCACCTACTTTCCCCTACATCTCGCTAGTCTACCCGTAAGAGTTCATACGACTTAATCAACTATGCGAGCCCATAATGGCTTGTGGCTGCACACGGAAGTTTCTAGCATGAATAATCTCATGATCCCTTTGAGCACAGGTGGCGGTCCAAAGAAAAAAGCAGGCAAATCCACAGGAAACCAGTACCTCAATCCACCCAGGATGTGTGTTTAAGTTGCCACCTTAGATAAACCATTAATTAACAATCTCACATCTGTCATGGATACACTCACCCAATCCACGTCTACTAGCATAGCATGGCATAATAAGCAAACGTAGAAGTAACTCCCAAGGGTTTGATAATAAAACAGTGTAATAGGTACTACCTCAACTACTTCCCATCCCACAATTTAATTAGATCCTAATCAATGCAAGGTTTGGGGATTGATCTAATGCACAAAATTGGGTATGAGAAAAGATATGATCAAAGTGTTACTTGCCTTTAGCGATGATCCATGAAACCTAGAGACTCGAAATAACAGAGGCGCACTCACGGGTATTCTCTATCGCAGACAAACAAACAAGCATACAATAAGTACTCATCTAACGCATAGGTAAAACTCAAATAAAGATCTAACCAATAAGTTCAACTTAAGAACCCGGTTTGCAAAAGAATCGGAACAAAGCGAAACAACGGAAGTCAAGCGGTGGAAGAAAACAGCTTCGTTTTACTAATCTGGATCTAAGTCAAATTTTACAGAAGCAAAAACTTGTTTAAGTTGTTTATTCGGAAGAGACGGTTTCGAGAGCGAAACTCCGGCGCTTGAATCGCTGATTCCGATAAACGAGCGAAAAGTTATACTAAAGCGAAAATCGGATCGTAAATCGCGATCGGAAAAATCGCGGATTAAATCCGAGAAAAGAAAAACGACGAGCGGATTAACGAGCGAGCGTTCGTTAACTAGATCTAATTCGACGAACACGTTCGTTAAAGCGAACGAAGCAATGACGCTTCGCTAATTAAACTAAACCGAAAAAACCGATCTAATAAAAACCGAAACAAAAACCGAAAAAATCGTGAAAACCGATCAGTTTTCTAAAAAAGCGTATGGAAAACGAGGCGCTACGAACCTCGGCGGGATCGACGGGCGTCAAGGCCTCAGCTGGTTTATGGCGGCATAGCGGCCGGGATGGCCATGAGCTAGGGTTAGGTTCGGCGGCGGTACGGGCCTTCGGCTCCTGCTTATAAAGCCCTCAATCGAGTCCTAGCTTGACCACGGCCCGTAGGTCGATTCGTTTTTTAAATAATTTCAGCATGAAAATCAAGCGAAGAAATACTAAAGCGGACTCCAAAAATCCCGAAATAAATTGTTCCCGGCTTCTAAAATCAAGTCGGACAAGATGAACATTTATTTGGGGCCTAAATGCAATTTTGAAAAACGCGCATTTTCCTAAATCCAAATAAAATGGCGAAAAACTCCAAAATAAAATCTTATTTGATTTTATTATTAAATCTTCATTATTTCTGTATTTTGGGAAAGTCATTTTATTCCCTCTCTCATATTTTGATAGTAGAAATAATTGAAGATAAAATAAATAAAATCAAATGATCCTATTTTCAAAATTTGAGAAAACTCAAATATGAAAATAACGAAATTCCCAACTCTCTCCGTGGGTCCTTGAGTTGCGTAGAATTTCTAGGATCGATCCAACAATGCAACAAAATATGATATGCAATGATGATCTATGTATAACATTCCAAATTGAAAATTTGGGATGTTACAAACCTACCCCCCTTAAGATGAATCTCGCCCTCGAGATTCGGGTTAACTAACAAATAGGTGAGGGTGGGCCTTAAGCGAGATCTTCCTCTCGCTTCGGTGGCTTCTTCCTCGGTGTGGTAGCTCCACTTTGAACTTTGCAAAACTTGATGACCTTCTTTGCGGGTGACTCGACTGGCAAACTCCAGAAACTTAACTGGTTTCTCCTCGTAGGTCAAATCGTCGTTCAACTGAATTGCTTCCAGTGGCACTGTATCTCTCAGTGGTATATCAGCCATCTCTGCGTGGCACTTCTCTAACTGAGAAACATGGAAAACATCGTGAACACCTGACAATCCCTCGGGTAATTCCAACTTGTAAGCAACTTCTCCCATACGTTCCAAAACACGATATGGTCCTACAAATCGGGGCGCTAACTTTCCTTTAACTCCAAAACGCTTAACTCCTCGAAGCGGAGATACTCGAAGATAAACTCATCTCCGACTTCCATTACTCTGCCTCCTTGCGTTTTGAATCCGCATAGCTCTTCTCGCTGATGCAGGCTACCTTGAGCCTATCGCGAATTAACTTCACTTTCGTTCGGACTCCTTAATCAAATCCGGTCCAAACAATGGCGGTCTCCAACTTCATCCCACAACAACGGGTCCTGCACCTCCTTAGTACAAGGCTTCGAAAGGGGCCATTTTCAAACTGGATTGATAACTATTGTTGTAAGAAAATTCCGCGTATGGCAAGTTGTCATCCCAACTTGATCCATAATCCAAAGCACAAACTCTAAGCATATCTTCCAAAATCTGGTTGACTCTCTCGGTTTGTCCATCGGTGCAGGATGAAAAAGCGATTGCTAAACTCCAGCTTGGTACCCAAAGCTTCATGCAAGCTGCTTCCGAACTTTGAGGTGAATTGGGTTCCTCTATCGAATCTGATACTCCTCGGAACTCCATGCAAACATACAATCCTGGTCATGTATATCTTAGCCAATTTGGCACTGCTGTAGGTAGTCTTTACTGGAATGAAGTGTGCTACCTTCGTCAACCGATCCACTACAACCCAAATCGAGTCGTAGCCGGAACGACTCCTGGGTAATCCGTGATAAAATCCATGCCTAGTTTATCCCACTTCCATTCGAATTGTCGGCAATGGCTGTAACAATCCTGCGGCTTCTTATGCTCCGCTTTACTCTCGACATACATCACAAAGCTGCTACATATTACGCAATATCCTTCTTCATTCCGGTCCACGGAAAGTATTCTTCAAATCCAAATACATCTTGGTATTTCCTGGGTGAATCGAATATGGTGAATCATGTGCCTCTTGAAGAATCAACTTCCTGATCTCCGGGTCATTGGGCACATAAACACGATCCTCAAACCATAAGGTATCATGCTCATCCTCACGAAATCCCTTAGCCTTTCCTTCGCTCATTTTCTCCTTAATAGAAGCAACTTCCCTATCTGTCTTTTGAGCTTCTCTGATTTTATCCATCAAAGTAGACTGAATTTCCAACGCCGCTACATAGCCTCTGAACTATTTCCAAACATAGCTCATGAAGATCCTCGGCTAACTCCTTTGGTATTTCTATAAGTCATTAGTGTGTTGACATGGCTCTTACGGCTTAATGCGCTACCTACTACATTAGCCTTTCCGGATGGTAATGCAACCTCATATCGTAATCCTTTATGAGCTCCAACCATCTCCTTTGCCTGAGATTCAATTCCTTTTGCGTGAAAATGTACTTCAAACTCTTGTGATCCGTATACACCTCACAATGATTTCCAATGAGAAAATGTCTCCATGTTTTCAAAGCATGCACTCTGACTGCTAACTCCAAATCATGCGTGGCATAATTCAATTCGTGAGGTTTCAGCTTGTCGTGAAGCATACGAAACAACTCTTCCCTCCCGCATGAACAACTTGCTCCAAGTCCTCGGCGTGAAGCGTGCATAATACACCTCATAATCCTTGGTCCGATCTGGCGAATTAACACTGGTGAGGTAACCAAACGTTTCTTCAACTACTGGAAACTAGCCTCACACTCCTCAGTCCATATGAACTTGGTATCCTTCTTCAACAATTCTGTCATAGGCTTCGCAATCCTCGAGAAGTTCTCAATAAACCTCCGGTAGTATCACGCTAGTCCAACAAAACTCGGTCTCTCCAAGCTGTTGTTGGTGCTTCCCGATTTGTCACAAAGGCAACTTTAGTGGGGTCTAATGCTATACCTTCTCCGGATATAACATGTCAGAAATTCAACTTCCTTCAACCAAAACTCACATTTCTTTGAACTTGGCATATAAGCGATGTTCTACGAGCTTCTCGGTACCAACGCAAATGCTCCTTATGTTCTTCTTCATTCTTGAGTAAACCAAAATATCATCAATGAACACCACGACGAACTTATCCAAAAACTCCATAAACACCTTGTTCATCATGTTCATAAAATAGGCTGAGGCATTAGTCAGACCAAATGACATAACGGTATACTCATACAGCCCATACCTGGTGGTGAAAGCTGTCTTGGGTATATCTTGCTCCCGAATCTTCAACTGATGGTATCCTGATCGCAAATCGATCTTGGAAAATACTTTAGCTCCTTGCAATTGGTCAAACAAGTCATTGATCATCGGCAGCGGGTATTTGTTCTTGATTGTCACTTCGTTCAATCCTCGATAATCAACAACCATTCTTAATGATCCATCCTTCTTCTCCACCAGAAGTACTAGCGATCCCTAAGGCAAAGAACTTGGGCGAATAAAACCTTTGTCCAGCAACTCCTTAATCTATTTCTTAATTTCCTCCAAATCTTGAAATTTGGCATCCTATACGGTCTCTTAGATATCGGCCCGGTGCTGGCAGTAGTTCAATCGTAAACTCAATGTCTGCAATACGGCGGCATGCACAGCAACTCTTCCGGAAACACGTCTGGGTAATCCCTTACCGCTGGTACTTCCTCTTGCACAACTCCTGATAAGGAATTTACATGTGCTCTCCTCGGCTCATGCTGTGATACATACTTGATTCTCCTTCCTTCTGGTGTCGTAAGCAAAATTGTCTTACTAGCGCAATCGATGTTTCCTCCATACATCGACAGCCAATCCATACCAAGAATTACATCCAAACCTTGGGATTCCAATATAATTAAATCCGTTGGGAAAACATGCCTTCCTATACTTAATGGCACTTGAAAACATCCTTGACTGGCCATATACTCCGCTCCTGGTGAGCTTACTAGCATGGGCGTCTTAAGAGTCCTAGTGGGCAGGCTAAACTTATCCACAAATCCCCTTGATATGTATGAATGCGATGCACCAGTATCAAAAAGAACAACTGCAGAGATGACTTAACCAAAACTTACCTATTCGCATCCGGCCGAGCTTCAACCTCCTCCACGCTAACGTGGTTCACCTATCCTCTCTGTTGAAAGGGTTGGCTTCTTTCACGAGCTTCCATTGTCGTTACCATTTTGGGCCTCTGGACATTCATTTGCATAATGCCCAGTCTTACGGCACTTAAAACAAGTGATATGGCTCAGGTCCACCTTGGATGGTGTTGACGGGTTGGTGCGGTTTTATCCATTGTTTCCTCCATTCCCGTTTCCATTCTTTGTGCCATTATGATTGTGCGAGCTACCCCCTCCGTGAGTATGAATAAATTGACCTCCTGTCTTTGGGGTAAAGCGTAGTTTACTTTGAGCTCGTAATTGTACTTCCCCTGTCCATACTTCCTCTTACGATTGTCAATCTGCGGTGCTTCCTTCAATCATAAGAGCACGATCTACTAACTCTGGTAGTTATTGAAAGTGGCTACCATCAAGCGCATGCTCAACTCATCATTCGGTCCTTCGAAACTTCTCCACCTTAGTCATTGCGTCCAGTAACAACGTCATCTGGGCATAACGTGCTAGCTTCAAGTCATCCACATACCGCCTAACTGTCTGGTCCTCCTTGGCGTAAGTTGCGAAACTCACGCTTCTTCATGGCCATAGCTCTGTTGAAACATGGGCGATCACGGAAAGCTTGCTGGCCGATCCCATGCGGCGGTGTCTGAGGGGTAAGTGGTTGTAAAATTCTCCCACCATCTTTGCTGCGGATCCCATGTGACCTCAAGCAGTCGATCTCTACGTATTTCAGGTGTCATCCCTGGATCAGTAATGCTGACACCACATAGTACTTGAAGGATTTATAACAGAGTAGCAATCACACACTTATTACATCGAGTGTCTCAAAAGAGAACTTAATAAGATAAATATGGCTTAAGGCCATCTAAATATGATAACGGCGGAAGGCTTGGAAGAATAAGCGAGTCCATCAACTCCAACGGCATCACTGAGTATAGAACCACGACCTAAGCACCTTACTCGTCAGTTCGAAAAATCTGCAACATGAAACGTTGCAGCCTAAAAACAATTGACACATGGAATATCGGCAATGTAACACATAGAGAATAATAATGGAATAAGCTATACTACATGCATATTTGGCTGGTGGAAAGCTCTATGGTTACATTTTGTGTAAAGCCAATTTTTCCCTACTGCAAAGGAATAAATTTATTTAACTATCATGGTGGTTGTTAAACATTGAGAATGGTTGACAGCATTCTCAATCCCAATTAAAAGTACTCATTAACATCCCAGCAATATTAATTAGAAGTAACATGATGAGATTCACATGATATCCAAGTACTAGATACTCAAGATGTCCATAACCGGGGACACGGCTAACCATGATTAGTTTATACACTCTGCAGAGGTTTTCGCACTTTTCCCCACAAGACTCGATGCGCCTCCGTTGGATTTCTCTCAGACCGCATGATGTTTGAGAAGCGGATGACCGAGACATAGTCTTTCGGAGCGCTAGCACCTTACGTATGGGTAGACGGTACACCTACTTTCCCCTACATACGCTAGTCTACCCGTAAGAGTTCGCACGACTTAATCAACTATGCGAGCCCATAATGGCTTGTGGCTGCACACGGAAGTTTCTAGCATGAATAATCTCATGATCCCTTTGAGCCTGGGTGGCGGTCCGAAGAAAAAGCAGGCAAATCCACGGAAACCGGTACCTCAATCCACCCAGATGTGTGTTTAAGTTGCCACCTTAGATAAACCATTAATTAACAATCTCACATCTGTCATGGATACACTCACCCAATCCATGTCTACTTGCATAGCATGGCATAATAAGCAAACGTAGAAGTAACTCCCAAGGGTTTGATAATAAAACAGGTAATAGGTACTACCTCAACTACTTCCCATCCCACAATTTAATTAGATCCTAATCAATACAAGGTTTGGGGATTGATCTAATGCATAAAAACTGGGTATGAGAAAATATATGATCAAAGTGTTACTTGCCTTGCTGATGATCCGCGAAACCTAGAGACTCGAAATAACGGTAGGCGCACTCGTATTCTATCGAAGACAAACAAACAAGCATACAATAAGTACTCATCTAACGCACAGGTAAAACTCAAATAAAAGATCTAACCAAGAAGTTCAACTTAAGAACCCCGGTTTGCAAAAAGTATCAGAACAAACGAAACAACGGAAGTCAAACGGTGGAAGAAAACAGCTTCGTTTTACTAATCTGGATCTAAGTCAAATTTTACAGAAGCAAAATCTTGTTTAAGTTGTTTATTCAGAAAGACGGTTTCGAGACGAAACTCCAGGCGCTTGAATCGCCTGATTCCGATAAGCGGCGAAAAGTTATACTAAAAGCGAAAATCGGATCGTAAATCGCGATCGAAAAATCGCGGATTAAATCCGAGAAAAGAAAAAGCGATGAGCGGGTTAACGAACGAACGTTCGTTAACTAGATCTAATCTGACGAACATGTTCATTAAAACGAACGAACGAGCGAACGCTCGCTAATTAAACTAAACAGAAAAAAACCGATCTAATAAAAAACCGAAACAAAAAAACTGAAAGAAAAAAACCGTGAAAACCGATCGGTTTTCTAAAAAAATGGCCTTGAAAACAGTATGGCCGAACCTCGGGCGGCGGGATCGACGGGCGGCGGCGTCGGTCGGCGGGCGGCATGGTAAGTGGTGGCGGCCAGCCGGCGTGGCGGCGGCGGCTGTGAAGCGGGCCAGCATGGCTGGAGCGCTGGCTAGGGGTTTGGGCGGCGGCTGGGCCTTCGGCTGGCTCCCCACCGGCTTTTAAAGCCCCTCAGTCGAGTCCTAAGCGGACACGCCCGTAGGTCGGTTCGTTTTTTTAAATAATTTCACGCATGAAAATCAAAACGAAGAAATACTAAGCGGACTCCAAAAATCCCGAAATAAATTTTCCCCGACTTCTAAAATCAAAATGGGACAAGATGAACATTTATTTGGGGCCCTAAATGCAATTTTGAAAACAGCATATTTCCTAAATCCAAATAAAAAGGCGAAAAACTCCAAAATGAAATCTTATTTGATTTATTATTAAATCTTCATTATTTCTTTATTTTGGGAAAGTCATTTTATTCCCTCTATCATTTTTTGATAGTAGAAATAATTGAAGATAAAATAAATCAAATCAAATGATCCTATTTTCAAAATTTGAGAAAACTCAAATATGAAAATAACGAAATTCCCATCTCTCTCCGTGGGTCCTTGAGTTGCGTAGAATTTCTAGGATCGAGCCAACAATGCAACAAAATATGATATGCAATGATGATCTATGTATAACAATCCAAATTGAAAATTTGGGATGTTACATAACGGGAAAACCTTAAACATCAGAGTAAAATCAGCAAAGTGGAACTTGCTGGAATATATGTGCTAGTATTGCCGGTACGGCTAGAAAGGCTTCGGATACCAGCTCTCTTCAAGTGAAGGTGCGGTACTTTTAATATCAGTGTAACTCTCAAAGGCGACACAACTCCCCGCATTTCCTTGCTATTCTTATAGGATTCAAGTGGGCAGACCACTACAAATCCTATTCCTATGTTTACAAGACCCTACGAATCAAAGAGGCTCAAGTATCCATCACAACCGACCGTATAGACCTCTACACTGCAAATGTCCCTGCTCATCTTCAATACAAGGAACATACTGTACTACTAGCATACTCCCTCCGTTCCAAAATATAAGTCTTGGTAGAGATTTCCACTATGGATCACATACAGATGTATCCAGATACATTTTAGAGTGTAGATTCACTCATTTTGCTCCATATGTAGTCCATGGTGGAATCTATACAAAGACTTGTATTTAGGAACGGAGAGAGTACATATTAAAGAAGAACGGAAGAGGAACATGATAAAGAAGAGCAAGCAGATTTTGGATAATAAAATGTTGGTTACACAGTGCCCACATGATGAACGAGGCGCATTAAGAATGCAACTCCCACTGTCTCTCGACCATTTCAAGCGGTTGGATGAAGATCCTCGTCTCCTAACCCTTCTTCTTCCTCGTCTCGATTCTTCCCATATAGAACACCACACAGTTGTAGGACCACGGCCCCACCGCATGTGTTCCTCCGCCACCCCCACCCCCACCCGCGCCCCAACCCCCACCCGCGTCGAGTTTTCTTCGTTCGTGAGGCCCACAACCACCCGAGCCCCTTCGATCGCACCGTGAACTCCCGTGAGCTCAAAAATCGGTGACCCAATTTTGAAATTTAGTCTACTATGATTTAACTAGTGTAGAATATAAAAGGGAAAACCATAAGCATTGGGAGTATAGTGTTGGCGTGCCATGGCGGATCTGAAGGTGCAAACCGGACAAAGGAAACTTTATAACCAAGACAAGAAATCAGAGTAAGCGATGGCGATCTATTTTCTTCTTGTGATAAATAAGTTGAGCGGAATCTGAAAAGTACCGCCCTACAGTGCGGCGCCGATGTCTGCTTGTCTTGAGAATTTGACTTGATCTTGCGGTGGCGATGGCTGTCGGCGGCGTGGAAGTAGATCTAGGAGGGTAAATGGTGGCGGCGGGGCGCGGTGGACAAGAAGGTCGTAGGAGCGGCGCCGGCAAGGTGGACGACGGCGGGGATGAAGCGAGAGGACAGGATGCAAGGATCCCGGTCCAAGGCGTGGATGAGAGAGGTCGATCTCTTGTAATGGGCCAAGGCGTCGGGGTATCAGCTCGGCATGGTGGAGGAAGGACGGCGGTGGATGGGGTGGCCAGACGGCGGACGGAGGAGGGTGGGGTGGAGAGGGTGTTTTGGCGCCCACGGAGTACTGAATGGGGAAAAGGGAGGTAGAGAGGAAGGGGAACCATGTATTCAGTAGCGCTTGTCTCAAATGCGAGAAATTTACAAACTTAGCCCCGTTTCAAATTTCTACTACATCACAAAGCAACATTAGTCGGTTGGGGATAGGACGGTAATCTCGCATACACGAATATTTGCCGGCGAGGAGTTTGTTTTATGCCCACCGTGTATGAATATGAATCGGGAGGAGTCAATTTCGATGAGGACACCTTGTGTTTAGGCGCCCACCGTGTATGAATCCGGGTGAGAGGTGGTTACGTCACGTTTGGGTGAAATTACAAACCTACCCCTATCGAAACCTATAGAAATCCAGCAGATAGGCTTTGCGTGGCATGGATAGGCACTAGTGATTTCCATCTCGCAGATTTTGGTTTCGGGCGGTTACTGCGACTTTCCCCGCTTCGTTCAAATTTTGCAGATTGCACGTTTACTGTGCCAACTCTATTCGAATCCCGTTTGTATTCAAATTTTTTTCGGGCAGGATCCATTTTCAATTGGAATTACATTCTATATACATCATTTTTTATATATACTTTCAAAAGCACAACAAAGAATTCTGCTCCTTTATATGTATAATATGATTTACAAATACAACGATCTCGAAATCTTATGGTTGAATTCGAAAAAATTTAACCAAATTATGTTCTACTAAAATGTATGGATCAATAATACCTACATATTAAATAACATAGATGTGCGTGAATTCATATGAGTATGCATGTTTGATAGATCAATTTTGGTTCGAGTATGGATTACATGTATCATCATCTCAATTCAAATATTTGAATCCCTTTTTGTTCACTCCTTTCACGCCCATCTCTCTCGCATGCATGCTCCTTCAGGTAGCTATCACTCTCTTTTCGCCAGCTCACCCGCATGCTCACTTCATGTTTCTCCTATCCTCGCAAACATGGTCTCTTGACGTCTCCCTTGAGAAGTGTCACACTCTCCCTATCATTATACATTACACGGTTTTCATTATCTCTCACGTCTCTCTTGTTCTCTGGTACTCGGTACCTAAGCTTTCTTTTTCACCGCCACACACACAGTCTCCACTCGTTTTTCACTCTGTCTTTCTCTCTATGGGATTCTCTCACACACCCTATATGTCTCTACATATGACTCATACCACTAAAATTACTCTTTCTCTCTCTCTCTCTCTCTCTCTCTCTCTCTCTCCTGTAGACACAACATTTTTTGCGGTCTCCTTTCCGTCTCAATCCCATCGACATTATTCATTTGTTTCTTGATCAGACAACCCCGACTACTGTCTCCTCTCTCTCTCACACACACACATGCACACACACACACACACAACTCCTGCTTCCACTCCCTTCCCGACTCTAGTCTCTCTCTCACACACAAAACTCTCGCTTTTGCACCCGACTCGTACTTCTCTCACAAACATTTATCGACTAGCTAGCCTCTAGATAAGTTTATACACCCTTTCACTCGTGCTTCCACCATCGCATTCATGTCTCTCTCCTGCTTCTTGTATCTTTGTATATTTTTCGTCCCTTCTTGTGACACGGCCTCTCGATCGTGCACACACGCACTATCGCCTCATTTTAAGCTGATACCTATATCGCACACACACTCCTTGTGTCTTTGTCACTCATGCACTCCGTCCTCCTCCACTCTCTCTCTCTCTCACACACATGGGCTTTTTGCAACAACTAGCAAGATGCCCATGCGTTATCTGAACATCAAGATGCATTTGTATGAGTAGTTTATCTTGTGGGGAAAAGGATGAGCGAGGAAGGCCTTATTTGCAAATGTGGAGGGGTGTGGGTATCTTTTTACCAAAATTGCCATAGTTTCCTTCCTATCCGTCAGATATAGATCAGACGGCCTATATTCTTGTGATGGCGGGCACTACGATCATCATCGACAAAGCTTTTTATAAGAGTAGGGATAAAAAATAGAGTTGGTGATGATGGTGGGCCTGCCATCCTACAATGTAGGTCGTCCGATTTATATCTGACGGATAGGAAGGAAAATATGGCAATTTACCCGCACTCTTCACCACATTTGCAGATAAGGCCTTCCCTCGTTCATCCTTTTCTCCCACAAGATCTTGATGTTCCGTGCAACGCACGAGCATCTTGCTAGTAAGAGTAGAAATTAGACATATACCACTTCTCGAATCTTGAAACCAACAACATTCCTCCCTTATCTCATCAAAAATGCCAAAGGAGTATATTTTGAGTGAAACATAACATATTTTTAGTGATATACGTACTTCAAAACTAGACTTTTTTTTTCTATCAAATCGGTGAATATGTAATAATCTACTTTGATCATGTGGCAACGCATTGGCACATTGCTAGTAGTTATTATAATTTTTGGACACCGGACAAGCGGTGGAGTACATATCACGAAGAGAAGAGGCGCCGCATACGTTAGCCGGGCTCTCTCATTGCCTCGCACACATGAGTGTTACGTGACAAAGCGACATTAACAAATAAACCCTAAAACCCTAGGTGCACGATTGTTGCATTCTCGGGTGCAAGTGCGTGGTGGAGCACCTTTGTAGAAATAGTCATTTCGGCGTGATAATTTGATCCGTAGGAGTTGATGGTCGGGACCACGGTGAATCGACTTGGAAGGCTGCCGGTGGCTCGCCAGTTGCCACAGATCGAGTAGCCACGTTTAAAATATCGTTTTTCTAGCGGGGTTAAGAGTTCCGATTTTCAATGGCGCGTTATAAGTAGTAAGTAGTTTTCAGGACGATTGGTATGGAGCGAAAATGGAATTCATAGTACTACATACCTCCTTGGCGTATGGTTGTATGGGTTTTTTTTTTTTTTTGCGATGGAGGTGTATGGGTTTATGTTGCGAGATGCTGAACCTGGTAGTTCTAGGGCAAATACTATGGTTTAGATTTAGATGCTGGTTTTCAGTAATGAAAATCTAAGGAAACCCTTCTTTGATTAAAAAAACTACTACCTCCATTCTGGTTTTCTAGTCCCCATCGTGCTTTGGGTCAAAGTTTGTCCACGAATTTTACTTGTAAAATGTGAATGGAAAAGCAGATTTTGTTATACCCAAACAAAAAAGGACTGGAGGGAGTGATTGCTCTGACAGACGCGACCTCTCATAAGCGCGGGCATTGAACCGGCCTTGACCAAGAGGGCGCACTTTTCATTTGTAGGCTTTGGTGAAACCGCACGCCTCCTCGCCAGCGTAACCAGCTTAAGACTGCCCTTTTGCCTTCATTGAATCAGCGCGTGTGCGACAACACGTCACGTCCTTCCGCGAGCCGCCAGGCATTTTAGAACACAAAAAATGACTAAAATATAATTAATTTACGCATGGTCTTGACTTGTTGTGCTCGCACTGGTAGCAGGAACTAGTAGAGGTTTTTCTTTATTTATAACTCTCCTCACATTTTTTTGGCTTTGAAATGAATCATGGTTGTGGACATTATGTATGAAATGTGCAGATATCTGTGAACATGAGTTTGATGTGGAAGTTGAACTTGGAATGTTGGGCTTGCGCGTGATCTATACCATGTCCAATGCTTAAATACATTATTGTTTGGAAAGTAATTGCTGTGATTACATGACCCAAAAACATTTTGTTCCACATCGGTAGATGCACCGGACATCTACAAGGCATCTTGTTGGATAAACATTTGAACCTAGCTATTATGAAGAAAATTTTGTATTGACAACAGTTTTAGATAGCAGGAAACGCCTAGCCTGCTCTGCCTCTGCTAGCTTATTTTTGGCTTCTTCCATCTCTTCTTTGGCTTGGGTGAAGAGAGCATATGATTGCTCTTTTAAACTTCTTCAGAACTCACTACATTCTCAAGGGCTGTTGCATGCTTTCTTTAAGCCTTTACTAATGCCACGAGGACACGAACAAATGACGACTCCACCTGCTTGTGTGTAATCCAGCATCATCTCGAATTTGCACCTTGTGTCTAATCCAAGCATCATTAGGGAACTAGAACCTTGTGTGTAATCCAGCCTCATTATGGAAACATGATCTCGAGGTTGACCATACTTCCCTCCTCGCAGAACTGCATCCCCGACATGAAGTTACTTCTTTTTTAGATCAATACTCGGGCAACCTAGATCCATTTAGTAGAAGCCGATAAATGTAACTCGGAGAAGTGAATTCAAAAGGAAAAAATATATAAAACAGACTACAAGGTGAGAACACCCACTTCCTACATCAAGCTAAAAACGAAAGCATTAGGACGATTAAGACTCTTCTTATTACACATCGAAGAACGCCACGCTTAAGAGAAACAGAAACTACAACATATACACATCGAAGAACACGAGGCTACACGAAAGTAATTGGAAGGATGTTACTTACCAAAGCTCGTTTCACACGTTCGGTGCAGCTCCTCTTTAACTTGCCACGCTCCTTGAAGATGTCCCGAATATCCCGTGTTTGGTCTTCATTGCTCCTCTACATGTTCGCACTCGTGGTTTTAAAATCTCAACATGGCAAGAAAATATACTACTAGTAATACTCGCGCATCTTGTGGGTGACATTAAAGCACTAAATACGCCATGTTAGAGCATCTCCAAGAATCGCAATCTGTGGCGCTTTAAAAAGCGTTCTGATCTTGAGATCGAGAAGTAGATAGAGTAGAGGATAGTTCTCAAAGATAGATAGATAAAAAGATAATTCAACTACTCCTCGTCGTCCGACTCCTCCTCGGTGATGTCCTCCTCCAACGCCCCGATTGTAGGCGTGAAGATATCGATCGTCATCGGATTCCTGTATGCGGCGCTGCTCCTAGCCTCATGTTGAATTGAGCGTCCGCTTTTCGCCACGCTTGTCCTCGCGATAGGCGGCTCGCTCCGCCCTCCTTTGCCGTAGAACTCGCGCTGCGTTGATGATGTCCTCGGGAAGTGTTGGCGCCACAAATGCCATGGCTTCCTCGTCCATCTCGGCGATGCCGAGCGGTGCTCCCGCCTCTGGTTGTCGCGAAGATCTTCGTCGGTGCTAAGCCGCCAGAGGTGCAAGCTCCTCGCTACCGCTTCCCGCGTCGCACGCTGGGGAAGTTCGGTGTTCTATGAGGCCACCAGAAGTCGCCACGCCGCCGTCAGACAAGCGCTGGCGGCCTGCGGTGTCGAAATTGTCGAGGCCGAGGCACATCCCATGGAACCGGATCTCTGCGGAAAAGCCGTCGGAGGGGCGCGGTATCCCCAAGTTTCCCGGCGGCGCAGCGGCATGGTGGCGCGGCGGCGGCGAGGAGAAAATAAGCGGGGAGAGAGCGGTGGCAAGGCACAGAGCGGTGGGAGGGCGTTGGATTTTATAAAGTGCGTCGAGCGCATGCGCCAAAACTAAGCGCCCTTGAAGCCGCTTTTTTCCCTTGTGAGCGATCCTTCAAGCGTCTCTGCTATCTCTACTCTCTTCTCTAATGTTATATTTATTTAATATTTAATATTTAATATTTATCTCTACTTCCTTTACTGTCTACTTTTTTTTCTCTATACTTTTCTTTCTTGCAATATAGGTCGTCCGATTTATATCCGATGATAGGAAGGAAACAAATGGGAATTTTGCAAAAAGATACCCATACCCCTCTTCAGATTTGCAAATAAGGCCTTCCCTCGTTCATCCTTTTCTCCCACAAGATAAACTACTCATACAAATGCATCTTGATGCGTGCAATGCATGGTCATCTTGCTAGTTCTAAAAACCTTTCCATCATTTGCCACACTACTCAAGTTGCGGATGAAAAACCTACCTAAGCGCTTGGTAGCGATACAGGAAGCGGCAGCACAATTACAAGTCGGTATTCTGTTGGACAATGGAGGCTATAACCAATTACTTTTACGGGAACAATAGCACCTGTGAAATTTGAAGGGTAGGTATGAACAAAATTGAATCGCGCATGTATCGCTAAGTGATTCAATACACACATTACCGGTCGAGGAGGAGAACGATGGTCGCGGCGGCCTCTGTGAGTCATAATTCGGCAGCAGGAGTCAGTTCATTGTCCCTAGCGGTGGTACTTCTGCGCTTGGCGTCGGCTTAGGAAGCAGATCCGAGACCGTGGAAGACGATGCGGGGAAGAGGCTCCGTGTCACAGCGATGACGGTGGACCGGCTCCGGTCTGGCTCTACGAGGTCGTCGATGAGGCGGATGTGCTGCGGTGGACGAGTCTTGCGCCGATGTAAAGGGAGGAGCACGAAGGCTGCGGTGCCATGGAGAAGTCTATTTTGCGGTGGGGATAGAAAATGGGGAGTATTCAGGTGTACTACTGGGTGCCGGGTGGGGTTGGCTGGGTAGGGTGAACTGAAGTTACGAAACAGCCCCTACCAAGCGTCATCCGAGGCCTGTTCGAAGGCTATGATGGTAACTTCCACCTTTCGAATCGAGTCGCAGGAGATTTTCCGCCGACCTCAAAATTTTGTGACACTTTGGACTCCCGTGTGGCGTGTTGAGTGATTCGGCTAAGCAACTAGCGAGTAGTAGTAGTAAACTCTACATATTAGGTTTGACCGAAGTCAAACTTCTTAAAGTTTGACCAAGTTTATAGAAAAATATAAACATTTACCATAACAAATATGTATGATGTGAAAGTACATTCAATAATGAATCTAATGGTATTTATTTGTTATTGTATATGTTAATATTTTTTGTTATAAGCTTTCTGAGAGTTTACAAAATTTGACTTTGACCAATGCTAATCGCGGACTTAAATAAAAATGGAGGAGTACACATTTGTTTTCTTAGTTTGTTGTGTACTAATCATTTGTTGAATTTGTGAAATAAATATATTAGTCTATTGACTTCGATTGTTATGGTATATACAATCCAATATTTACAATCATTGTCGAATCCCAAGATGTATACAAGGTCTATAGTACTTCACAACATGCTCAAAATAACATAATCCCAGTCAAATGAGAATCTAAATGCATTTTCATAGTTATTACTTTGTAGGATGCAACAAAAACAACCATAACTCTACATCAGCCATTGGCCTTGTTTGGATACTCTAACACGATTAGAGTTAGAGTTATTTTCTAACCCACTCTAACCCAAATAAGCACCTCTCCACTTGGGATAATTGGGTTAGATGGAACTAACCCACTCTAACCCTCCCGTCTGGATACTTTTGGGTTATTTGAGCCCCAACTAACTCAAACTAGCTCTAACCCCATGATCCAAACAGGGCCATTATAGAAGCAACATTTTGACATATCCCAATGTGTGAATGAAACGTCGTGAGAGAGCTTTTGAAGATGGAGCGAGATAGGCGAGAAAGATTGTATGTATGTGGATGAGAGAGTAGGAGACAAACCTAACGAGACGGAGGGAGAGAGATAGAGAGAGAAAGAGAGAGGAAGAAGTTAGGTCTCTGTGGAGAAAGATGGAGACATGTAATATCACGTGAGATGCGTGTGCATCTAGATTAAATATCGTGGAAGGAGAAGAGACAACATGTTTGATGAGAGAGCTGGAAAAACATGGACGAGAGGGGAAGGATCTCGTGGGTTGAGGGATTGACAATTTTGTGCGGGGGAGAGAGGGATTGGTAATTTTGTGCAAGAGAGAGAGAGAGGGTGGGGGAGGAGTCAGTCAGCCGTCGTCACATCACCCTGCTTCCAAATGACCCTGCATTCTCTACCGCGGTGTGGTCACCGTCTTCGATCTGCACGATGCCCTCTTTGAAGATTGAGGTGTTGTGCATGTTGGGGTGCAAAGAAGCACAAGCCGGGAGTGGTCGTAGTATAACCTTGGATGGGGATGAATTGTGTGCTCGGGGAGTGTGTGTGTGTCTGTTGTGCTGCGTGTGTGCATGTGTGTGTGTGTGTGTGAGAGAGAGAGAGAGAGATATTGAGAGAAAACAAACCTAAGGAGAGAAATGGGTATTCACAAAGAGATTGTGCGGGCCTTGAGGTGGGCAGGGGCGGGTGAGGTGTCAAAATGTGCTGCGTTGATGCATGTGTTGCATGCGACCGTGCAAGGAATGACGAATCGAGAGAGATGGTTGTTGTGTTACGGATCTCTCTCTCTCTCTCTCTCTCTCTCTCACACACACACAAGTAAACTAGAAGACCCGTTCTCTCATGTATGCACAACGACGTATCGGCATATCATCTATGTCTCACTCATGCATGATCATTTGCACATTCACACCTCTCTATGTTACGTATCACACGCACAACGTCTCCACATTGCCCTTCGCCACAACACACATATGGACACATACCCACGTTCTCTCTCAGTCACACACACAAAATCGGTATTAAAAAAACTAGGGCGCACCTAAAGCGTCCAAATCCAAATAAACACGGCTGGAGCTAAATTCAAATATATGCAAATATTGCAGCGTCAAGAACTTTCCCTGGAAAAAAAGTTGAGTAATATTCGAGGATTTTTTTCACACACACAAAAAGGTTGGGTGGATGTCCTTCGAGCGCGACACGGTGACGCACCGTTCGATCGACTGCGCGGCCGCGGTTCATGCACTTGCAAAGGATTCCGTATCGTGGCTGTGGTACTAACTAATAAAAGTGTTGCCTAAGTCTAATGTTTATGTGTACTAGTACGGTTTTCTTTTAAGTTTGACCAAGCTTATATAAAACTAAAGTAAGCTCACACACGCACTCATCAATATGCCGCCCGCCCGTTGCGCATGCCGGCGCCCGCCTGCTCCGGCCAACAATTTCTCGCCCATCACTGCCGTGTCGCCGCCATCCCTGTGCCATGAAGCCAAAGGCTCGCCCGCTCACGTCGTCTGCAGTCCCTCCTCGCGATGCCTCCGCTCTGCCAAGCACGCGAGCAGCTGGTGGAGCCGCGTCTATGCACACAGCGTACGAAGAGGAGGACGAGCGCGTGCTCCAGCACGCCGGCGAGGAGGAACTAGCGTGTCATTGTTGTCTCCGCCCGCGCGGAGGAGGCGCGCATGGTGGCTGTTGCGGCCGAAGCCGGTCGTGCGCGCGTCGAGCCCGCAAACCGGGTGCGGACGCGGAATCTACCTTCGAGACCTTGCATGCCACATGGATCCTGCAATCTGATGGAGCAATTTGGGTCAGTCGACTCATGTCAGTCGTTTGATGCAACATGGATGGCTAGAAGGGCTTCTTCCACCTCTTCTGCCGTCTTCTTCCTTCGCTCCGTCGAACTTCTTTCACAAATTGACTGACCCAAATTATACTACTAGTACGAGCGTATTAAGTACAGTAGGAACACGAAGATACGAGCAGTAGTACCAAGCGCAAGAAGAACGATGGTAAGACATTGTACTAGTACTCACATGCGTGCTAAAGAGTTCAAATAACGAGAAAGAACATACTAAACATAGTTCTGCTGGGGCCTCGGCACAACACACCCTTGAAAATAAACTAAGCAACTAGTCCGCTTGACACCGCGGTAGAACCGGCATGAGCGACGGCATGACCGCCACCTACTCGAGTCCGAGTCCACGTCCTTGACTTCGTCCTCGTCCCTCTTCCTCTTCCTCGTCAGCCGCCTTCTTTGCTTGAACGAGACCTTTGGGCTCTGCTTCTTCATCCAACGCCTTGTAGATATTTAAACACAAAGGTAGGCATCCATTGCTGCGTCTGTGATGTGATCTTCATCTAATGTCTTCGACTCCCATGCATGATGAAACTTCGTGATGAGGTTTCTTCATTTTAGCGTCTGAAGGATCAATCATGGTCAGCTCTTTGCCAGGTCAGTATTGAAGGTTGAGAGGAGGACACCGGGCTTGCCTTCTGGAGATCGAAGGGCTAGCCTACAACGACCTATCCGACGCAGGACATCCATGTCGTTCTTAAAGCCTACAAAGAACGAATTTCACTCTTTTGTCCTTGAGGAAGTTCTTAAAATCCACGGCACTCAATGTCGGCATGGCATATGTGGTAGACCAAGCAAACGTTATGTACGCAAACCTGGATCACGGCGGTCTTCTTCCTCTCTTCGTCCTTTAGATCCTTCTCTCGTCCCAGGACTGTGGTGTACTCAACATCTAGCCCAGCGACCCACTCATCCGTTGAACTGTTGAACATGCATAGGAAGCGAGCAAGCCATGCTTTCACCGTCGTGGATCCACGTGTGTAGATGACGATGAACTGATCGCTGGTGATGGCTCTAACACAGTACTCGGTGGCGACCATGGAGATTTGGGAGGCCATGGATTTTGGAGGAGGGTTAGGAGAAGTTGAATCATTGTACCCATAAAAGCGGGGCGAACTAATGTGAAAGGACCGGAGACGGCCGAGAGCGAACTGTTGTAAGGTAGTAGAAGACGGGGATGAGTAGAGGCGTCTTGACGGCGTGGGGTTGCTGGCTTGCCCGGTGGATAAGCAGGCTGCAAGCCCCAAAGAGTCCTCGAGAACTATGCGGGACCCACTAGATGTCATGTCTACTAGACCCATATCGTAGGCCCGACGGTATAGCTTCGCTTGTTCGCACGCCATGCCGGTGGCGTGGATGTAACTTCACTTAATTCCGCCAACCGCGCCTCCCACGACCTTCGCCTCCCTCGCGGTCGGGCCCTTTGAGACTTCGACCGGCTACAAATGAGCAATTTTTTTTGCCTACTCCGCATGCATGATACTCCCTCTGGTCCTTTTTACTCCCGTCAACCGTTTGCAAAGTGTTTGACCAAATTTATACTCCCTCCTTCCCAGAATCTTAGGCATATAATCTTTTGCATGCAATTCCATAATCTAAGGCGCACATGCCTTTTTCTCTCATTCAGTTAGAGCCATCACCAACGAGTCCTATTTCTCTAGAAAGGAAAACAAATAGCTACATGTGTCTCTCATGCAGTTAGCCCATAGCGCCCTCTTCGTTTGAGATTGGATCGCTCAAATGAACCTACGCTAATTTTCGTGCTGGATCTAATACGCCTAACATTATGGGAAGGAGGGAGTACTTTTTTTGAACACCACCTTATATTAATTAACCAGCCACACCAGTACACTAATTCGATACAATATTCACCACACAGGGCGGTACGTTATTTACAAGAATACCATCTAATCTATTGTCAAAGCTATACTTAGCGATTAAGTGCCACCTTATTGGCGAGCGGCTAATCTTTGACAATTGAAGATTGTTGATCAACTTCGAGATGCTCAACACTTTCATCTTGAGTCACGCATAGCGAGACCTATCATAGTCCCCGATGCAAGAGACGCTACCACAAAAGCGCAATCGGTCTCTAAAATTACGTGATTATGAAGAAAAATACCTATGTAGAGACCGGCAATGCAAGCCCTAAGCTCCGCTTCCTCCACGCTTTGACATGCATCAATGAAATCCACGACCAAATTTACACTAAAAATATCAATATCTACAATCACTGATTATAATGAGTATAAGAACTATGTTTTTATAATGAGATTAAAAATATTGATTTGACATTGTGAATGTTGATACATTTTTCTATAAGTCTGGTGAAAGTAGAGGTACATTGACTTGATACAAAACTTAAATGCACAATGCAGACTAGTTCCTCCGTCCAGGTGCGTGCCATGTCCTATCTTGTCATCACAACAAGGTTCGCTATTAGAGTACCACTACCTCCCTTCTAGTTTAAAGGGCTCGATTGAAAATTTTCACCTACTCTTAGCAAGATAGTAGAGGCGGTGGAATAGTTTTTGAAGTCTGCAAAAGTACTCAACTAGTGCTGTCGTTCTTCACACAAAACTGTGTTTACCAATGCATGTATGAACATTAGTTACTCTAACCCCCTCTCTTCTTTAATTCTTTGCCACATCAGCATGTTTGCTACTATTCCCGTGTGCATGATACCAGCTAAGATACCACCATTATGGCCAGCCTTAATCATCACATGCAATAATTTAGTGCACCTTCAAATATGAACATGTGTGGGGCATGTATGTTTTTAATAACTTGAGACTATACCTAGCCCGGCATGCAAGATGACTTATTATGCACCGTTCCCCATACTGCAGGGAAGCCCGTTCGTCTCCAAATATTTACCTCTCCATGTGTGGAAACAATATGCCTGCCAAACTCTCCTTCTCCCTCCAGCGGTTCCACCACTCCACCCCGTGTGAAAAAAATCTGCATGCATGACTCTCCTCCCCCCACGCTCGTCCAATCCGTCGTGACCAGCAATATTTCCACCCCTTCGCTCCCCCGTAATTTACTCCAACAAATACGCCCACGTAGTTGTTACTTAACTGTAGGTGCATTGGGTCAGCGACATATGGGCCCAACAGTGTTAAACCCACATGTCGATGTATAACTGAACCTATGATTAAATCGATCAGTCGATCCATATCTTACATAGGTGTGCCATTGCTCGCTATAAATCTGCGCCTCCGACGACATCGCTATCTCCTCCCCCTCACGTTCATGTTCATCGCTATCTCCTCCCCCTCCCTCTCACGTCGAACACCATGGCATCGCCCCTCCCAAGCCCTAGGAGCCCCTCATTGCAGCGGCAGACGATCCGCAGCGTCGCCGTTCCGTTCCTCGCCGCCACTAGTCGAGGAGGACGCGTCGGTGTTCCGCTCCTCGCCACTACGCGACGCGTCGCCGTTCCGTTCCTCGCCGCAACTAGTCGAGGAGGACGCGTCGGCGTTACGATCCTCACCGCGACGCGGCAGCGTCGCCGTTCGTTCCCTCGCCGCCACTAGTCGAGGAGGACGCGTCGGCGTTCACTCCTCGCCCGCGGCAGCGTCGAGGTGGGACGCGTTGGTGTTCCCAATCTACGCCCGACGCAGCGTCGGAGGACGCGTCGGCTCCCCTTCTGAGGAAACGCCAGCGCCGCCGCCAAGCCCCCAGCCTTGAGGAGCTTTGGAAAGAAATGGATGTCGCCTTGTGGGAGGCTTTGCCTCCGGCAGAGCGCCAAAATAGAGCGGAGAAGAAGGCCGAGGAAGAGAAGCGCATCCGGAACAAGCTGCCCGGGAGGCCTATGTCGCGTCCGAGAGAGTCGTGCAATTGGCTGTTTGGCGTAAGGCTCGTCTGCGAGGAGCCGTGAGGGTGGCGGAGGACGCCGTGCCAACGCCTGCGTGCAGTCGGGCCAGCGCCTCATCTACGCTTGGCGATACGTGGACCGGTGCACGCTTCGAGGCGGAGTACTGTTGGCGCCAGATCACCACACCGGTGAGATCGCGCTCGCCGCGGCAAGCCGCCAATCGGCACCTCGCGAGTTGCGAGGCTGAGGAAGAAGGCGTTATGTCGGGCGCTGATTGAGGAAACGGCGCGCACCAGGGCACTCGTGGCGGCGCCCGCATAGCGCCTCCTCGAGCGCCATGGCTTTTAGGAGGAGTATAATTTTTTTTTTGTTTCAGAGGCGATCTCATTAATTTTGGGACGCTTTATGATAAATCGAGCGTTCGTGAATTTTTAGCGTCCTTAATTAAGTATGTAAAAAGGGAAAGTTTGGAAACCTTGTGTATTAAATGCATTTTGCAAGCAATGCGTGCATATAAGCGTAAACTTTACTATATACTATCGCACTACACGTCTCTCTCGATATATGCTTGCAGATCAGTAGCTAATCCCTCCGTCCGTGTCAATAAGTCATCTTTGGTTGTGCACCGTGACCAAGGAGGGAAGACTTGTACACCTAGACGGAGGGAGTACTACTATTACTTATGTGCGTGCAAATGCTGCGTTTAACATTATGATGCGGTTTTTGTAAAAGTAGAAAAACAGCACTAGTCAAGCTTGTGAAACGATTCAATGCAAAACAAATGCAAAAATGCACGTTCGATTGTTTACTTTTAGCTTCCTTCTACATCGTTATTTCTACTGTCATACTTTATGCGGAGTATCTCTCAACTGGTTGGAAAGACATGCAAATTCCCAAACCGCTTCCTACACCCTCAGATCGAATTTTTTTGCCTAACAAGTTGTGTCGTGCAATTGGAATTCCAACTTGAGTACTACTACTAGTAGGAGTACGAGGGGCCAGTTCTTTTAGGCTTATAGATTAGTAATCCCATAACTACTATTACCTCCGTCCTGGTTTATTGGTCCCCATTGTGTCTGTGTCAAATTTTGATCATAAATTTAACTAATGAAATGTTAGTGCATGTCACATGCACTACTCCATCCGTCTAGGTGAGTAAGTCATCTTAGGCTGTGCACCGTGACCAAGGAGGAGGAGAAAACGAGAAACGTTAATGTTTATTTGCTAAATCTTTGGTCAAAATTTAGCACAAATTACAATGGTGAGGAATAAACCAGGACAGGAGTAGTAGTTTAGAAGCCCAAATAAATGAGTGAGGCGCCTTATTGTTACTCTCCTTTAGTACTAGTCTTGTGGGAAAAGCTGGGGAAGCCGCCAAAAGAATCTGGCCCTAGGAGTAGTAGCTAGGGATCGAGTGTGCGAGATGAACCGGAGAAAGTAAATCTGAGAGAGATGAAATGCAAAAAAGACGGAGGGATGTAATGGTTGCTTGTCCGCTTTATTTTACCGGGCCACTTATTACTGGGAGTGGTTGGGTTTTGTGATATGACGGCTTTCTTTGCCTTGCGAGAAAGCAGCGAGGTGAGAGGTGAGACTCTTGTGCAGCACCGCCCTCTACACTTGTACTACATCGATTAAGTGGTTTATTAGTCCCCCATTGAATTTGATCAAGATTTAATCGACAAAATGTTAGTGCATGTCAACAAAAAACTATATCGTTGGATTCAGTATTTGAACATAGTTTTGAATGATATAATTTTAGGTGACATGCATCAGTATTTATCGTACTATATATACTTTGTTAGTTCAATTTACGGTCGTACTAATCTATAGTAGTAAGGTGCCCGTATGCTAAAATCAAGAGTGAAATGCATTGATCGGGAGTTGTTTATTTTGACAAAGGATGTGGGGGTCATCTCATGTAACTTGGGTATTGTCGAGGATATACCCTTGGCGTAAACTGCCCGGCCGAAGTATAACCCGCCGGACTTGGCGGTTTATTTGAGACCCCGCTGACACTTGGCGGTTCACCGGCGACCCGTTTGGACCTGGCGGTCCACGACTCATTGGTAATCCGGCAGGCGGGTGCGAGGAGCGACAAGACCTGGTGGCCCAACGGGCGGTTCATGAAGGCCGATTCATACTATGGTGGGCCGGTTTAAGAGGAAAGGCATAAGGAATATTTCCCTTACAAGGAATCAAGACCCGGACTTGTATCCGGCTTGTAGTAGAAGATAGGCTAGTCCTAGTCCTACTAGGACTCCACATGTAACCCGCCCCTCTAACTTATATAAGGAGGGCAGAGCTCCCAAGAGGGACAAGCTAGAAGCAAGAAGAAACAATCTTAGGGCTAGACAACAAGAGGAGAGCCGGGTTCTGGCGACTCCTCGTAATGATAACGTAGACCTAGCCTCAAACAAAGCATGTAGGGTTTTTACTGGGATGATGTTTCCCGGGGCCCGGCTGTCTAAATCCCTGTCTTGTGTTGCGTCTCTCGATTCCGCTCAACCCCTCTCAAGCTACCACATAGATGCGTTGGCCTCGCGACTAAGTCCTGACACTAAGAACATCTGACGTGTTAAAACCACGACAGGTATCGATAGGTTTCTTCGGATATTATCTCATCTCTAGAGCTCACAAACATCCAGGTGAAATAGATAAAAAGGTATCTTTTGCAAACAAAAGCGTTCAACTGTTCAACCTGCATCCAAAACTTGTGAAGAAATAACACTTATTGTGCTTTGCAAGAAATGATCTTTAAGAATTAGTTTTGAGTATCGATTGTTATACATGTTGGCTCACAGATGACATGGCACTTTCTTATAGTCAACGATTGGCTATACTATTAAGTAATATTAACCATGCCCTTATACACCTAGACGGAGGGATTAAATCAGGATGACTTGCAAGGAGGCGGAGGAGATGTAAGAAATGGTTCATCGTAAGTCTTTCACCCGATCTTGTAGTAAAATTCATACATGGAAGATTCTAGACTAAACCATAAGCGGATACACTTTTTATTCATGCGCGATACTCCAATAGAGCAAGATCCTGCATGGAAGTCTCCACATGCTTAGGCAATGGATTACATTGAGCGAAGACTAATGATCAACATTTAACTTGATAATGCGTATTTTTTAGAAGAACAGGAGGCTCCTCCCGGTTCCATTATCAAATGAAACCCAAAGTGTCTTTACATCAGCTCCTTTGAGAGAGGAGCAATTCAAAGGAAGGGCTGCATGGCCGAAAGCCACTCAAGTTTAACGACAAGCTTATAGAATCAAAGGCGGCAAAGACACGGGCCATAAGAGCCCACACACACACTACATGTTTTCTAAGTGCACTTGATAATGCGTATGTCCAGGTGAACCTCCTAGGAGTCCCCGTGCACCACGTCGGCAGGTAAAGGATGGAACGGATGCCATGGGTTTTCCAAGTCCACATTGGCGGGATAGTCCCAGCTCCCCAGAGTCCAAGTCCGTCCGATGAGGCCGGTGTCGCCGCCCACGTGACCGGGAGGGGTAATGTGATGACCACGCACCGCACATCTGCCTCGTGTCATTGTCGGTGGTGACACCCTGACGCACATTACAGAGAGGCAGGCGGCTGCATGAACCTCGCCCGGTGCCCATGATCAAGAGGAAGACGCCTGCGGTCCTCCTCCGAGACTAGCAAAGGCGGTGATCCTCCAGCCGAATCCGGCATGGTGAACCGGTAGCACGTGTCGTACTTGATGTTCTCCGCCAAGGGCCAAGCGGACCGCCGCACGATCCGTGAGGTGATGCACCATGTCCGCCAATGAGCCACAAAGCGGCATCGGGCACTCATAGCGATGGGCGAAGGGCTCCTTGGAGAGCATCGACCAGGCCGTCCTATGAAACGGGAGTGGCTGTAGGGGACGTTCGCCCGATTGAATATATGAGCAAGTTACTATGAGATTTAATCCGAATAAGCACAAAATAAATCAAAGGCGGCTATAACAGAGATGAAACTAATCATGTGGACTAGCATAGTAGTAGGATATCTGAGTAGAAACATGAATTCTACCACGATTCCGAACAGGAAGGATAGAAACACATACGGTGCAATGGGAGCAGCACCGTTGGCGTTGAGGTTGTCACCCATGTCGTTGAGGAAGATGTTGCCGAGGTCGGGGAAGAAGTCGTCGTCGGTGAAGTCGTCGCTGCCAATGATCGCGAGAGTCGCTCCCAGATTTCAACAACGGCCTTGCTTGAATGGAGCGCAGGAGGGGTGGCTGTAGGGGCGTTGCGGCCGAATGGGAGCGCAGGAGTACCACCACGAGAAGCAGTAGATGGTGTTCTTACTAGTACTCCCTAGTCTCTATCTATCTATATCTATCTATATCTATATCTATATATATATATATATATATATATATATATATATATACTCTTATAGAAAACCGAGTTGGTGATGATGGTATGCCTGCCATCTTGTAATACAGACCGTCCGATCTATATCTGACGGATAGAAAGCCAACTATGACAATTTTACAAAAGATACCCGCACCTCTCTCCACATTTACGGATAAGGCCTTGCCTCGTTCATCCTTATCTCCCACAACCTCGTGCTCCTCCCTATGTCTCTATCTCTACTACTCTTCTTTGTTTTTTATAACAAATTGAATAGTGTTCTTGCGTCCGTCATGCACGCCCGGCTGAACACGCCTCCTGCCTCCATCATCACCAACTCGAAGTCTTTTATAGGAGTAGGAGTAGAGAAAAACCGAGTTGGTGATGATGGTGTGTCGTGCAATGCACGGGCATCTTGCTATTTTTTGCATATAAGTCCAAAACCACGTAGAACCACGGTCTTTGAGCACGGTTAAGTAGTGGATTTCCACGCTCGGGCATTGAAGTTTGTAACTATTTTAGATTAGAATATACTACTACTCCTTCGGTGCTAGTAGTAGAGCAGAGTCCTACTCTACTACTCTACCCTAGCAAGCTAGGGCATAATCTTTATGTAGGTGTCTTTGTAGGGAGTACCGATCTTGTGATCACTCAAAGCAAGTTGTCAGCATCGATATGACCCTACGCTGGTATGTGTCTAAATAAGTCAAGCGGCGTCAGTAGTCATCATCACTTGTCCACTTCCCGCAGCACATATTCGCTTCTCCATCTTTGTCCGCCGTAATCTTGTCCAAGCTTCCATCCTCTTGCCCGGAAGCTAAGGCGCTCCCCTCGTCCAAAACCCAAGCACTAACAATGGCGAGAACCGAGCAGCGTCCGCCAAAAGAGTGGCTGGAATTCGCTCCCCAGAGGTAATCAAGCTCATTGTTTTGGCGTGTGGACAATCTCATTACCATGCCGCTTTCATGGCGTGCTTTCGTCCGACTGTACCGTTTACTCAAAGCCCTCGGCCGGAGCTTTTAAGCCAGCTCCTTGCTTGGCGATGCCGCCTAATCTTCGAAACGGCGTGTCACGCAGAATAACGATCGTGGGGTGGCGAGCATCAACCCCTTCACTGCGATCCGATCCCGTCGACCTCGGCTACATTAACGGTATGTCTTTGGGTCGGCATGAACACGTCTTGGATGGTGCTGCGTCGGCGGTCGCGGCATTTGGATGCTCGTGGAGGTCTACACCGGCGATTGATCCCCTTCCTTCGATTAACACTTTGCCTTTGCTTTGGCACCGCGGCCCGTAATACTCGGAATCTTCTGAGAGCCAACATGATACCAAGTTTGATTTGCTCAAGGTTGTAATCGCCAATTGCCCACAAGATCTGCGAATTATAAAGACTTGAGCTAATTGCATTCTTCAACAGCGGTCTCGCCTATCTGACAGTCATCATGCGGTAAGTGGATAAATCTGCACGTCCATCACAGGATCATACATCCTCCATGGTTCTCGATGCCATTGAACACAAGGGCTTCATTTATCTTTGTCGACTCCTTCTATGGCTGGACGTCTCGCTGGCCTACTCCGATCCATCGCTACAAACGGCTGTTACAAAGATGTTACTTTCCTATGATATCATGATGGCTTGCTTATATTCACATCAACATTTACTTGAAAAATATTCATGCTCATAACATGTCTTTGTTGTTAAGATTGACTAAATCAAGAGCCCTTTTTATTTGACTCCAACTTGATATGATGTTGTAGGCCGTGGTGTCCCTACCCTTCCTAATCCCAGACCCTTTCAAAGAAAAGCGGCATGGTAGTTGCAGGTGGTTCCTGGCTCGATCTACGGCGAAAGATTGATGATCGTCAGACATACCGGACGTGTTGTTTCATGAATACAATCACGATCCTTTGCAAGGTCTTTGAGCAGGATCCCACTTCTCCGGGCCTTCGTGAATTTTTGACCGAGGCTGGTAAGTAACCTTGGTGCACGCTCTCTATTTGTCGGACTGAATTATCCGATTAACTGGGAGATAACCAACGGCAAGGATCATGATGGCAGCGCAGTTTCGTTCATCGTGCAAAACTGTGTGTACACAGCGTACCATGCGCGTCTGCATGCACCATACCACGATATGTGCCGCCACGCTCTGCAGCCCAAAGTAGGAGAGAGGGTCGCAAGTATCGCACTTCGACCTCTGGTGGAGTTTCCCCGTCGAGCACCCATCTGGTTCAAGCCGTCGACCAATCTCCACGCCTTAATAAATAGTAACGTCTAACCGAGCCGTTAGTTAGATGCACACTTGGTGTAGTAGGATCTTTATTTAGTTTGATGCATACACTTGTTCTTTTTTGGTAGCCCTTTTGTAATTATGGCTGATGTTTGGTTTGGAAGAGAGAGCTGCTTCTTCACTCTTTCCGACACCTTCGCTTCGCATTGCACCCCCAGCCCTCGTTGCTGATCTTCGCTGTTTTCAATGTACAATCAGTAGTATATTTCGCCTCATTGGTTGAATAAATGTGTTGTTAGAACAACAAACACAATGTTTTGGAAGTCGTTGCAGTTCGATCCTTTAGTGCCCCGTATCAGACGTAGCTCATACTATTTTTAAATGGAACACATTTTCCACTTGTTGATAAGATGCAGCCCACCGATGAAGGCCCAATAGAGAAGCCCATAATTAAGCTGGAAGGGAGGCTCTCACATGAATCTGGCCGGTACATGATCATGGTCCCCTAAACATAAATAAGTAAATAAATAAATAAAGCTAAATGCTCATGCACCAGTTCTTTGGGAAAATAGGTAGCCCGGTATTTCTTTATGAAGAATACCCAAGCTAGGCCTATTTGTTTTCTCCGAATTATGGCTGCAAATCTTTCAAGACGAGGAGGAGGGATGCATTCCGTCACGGCCAAAGAGTATGGTCAATGTCTGTTAAAAGTTATATCAAAAGGGTTGAAAATTCCAAAAAAATTATAGCAAATGGGATATTAGTTTTGTTTTGTTTTTGTTCTTCACCGATATCTTATCGTATTTCATTGGATTTAACATGACATAGTACTAATTTATTTTTAAATTATGGCTATTAATTTTTGGATAAAGAATATTTCGTTTCCCAAAGAAAAATTTGCGAATTTTCAAAATTTCCCACATATTTAGTTAATTTTTTGACACTGGTACTGACCAGAAAATGACTAGCAATTCTAAAAATGGAAAACGGGCTGCAATAAATTCCATATGAATTAGAAAATGAGTAAAATATATAAAAATAATAGCAAATGGTTGACTTGTTTACACAAGGCTTTGTCAGTGAACACACGATTCTAGCAGCAATGACTGTTGGATGTCCATCCAACGGCCGACGTGCTTCTTCAATCTCTGATCTTCCTGCTCGGCCGCCTAAACTAGCGGCCAAGGGACTGCTCCCTCCTCTTGTGGCCCGGCCTTGTGATGCAGCCAGCTTCCCCGACCCACCTACTCCCTCCACGCCTGGCCGCACGCAATCAACTGCCTCGTTATTACGCGAAAAAAAGATTCCTCCATCGACATCCGGGCGCACCGGTTGGGAGGGTGACACATGGGCCTACTACGTTGGCGACATCTGAAGGGCTTTCAACTTAGTCAACAAACGATTCTAGCAACAAGAATCGTTGGATTTGAATCGAACGGTCCTGCCGCTTCTTCAATCGCTGCTCTTCTTGCACCACCACCCAAACCAGCCGTGGAGACCGCTTTGCTCCTCGCCTCCGTTGGCTGTCTTTTAGATTGAGTCCTCATCGCCCCCTACTACTCCCACCGCTAGCTGAGCCTGGCGACGGCAGCCTTACACCGCAGCCAAACCAGTGAATCCTCAGACTCCTCTGCGTGGGCATCCATCAGCCGTCTTTCCCGGCCAAGTTGCCGTCCCCTTCCTAGGCCTCGCCGTCGTCCACCGCCTTGGTGCTCTCGGCGCCGTGTGGTCAATGTGGTCAACGATATTCCATCGGAAGAGTACTGTACGTGGAGAGGCTGACAGCTGAGTCCACGGCCACAGCCCAGTTTTTGTGATTTGCCAAGTAAGTCGCTTTGTCGCCTGTTGGGCTGCAAATCTTTCAAGACGAGGACAGCTTTCATTAATTTGGCGAGAAAATATTATCGGTCATGAAAAATGGGCTGTACATTTTAAAACACATCAAACCGGCAATTAGTTTCAAATATCTTTTTTTTTCATTTCGGGATTTTAAATTACATTAATTTTATGCGTAGAGAATTTGTTGGATTTTATATTGATATACATTTATTTTTAAAATCATTTTGAATGTGACTCGAAATTTCGGGATTAAAAACAGTTCGGACCGCGCCGAAATAAGCAAAATTTCGTATAATTTTTTAACCGTGGCCACAATATGGGTTGTAATGCTAACAAAAAGAATATGGGCTCCAAAAAAACTTAAGAATTAGCAAATGGGCTGCAAATTATTAGAAATAATGGCAGATGGGATGTATCTTTGTTTTCCATGATTTGAGACTTTCCTAAAAAAAGGTTGGCGCTAGCAGTGATCGTTGGTTGGCCATCCATCGGCATTCGTGCTTCTTCAATCTCTGCTCTTCCTGCTCGGCCCGCTCAAACAAGCGCCGTGAGGACTGCTCGCTTCCTCCTCCTCATGAGGCTATCTTTGCCCATGTGAGCCTCACCGCCGCACCATACTCCCATCACGACCTAGCCATCCCTCTACTCACCCACACCGCTGATATTCTCCGGCTGACGGCGAACCGAACGATAAACCCTCGTGCGATCGTACTCCCTCCATGTTGGAAACAACCGCCAAGTCTTCCTCGTGCATCCGTCGTCCCTTCCTAGGCCTCAGCCGTCGTCCACCGCCGTGGTGCTCTCGTGTGGCGTGGTCAATGTGGTCAACGACCGACTTACATCGGAAGAGTATTGTGCATGGAGACGCCGACAATTTGGGTCCACGGCCGCAGCAAGGAAGTGCCTCCTTATTACGCTGCAAAATAATTATTCCTCCACCGACACCGAGGACCCACCGACGGGCCACACCGTATTTTGCGAAAAAACGTTTCCCCACGGCTGGGACCCACCGGCTACACCTTCGCAGAAGGAAGTGCGTCCGCAAAAAACGATTCGCCCGACTGCTGGGACCCACCAGCTACATCTTGAGCATGAGGAAGTGCGTCCGGGCAAAAAAAAAAACAAAACAATTAAGCCCCGATCATTGCTGGGACCCACCACTACATCTTCGCAGTAAGGAAGTGCACCCGGTCGGACCCACCTGGTCGGGCGTATGTAACGTTGTCATTCTGGTCGGGAACGTATGCGTACATACCGGTCGATGTAGAGGCGCACACGTGTGTCGTAGTAGAGGCGCCGCGACTTAGCATGTACACGTCACGTCTGCGCGCGAGGTTGCAAGAAAGAAAATCTGACCCGCGTCGCATTACATACAGGCAGGGTCTCGAATGCCTATCGCGCATACGTACATGGCTGGGTCGAACGGAGAAAACAGTCGTCATCGTGTTCATAGAGCCAACCGGTGGTCGGAACGGAATGCGTGGCCATGTTCATCGGGAGGGCTTGGACGGAACAAGCGATGGAAACAAGGCTGGCGTACGCTGCTGGAGGAAAGCGGCCTTGTGTTCGACCGCCACGTTGAACGGGTCCTATTGATCGGGAGGGGCACGGCATACCGCAAAGCGGAGGAAACGGACCTCCTACGGTCGAAAACGGGGTCCTGTTGATCGGCGAGGTGTGTGGCGTGCAAGCAGACGAAACGGACCTCCTACTACCGAAAAGGGGGTCCTGTTGATCGGGAGGGTGTGGCGTGCAAGAAACGGCAGTCAAACAGGGGTCCTGTTCGCCGGGAGGGGTGTGGAGTACCGCAAAACGGACTCCACGGATACCGTTTCATCTCCACCGTCGACCTCCTTCACCTCCACGGCCATCAATCGACCTCCTCCGGCCTCCACGGGCTCTGTTCATCCGGCCTCCACCGCCGCTACTCCGGCCACTCTTGTTCAACCATCCCTCCACGAGCACCCCTCCACCGCTTCATCGCTCATCCAGCCTCCACACCACGGGGTCCTGTTCAACCACCCCTCCACGCCACCCCTCCACCGTGTAATCGCTCATCCAGCCCTCCACACCACGGGATCCTGTTCATCCAGGCAACGCCACCGCTCATCGCTCATCCAACCCCCCCCAACGCTCACTTGCTCATCGAGGCGGCATCGATCGGCTTGATTAGCGGCGATGGCGAAGAATCGCCGATCGGGTTGATTAACGACCACCGATCGATCGCTTCCGGGTTCGATGCGCGTATCCTGCAAAGGTCTGATCGCCGGGTTCGATTAGAGCCCAACGCCTCGCTCGAAGTTCGATTAGAGCCAACGCCGCCTACTTTTGCAGCGTATGTGTATGAGAGAGAAGCGGCGCATCGCTCGGCCCCGACCTCCCACCGTAATCGCAACTCCCCGAAATTTTCCTCGCCTACGCTTCTACCACGGTTTTTTTCATCATGTACGGCCCAAAGAATGTCATGCAATTGCGTCTCCGCCCGCCCGGGGACGAAAAGCCCATTTTCTGTTATGATTTTTTGTCATAGAAGTAGGAGCCCACCACATCTATGATGATACCGGGTTTTGTCACAATTATCGTCATAGTAGTGTCATATGTATGACAGAAAAAAAATTCGTTTGGCCCAAAATGTCACGGATGTGTCTTTTTTTTGTAGTGACAATGGTAAATTGTATAGGTGCACTAGTTCGGCGAAGAGATGGTGATACAAGTGCAATATGGATGATAGATATGACTATTTGTAATCTGAAAATATAAAAACAGCAAGGTAGCAAGCGTAAACTGTATTGCAATGCTAGGAAACAAGGCCTAGGGTTCATACTTTCACTAGTGCAAGTTCTCTCAACAATAATAACATAATTGGATCATATAACTATCCCTCAACATGCAACAAAGAGTCACTCCAAAGTCACTAATAGCGGACAACAAACGAAGAGATTATTGTAGGGTACGAAACCACCTCAAAGTTATCCTTTCTGATCAATCTATTCAAGAGTCCGTAGTAAAATAACACGAAGCTATTATTTTCGTTCAATCTATCATAGAGTTCATACTAGAATAACACATTAAGACACAAATCAACCAAAACCCTAATGTCACCTAGATACTCCATTGTCACCTCAAGTATCCGTGGGCATGATTATACGATATGCATCACACAATCTCGATTCATCTATTCAACCAACACAAAGTACTTCAAAGAGTGCCCCAAAGTTTCTACCGAGAGTCAAGACGAAAAACGTGTGCCAACCCCTATGCATAAGTTCACAAGGTCACTGAACCCGCAAGTTGATCACCAAAACATACATCAAGTGGATCACGTGAATATCCCATTGTCACCATAGATAAGCACGGCAAGACATACATTAAGTGTTCTCAAATCCTTAAAGACTCAATCCGATAAGATAACTTCAAAGGAAAAACTCAATCCATTACAAGAAAGTAGAGGGGGAGAAACATCATAAGATCCAACTATAATAGCAAAGCTCGCGATACATCAAGATCGTGCAAAGTCAAGAACACGAGAGAGAGAGAGAGAGAGAGATCAAACACATAGCTCTTTGGTACATACCCTCAGCCCCGAGGGTGAACTACTCCTTCCTCGTCATGGAGAGCGCCGGATGATGAAGATGGCCACTGCTGAGGGATCCCCCCTCCGTGAGGTGCTTGAACGGGCTCCGAGAGGTTTTGGTGGCTATAGAGGCTTGCGGCGTGAAACTCCCGATCTATTCTCATTCTCCGAAGGTTTTAGGGTATATGGACTTATATAGGCGAAAGAAGTCGGTCGGGGGCCCACGAGGTGGAGGCGCGCCTCAGGTGTGGGCGCGCCCCCTGCCTCGTGGCCTCCTCGAAGCTTCCCTGACTTCAGCTCCACGTCTCCTGGATTACGTTCGTTCCAAAAATCACGCTCCCGAAGGTTTCATTCCGTTTGGACTCCGTTTGATATTCCTTTCTTCGAAACACTGAAATAGGCAAGAAAACAGCAATATGGGCTGGGCCTCCGGTTAATAGGTTAGTCCCAAAAATAATATAAAAGTGTATAGTAAAGCCCGTAAACATCCGAAACAGATAATATAATAGCATGAATGCTTTATAAATTATAGATACGTTGGAGACGTATCATTGCCTCTAGAGCATATTTCCTTCAATACGGAGCTGCGCATGTATGCATGTGTCTGTACTTGGCTCCGCCCATTTTAAAAAGCATATAAAATGATTATTATCATAACCCAGAATTATGCATTAGCATAATTAAGTAACAAACATACTACGAGGGAATCCAGACTACGTGAGAACGTCTTAACCCTATTGTAGCTTTCATCACTTTCACTCTGTTGTTCTTTATTATTACTACGTAGTTAAACTGAAACCACAACACCATTGAAATAATTACACTTCTGCATCGCTTTTGCTTTGCACCTTAATTAACTTGCAGGCACTTTCCAATAAACCTCTACAAGAGGCGAAAAACATTTCATGTGCTTTCTCTGAGATCGGTACTCTTACTTTGAAAATGCTACAACTAACTTCTATCCATTTATGCATTTACATGATATCTGCAAGTACATATTATATTATTTTTTTTATTTCAAGTCGAGATATACATATTATACTAATGAATTCTTGGGCCGACAACAACTCCTCAATCGTCGGATGCGCACAATCACAGTTATCCACTCGTGCTCCTGAAATCCTATGACCTCCTCATCGCACACCTCTCCTCGCATCACTGGCGCTCACTGCCCGTAGCACGACGCCACCCTTTGCCGCAGCATCTCCAAGCACGACAGTGCCTCGCTTGACTTCGCCCGGTAGCGCCACTCACAATATCGAGCACTACCATGCAACACTAGCAGCCTAACTTGCAACAACGCATAACGAGCGATGACCAACCTATGACACCAGCACCATTCGCAGCCATAGTGACAGGCCTTCCAACAACTGTCGTGGCCCCTCACAGCAGTGGCGTGGTGAGCTCTGCCGACCGAGGATGACTGGGATGCCAGGAGATGTGGGAGGCTCTCGAGGAGCTAGATCTCGTCGAAGTAGCAGACAAACATGTGCCAGAGATAGGAAGAGAGAGAGAGAGAGAACAGAGTAGAGGGGGTGGCCGGTGGAAGAAGGCGATATGTTTCAAGCGAAGGAAGAGGATAAGGGTCGGTGGAGCGGCGGGTGGGTCCCACAGGTCACGTGGTTGACGGGGGACATGGCCGAAGCAACGTCTAGGATCAGTCGACTGAAGTGGTGTTTGGTTCTCTAGTCCTAGGACTTTTTCTAGTCCTTAGGACTTTTTGGAAAAGACTCTCAAGGAGGTGCTGCTAAGGACTTTTAACAAAAGTCCCAAAAGTTCCACTGTTTGGTTTCTTACAGGAACTTTTTTCTACTCCCCAACACAAAAAGTCTGCTAACCAAACACCCCCTGAAATGGAGGGCTTTCCAAAAGATAAATTAAAAAAATTGACAATTGCAGCCCCTGCACGCTCGCAAATCCGGCGCCGCCGTCACTTTCCCGTCTCCTTCCTCCATCCCTTCCTTCCTGGTCAAATCAATCGATTCCAGAAGCCTCCTCCTTCCCCGCGAAGCAAACCAGCAACCAGCAAACCCAGATCCAAACCCCCGTCCCCAACGAATCCCCTCTCGGAAACCCTAGCCTCGCCCCATGCCCTCCTGGAACCCTCGCCGCGGCTGACGACGACGACGATGAGGTCGCTCCGCCGGGTCCTCCTCCCGCTCGTCCTCCTGTCGGGCCTCGCCTTCCGCGGGGCCCGCTTCGAGGACGACGACGCCGCCGCCGCCCCTGCCCCCCTCCTCCTCCCGCTCCCCCTGCCGCCGCAGCAGCCGGCGCCGTCCCTCGCGCTCCCCGCCGGCGGGGGACTAGGGGACGAGGCGAGCTCCACGGAGATCGTCCCCGCGGAGCAGCCGTTCCTGGTCAGGCCGCCGCGCCGCCGGCCGGTGCCGTCGAACGCTATAAAGAACCCGGATGTAGGGCCCGGCATCAGGTGAGCTAGCTCGTGTCCCCGTCCCACACCCCCTAAGCGCCACTCGCGTTGCGTTGCTCAGCATGGCCTGCCCTCTTTATCGCCCCCTGGCCTCTGAAGCCGTGCTCATGGAGAAATGTGTTATGGTAGGTATTAGTGCGAAGCTTTTATCATGTTTTCAGCTGTTCGCGTGATCTTATTTCGCGCTGCATTTGAGTGAAGAAGAGGAAAAGCTGGCTGTCTAGCTGCCTAGGTTAAGTATCTTGGAAGTACTTGTTCATGGATGGCACCTCACTGGATTTTAGGGTGCTCTGATGTGGAGGGAGCTTTTGCTCTTCTATTCCCAAAGTGGGAGGTTTAGGTAATAATAAAATGTTGAGTTTGTTTACCAGACTAGCTACTCTTTTTGTTTGGGATCTATGGTGTATTTTCTCTTTTGATCTATCAGTTAGGCCGTCAAGTAGGTGGCAGTTTTTGTGGCAATTTGCTGATCTTTCATGTGATTAATCTTATAGCAACTTGCAGATCTGTCCTCTGTTTCAATTTTAAAGCAACTTACAGACCTGTCCTGTGATTGACTGGAGTTCTTTGCTTGTTTTGCGAACAGCTCTGAACTGCGATTTTATGACAATGGCACAATTCAACTTGTGGACCGTCTATCAGAATCTCCTCTGTGGCAGTTCTCCACAGGACCACCTCTGTCCAAGCACATTACCACCACCAACTCTGATTTGAGCTATCTCATATATCCTTTGGACGAGTCTGATCTCGTGGAAGTTCATAATGGCACCGGTGTGGTATGCTTTACACAAGTATGCTAGTTCTCCAAGTACTTTTTGATAAAAAATTATGTTTCTCATCCATGGCTTATTCCTGTAGAAACTTCCCTGGGAATTGGAAGAGTTTATTGCTAGAACTCCATACATACGGGATTCTGTGGTTACTATTGGATCAAAGGCCTCGACAACTTTTGCCGTTGATGCTGATAGTGGTGAGATCATTTACAAGCATAGTCTGCCAGCCGCCTTGAATGAGTTAGCAGTCCCGGCTGGGGAAGCACCATCCAAGTTAGATGTTGGTAGAAGTTCTAATATCATCGTGGTTGTGAGAACCGATTATTCTCTCAGTGCATCAGATCTTGGTGTACATTTGTTTAACTGGACACGATCTTCTTTCTCTGCAAACTACTATGTTAAACAAAGCCATCCAAATATGCTTGAGCAATCATCCTGTTTGCAAGAAAATATTCCGTGCATTAGGACTGATGGTGTACCGATCAAACTTACTTTACCTGATTCCAGTACAGCTAATGCACTTGTCTTGCAAGATGTGAACAAAGTTACCACTATGGATGGTGCTGATGCTTTGAGACAACTTCAAACTTTGGTGATTCCACAACAAACTGCTAGCAAGTCTGTTGTAGCCCTGAATGGCACTCAGAATCAAACTGTTGATGGTGCTCTTGTTCATCTTGTCCCTGCTGACCCCCAAGCCAACAGGTTCACTAATAATGCTTATGGATTGCTATTCCCGGTGCTTACCTTATTGGTGGTCCTTGCTTGGCTGGTGAGGTTGGCCTATTCAAGCAAGTCTTGCAAGCAATTCATGAGTGTACTTATGAAGCCATTTGTTCGTGAACAGAAATCAATAGACCTTAGAGGGAAGTCAGAGGGAACATCTAAGAGAAGGAAAACACGGAAGAAAGATGGAAGGGCCAATAGCACAGAGATCGGTTCAGCATCTGACAAAGAGAGCAGTGGAACTGGTGGGTCAAATGAGATGCTGTATTCCCTCCCTGATGGCCTTGACGGATGCCAAATTGGAAAACTTCGTGTTCACAAAAAGGAAATTGGTAAAGGGAGCAATGGCACAGTTGTCTTTGAGGGTTCCTATGATGGACGTGAAGTTGCAGTGAAAACGCCTGCTTCGTTCTCACACTGATATAGCCCAAAAAGAGATTCAGAATCTTATTGCATCGGATCGTGATCCTAATATTGTTAGACTGTATGGCTGCGATCAGGATGACAATTTTGTTTATATTTCCCTTGAGAGGTGCCGCTGCAGCTTGGCTGATCTGATCCAACAGCATACAGATCCATCTTTTTCAGATGTTGAGAAAATAGATGTAGAACTTTGGACGCAGGATGGACTTCCTTCGCCACAACTCCTAAAGCTGATGAGGTATTGAACTCGTGTCCTTCTATATTAGCCACTAGAAATGTTGGTTGGGTATGAACATAATTCCAACACCTTCTCCCTTGAGGTGTATCAGCCACATCGATGACTGAAAAGTTTTAAATACCAACCTGGTCAATGTGCATGCTTGGTGATATCACCATTTGTAGGTGTATGCCATTGCTATTTTACATGAACACATGGAACAGTTTAATGGCAAAGAGCCCTTGAGCCTACCCCTTTTTATCTCTTCCATAAGATAATGCATTCCCTATTCTCAAGATAATGCAGTTTTGACTAATCAAATTACGTTAGGGCTGGATTTCAAAGGAATATGGTCCAGCTTGATGGTGCTGTGCTGTCCGGTGCTATGGATATAGTAAATTAATGGATTATATTTATAGATTGTAGTGTACTTTCTGTTATGGCTCTTAAGATAGATGTTGCTAATTAGTTAGAAGATAAACGTTGCTAAATAGTTAGATGAACAGAGCATAAATTGGCTACATTTCAATTGTGGAAGATCCAAAACTCGAAAGAAGCTTGCTAATGGATGTGTTGGCATAGTTTGACTAAGTTTATAGGAACAAATATTAACATCCATAACACCAAATCAATATCACTAGGTGATCATGAAATATCATTTCATAATGTATTTATTGGATTGTAGATTTTTATATACTCCCTCCCTTCCAGTTTAGAGGGCCTATCTAAAAAAATGGATTTTCATTATATTAGTCCCACTTTCCAGTCTTATTGAGTTAAAGTGCTTTGAATCACACGGCTCATTTAATCCATGGAGATGAGAGAGAGGGAATTAGAGGCCATGTATGCACCATATGGATCTAATTAGAGGGAGGGTGTTGCATTTATTGCTTTGGGGGTCGAACATGTGAGGCATATTTTAGTGGGCAATTTTGAACTCATGAAACTCGTGCCCTCTACTCACCATCTACCTTGGTTGCTGAGAATTTTGAGACAAGCCCTTTAAACCGGAAGAGCGGTAGTATTTTTCTACAAACTTGGTCAAACTTTATCTTGTTTGACTTGTGGCAAGATTTGTAGACCTTACAAACCTGAATGAGTACTTGTTATGACCCCAGCACATCCAGATATACTCATTTGTACGCAGTATTTAACATATACTTGAGCAAATAATGCCTGCTATATCACCACTAGCTGCAATCTACTATAGCTTCATCAGTATTCTTCTATTTCTTGCTTCTTGAAATATTGATAATGCCCATGATTTTGTTAGCCAGTGCATCTGCTGCCGTGCCTGTATGATTGCTCCTGTCTTATTTATTTTTATGCATCTCACTCGTATCTTGTGAATTTTCTTATGCAGAGATGTTGTCGCTGGTATTGTGCATTTGCATAGTTTAGGAATCATACATCGCGATTTGAAGCCTCAGAATGTCTTAATAAGTAAGGAGGATCTCTCAGTGCAAAGCTTTCTGATATGGGTATCAGTAAGCGTTTGCAAGAGGATATGTCGTCTCTTAGTCATCATGGCACTGGTAAGCAAGATTAAACCCTACTTGCATTTTTTCAATAATAGCACTCTTTTCTTTTTAAAGTAGCTGTTTAATCCTCGACAGTGTATTGCAGGATATGGAAGCTCCGGTTGGCAAGCACCTGAGCAGCTTCGTCGTGCTAGTCAGACTCGTGCAATGGATTTATTTAGCTTGGGCTGCCTTATTTTCTATTGTATCACTAAAGGCAAGCATCCGTTTGGTGAGTACTATGAACGGGACATAAACATTATAAACGGTCACTTTGATCTCTTCGTGGTGGATCACATTCCAGAAGCGGTGCATCTTATTTCTCTGTTGTTACAACCAAAACCTGATGAGAGGTAAGAATTTAGGTCAATGTACATTCTTGCTGTGCTGAACACATAGGTTATGTAAGGCTTACTGTTTTTTTTTACTGAAATTCACTTTTAAAATTTCAACAGACCCACGGCGGTGTACGCGATAAATCATCCTCTCTTTTGGAGCCCTGAGTTGCGGCTTTTGTTTCTAAGAGATACCAGCGATAGAATTGAGAAAACCACTGAAACTGACCTCCTTAATGCTTTGGAAAGCATAGGGCATCAAGCTTTTGGTGGAAAATGGCGAGAAAAGTTGGATGATGGTCTGGTTGCCGATGTGGGTCGTTATAGGAAATATAATTTCGAGTCAACTCGTGACCTTCTCAGGTTGATTAGAAACAAGTCAGGACATTACAGAGAGCTTCCAGCTGATCTCAAGGTAAGTTATGCTGCACCTCTTGTCGCATTTGCTCTTGTTTATGCTATGTGTATGGCTATATTGTTCACTGGTCAAACTGGTATGGTGAACTTCAACAGTCCTGTGTTTTATTACTGTATTAAACATGCACAATCGTAGGTCCTTGCACCATATTAAATGAGTTATAGTCATGGATGTTCCAAGAGATGTCACCTAACTACTCCCTCCGTTCCTAAATATTTGTCTTTTTAGAGATTTCAAATGGACTACCGCATACGATGTATATAGACGTACTTTAGAGTGTAGATTCACTCATTTTCTTCCGTATGTAGTCATTTGTTGAAATCTCTAGAAAGACAAATATTTAGGAACGGAGGGAGTAGATAATTGTTTGTATCCTTCAAAATGTCCAAGATACCCTCTGTCTCCACAAAGTTTCTATTTTACATTTTCTAATTTAAACTGAGTATGTAAATTCCAAGTTACAAAACCAGTCCAAAAAGATCTGATCTCCATGATGTGGCTTTTTAGGTCCAAAGTGGACTTCTGTTTATTCTTTCCATGGTTAGTGAGCAAAATGCTTACCGTGACATATCTCTCCCCATTCACTGTCTCTGTTGTTCCTCATGGCAACCATGTGAATGCTCCTGAGCACAACCTTCACATGCCTATGGTGTGTTCTTGTTCTAAATTTAATCATTCCACCATGATCTGGCATGAGTTAATTCTCCAGGGAAGGTAGAGGATTCGCTGAAGTTGCTGTCAGTGGTGGCGGTGGAGCGGTGTAGGATCAAGGAAACCACCTAGAGTGGGTGGATAGATAGATTATGATTCTCTTAAGCTAAAACATGTGTTTAGCACAATTGAAGGAAATAAGTTTAAAAAAAGTTTTGCATTTTAAACACAATCAGTTACACCTATGAGTCTATATAGGTGCACTGACAACCTAATTCGAGTTAAACTGTTTGCGATTTATAATAAGCAAACCATAAATGCACACAAGCAAGAGAAGATAACCCAAAGATGAACTTGATACTATTTTTTGGCTTTGCCGGTCTCCTTATTCCATGCTTAGGTAAGCCAATAAATGAATCCCTCCAAACAGGCACACTGAATCCGCTAGCGGTAGCGCATGTCCACCCTAGACAAGTTACAACCTTCATACAGTGACGTGTCTCGTCATGACCATCTTGTATAGATCACCGAGTGTCATCTAAGCTGTCTAGCTTCCAGTAGTGATAAGTTGGTGATGCTCGCTTGAAGGTGATCATGTGTCAACATTGCTCAACTGGTTGCTGTCTCTTTCTTTTCCTAAAGACAGTGAACTGCAAACAAAGCTTACCTTAGTTGGTTAGGTTTCTTCTGGTGGAACCAGCCTACCTAGGTCCAAGTCCTATACTTGGTGCGTTCATAGTGGTAGGGTGTGTGTGCGTGTTGTGAGTGTATGCGTACTGTGTTTCTCCAAAAAATAAAATTAATGAACTGAATAGTACGAAGAATGGAGACGAATAAAGGGCCCAAGGATGGCGACTGAGTGGCAGAATATGCCCACACACATGCAAATAAAATTAGCTATTACACTTATTGAAGATGAAATTTAGAACTGATCAAACAGCCTTGTCCCTCACGGTAGCAGCTAGTTGCACTGAACAATACAATAGTCAAATATGGCTGTTAAAGAGTTCTAAATCTGGCTAACTCAACAATTCATTGAGGGGCTCAAGAAATTGTTCTCTGCATAATGATGGCTACTACAAGCACGTCAATCTGGGACAACCTGGTCAGACCGCAATATCAATGCCGGTTAGATCGTTCTTGGCAGAACAGGCCCACTGGAAAATTTTGACGGGCAATCATTGCCCTCCCAAACCATGGAACCTTGTCACACCCAGTTAAAATGCAGGAATAGGCAAAACATATGATTGGAGTGGCATGTCATCTTCAATACCACATGATTAGTATGGGCATTTGAGAAGTGTAGGATTCTTCAGATGAGGTTGGAGTGGATGGAAATTTTCCTATGAAAACTAGTACAAATGTATTCTAAGGAAAAATTCCTATGGATTGTAATCCTATGAATCAAACAACCTACATAGGAAAAAACCTTTAGAAATCCTTTGAATCAAAGAGGAGACTGGGGCATAATAGTCTTGAACGAGGGCTTCCATAGAAAAACCTTCCTTCAAGAGTGTATTTGGTTGCTGGTCTCCCCACTATGGGATCACGGATAGCTGTTAATATTTGGTTTACATCAAATGCTGATCAGTCCTGGCACAAGGAATTTTGTTGAACTTCTACAAGTTCAAACTAAGCAAACCAAGTGATTGATAAACGCCATACGTGGCGTTCCATAACTATGAAGCACTTAGGTTGGCACAACGATTTCACTGTCAATGTACCACAGCACTAACAACACGGGTAGCAACCTGGTCTTCCACCCCCACCAAACTCCTAAGACGAGGAAATTCTGTTAAATGACCCTAAGTTTATTGCCACCTTTGCATCAGGTATAGTTGAGAAGATTTAATTCCCATCATTTACATCTGTTGGTCTTCAATGTGCTATAGCAATCTTCAGGGATGGATAATGCTTGTTGTTATGGTTCTGCTCCCCAGTGAGCTCAGCCTTGTTTCCTCCCCTCTGTGTTGCCAAGAAGCTAAACGTTTTCATCGATTTTCAGGAGTTACTTGGGTCACTGCCTGAGGGATTTGATCGTTATTTCTCAAGCCGATTTCCAAAGCTGCTGATTGAAGTGTACAAGGTCATGTCAGTTTATTGCAAGGATGAAGAAGATTTCAGGAAATATTTCACTGGGATCTCGGTATAACTAAAGCAGATGTCATCCCTCTACTGTATGCGCTAACAAATCTTCACCTAGCAAAATTGTATGTACATGTGATCTGTATCATATCATCATTGAAAGAAATCAGAAGAGATCTCAGTTATCAATCTGTACATTGTATTACACATAATTGTGTTGTTATAGTGTCACTGATAAAATAATGGAGTATTATCCATACAAATAAATCGATGGATTTTCAGAATATCTCGCAACATATTGAGTTTTATAAGGGAAACTATTAATCTTAAGCTTTGAGTCAATCTGCTTCTTCCTCGGTCATTTGCCTCCAGGAAACCAAGCTGGGTGGTATTTCTACTTTCAAAGCAATCTCTTTCCTTCCTTTAGGCTCTAGATCCTTCCATTTTCTTCCTTCTTTAGGAGCTTCTGGTGGGATCCTCGCAGCGTGGGGCGAGGCAACCTTGGAGTGCACCAAATTTCAGCTAGATCGCTTTGCCATCACCTGTTGGTTTTCCTTCCGTGCAAATGGTATGTCCTTTACAGTTACGAACGTTTATGGCCCTTGCGACCATGCTAGAAAATCTGAATTTCTAGATTCTCTCATCTCTCTCTCAAATCTATTTATTAATGGACTGTGCTAACGACCAGTCGACTGGTCGTTAGCAACAGATCCGCACGAGTCCACTTCTCCCGATAGTTTTCTTCTGCCGTGCCAACCATCTCCGATTTTTCGGTAAAAAAATGGAGGAACTGGGAGTCGAACCCACTACCCCTTGATATGTCATCGCTGTGTGCAACCAACTTGCCTAGATTGAACTATTGACTAGAAAGAGCTTAGATAGTATTTGTACTACTACATAATCGCATTACCTAAAAACAAACCATTTTTCTTTCTTCCTTTTGTACTGTCTTATCGTTATCCTATTTAGATGGCTCGGCTGCACAAGGGTTTGAACCCACGCTCTCTACTCCACATACCCGACGCTCTTATCAACTTTATTAGGTTCAAAAGTTACCAACCCCAAAGGTACAAAAGTTATCAGTCTTGTGGTACGTAACTTACCGCACTTCTTACAAATGAGTTATCGGGAGATATTTGAACATTTTTTTGGGTCAGAGTTACCACTGGGTGTTGTACATAAAATTATCATGTTTTGTGGTCCGTAAAAACCATGCTACTTACACAAAAGTTATCGAGGGATTTTTCAGTAACTTTTTTCCATGTCAAAGTTACCATAATGTTTGTGCGTAAGTTATCATGTCAGCAGTACATAATTTTTCATACTATTTACACGGAAATTATCGAAGGTATGTTTCAAGCACCCTTCGTGTCAAAATGTTACCACCACGTTTGTATGTAAATTATCAGGGGTTATGTGCATAAAATATGATGCTATCTACATATATGTTAAGTTAGGGGGGGGGGGGGGGTTGTTTAAAAAAAAAAAATTCCCCCGAGTAAAAATTAACAAAACGTTTGAACCTAAATTAACAGACATGCTGCGTTAAAAAAAACAAGCCAATTACACAAAAATTACAAAGGTTATGTTTCAACAACTCCTCCCCCTCCCCACCGAGTCAAAGTTACGATGATATTTGTATATATGTTATCATGTATGTGCTGTGTAGATTACCATGCTATGTACAAAGAAGACCGGGGTGTTGTTGGGCCAACTTGCTTACAAATAGACCATGCTTGGGTTAGAGATACCATGGGTGTTGCTCATAAATTTTTAATTTTTTTCTTGGGTTAGAGTTACATGGGTGTTGCTCATATATTATCATGTTTTGCGATCCCTAGAATACCATGTTGTTTACTCAAAAGTTATTTCTGTGTGTGTGTTGGGGGGGGGGGTACATTTGAATAAAAATCCGAGGTCAATCTTACCATTATGTTTGTATGTAAGTTATCAGGTCGTAATGCTTAAATTATCATGTTGTTTATAAAAGAATTTTTTGGGGGGGGTTTATGTTTCAACCAATTGTGTCAAATCTCACCGCCATGTTTCTATATAAATTATCATGGCTGTGGTGCACAAATTATCATGTTATGTACACATAACTTACCGGGAAGGACCGGAGGGGGGGGGTATGTTTCAACAAAAAATCCCATGCCAAAGTTACCATGGTGTTTGAGCGTACACTATCACGCCTGCTATGTGAAAAATTCCATGTTATTGACACAAAAGTTATGGAGGTTATATCCCCCCTCGCCCACCGTGATGACAGAGTTACCACCACATTTGTACATATGTTATCATGTCTATGTTGCACAGAATATCATGATATATACCCCGTCATAGAGGAGAGATTGTTGTTGGACCAACATGCTTATCAAGAGACCATGCTTCCAAACCAACAAATGTGTGTATTTCCTTTTCTCAAAAAAAAAATCCTAAATTTTCGCATATGTTTTTCTGTTCTACTAGTAACACAAGAAAAGTCAACTACAAAAACATCCTCTATCGGGACAAGAAATGAACTTGATGAGTTGGTTGTTGGGCTAGTTTATGTACCAAACGATCAGGGTTCGAATCCCCTATAACGCATGATTTTTATCACCCAAAAAAGTCCTTACAGGAGAAAAAAAAGGGATGTGTGGCGAGAAAACAGAACGAGCCTATATGGCAAGCGCTAAAAACGAAACTGCGTGCCGTGATGTGCGGGAGCGGACGAGAAGATGGGCTTGCATAGCGCACTGCGGGCCGGGACGTGCGGGAATTGGCGAAAAAAGTTGGGAAAAGATGGGCTTTCGCGGGATCGTTCGATGCGCATCCGACGGCAATCGAAGCGTGCGTGCCTGTCCCTAACGAACATTCGGTAGGAATTTAGCTTTACCCTTTATTAATTGCCCGTGGACAATTATGGGAGATTTTAATCTTGTTTTGTGACGCTCTGACAAATCATCGTCAAATTTCGACGCTAATGAAGCCCAAAAATTCTCATCCTCGATCAACTCTCTCAATCTTGAGGAAATCCCTCTTTTGGATAGGCTCTTCACTTGGTCTAATCAACAAGATAACCCGACTCTCGTTCGGTTGGACAGATCTTTTGTTAATTTAGATTGGACCTTGATGTTCCCTGACTCAACTCTTTCGTCCCTCGTGCGCACTACCTCCGATCACGTTCCTATTTTACTGGCAGCCTCCACAACTATTCCCAAGCCCTTGATTTTCCGGCTCAACAATTGTTTGCCGCTTCAACAAATTGGGCAAGTGTTGGGCCCAACCATCACTCCTTGGGCTCCTCGGGCCGCCTTTGCCTGAAGCTTAAACGCACTCGCAATATGGCTAACAAGTGGCGAAATCACTAATTAAGGAGTACTCCTTTTTTTTTGAGCTTCAAAAAAAGAGTACTCCTTGCGGAGATCACTCCAACTTCCCTAGGTTGCGACATGCGCGCCATTTGTCGCAACCTGGAAGTTTTCCCTTTTTTCGTAGATCCGTTTATTCAAAATATTTTATCTCTTAAACCGTGCGTCCAAATCTCGAACCGCTTTCGCCATTGGATTCCTCGCGTCGAGATCTTCAAAATTAGATCCCATGTTGATAGGTTTAGGCGAACTATTTTTTCACAAAAAAACCAGACGAAAAAAACCGCCGAAAAAACCGAACCGGAAACACGGGTTTTTTCCCTTTCCGAAAGAGGCACGCCTGCGTTTCCTAAAGCACAACCGCAGTTTCCGGGCGGAAGCAAAACCGCGTTCTCTCGCGAAGAAAAAAACAAAAACGCGTTTTTTTTTCTTTTCCAAAAGAGGCACGCCCGTGCCTCTCGCGAAAGCACAATCGTGCCTCTCGCGAAAGAAAAAAAACAGAAAACGCATTTTTTCCCTTTCCGAAAGAGGCACGCCCGTGCCTCTCGCGAAAGAAGAAAAACAGAAAACGCGTTTTTTTTCCCTTTCCGAAAGAGGCACGCTCGTGCCTCTCGCGAAAGCACAACCGTGCCTCTGGCGGAAGCAAAACCGTGCCTCTCGCGAAAGAAAAAAAAACAGAAAACGCGTTTTTTCCCCTTTCCGAAAGAGGCACGCCCGTGCCTCTCGCGAAAACAAATGCATTTTTTTGCGCAAAAAAATTATTTTTTTTAAAATTTTTTTTTGGTCGAAAAGCTAGGAAAGACCGGTAGAAAACCAAAACCTAAAAAACCCAAAAAAAACCTTTTAAAAAGCTGAAAACGCGTGCGTAAAAAAAACAAAATCCGAAGGAAGCGCCTAGAGCGCGACACGTGGCGAATGGTTGTGAGCGCGCCAAGTGACGCTGATGGTTGCGAGGCTCCCAAAAAGCGCTCCTTAATTAGTTGCTCCCAGCAAGTGGGTTGTCAACCCAAAAGCTCCTAGGCGGATGGCTACAAATTGTACGACGACTATTTCTGTTCTGGACAAACTAGAAAAAGTTCGTCCGCTCTCTTCTCTTGAGCTTACTCTGCGTATAGCGGTAAAAGTTGCCCTTCACCGCCATAACAAACTCCTTGCAGCCTACTGGCGCCAACGGGCAAAAATTAGGGAGTGTACTCTCAGTGACGAAAATTCTGCTTATATGCATGTGTGTGCCTCTGTTCGATTTCGAAAAAATCAAATTCCCCTTCTGCATGTAAATGGGACGGACGTGACTTGTCATAGCGGGAAGGAAGCGATCTTACGTACGGACGTGGAGTTTCTACACCCAGGAGCAAATGCTCCTGGTATGAACAGTAACAGCAAATAAATTCAAAAATAATTTAAAAAATTCTGAAATTTTTTTGTGGCATATATTCACAAATGTTTGATGTGCATGCAAAATTTGGTCGCAAAATCACATTGGTAGAAGGTGCGGTAAAAAAACAAAATTGATGCTCTGAAAATGTTACTTAGAAAAGCATTTTGAAGCTCTGATTTTGTTTTTTTTGGCAAGCCTTCCACCAATGTGATTTCACGATGAAATTTTGCATGCGCAAGAGTATGTCACAAAAAAATTTCAGAATTTTTTAAATATTTTTTCTATTTTTTAAATTTTACTGTTCATACCAGGAGCATTTGCTCCTGGGTGCAGAAATGCACTTTCGTCTTACGTACCTACTTCTCTAGTTTGTCGGGGACTCGTTCTACCTCTGTCTTTTCTTTTGATCTAGATGACCTTACGATCGGTTCTAAACTGACCCCTTCTCAAGCTATCTCTCTCACTAGGCCCTTTTCCTTGGACGAAATTCGCGCTGCTATTCTGAGCATGAACGTCAATGCAAGTCCAGGGCCCGACGGATTTGGTCCGGCTTTTTTTGAAGCTAATTGGGATCTTCTTAAATTTGACTTGCTTGACCTCATGAACGATTTCCACAAAGGTACCGCTAATCTAGCAAGGATTAACAAGGCCTACATTGTGCTCCTCCCCAAACAAAGGGGCGCCATGACCCCGGAAAATTTCCGGCCTGTGTCCTTGCAAAATTGTCTTATCAAGATTAGCTCTAAATGCCTAGCCTTTAGAGCCCAGCCATTCATCCCATCTATCATTCACCAGGACCAAACCGGCTTTATTGAAGGCCATGGTATTGCTGAAAATTTCACCTACGCTGCGGATATCGTCCAAACTTGCTTCGAACGTAAAAAAATCGGCTATAGTTCTCAAACTAGACTTTCAAAAGGCTTTTGACCCCGTGTCTTGGACGGCCTTGTCTTCCATTTTGAGAGCTAAGGGTTTCCCTTCGACCTGGTGTGATTGGATCAATAATCTCAATGTGACCAGCCAGTTCGCTGTGCTTCTTAATGGTAAACCGGGGCCATGGATCAACTGCAAACAGGGGCTTCGCCAAGGGGATGTGATATCCCCATACCTTTTCATTATTGTTGCCGACGTCCTTCAACGTTTAATCATACAAGCTTCCTCCAATGGCCGACTCTCTCACCCGATCGACCCCTCCATTGCTTGCCCTGTGCTCCAATGTGCGGGCGACACCCTCATCATCCTTCAAGCAGAATATGACCAACTACAAACACTCAAATCTATCCTTTTTGAATTCTCGGCGGCCACTGGCTTACACATTAATTTTCACAAAAGCACTTTCGCTCCTATTCATGTCGAACCTGGACTCGTTGTCCAGCTTGCCGATATTTTGATATGCAAAGTGGCATCCTTCCCTCAATCTTACCTCGGTCTACCTCTGTCCACCCACAAACTCAATAAGAAAGACTTCTTTTTCATCATAGATAAGATCGACCTCCGTCTAGCTGGGTGGCGAGGGGTACTTCTATCTCTTCCCGGCCGTGCCATTCTGGTTCGTGCGGTCCTTAGGGCCTTACCTATCTACGCCATGACTGTTTCATCGCTTCCCCGGTGGGCATTGTCCAGACATCGATAAATCTTGCAGGTCCTTTTTTTTTGGTGAAGTCGGGGAAAAAGTATCACGGTGGAGCCTTTGTAAAGTGGCTTGGTAATTGAACACTTAAACTCCTGCCTACTTCTTTCCCATCTAAATAAACTTCACTCGTACATTGCTTCTAGGGGTAGTTCTCATCTTGCTCTGAAATATGGATGGTCTGATACTTGTGACCTTGATTCTCCGCATCCCTTTGAGTCCAACGTTCGGCATGATATCACCAAGGGGCTAGAATTCTTCCGATCCATAACTAAGGTGGATATTGGCAATGGTACGACAACTGCTTTCTGGCTAGATCTATGGTTTAACGGTTCCATTGAAAACCTTGCAACAATTTTCCCTACATTTTTTCTCATACTCTCAGACCTGCGGCCACTGTTGCACGGGTGTCAGGCTATCCTGCTTTGAACCTTAACCTGGCTCCTCGCCTTACTCATGCCGCCAAACTCGAATTGGGAAACCTTCGCGCTATGCTTGCATCTGTTTCCTTGAATTTGCAGGTAATTGACAAACGAACAGGACGTTTGGATGGCAAGCCTATGACTTGCAAATCGGCTTACAAGGCTGTTTGGATCAACAAGCCAATTGACCCCTTCGCAACGGCCATTTGGAAGAACTATGCACCCAACAAATGCAGAATTTTTCTTTGGCTAGCACACAAAAACCGGCTATTCACCAACGAAAGACAATTCAAAAGGGGGTTAACAAACTCCGCCTGCTGCCCGTTCACTTGGATCTGAGAATCAATCACTCACCTCCTCCTCCAATGCCACCAGCTGCGTCCATTTTGGGAAGAGCTAAATTCAATTACTGCCACACTACCGACGGACCTACACCAGCTCTGGGGACAGGGCCTAACCAACAAACCTCGCTCCACGGTTATCATCTATTCTGTGGAATATTTGGAAAAGAAGAAATGCAAAAGCTTTTCGAAATGAACTTCAACCGATCAACCTCGTAGCCCGCTCGGCTGCCGACGACCTCATGCTTTGGTCCAATAGATGCTCCAATGAGCAAGTTCCTTCTTCGAGATTGGAGTACCATGTTGTTCCACTTATCTATGAGATTGTAGCTTAATTGATTTGTACTCTCGACCCCCCTTCCATTTCTCTGCCTTGTAAATGTACTCTTTTATCTATTAATGAAACGGTTCAGGCTGGCGTAAGCCCACCGCAGCACCGTAAAAAAAAGGGTGTTTCTGATCAACTGTTCATTCCACCTCGCCGAGGTCCCATAAGTTCTGATCAACGATGGTGCTCCGGAGCACCTAAGCTCAGCTGCTTCAGCGCGAGCTCATATGTGGATCTGGGATCCAACGGTCAAAAAATACACAATTGAATAGCATCATTTTGGCTCGCTTTTTGCGACATTGTTCATGTTGTATTTGTCTTTTGTTTTTCTTTGTGTGTTTTGAATTTTGATTTGAACTTTTTACGGTTTGTAGGGATATGTCTTATGAGCACTCACATTTTTTTTGGAATTTTTTGAAACATTTAAATGTTCTCTAAAAAGTAGTAGCACGGTAGCACCCAATGTGTGATACCACCCAGATTAATGGTCAAATTTGCACATATCGCCTACTTTTTGGGTTTGTTGCAACATAACACCTTCTATTGGTGTCGGAGTAATGGGCCACGGGTAGGCAAACCCGAGCCCCCGGACCTTTCAAAACATCGGGGCAGGCTGCGCCCCTCGAGACCTCAAGACGAAGAGCCACTTTCTGAGATTCGGCGGCAGAGCTGCCGACCGCCTCACGGCCGAGTCCCAGAGGCGGCCTCGAGGAAAGCCGACTCTAACCAGCGACCTCGGAGAGGCCGGCTATGGGGAGTCGGCCCGACTCCAACCACCTTCAACCCACGCGATCGCAGACGGGATAGGGTGTGGCCGCCACAGAGCCCATCCTGCCCGCTCACGAAGGGCGGGCATGGCCACAAGCCGTCTTGGCCGAAGATCTCCGTTTGGCGCAAAGATCAGTAGCCACGCTGCCCCTCGACATCAGCCCCATGGGCAGTACCATCGCGTGCCCACGACGGCCCGTCTGCACGCATCGAGACGGCGGGACTCACCTTCGGGCGGAGGTATCAAGACGGCGAGCGCCACAAGACGGCCGAGTCCCAGAGTCGGCCCCCGGGAGTCGGCCGCCCCCTCCCACGAGTCCCGCGCACCATTAACGGGCGAGGACAGGAATGGCAACAAGGATCGCCGTCAGCGGCGGCAATTGCCATGACCCCACAACCAAACCAGCGTCATCGTAAGCACGGCTACAGATAATCCGCAGCCGCAAGACCCGCTAGCGGGCGGACAAGGCCCGTCGGACCCATGCAGGGGCTCGTTGGCGGGTCCGCTAGTCGGCCGCCCCAGTCAGCCGAAGAAGACGGCGACACGAGAGATGACGGCTGGGACCCGCGCCCAGCCGGATTACCATTGTACCCCCGGGGGGTAGGCCTATATAAACCCCCCGGGGCACCCATGCAAGGGTTGGACACTAATAGATCTAGACACGCATAGAAGGAAGAGAGGAGCTAGCGGTGCCCTTCTTCTTCCTCACCCCGAACAGCTCAAGGAGCGACCTTGTATCCACTTCGATATAGTGATCATGCGGAGACCCCGCAGAGCAGCCGAGGGTATTATCTCGCGGAGAGCCCCGGGTTGGGTAAGATTCGCCGGCGTGCATGCCTTCGCCTCATCCTGCTTCTGTGCACCGGCGCGACGTTCTACTCGCCTCCATGATAAGCCATCCTTTGGCGTATGTCGCACCCAACCCTCGACATTTGGCGCCCACCGTGGGGCAAGGTGCACCGTCGTCCGGAGACTCCGCCGGGCGGGAACCCTTTTCCTCCCTGGTGAGCGCAGCCAGCCCGGCACGCCAGACGGAGTCTGCGTCGACGCGCTGCACGGCGCTGAGATTGCCTACGCGGCCAGCTGCCTCGCCGAACTTGTCGGTGAGGTTCGCCTCTCCGACGAGCCTGCGTCCGACGCAGGCACGGGCGGTCCCGAGAGCCTCCTTGCGGGCCTCCTCGAACAACTCCACGTCGCTGGCGAGCCTGCCGCTGACTTGGAGTCCGTGGGCTCCACCGACCCGATGCTGGTCGACTCTGACGCCGCGTCGCTCGACGCGTTCCCCACCAACGTGGTGGTCTACGACGAGCCGCTCCATCGCGCGGAGAGCGGCGAAAGCGCCGTCACAGAGGTGCTCGTCATCAGTCACGGCGAGCATCCCGGTGAAGGAGTTCACGACCCCCTCGACGCGGCTCTACAAGACCTAACCGTGCCTATTCCAGAAGACGCTGACGCCGAGACGCTGGAGGCGTGCCGCCTTCAGCTCGTCGAAGGTGCGAAGAAGCTGGCGAGCATGAGACGCTTGTCGGAAGCCTACCAGCGCGAGATGGATCGCGCTGTGGGCGGCTCGCCGGCTCCAACCGGGCCTAGCCGCCTAGGCGCGGTCCGGCAGCGCGGCGTGGCCATCGCCAACCTGTTCGGGGCCAATCGCCCCGTATATGCCACGCCAGCGGAGAACATCCGCGCCGCCCAGGCGGCGGCGGACGAGCTGGATAACTTCGAAGGCGAAGAACGCCGCCTGATGACGGAGCGAGTCCAACAGCTCGACGCGGCTATCACAGAGAATGAGGCAGTTGCCGCACGGAGGCGCCGCAACGACAGTAACGACGGCCCGCCACCCCGCCGAGACCAAGCGCGCGACGTCTCGGGCGCCGCCGACCGCGATGTCCGCGGAGGAAAAGACAAGGATCCGGTCGATCACGGCCGGACTCACGTCACCATTGGCGCGACCAAAGACGGGCCGCCCAGAGCAGTGGAGCGGCGGGACGACTACCTGCCTCCCCCTCCCCGCAGAGAGAGGCGAGTCTCCCCGCCGCCCGTCGAGCATCCGACTCTCGGCGACCGCCTTGGCCGCCGAGAGGGAGTCGGAGAAAACGACGCCCGCCATCGGATCAACCGGCTCCACCGGTCCCTGGCGCTGGAAGAAGAGGACGAGCTAGGTCCGCCGTGCTTCGGACCTCGCATCCGAGACGAGCCCTTCCCCAAAGGGTTCACGCTCCCCCGAGACACGCCAAGTACACCCGGCTCCGTTAAGCCGGAAGACTGGCTGGTTGACTACTCCACGGCCGTCAGCATAGCGAACGGCAACAAGCGTGTTGCCGTAAAATATGTTCCGCTCATGCTCCAAGGCACGGCCCGGACGTGGTTGAACAGCCTGAAGCCCCGCAACATCAACAGCTGGGTTGACTTCACCGAAGCCTTCATCCGCAACTTCACGAGCACGTACAAGCCACCTCCCAAGCCTCGCCACTTTCCTTGTGCGTGCGAGGCCTCCGGCAGTCGACGCGCGACTACCTCACAGCGTTGGGGCGAGCCCGGAACTCCCCGCGAGGGCGTGCACGAGGTGCAAGCTATCGAGTACTTCACCGCCGGTGCGGAGAAGGCACCCTCCTCAAGCACAAGCTCCTTTGCGACGGGCCGTAGACCCTCGACGAGCTGCTGGTCATAGCGGAACAAATGCGCCTGACGGCCGACTCCTCCATGAAGACGGAGATTGAAGTCGCCACGGTAGCAAGGTGGCCCTCAGGCTCCCGAACTCCGGCCGAGACACCGGTGGGCGGCAGCAGCGAATCCACCACAAGCGCAAGGCCCCGCAGCGGCTTCCCACAACCGGGCAAGTTGCGACGGTCGAAGACCAGCAGCCGGCGACATCCTCGACCAAGCGGCGAAAGGCGGCAAGTCCAACTGGTTGCCGGCTTTCTCCTGGCAGAACTCTAGATGGCCCTGCAAGTTCCACAGCCGGTCTGAAGCCGTCGAACCACACCACCGGAAGTGTCACCGGCTCACCGGGATCGCCAAGGAGGCGGCCTCCGACCTCTGCACTGGCTGAGCCGCCGCCTCCACCCGCCGCCCGGCAGCCGGCTATTAGGCGGTCGGCGCAATACAAGACGAGTACCCGTAAGAGCATGGAGCCTACGTAGTGTTCACCAAAGGTGGCGACCGGACGCGAAGAAAGCGGTCAGCGGCAGAAGTGAATGCAAGGTAGCATCGACACTCCGAGTTCATGCTCGGGTCTCGAGAAGCCCTATCGGTTGAGCAGCTGATCACCCAGAGGTGATGCCGAATCCGAGCTCCACGCCTGGTTTTGGGAGCCACCCTTGCCGCTGGATAGGCGGGCGCTCGCTTCTCGCGAGTCCACGATAGACGGAGGCGACATCAACATCCTGCATAAGGATACGATGGAAAAGTTAGGAATCAAGCAAAGACAGCTCGAGCAGCCGGACGGTGTTCCACGGCATTGTACCTGGCCTTTCCTGCTCACCGATTGGCAAGATCCAGATAGACGTCCTCTTCGGGGACAAGGATCATTTTCGCCGAGAGCCAGTTTGGTTCGAAGTGGTGGACCTCGAAAGTCCGTATCACGCTCTGCTTGGCCGACCTGCTTTGGCCAAGTTCATGGCAGTCCCCCACTACGCCTACCTCAAGATGAAGATGCCGAGTACCAAGGGGATCCTGACCGTAGCCGGCGACTACAGAAAGTCGTCCACTTGCGCGGCTGAAAGCAGCCGGCTAGCCGAGTCCCTGGTGATCGCGGCGGAGAAGCGGCTTCTCGATCTGGTCGTGGCGATGGCCGGCAAGCAGCCTGAGATGTCGTCCATCCCAAGGAGTCGGAAGTGAGGCTCGTTCAAGCCGCCAAGGAAACAAAGAAGATACCCTTGGACCCGGGCGCTTGGGAGAGGTACGCTGTCATAGGTGCAAACCTTGACAAAGAATAGGAAGGCGAGCTCGTCGATTTCCTCCGTGAGAATCGACATCTTGGCGTGGTCTCCCAAAGACATGCTGTGTACCAATGGAATTCGCCGAGCACAAGTTACATGTCCGATCTGATGTGAAGCCCGTCAGCAGCCCCTTGCGCCGCTGTCGGGAAGAAAAAGAGAAGAGTTGTTGGAGAAGAGATAGCCCGGCTCTTAGCAGCCGGTTTTATCATGGAAGTGTTCTTTCCGTAATGGTTAGCAAACCCGGTCCACAGTCTTGAAGAAGAACAAGCGATGGCGGATGTGTATTGACTACACAAGCCTCAACAAAGCCTGCCCAAGGACCCGTTAAGCTCTGCCGAGGATTGATCGGTGATAGACTCCACACCGGATGCGAGCTGTTGAGCTTCTAAGATGCATATTCGTGGATATCACCGGATCAAGTGAACCCGGTGATAGATCAAGACCGCCTTCATCACACCATTCGAGAGCCTTCGCTGCGACCATGACGTTCAGCTCAAGAAATGCCGCCACCTTTCAAAGTGTTGCATGCGAAGTGCCTCCTCAAGCAGCTCGGCGACGCCCACGCCTACGTGGATGATGTGGTGGTGAAGACGGAGAAGCGAGGAACACCGCCGAAGACCTTAAGGAGACCTTCGAGAACTCGCGTCGATTCCGGATCAAGCTCAACCACGAGAAGTGCGTCTTCGAGTACCGGCCGGCCAGCTCCTCGGTTTCCTGGTCTCCGAACGCGGCATAGAGTGCAATCCTGTGAAGATCAAGGCCATCGAGAGGATGGAAGTACCCCACCGACTGCTAGATGTGCAGAAGTTCACCGGCTGCTTAGCGTCCATCACCGTTCGTCGGCCATTTCGGCGAGAAGGCCCTCCCTTATACCAGCTCATGAACAAGACCACCTTCTTTGAATGGAACCCCAAGGCGGATGAAGCTTTTCTCCGCTTGAAGAAGATGCTGACCTACTCCCCCGTCTTTGGCGGCTCCGCCCCTAAAGAGCCCATGCTCGCAGACATTGCCGCCACCGGCCGGTAGTCAAGATTCCATCGTAGTCGGCGCAAGGAGGAAGGCAAAGGCGCTACACTGTCCGGTAGACCAAAGATACTACCTCGAGCAAAGTCTTTGTCGACCTCCAAGCAGAACTACCCCCACTACCAGAAGATGTGCTACGGCGTACACTTTGCCGCCAAGAAGCTGAAGCCTTACTTCCAAGAGCATCCAATCACTGTGGTCTGCACAGCCCCACTGGCCGAGATCATCGGAAGCTGAGATGCCTCTGGCCGAGTGGCCAAATGGGCCATAGAGTAGGACCCCTACACCAGCTATTATCAGCCCCACACCGCCATCAAGTCGCAAGCAGCGGCCGATTTCCTGCGCCGACCGGGCCGAGACCAAAGATTCGCCACACCACCGGCAAACTCCACCCATTGGCGGATGCATTTCGATGGCTCCAAGATGCGCACCGGCTTGGGAGCCGGCGTTGTCCTCACCTCCCCCAAAGGCGACAAGCTCGAGTATGCGCTGCAAATCCATTTCGCCGCCTCCAATAACGTCGCCGAATACGAGGCGCTCATTCACGGGCTCCGGCTTGCCAAAGAACTTGGCATTCGCCGGATCTTGTGTTATGGCGACTCGACACGGTGGTCCAACAAATATCTGGCGATTGGGACGCCAAAGACGCGAACATGGCGAGCTACCGTTTCCTGGTACAGCAACTCAGTGGGTATTTTGAGGGGTGCGAGTTCCTTCACATACCAAGAAACGACAACGACCAAGCAGACACCACAGCGCGAATCGGCTCAACCCGCCAGAAATACCATCCAAAGATCGCCTCCAGGCGCCTCCTCAAGCCATCTGTCAAGCCTTCACCAGATTCAGACTCAATTTTTGTGTCGGCTCCCCCTGAAGAAGTCGGATCCGACTCCAAAGCCTCAGCAGACGACACGCAAATCCTTGCAGACGGCCCCAAGATCGCCGCAGCCCAAGTCGGCCCAGGGACTCCATCAACCCAGCAGGCGGCCGCGGACTCCAGCCCGCCGCCTCCCAGCCCAGCCGCCCTCGTCCAAGTAGCAGTACTGGCAGTTGAAGAAATAGAAGCACCCTCATAGGCCCAGCCCATCCTGAAGTTCTTAGTAAGCGGAGAGCTACCAACCGATGAAATCTCGGCCCGGCAAGTGCAACGCCGAGCGGCAGCCTACACCATAGTCAACAGAGAGCTGGTCAGACGCAGTGTCACTGGTGTTCACCAGCGTTGTGTCGAGCCAGAGCAAGGCCAATCGATCCTCAAAGACATTCATCAAGGTGAGTGCGGTCACCATGCGGCCTCAAGAGCACTCGTCGCCAAAGCCTTCCGACATGGTTTCTTCTAGCCAACCGCCCTAGAAGAGGCCAATGAATTAGTCCAGAAATGCAAGGGGTGCCAAGTGTTCCGCTCCAAGCCGCTTCAGCCGGCTTCCGCACTAAAGACTATCCCTATAGCCTGGCCCTTTGCCGTGTGGGGCCTGGACATGGTGGGACCATTCAAAGCAGCACGAGGCGGCCTAACTCACTTACTTGTCGCGGTGGACAAGTTCACCAAATGGATAGAAGCGAAGCCCATCAAGAAGTTGAATGGTCCAACAGCAGTAACTTTCATCGCCGACATCACAACCCGCTACGGCATACCACACAGCATCATCACCGACAACGGCACAAATTTTGCCAAAGGCGCCCTGGCCCGTTTCTGCGCGACGCAAGGCATCCGACTGGACTTAGCGTCCGTTGCCCATCCGCAGTCAAATGGCCAGGTCGAGCGAGCAAACGGCCTCATCCTATCTGGTATCAAACCTCGACTGGTTGAACCACTGGAGCGTTCGGCCGGCTGTTGGCTCGAGGAGCTGCCAGCCGTCCTCTGGAGCTTGCGCACGACTCCGAACAAGTCAACCGGCTTCACACCCTTCTTCCTCGCTTCACGGTGTCAAGCCGTCATCCCAACGGACATAGAGTTCGACTCCCATGAGTCACCATGTACACCGAGGAGGAAGCGGAAGAAGCACGTCAAGAGGGCGCCGATCTGCTTTGGAAGAGGGCCGGCTGTTGGCACTTTCGGCCGGTCCGGCATCTACCAACAGAGCTCGCGCCACTTACTACAACAGGAAGGTCAAGCCAAGATCTTTCCAAGAGGCGACCTTGTGCTTGGCTGATCCAGTGAACAACCGGTCGGTCAAGATAAGCCGTCGGCGCCTTTGGGAAGGCCCTTCATCATCAAAGAAAGTGTCAAGCAACGACTCCTATTACTGATCGACGCCCGTAAGCCCCGAGCACGCAAGAGAGACTACTCCGGCAAAGAGGCGGAGCGGCCATGGAACGCAAATCTTCTCCAAGATTTTTCGCTTAAATGCATTATGTGCCACGCTACCTTTTGTGTTAAAATACTAAGACTTTGGGCCCCGAGACGAGCTCGGACTGCCCTTTCTACATTATGCGTATGATAAGAATCATGCCTTCGAGTATGTCATCTTTTGTTATACTACCTGGCACCGGGTTCGACTAGTCGGCCCGGGGACTCGCCGCCTCGCGCTATGAAATGTTTCCTGCAGTCGGACGAGTAGTGTGTGGTGCCTAAGCCGTCTCCTGTCAGAAGCCGCAGCTCGCAGAGCGACTGTTTGGTGGACAGGAGTAAGGAAGAATGGGCGCCCACATGAAAAATGGCTAAGGACCAAAGCATAAACATAGCTAAAGCCGGTTTCCAGCCCCACTTTGCAAAACCGACTCTCGAGTAGTCGGCCTGCCGCTTTCTATCCAACTTGTTAAGAACTCTGAAAATGGCCAAGTACTTACCTTCCCAAAATAGCCAAGCACTTGATCCAAGCGGCAATCCAGCAGGCGGTGGTCCGACGGGCAAGGCGGCAGCTAAGGAAACGCGGCAAAGGAAAGGCCATAAGAGCGATAAGCAAGGAAAGATAGAATTAGGATAATATTTACATAGCATAGGCCCTCGGCCAATCTTTGAGCAGAAGTTCCAAATACACCCCGCGGGTGGAATCGTGCGAATTAACAAGTTTTTTTCCGAGACTATCAAAGCAGATAAAACTAAGGGACGACGGCAGCCTAGGAAGCGGTAGGCGGGTTCGAGGAGGAGGAGAGGCGGTGTCGGGGCGCCGGGCAGCAGTGAGCAGTCTCGGCTTGATCACCTCGTGGCAGTCGGCTTACAGATGGGCGCTGACTCGTTCTTTGGAGGCGCGGTCAGTGAGGCTGGTCACGCCTCCGCCTCTTCTGGCGCCTCCATCTCATCTCCGCTCCTCCGCCTCGCCTTCCTCCTCGGCGCTGGAGCCAATCACCTCCACCGAGTCCTCGTCGTGAGTCCGGGTTCATTCCAACCACTCCCGTGGCGCCTCCCGACAAATCCTCAGCCCTTTCGAGGAGCGAAGACGCTGGTGTCCTCGGTATAGTCGGCGTCGGCGCCGCATTAACGAGGGCATCTTCCGCCATGACAGCTCACGCTTGAGCCTCCGACGAGCAGCAGCCAGCCGGTCCAGATCCAAACGGATCTTGTTGGAAATATGCCCTAGAGGCAATAATAAAAGTATTATTATTATATTTCCTTGTTCATGATAATTGTCTTTTATTCATGCTATAATTGTATTATCCGGAAATCGTAATACACGTGTGAATACATAGACCACAATATGTCCCTAGTGAGCCTCTAGTTCACTAGCGCGTTGATCAACAGATAGTCATGGTTTCCTAACTATGGACATTGGATGTCGTTGATAGCGAGGATCACATCATTAGGAGAATGATGTGATGGACAAGACCCAATCCTAAGCATAGCACAAGATCGTGTAGTTCGTTTTGCTAGAGCTTTTACAATGTCAAGTATCTCTTCCTTAGACCATGAGATCGTGTAACTCCCGGATACCGTAGAAGTGCTTTGGGTGTACCAAATGTCACAACGAATCGGGTGACTATAAAGGTGCATTACAGGTATCTCCGAAAGTGTACATTGGGTTGACACGGATCGAGACTCGATTTGTCACTCCGTATGACGGAGAGGTATCACCGGCCCACTCGGTAGTGCATCATCATAATGAGCTCAAAGTGACCAAGTGTTTGGTCACGGATCATGCATTATGGTACGAGTAAAGTGACTTGCTGGCAGCGAGATTGAGCGAGGTATTGGGATACCGACGATCGAATCTCGGGCAAAGTAAAATACCGATTGACAAAGGGAATTGTATACGGGTTGTTTGAATCCTCGACATCGTGGTTCATCCGATGAAATCATCGAGGAGCATGTGGGAGCCAACATGGGTATCCAGATCCCGCTGTTGGTTATTGCCCGAGAGCTGTCTCGGTCATATGCGCATGTCTCCGAACCCGTAGGGTCTACACACTTAAGGTTCGGTGGCGCTAGGATTGTATGAATATGAGTATGCAGCAAACCGAATGTTGTTTGGAGTCCGGATGAGATCCCGGACGTCCACGAGGGGTTCCGGAATGGTCCTGAGGTAAAGATTTATATATGGAAGTCTTATTTTGGTCACGGAAAAGTTTGGGCATTATCGGTATTGTAACGGAGTGCGGAAGGGGTCGAGGGTCCACGGGGAATCCACCTGCCCGGGGGGCACATGGGCTGTGGGGTGCGCCTTGGCCCATATGGGCCAAGGGCACCAGCCCCAAGAGGCCCATGCGCCAAGGAGACTTGGGAGGGAGAGTCCAAAGAGGGAAGGCACCTCCGAGGTGCCTTGGGAGGATGGACTCCTTTCCCCTCTGGCCGCACCCCTTCCTTGGAGGAAGGGCAGGCTGCGCCTCCCCTCTCTTGCACCTATATAAAGGGGAGGGTAGGGAGGGGTGGCCGCACCAAGCCCTTGGCGCCTCCTTCTGCTACACCTCCTCCTCCTCCCGTGAGTAAACAGCGAAGCCCTGCCGGAGTTCTGCTGCATCCACCACCACGCCGTCGTGCTGCTGGATCATCATCAACCTCTCCTTTCCCCTTGCTGGATCAAGAAGGAGGAGACGTCATCCGCTCCGTACGTGTGTTGAACGCGGAGGTGCTGTCCGTTCGACACTAGGTCATCGGTGATCTGAATCACGGCGAAATACGACTCCATCAACCCCGTTCCATTGAGCAACGCTTCATGAGCGATCTAAAAGTGGTATGTAGATGCAATCACTCTGCCATGACTCGTTGCTAGATGAACTCATAGATGGATCTTGGTGAAACCGTGGGAAAATTTTAATTTTCTCGCAACGCTCCCCATCGCGGCATCATGAGCTAGGTCTATGCGTAGTTCTCTATTGCACGAGTAGAACACAATTTGTTGTGGGCGTAGATGTTGTCAACTTTCTTGCAGCTACTAGTCTTATCTTGCTTCAGCGGTATTGTGGGATGAAGCGGCCCGGACCGACCTTACACGAACGCTTACGTGAGACCGGTTCCACCGACCGACATGCACTAGTTGCATAAGGTGGTCAAGGGTGTCTGTCTCTCCCACTTTAGTTGGAGCGGATTCGATGAACAGGGTCCTTATGAAGGGTAAATAGAAGTTGACAAGATCACGTTGTGGTTATTCGTAGGTAAGAAAATGTTCTTGCTAGAACCCAATTGCAGCCATCGTAAAGAGATGCAACAACAAGTAGAGGGCGTCTAACTTGTTTTTTGCAGCAATTGTCATGTGACGTGATATGGCCAAAGTTGTGATGAATGATGAATGATATATGTGATGTATGAGATCATGTTCTTGTAATAGGAATCACGACTTGCATGTCGATAAGTATGACAACCGCAGGAGCCATAGGAGTTGTCTTTATTTTTGTATGACCTGCGTGTGTCATTGAAGAACGCCATGTAACTTACTTTACTTTATTGCTAAACGCGTTAGCCATAGAAGTAGAAGTAGTCGTTGGCGTGACAACTTCATGAAGACACGATGATGGAGATCATGATGATGGAGATCATGGTGTCATGCGGTGATGTGGATGATCATGGAGCCCGAAGATGAAGATCAAAGGAGCTATATGATATTGGCCATATCATGTCACTACTATATAATTGCATGTGATGTTTATTATGTTTATGCATCTTGTTTATTTAGAACGACGGTAGTAAATAAGATGATCCTCATAACAATTTCAAGAAAGTGTTCTCCCTAACTGTACTTGCCGTTGCTAAAGTTAAATGGTTTGAAGCACCACGTGATGATCGGGTGTGATAGATCCTTACGTTCACATACAACGGGTGTAAGACAGTTTTACACATGCAAAACACTTAGGTTAACCTTGACGAGCCTAGCATGTACGAGACATGGCCTCGGAACACCAGAGACCGAATGGTCGAACATGAGTCTTATGGAAGATACGATCAACATGGAGATGTTCAACGACGATGACTAGTACCGTCTCACGTGATGATCGGACACGGCCTAGTCGACTCGGATCATGTATCACTTAGATGACTAGAGGGATGTCTAATCTGAGTGGGAGTTCATTAAATAATTTGATTAGATGAACTTTATTGTCATGAACAATAGTCTAAAATCTTTGCAAAATGTCTTGTAGATCAAATGGCCAGCGCTAATGTCACCATGAACTTCAACGTTGCTCCTAGAGAAAACCAAGTCGAAAGATGATGGCAGCAACTATTCGGATCGGGTCCTAACCCCGAGGATTATCCTCATAGCTGCCGAGAAACAATATGTCCTAGAAGCACCGCTAGGTGAAGCACCCATCCCCGAGAACCAAGATGTTATGAACGCTTGGCAGTCTCGTCTTGATGATTACTCCCTCGTTCGGTCTGGCATGCTTTACAGCTTAGAACCGGGCTCCAAAAAGCGTTTTGGCGACACGGAGCATATGAGATGTTCGAGGAGCTGAAACTAGTTTTCCAAGCTCATGCCCGGTCGAGAGATATGAAGTCTCCGACAAGTTCTCTGATTGTAAGATGGAGGAAAATAGTTCTGTCGTGAGCACATACTCAAAATATGCAGGTTGCACAACCGCTGTCCCATTTGGACATCAACCTCCCGGACGAGGCGGTCATTGACAAGAATCCTTCATCGCTCCCACCAAGCTACAAGAGCTTTGTGATGAACTACAATATGCGAGGGATGGTGAAAACTATTCCTGAAGTATTTTCAATCTTTGAAGTCAGCAGAGGTAGAAATCAAGAAGGAGCATCAAGTGTTGATGGTCAATAAAACCACTAAGTTCAAGAAGGGCAAGGGAAAGAAGAACTTCAAGAAGGACGGCAAGGATGTTGCAGCCCGGTAAGCCGATTGCCGGGAAGAAGTCAAAGAATGGACCCAAGCCGAGATCGAGTGCTTTTATTGCAAAGGAAGGGTCATGGAAGCGGAACTGCCCCAAATACTTAGCAGCGCATAAGAAGGCCGGCAACACTAAAGGTATATTTGATATACATGTAATTGATGTGTACCTTACCAAGACTCGTAGTAACTCCACAGGTATTTGATACCGTGCCGTTGCTCATATATGTAACTCACAGCGGGAGGCTGCGGAATAAGCGGAGACTGGCGAAGGGCGAGGTGACGATCTTGGCGTCGGGAATGGTTCCAAAGTCGATGTGATCGCCGTCGACACGCTACCTCTACATTTACCTACGGGATTAGTTTTAAACCTCAATAATTGTTATTTATAGTGCCAAGTTTGAGCATGAACATTGTTTCGGGATCTCGTTTAATACGAGATGGCTACTCATTTAAATCCGAGAATAATGGTTGTTCTATTTATATGAGAGAAATGCTCTATGGTCATGCTCCGATGGTCAATGGTTTATTCTTAATGAATCTCGAACGTAATGTTACACATGTTCATTGTGTGAATACCAAAAGATGTAAAGTTGATAACGATAGTCCCACATACTTGTGGCACTGCCGCCTTGGTCACATTGGTGTCAAGCGCATGAAGAAGCTCCATGCTGATGGACTTTTAGAGTCTCTCGATTATGAATCATTTGACACATGCGAACCATGCCTCATGGGCAAGATGACCAAGACTCCGTTCTACGGAACAATGGAGCGAGCAACCAACTTATTGGAAATCATACATACCGATGTATGCGGTCCAATGAGTGTTGAGGCTCATGGAGGATATCGTTATGTTCTCACTCTCGCGATGACTTGAGTAGATATGGGTATGTCTACTTGATGAAACACAAGTCTGAGACCTTTGAAAAGTTCAAGGAATTTCATAATGAAGTAGAGAATCAACGTGACCGAAAGATAAAATTCTTGCGATCAGATCGTGGAGGAGAATATTTAAGTCACGAATTTGGTACACACTTAAGGAAATGTGGAATCGTTTCACAACTCACGCCGCTGGAACACCTCAAATAGCGGTGTGTCCGAACGTCAGAATCGCACTCTATTGGATATGGTGCGATCTATGATGTCTCTTACTGATTTACCGCTATCATTTTGGGGATACGCTCTAGAGACAGCTACATTCACTTTAAATAGGGCACCGTCTAAATCCGTTGAGACGACACCGTATGAATTATGGTTTGGGAAGAAACCTAAGCTGTCGTTTCTAAAAGTTTGGGGCTGCGATGCTTATGTCAAGAAACTTCAACCTGAAAAGCTCGAACCCAAGTTGGAAAAATGCGTCTTCATAGGATACCCTAAGGAAACCATTGGGTATACCTTCTACCTTAGATCCGAAGGCAAGATCTTTGTTGCCAAGAACGGATCCTTTCTCGGAAAGAGTTTCTCTCGAAAGGAGTAAGTGGGAGGAAAGTAGAACTTCGATGAAGTACTACCTCTTGAACCGGAAAGTAGTGCAGCTCAGAAGATGTTCTGTGGTGCCTACACCGGCTGGAGAGGAAATTAATGATGATGATCAAGGTACTTGGATCAAGTTGCTCTTGAACCCGTGGGTCCACTAGGACACGTTCCGCACTGCAGTGGTACGGCAACCCTGTCCGGAAATCATGTTGTTGAACAACGGTGAACCTTGAACTATGAAGAAGCGATGGCGGCCCAGATTCCAACAAATGGCTTGAAGCCATGCAATCCGAGATAGGATCCATGTATGAAAACAAAGTATGGACTTTGATAGACTTGCCGATGATCGGCGGCGATAGAAAACAAATGGATCTTTAAGAAGAAGACGGACGCGGATGGTAATGTTACCATCTATAAAGCTCAACTTGTCGCTAAGGGTTATCGACAAGTTCAAGGGATTGACTACGATGAGACTTTCTCTCCGTGGCGAAGCTTAAGTCCGTCCGAATCATGTTAGCAATTGCCGCATACTATGATTATGAGATATGGCGGATGGACGTCAAAACGGCATTCCTTAACGGTTACCTTAAGGAAGAGTCAGATATGATGCAGCCGGAAGGTTTTGTCGATCCTAAGAATGCTAACAAGGTATGCAAGCTCCAAATGATCCATTTATGGGCTGGTGCAAGCATCTCGGAGTTGGAACATTAGCTTTGATGAGATGATCAAAGCGTTTGGTTTTATCTTGCACTTATGGAGAAGCCTGCGTTTACAAGAAAGTGAGTGGGAGCTCTGTAGCATTTCTCATATTATATGTAGATGACATACTTTTGATGGGAAATGATATAGAACTTTTGGACAGCATTAAGGCCTACTTGAATAAGAGTTTTTCAATGAAGGACCTTGGAGAAGCTGCTTACATATTAGGCATCAAAATCTATAGGGATAGATCGAGACGCCTCATAGGTCTTTCACAAAGCACATATCTTGATAAGATTTTGAGGAAGTTCAAAATGGATCAGTCCAAGAAAGGGTTCTTGCACTGCTTTGCAAGGTGTGAAATTGAGCTCGGCTCAATGCCCGACCATGACAAAAGATAAAGAAGAGATGAGTGTCATCCCCTATGCCTCAGCCATAGGATCTATTATGTATGCCATGCTGTGTACCAGACCTGATGTAAACCTTGCCGTAAGTTTGGTAGGAAGGTACCAAAGTAATCCCGGCAAGGAACATTGGACAACGGTCAAGAATATCCTAAAGTACCTGAAAAGGACAAAGGACATGTTTCTAGTTTATGGAGGTGACGAAGGCTAAATGCGTAAAGGGGTTACGTCGGCGCTTAGCTTCTCGACCATGCATCCGATGACTCAAAGTCACAAACCGGATACATGTATATGTTGAATGGTTGAGCGATGGTGAAATTTGCGGTACGCAAGCGTCGTGGCGGGATCTACATGTGAAGCGGAGTACATGGCAGCCTCGGAGGCAGCACATGAAGCAATTTGGGTGAAGGAGTTCATCACCGACCTAGGAGTCATACCCAATGCGCCGGAGCCGATCAAACTCTTCTGTGACAACACTTTGGAGCTATTGCACTTGCCAAGGAGCCCAGGTTTCACAAGAAGACCAGTGCACATCAAGCGTCGCTTCAACTCCATTTGTGAAAATGTTCAAGATGGGGACATAGAAATTTGCAAAGTGCATACGGATCTGAATGTCGCAGATCCGTTGACTAAACCTCTTCCATGGGCAAATCATGATCAACACAGGAACTCTATGGGTGTTCGATTCATCACAATGTAACTAGATTATTGACTCTAGTGCAAGTGGGAGACTGTTGGAAATATGCCCTAGAGGCAATAATAAAAGTATTATTATTATATTTCCTTGTTCATCATCATTGTCTTTTATTCATGCTATAATTGTATTATCCGGAAATCGTAATACACGTGTGAATACATAGACCACAATATGTCCCTAGTGAGCCTCTAGTTGACTAGCGCGTTGATCAACAGATAGTCATGGTTTCCTGACTATGGACATTGGATGTCGTTGATAACGGGATCACATCATTAGGAGAATGATGTGATGGACAAGACCCAATCCTAAGCATAGCACAAGATCGTGTAGTTCGTTTTGCTAGAGCTTTTACAATGTCAAGTATCTCTTCCTTAGACCATGAGATCGTGTAACTCCGGATACCGTAGAAGTGCTTTGGGTGTACCAAAGCGTCCACAACGAATCGGGTGACTATAAAGGTGCATTACGTATCTCCGAAAGTGTCTGTTGGGTTGACCTGAATCGAGACTGGGATTTGTCACTCCGTATGACGGAGAGGTATCACTTGGGCCCACTCGGTAGTGCATCATCATAATGAGCTCAAAGTGACCAAGTGTTTGGTCACGGGATCATGCATTATGGTACGAGTAAAGTGACTTCTTGGCAACGAGATTGAGCGAGGTATTGGGATACCGACGATCGAATCTCGGGCAAGTAAAATACCGATTGACAAAGGGAATTGTATACGGGGTTGTTTGAATCCTCGACATCGTGGTTCATCCGATGAAATCATCGAGGAGCATGTGGGAGCCAACATGGGTATCCAGATCCCGCTGTTGGTTATTGCCCGAGAGCCGTCTCGGTCATGTCTCATGTCTCCGAACCCGTAGGGTCTACACATAAGGTTCGGTGACGCTTAGGGTAGTATGAATATGAGTATGCAGCAAACCGAATGTTGTTGAGTCCCGGATGAGATCCCGGACGTCACGAGGAGTTCCGGAATGGTCCGGAGGTAAAGATTTATATATGGGAAGTCTTATTTTGGTCGTAGGAAAAGTTTGGGCATTACCGTGTATTATGCAGGGAGTGCGGGAAGAATTCCGGGGGTCCACGGGGGTCCACCTGCCCGGAGGGCCACATGGGCTGTAGGGGTGCGCCTTGGCCCATATGGGCCAAGGGCACCAACCCCAAGAGGCCCATGCGCCAAGGAGACTTGGGAGGGTTGAGTCCAAAGAGGGAAGGCACCTCAGGGTGCCTTGGGAGGATGGACTCCTTCCCCTCTTGGCCGCACCCCTTCCTTGGAGGAAGGGGCAAGGCTGCGCCCCCTCTCTTGCACCTATATAAAGGGAGGGGAGGAGGTGGCCGCACCACAGAGCCCTTGGCGCCTCCCTTCCTGCTACACCTCCTCCTCCTCCCGTAGTCGCTTAGCGAAGCCTGCCTGGGAGTTCTGCGCATCCACCACCACGCCCGTCGTCTTCTGCTGGATCATCATCAACCTCTCCTTTCCCCTTGCTGGATCAAGAAGGAGGAGGCGTCATCCGCTCCGTGACGTGTGTTGAGCGCGGAGGTGCTGTCAGATCAAAGACTAGGTCATCGGTGATCTGAATCACGGCGAAAGTACGACTCCATCAACCCCGTTCCATTGAACGCTTCCGCACGCGATCTAAAAGTGGTATGTAGATGCAATCACTCTCCCATGACTCGTTGCTAGATGAACTCATAGATGGATCTTGGTGAAACCGTATGAAAATTTTTAATTTTCTGCAATGTTCCCCATCAGATACCACGCCTTAACAAATTCCAAGGCCCGGCGCGCTCCAGCACGGACCGAGGAACCCTTCCAAGCCTCAAGACGGCCAGCCGCGACCTAGCTACCGGCGATCCGACTAGGAGTCGCCAGAACGGCATGTCGGCCACGGTGGCAGCAACCGCACTGGGCACCGATGCGTTGAAGCCGCGCGGCATCCGATGGGCCGGCGGGCGAACCTCGATGCTCGAAAGCTGCACGTCGAGGGTCCGAGGCGTTGGCGGCAATCTTGGCGCCACTCGCCCTCCGCACCTCGCGATCAGCCTCGATGGCTTCATTAGCCGCTGCGTATGGCGAGGGAAGAAGTACGCCATGACGAAAAGAAGCAAGTCAAAAACGGCGGTCGGCCGACCTATAGTCGGCAGCTCAAAGAAGCGAAGAAAGAGAAACTCACCATCGACGATGTCCTCGATTTCATGGAAGCGGAGGTCGTGGCGCCTCCTTGTCGATCCGGAGGAGCGCTCACTTCGAACTTCGGCCAAGAGAGCAGTATCTCTCTTCGCCGCCTCGTCTCTTGCCGTCTTCAAGAAGCGCCTTTTGCTCCACTGCGTAGCTGCGAAGTCGCGCCTGGCCAATGAAGCTTGTCGCCTCCTCCCTTTGGCGCGCAAGGCCGTGTCGGCTGCGCCTAATGCCGTCGAGAGTGGCGTTGGTCTATGAAGAATAAAAAGGAAAAGGACGTTAAGTCTTAAACTAAGAAGGTCGCTAGGAAGATACGGCCCGGCGCTTTCGTGATCGGCCGAATCTCGGGGACTACAGCCCGCGGGTGCGCCAGCGCGCCCCCGCGAAGAAGAAACAAGACCCACCTCGGCTCCTAGACAAGTCGGCAGTCCGCTTACTCAGCTCCTCAACGTTGCGGTTGAAGAAGCGGTGGCCGGAGGTTGTGATACTCTGTGATAAGCATTTCAAGACAAAGATAAGTATTTGGAACTCACCAAGTAGAGTTAAAGCGCTGCTCAGCCAGGCCTAAAACTCGAGGACTACACCCGGTGCGGCGTGGCCAGCCTCACGAAGAAGAACAAGAAAAACTCAAAGAGAATCATACCCGAGCGGCTCGCGACGCCAGTGCGCCTTGGTGCGATTCTGGATGGCGTCACTCTCGGCCGCAACCGCTGGACATCCGAGCGCCCTAGTTTGGCGAACTGTGCGCCTCCTCGCACCACCAGGCGCGGCGCTCGTCGCCTCGGCGTCCGGGATAGCCGAGCCAGGGCGCCGGTCTCCAAGGGGCGCGCGTGAAGTCCCCTTCTCAAGACGACGGCGTCTTTGGCGAGGCGACAGAAGAAGCAGGTTCGCCACGGCCTCGTCTTGATCCAGCGGCAGACCGGTGGGTCCGCTTGCTGTTTGCCTCACATGGCGCCCTCGGACCCAGGCGGGGGCGGCGTGGCCGTGCCAGACAGAGAGGTCTCGGCGCCGTCCCTCTCCATGATGGGGAACCCGCTGCCGGCTCCCTCCGTCTGCCCCGTGAACTCCGGCGGCGGCGGCGCGGAGCTCAGCGGGGTGACAAGCAGCGCCGAGTGGAGGCGCGCGGCCTCCTCGGCCTGCCGCTTGGCAGTGGCAGCGGCTTCGGCTTCCTCCAGCCCCCTTTGGGCGGAAGTTGCGCCTTCTCGGCCTCCGCCTTTCTCCAAAGGGCGGCCTCTTCTTCGTCAGCGCTTCTCCAGCTGCGTTCCTCTCCGTCGCCTCCCGGGAGAGGTCGGCGGAGGTCAATCCGCCGAGTATTGGCGGGCGTTTGCCGACCCACCGGAGGCGGGCGGCGACTCTCTAAAGTGAGAGGAGCCACGATCTGAAGACATATAAAAGAATTAAGCGAGATCTACCAAAAGGAAAGCAAGACAAAGCGGAAGCACTTACGCGGAGACCAACGGCGGCTTTTTCACTTCCTTGCGGAAGCGGTTAGCCTGTGCGACCGCCTCTTCCCGCTTGGTCGCGGTGGCCGTCCCCTTGAGCTTCTTCAACCGGCCGCTTGGCAAGCTCGGCCCGGCTTGGCGCTTCCTCGCGCCGCCTCGACCGCCCAAGATGGCGGAGGAACTCGCTCCGGGGTGGCCGGCCTTCGGCTGGCGGCGGGGGACGACTTCCCCTTCGCCGACATCCCCAGGCCAGTCGGCGAAGGTGGCCGAGGGCCTGAAGTCGTCGGCCTCTCCTCCTCCTCCGCCTTCGGCGTCGGCCTCCATCGCTGCCGCCCCCAAGTCAGGGTCGTCGGCGTCGCTCTCCGCCCGGTCGGGGACGAACTCACGGGCCGGCCCCGTGGTTCCGGCCGAGGGCTGCATGAGGGGGTTCTGACTCGAAAGAGCCAAAACGATCAGAGGATGAATTTGGCCGAGAAAGAAAAACAGAAGAGGAAAGAAGACGACTTCCCACGGGTGGGGGGTTGGCGCGCGAGTATGGCTCCTTGCCGAATCGCCAATCCGCCGTAAGGTTGCGATTTGCCATGAAGTTCACCGTGTCCGCCACCTCTCCGGGGCATGTCCTTGAGCACATCCGGTGGGGTCCGATGGCGCTCATCTGGCGGAGATCATGTGAGGTCGGCCTTGAGCGGCAGGACTTCGGCCATACCACGAAGGCAGCTAGGAGGTCGGCTCGGTCAATCCCTCCGACTGCGTCAAGACTGAGTCGTAGGACGCGGCACCGCCAGCCGAAGTCGGCGTCTGGCCCGGTAGGACCAGCTGAAGCCTCCCCCTCGCCCGCCGGCTTCAGAAGGCGGCGAGTTGACCGATCATATACAGGCGGCGACGCCTTCACATAGAAGTAAGACCGCTGCCACATCTTCACCGACTTGATCAGCGCAATGGTGGGGAAGGGGTTGTCCGCCACCGACCTCCTCATCGCGATGAAGGTACCGCACAGAGCTGGCACGCCAGCGACGTGCGTGCCGAGCTTGGCCTGTAAGAATTCCCCACACAGCTCGATGATGGGGAGGACGCCGAGAAAGCCCTCGCACAGGGCGGTGAAGGCGGCCGGCACCACCGTATTCGGAGTGAGGTGGTGCGGTGGAGCCCGTCAGAACTCAAGAACGGCGGAAGAAGCCGCTCGCCGGCAGCCCTAGGCGCGCATGAGGTGCGAAGCGAACACGACCCGCCGCCTCCTCCCGGCGCCCGGCGTTATCGCCCAGGCGCTGTGGGTCTGCACCAGTGTTGCTTGGGAGGCGGCGCTAGCGTCTGGCGGAGGAACTTCGATGTGGTCGTCGTCGACCTCGGATCCATCCCAACGCCCGGGCGCTGGAGAGGTGCAGCGGCGGAGGAAGAGCTCATCTCCGCGGCGCGGCGTGGTTCGGCGCAACAGCAAGAAGAAGAAGCAAGAAGGAAGACGAGCAAGAGGAAGCGGGGGAAGCAGAGAGATGGGCGCGCGTGCTTCGCCGCCCCGCCTCCCCCGCCTACTTATAGCCTCGTGGGCTGAGAAGCGATAAGCGGGCGTGGGATTAATCGCGCCAGACCCCACGCCCCACGATTTAACCACGAACTTCTCAGCGCGATAACGATGTGGAACCCCAACCGCCCGCACGGCCGCCGCGGATCCGTTCGCGCCCGAGGCGCGATGGTGGCGGAGTCCCGCGACGGCCTGTCCGTCACGCGCTGCGGGCAGGCCCGGCCTATGCCACGTGGCGTCGCCTGCGGCAGGCCCAGAACGCCGCCGCAAGGAAGCTTCTCGAACACGCCGGAGGTTCCCCCTGCGACTTTCAAGACCACGTGAGGAGCAAGACGGCTCTCCTGAGACCGACTCCGGCTAGTCGGCCTAGAGGAGACGGCAAGGTGGCCCAGATTATTCCACCGAGGATGATGAAGCCGTTGAGGCTCCTCGGCGTGTTGCCCTCGGCGCCTCTCACCGGCTTCGGGGACTACTGTCGAGTAATGGGCCCGCAGGTAGGCCAACCCGAGCCCCGGACCTTTCAAAACATCGCAGGCAGGCTGCGCCTCGAGACCTCAAGACGAAGAGCCACTTTCGAGATTCGGGCAGCAGAGCCACGATCGCTTCTCACGGCCGAAAGTCCCGTGAGGCGGCCTTGAGAAAAGTCGACTCCCAGCTGGCGACCTCAGAGAGGCGGCTATGGGGAGTCGGCCCGCGACTCAACCACCTTCAACCCACGCGATCAGCAGACGGGATAGGGTGTGGCCGCCCCATCCCTGCCCGCTCACGAAGCGGGCATAGCCTGATGCGCCCGTCGGCGAAGATCTCCGTTCGGCGCGGCACTGTAGCCACGCCGGCCCTGACATCAGCCCCATGGGCAGACCATCGTGCCACGACGGCACCGTCTGCATTTAACCGGAGACGGCGGGACCGCTGTCGGCGGAGGTAATCAAGACGGCGAGAGCGCCCACAAGGCGGCCGAGTCCCGAGGTCGGCCTGAAGTCGGCCGCCCCTCCCACGAGTCCCGCGCACCATTAACCCGACGAGGCGAGGAATGGCAGCGGTGATCGCCCGTCGGTGGCGGCAGCTGCCATGACCCCACGACCAAACCGGTGTCATCGGAAGCACGGTAAAGAATCCGCGGTAAGCAAGACCGCTTAGCGGCGGACAAGGCCCGTCGGCCCCATGCGGCTTCGTTGGCGGGTCTGCTAGTCGGTGAGCCCCAGCTTCGGCGAAGAAGACGGCGACACGAGAGACAGACGGTACAGGACCCGCACCGGCGGATTACCATTGTACCCGGTAGGCCTATAAACTCTCTGGCGCCCATGCAAGGGTTGGACACTAATAGATCTAGACACGCATAGAAGGAAGAGAGGTGCTAGCGGTGCCCTTCTTCTTCCTCACCCCGAACAGCTCAAGGAGCGACCTTGTATCCACTTCGATATAGTGATCATGCGGAGACCCCGCAGAAGCAGATGAGGGTATTATCTCCGGAGAGCCCGAACTGGGTAAGATTAGCCGGCGTGCATGCCTTCGCCTCATCCCGTTTCCAGGCACCGGCGACGTTCTACTCGCCCCCTCCATGATAAGCCATCCGTTGGCATATGTCGTACCCAACCCCCGACAATTGGTGTAAAAGTTGCACCTAGCTCTAATCTATTATTTGATCTTGTTCACATGATCTCTAACAGGTGGGCCCTGTTTGTAAGTGTACCCGTGGCAAAAAAAAAGCCACGTTAGCCGGCTCGGACTATTTTTTCTTCTGAATATCTTGCAAACTATGGTCAAAATGAGTCCAAAAATTTCTCAAATCAATACTTGGTACATATATTATTTGATCGAGGCATTCCGCCGACCAGCACCTTGTTCTCCCGGTTGCTTCGCGTTTGCATACATTCATGCTAGTCAAACCAAAAAATACCGTACCATCCGCACGTCGCGTAAATCATTTGCTTCCTTATCTTGACAATTAATACATTTGGTACTTATCCGTGTTTTTTTTTTTTTGCGGAGTATAGCCGCGTTTCTTGCCATGTATTACTCCGCTTTCTCTCCGGTTAGCACTGAAACTGAAAGTAGACGGAGGCACGCTACCCTGACGCAGCCAAAAGTGGCTTGTTTTTATTAATTGTGGATATTTTCACATCTAGTTGTCTTTATTCATCTTTCAACTGGCTAATACAGTAGCTATGATTTTGCGTGCCGTCCATCGATCCAACGGCCACGATCGCACACGGCCAACATCCTGCAGTGCCACACGCAGCTGCACTTGCCTTCGCCTGGGCCTCTGCCACATCCTCTGGCCCGCATCCATCTTGGTGCCCCCATCAATGTTGCCGCCTTGGGCTTAAACAATCGTGCCGACGTATTATTGCCACCTCTAGTTCGTCGGTCAGTGCCAAAATGGATTTTGCTTCGAAACAATTTATTGTAGGGAATGAGAAAGGGACACTTATTGTTAGGACAAGTGTATTTTTGGTTTATCCTTTCACACACTAATGTATAACAAAGGAAATAATTTCCAATTGCACAATTATTAGAAATTGAACCTAACGAGGTGTTTCTGCGGTCAAATCCACGATTGAACCATTTGTATACCTACCCTCTTATTTTACATATAAATCACACCCGACTTCACCCGGACACTATTGCCCATAAGCACTTATTGTCGTCGTCACTCCTCCCTCCCACAATTCACAAAAAATAATCTAAACTAGTTTTTCTTGCAGTTAAATTCATGACCCAATTATCTATATACCTCACCTGCCTACTTATATAATCCATGATCCAACTATCTGTATACCCCCCACCCCCTCCTACTTATATATAGGTCACACCCCTGACTCTTAACTATTTACATATAAACCACACCCCACCCCACCCCAGACGCTTTTGGCAATAAGTACTTACTGTCGCCGCCGATCCTCCCTCCCAATTGCACAATTCACAAAATTAATCTAAAGTAGTTTTTCTTGTGGCTAAATCCATGATCCAACCATCTATATACCCAGCCCCTACTCATAAATAGGGCACACCCCTGACTCTTAAGTCCTTATCGTCTCACCACTCTCTCCCATTGCAACACGGTAAGGCTACTTTTCACCCTTTTTTGCGGGTAGGCTACTTTTTCACGTTGACGCCTTCCTTCCTCTTCCGCAACGATCATCGTGCCTCTGCCCATCTTCATCTTCCGCCTCCTCACTATCGCATTCAACGATGTGGTGGAGCGCAGCAGGATTATCGAAGGAAGAACAAAGGTGGGGACATTGTTGAGCAACAAAAATTGATAAGAAGTTACATAGGTGAGTATGCATTACCAATTCGTTACAACGGTCTTCAATTGGTTTTCTTTCTTATGACAATCATGTTAGTAGGTTTCGAAAAACAAGGTTGGTTATTTTCGATAGAGTTGATGTTGCATCTAGATACTATCTACAGACTACAGATGTTGGTCTTTTAGATCCACGCATGTTTATGACATATCTAGATCTACGCATGTATCTGATCTATGCATCTATCTAACAACAGATCCAGATCTATCCATGTAATTAACATATCCAGATCTACGCATGTATCTTATATTTCTAGATCCGTCATGGTACTCTTTCCCCGGTCAACCAATCAATCAACCGGATCAGCCGGGGTACGCAAGCGCACTTGCTGCTCCCCTTTCCCTTCGTAGATTTTGCTCGCCCATGAGGACATCCCCCAAAAGTGTGGCGCTCCCGCTCCTCCATCTTCTCTTCCATGCATATGCGCCACTACTGCTTGCTATTCTGTTGCTCCTCGATGAAACTCGAGTTTGAGGTTCTCCATCGTGTTGATGAGCCACGAGGAGACAATATACCTAGGGGAACATGCCCTGGCTCGTTGGATCTGACACCGAGGGGCTGTGGCAAGCCTGGACGGCGGGTCAATCTCCAAAGATAAATAATAAGTTGTTTAATTTACAGATTTTGCGGTTGCATACGTCATTCGGGACTCTGGCACATCAAGATCTGTGCATGTATCTTACATTTCTAGACCTATCACGGTCTTCTTTCCCCGGACCAACCAATCCATAGATCAAATTAGTGTGTGCATGCATACATGCTGCTCTTGTTTCTCTTCATGGTTTTCTCTCTCATGCTTGAATGTTCCTCTAGTGCGCACTGCTCCTGTTGCGTCCTCTTCGGCAGTGCCACTACTTCTTGCCTTTCTCGTTGTTCCTTAAGGGAGGCCGACCCCTAGCGCCACCCCTATTCATAGTATGTAGCTTAGGAAATGTGAGCTGTATTGGAATTGTCATAAAGGTAGGGGATTCGGGAGTTTGTTTCCGACCAAGATTATCATTGGCATAGAGGATACGATTGCCCCTTAGGTGGTGCAGGTGAAACACATTTTTTTGGATGAAAACCAAGTGAAAACGATTTTTCAAAGTTTCAAGCTTTTTTCCAAAATAATGTAGTACAAACAATACAACATAAATGTTGATGCATGATGTTTTCCCCTTACTTTCCAAATGAATGTGCATTTTAACTTGATTTTCAAATGTTTATGGAAAATCATCTTTCTAACATGCCAAATTTTTTAAAGAATTTTTGAAAAGCTCAAAACATTGTTTGGAAATTGTTGGATTCTTTCTGCAAAAGAGAAAATATGAGTCATTTCAAATTCGTTTTCCTTCAAACATAATAAGGCAGAGGAGTTGCACATGCGAACCTCTTAACATGGCTTGGATTGGTAGCCGCAACATGTGTACCATACTCTTTTTTCAGTTGGGTGACCCATACGCTTGATGAGTTGTAGGGCTAGTAGTGCACATGGTCAGGTAATCTAGTTGATCATTTGTCCATCAGATGAATACTTCTTTTGAAATATACAAACATTTATTTTGATTTGCATGCATATATATTTTTTATTACACATGTAAAAACACCTTATTACATTTTTATAAGTACATGTATATTTATATTGATACATATGAACATTTTTTGGCAACACATGAACATCTTTTATTTATTATCAAACTCAGTACGTAATGAAATAAATACATTTTTGGGGAGAAAAATCGCATGGTACATGTCCACATCAAGTGTCAGCCCATGTAAGGACGCTTCACGGGATGCTCGCTATAAGTAAGTGTCACTGTATTTCCTATTCAAGGATCGTTAAATGAAATTGTCGCTCAAACGTGCATTAATGAGCTCCTGGACTCGGCCCATTTAGCCTTTTCCCATTTTATATGTTTTGTTTCGTTCTCTCCATCTTTTTTTTCATATTTTATTTAATTTTCTAACCTTTTGTATTACTTAAATATTATTTTGTTTTTATTATTTTCTCTTTTTGGTGGTTGGTGGAAAAAATATACTAATAGTTTTTAAAAGTGTATGAACATATATCTAGTCGTGCATGAACTTTTTTTCTAACTCATGAGGTAGTTTTAAAAATACATACTTTCTTTAACATTTTTCCTTAACATGAATATTTTATAGAGCTAGAGAACCTTTTATTTTCTGAAATAGTCTTTATTTTTAACTAACTTTTTTGTTTCTATAAAATCTAAAAACAAAATTCCGAATAAAGAAATAAAACATTACGATGCTATTCCTTCCTTAATGGCAATGAATATGAGCTCCCTAGTGGGCATGTAGGTATTCTCTATTAACCAGGACCAAATAAGGGTCAGTTCTTTTGCTGGCTTTTTTTGGGCTTTTAGAATAAGCTTGGTAGAGGGCAGCTTATTCTAGAAGCCAGAAAAATAATTGGCCCTAATTTCATTAATCTGAAAGCCCATTATTATATTTCCTTTGGGAAATTCGGAAAACCCATTCGACAACCATCCATAAGCAGACCCCAATATCTTAATAGGAATTTACCCATCCTATGTTCTCATGAACCTGTGTCCTTAAATCTTCTTCTAGAGAGATAACCTCTGTCCTTTGTCTGGTTCTCCCTCAAGCAATTGAGATGAAACTGTGTTGATTGGGCCATGTAGAGGCGACGACTGGGTGTGAATTTCTTAACATGGCTTGGATTGGTGGCTGGAAAGATGTGACCCACTCTCCTTGATGAGTTGTAGCACTAGCTAGCAGAGCACATGGTCAAGGTAATCCAATCCAGTTGAGCATCTGTCAATCAGGGGTGGACATGGGAATGTTCATTGCCATCAATCATCAATTTATTATATGGATGGACAGGCCACATATGAGTGTGCTCCAGGACCAGGACCTTGAATTTGACCATGTGCCCTGTCCCCATACACAGCATAAGTGCTATGCATTATGTGTGCCTTGTTGTTTTATTACACTAATGATGTTGCGGCGCATTAGCATTTATAATTGTCACTATCAGTAGCAGTGCTCAAGGGGATTGGATGATCACAACTTGCATAGAGGCAGTTCACAGGAGAAACAGGGGGAGAAGAGCTCAAGGATTATAATTCCTCTGCTTGGATGATCACAACTTGCATAGAGGCAACAAGGCATGATGACTAAAAAAAAGGAATCTTAATTAATGGCTACTAGTAAAAAAAAGGTAACGCTACTAGTATAAAACACAAGAAAGACACCACTTATAAATCCCTAAACATAGATGAACTGCAAAAAGAATATTCAGAGTTGAGTACACCAAGCTCCAATATAAACTGCTGACTATGATTGGTGATCCCCCTACTTCAACCTCCTGATGGCTACTACTTGATACAAAGTTTTCTCTAACTTAGCAAACCAACAAATCTCCTTGACTTCACTCTTGCTTCAGAGCACACACCAACTTTCCTAATTGACTGCCTAGCTGCCTCTGCCTCTGCCGCTGCTGCTCTGCTGGTTTAGCTCTCCTTCTCACCTAGTACCTCCTAATTTGCAAGCAACTGCAATGCAACAACCACTGACTCTGTGATTGATCCATCCATCTATTTCTCCTGCCCTCCTCACTCACCCTCCTCTATACAAACAAAAAATCTTCTTAGGGGGAACCAATTAAGTAATAGACAAAGAAAAAGAGGTGGAGTAAACCCAAAAGAAAAAGCCCTATTCAACTAACGCCGGCCAGGATGCCCGGCGATTTCATGGATGGATGGATGCTGACTGAAACCGATGCATGGCGATGATGGTGGGTGGATGCATGCATGACGACGACGACGATGACTGACCTAGTTGGAAGCAAGCATGCAATGCATACATACTAGCATGTATGCATATATAATAGCTAAGGGGGACGAGACCGACCGTCCGCCGGCGACCGATGCCGGCGGCGCGGGAGCAGGCTCAATCCCGGCGACGGATGAACTGCAGCAGGTCGTCGCCCTTGGGTTCAACCTTCTGGCGCATCTCCACCACCTTCTTGTGGGAGTTGGAATGGATGGCTGGCACGAAGGTGGGGCTGGCCGCCGGGCGGTACTCCGGGAAGAGGCGGCCGGACTTGTAGCGCACGCCGCAGGCGTTGCAGAGCGTCTTGGGCCCCAGCGGCCCCGCGCGCCACTGCGGCGTCTTGTCGATCTGGCAATGCGTGCACCGCCGCACCTCGCCGGGCGCGAGCGCGGCGCCGCCGCTGCCTTCCTCGTAGTCGGCGTCGCCCTCGGCATCGGAGGTGACCGGAGGGGTCGGCCTCTTGGCCTTCTTCTTCTTCTTGGGCTGCGAGTCGGACTCGGCAATGCACTCAGGCTCCTCCGAGTATGAGGAGGTGGAGGAGAACATGGGCGTCGGCACCAGGATGGTGGCCTCGGGCGCGGGCACGGCGGCGCGGATGGCAGCGGGGAACGCGGAGGCGCGGGACCGCTTGCTGCGCGCGCGCGCCGGGATGACGAGCACCGGCGGCTCCGGGCGCGGCGACAGCGGCACTGACCACGGGCGGCCGCTCCCGGAGAAGGACTCCGAGGAGGAGGACGCCGATGACGACGTCGACGACGCCGAGGAGCCCCCGCTGTTGTTGTTCATGTTCACGTTGGCATTGTTGGCGCCGGCGGCGGCGTTGCTGAAGCCGCCGCCGTCCTCGAGGACGGAGGTGGGGCTGGAGCTGCGGAAGAGCGCGTCCTCCATCTTGTCGGGCAGCACGACGCCGGCGTTGGCCGAGAGCGCGGAGGCCCTGATGATGGGCGCGGCGCAGGCGAAGGCCGGCTCGTGCGGGATGGAGGTGTCGTCGAAGAGGCCCGACAGCCACTCGAGCTGCGCCATGTCCATGTCCAGCTCGTCGCACTGCAAACAAAAAGCGAGGAATCCCATGTCAGAAACACGCACACTCCCAGTTCACTGCAGCCACCAATCAACGCCACTACTTTTTTTTTTCGTTTTCCATTCGAATAGACGACTGTTCAATCAGTAAAGCAAACGCCGGCACGTCCGGGCCGGGGTGGCCCAGGGTGATGGGTTTAATTTGCTGTTGCGTAAAGGGGAGGGTAGAAAAAGGTGGGCTGGCGGGCTACTGGTAGGACTGGACTGGCGGTACTGCTGGTGCACACACTGGATGGAGTAGTTGCTCAGTTGTTGTTGGGCTAGCTAACTACCGAAAGCGATGGGCCCCCGGTACGTAACATGGCCGGGCCCCCGCGCCACGCCCCACCGGTAAAAAGAAAAGAAAATCTATGGAGTGAGTAACTTTGGTCACGGCCTCCCCTCATGCCACCGACACCTCCACGGCGTGCGCCCGCCCATGACCCAACCACCCCGGCCATTCACGCCGGTGCGGTGCGGTGCGCCGGCCGTGGGTTCGGTTGATTGTTCCCCCCGCTCCTCGCGCCCGGACAACACAGCAGCCGTGTGGAGTCACCTCCGTCCGTCCCCTTCCATGTGACCACTAATGGCGGTGTGCGCCGTGCGGTGCGTGCTGTTTTTTTTCTGGTGGTGTGCGCCGCGTGATTGCCGCCCAGCTGTTTCGAACTTTTGAATTTCGAACCCTCTGGAGGCAGGCAGGGGTAAGAGGAAAAAGAAAGATGAGATTGATTTTTTCGAAACTGCCGTGCGCGACCGACAGGGACGGTTCGTCGGCTAGGTGAGGCACTGAGGCAGGCAGGCACGTATCCGCTCCTCCTTAAAATCGGCCGTACGCGGGAGTCGGCAACCACCCAACCAACCGTGCCCGCGCTGGCACGCACGCCCACCGCCGACGACGAACTGAACGAACGGAACGAGGAAAAAACAATTACTCACCGTGCCAATGTGGGTGTCTCCGAGGGCGCCGAGGAAGGCCGCCGAGTGGTCCCCGGCGGGCGGGGGCGGGGGCACCATGAGCGACGCCGCCTGCTGCCCCTCCAGCGAGGCCGGCGCCGGCGGGGGCACGCCGCCGCCGAGGACGCGCGCGGCGAGGGGGCTGTCAGGCACCGGCGCGTCGAGGAGCAGCACGTCCTCCGCCGAGTCCTCCTTGGGGAAGTCGAGCAGGTCCTCGATGTGGTCGAACAGGCCGCCGCACGTCGCCTCCAGCAGGCTCTGCTCGTGCTCCCTCATCATCTCCTCCATGAACCGCCCGCTCGCCATCGCCTCAACCTCAATCTCAATCCCAATCTCCTGAACCTCTGACTTTCTTCCCGTCTTCGCCTGCGTTACTCTGCGACCAAGGCACAATCGGGAGAGGCAAGTATAAATACACGGCCGGGATTAATGCCAGGGGAGGAGGATCGTAAATTTGGATATGCACGCATTAATCGGCATCCAAGGTAAGCAGCAGCGGCAATACATGGCACCAAATTAAGACAAAGGCGGATTACACACCTAATATCACGATATCAATTTTGTTTCGCAAACGGACGCGACGCTAATCGGGCCTATCTATCTGTAATACTACCAGAACGCGATCTCCTCTGAGCTGTAAAACAAACAAACAAACATATTTGTAAACAAACGGGTCCGGCCGAAGGATATATAGTATCTTCTGTGAACGGAACGAGGCTCCTTTTTCAAAGTGACGGCAGCGAGCGCGCCCGCGTGGGGCCCGCGAGTATGCGGTGCATGATGGGCCGGGCCCGCCCCGCGCGCCCATGTGAGACGCGCATGTGACGTGCGGGTTCTCCATTTTTCTTTTTCTTTATTCCGAAGCAAAGGCGCCCATACAGGTGGCGTACAACGAAAAAAAGATGACGAGAAAAAAATCAAGGGGGTGGTTGTTTCATGTTTGGTCCGGGTTGATTCACCACCAAGGTAAAAGTCAAACGCGGCCAGCACAAGGAATTTGTCATTGGCTGACGTGGCGGCAGGCCATTGGGCGGGACGCGTCACTGGCGTGCCATGTGGGAGCAGGCGACGCGTCAATCGGAAGCCGCCCTGCCCCCTCGGTAAAGCGGCTAATTATAATTAACGCCCCGCCCCCCGGTGGAAACACCGAGGAATTCGCTTCCATTTGCCCGATCCGATCGCGTTTACCGTACGGATCAAACAAAGGGAATCTCGCCGGGCGAAGCGCAAGGAATCTCCCGGCCCCGCGTTTTCACTGCCCCACGCGCTATTTTTTTTACTGTTTTAGTTCGTTTTCACAACGAATTTGAATTTGCATATTTTTTTTTTACCCTTGGATGCTGCGTGTTTCCTTCCGGAGGGGGAATCCAGGCTGGAGGAGGGGCGAAAGTAGAAAAAAACCAAAAAAGGCTGGGCCGGGGCACGCACAATGGATGGGAATACCGTGGCAGGGCATCCCATCCGTTCCTTCGCCCATTCAATTTCTATCCATATCAGGGCACAGTAGCCCAGCCGCCCTGACGTCGTCGGCCGGAAGGAAAATTTCCCCTTCTATCATTGAGACGAACAACTTGACCAAATGGGCTGGGAACTTTCAAATTTTGAGAAAAACAACAAATGAGCCCCAAAAATGGACTGGGGACCTTCTAGCTTGTACAAGGAAGAAGTCCAAACTTGGTGCAATTTTGAAAAAGTCCGGAAGTGGTGCGATTTTTCCGCTTGCCATTCGTCCTTTCTTCTTTCCAGGAAAGAAGATGAATGAGCTGGTGTGTGTCAGAAACTCGGAATGATCGAATATGAATATGGCAGCGAAGCTGGCTGGCCACGCGGCACATGGCCGCGCGCCAGGCAGGGGTGCCACAAATGGCAATTTCAAACGCAAAAATGGCCCGGAAGGACGAAAGACTGCAGGAAGGCTTCTGAATTTGAATTTGAATTCTTCTGGTAGTATCTCCTTCATTTTTTTCCCCTTTTTTCCCACTTCCAATGAGAAGAAATGACTGGTTTGCACACACAAACTGGAACTGGAAGGGGAATATATACATCGCCGTCGGCGATTGATTGACTCACCTGTAAACTCCTCTGTTTCCTTCAACCGATCGATCACCGGTGGCTCTTTCTTCCTCCTTCCTGGCCGGCTTGCCTTGGTATGAAAACTGAAGAAAGAAAGAACTCCTCTCTACCTATCTGCTGCTGCTGCTGATCAAGAAGAGGAAACTAGCTGCTGGCTATGTAAACAAGGGACTAAAACTCTAGCTAGCTATCCTAGTTCTCCTCCTGCATGAGCATGGCTGTTCTAGCTTTGGTGTAGTCCGAGGGAGAGGTAGGAGAAAGCAGCTGCTGTCTGGTTTGCACCAGCTGAAATTATATGGAGAGGCACCGCACCGCACCGCACTGTACTGCTAAGAGAGAAGAGGGCGGGGTGGAAATACGGGGAGCTATATAGGTGGAGGTAAATGGAAAGGGGCGAGGGGGAGGTGCGTGCACTGCACTGGCCCGGTCGGTGGGATTCAATTCAATTCGAACCCCCCTCCCTCTCTCTCCTTCTCTCTGTCTGTAAGCTGGGCCGAGGAAGAAGATGGAGCTAGCACATGTAGAGGGAGAGAGAGAGCCAGATTGGGAAGAGGAGGAGTATATTATGCTACTTAATAGAGAGGAGAGCAGGCAGGCTGGAGCGGGGTGCGGAGGGGATTAAGTTATTGGTGGAGAACGTGACGGGTGGAAGGTAAACTAAACCCAGCAGCAGCTCCTTTGACGCCAGATCGTCTGAGCAGCAGAAAAAGAAGGCGTTTCTGGGTCTCCCTCTGTGTGTAGAGTTTTTGGGTTTTGAAACGTTGGAGGACAGGCAGGCGGTGCATGAAGGAGGAGAGCGGTGCATGAAGGAGAGTGGAGATCCACTACGTCGCCCAATTCACTTACACACGACACGGCTGACTTATCGGCACACCCCACACGCGCACACACGGCCGGAGATGGAGGAAGACGAAAGGGACGTCCTCGTAGTAGTGCCATGGTGGTAGGGTATATGCGTGCGCCGAGCTGGACGAGCACGACGACGGACGGGCGAGGCTCGTGCCAACAGCTAGCCCGCCGGAGACCCAGCCTGCGGTGCAGCTGGTATTTACTGCATGCGGGATACAGGACGACCGGGTAGTCCCTAGTCCGTCCGTCCGTTGTAATATTCCATCGTCCAACGGGTTTGTACCAGTAGTACTGCTTACTAATCGTACGGTTTACGGGTGCGGTTAGGGGGGCGGTAATTAGCAGCGACGACGACGACCGGTAGCAATAGCAGTAAGTGGTACAGGGAGATCGGTGCGGTGGAGGGGGTCGGGTCACACGGTAGGTGAGCCCTCGGCCCTCGCTGCTAGCTGTCCTCGCCCTCCTTTCCTGTCGTGACGTTGAAGTTTCCTCCCCTCCCACTTTCTCTTTTTTTTTTCTTCGCCACCAACAAAAACAAAAACCCCGCGGAAAATGCTACCGGTACAAGTGAAACGCCACCTCAGATTTCCCGAGATTTTTCTTCCCGTCCATGCCTCTGCACTGTGCGTACACATGGCGTTGCACCCCTTGAGGCTTGATTGCGTGGCGCGGGGCGAGGCCGAGAGGGACGGCCGCAGCACCACTGTGGAACCGGAGCGGTGGACCTCGCTGTCAGTCGCGCGCGCACGGACTTTTCGTCCTCCTGTTCCACGCGCGCCGCGGTCTGGCCGACGACGGCCACGGCTTCCTTCCTTGGACTGCGTGCTTGCCGTTACCGCGGGTAGAAGGAAGGCCGTAGCAGCTAGCACACGGCGGGCGAACGGCCGCCGCTAGCGTCCAGGCGCGTCGCGGTTAGTGTGGCAGCTCCGGCGAACCATCGCCCGGCCGCCTAAAAATCGGCAGCCGCGCGCTCTGGCATTGACCGCGGCAACCAACTGGCACGCGCTCCCGGGCGCCGGCCGCTGACCCGTATCCTGTACGCATCCCGCCCGTACGTACATACGCACGAGCCGGATGCGTGAGAGGCAGAGGCGGCTACGTGCTCCGCATCCCTTCCGTTCCGTCGGTCTCGGTTCGGTCGCCGCTGGGCCGGCCGTGCAGGCTCGCCTGCGCCTGCGCCTGCGGAATTGGCTCCGGGGATTGGGACGTGAGAGGGACGCGGGCCAGTTTTTTGCGCCAGTTTTTCTCGGTGCCCGGACGACGACGCGTTGACCCGCGAACGCCGGCTGGATTCGAAACTTTCGTCCAATTCGCTTCACGAATTTCCCTGCCTACTTGGCCAAACTTGATCGCATCGCCTGCATGGCCTGTTGCCTAACCCATCCATGGCCACCTGGTTAGCTGTACGGTTCGTCCCAACTCAACCATCGGTCGAACTTTACCGAACTTGGTTAACTAAGGCCGGTCATAGTGGGGAGTAACTTATACTAAATGCGATATGACACTGATAAATTACTACCTTCATAGTCAACAAGTAACGTATTAAGAAATGTAGAGGAACTTTATTAATTGAGCATGACCATCTCTTGTCTTTGGAAATGACGTATGTTACGATAACGTATTACGCTACCACTTCATTAACTATACGTCACATGTTAAAAAATTTCTGAGGTGTCTTTATGTTCTTTAAGATTCTTTCACTTTAGCCTAAGACACCTCCAGTATTACCACTAGCATGGATTGATAATGGATGAGTAGAAAAATGCTACTAGCACGCATGTGGTAACACATAGCACTGACCAATGGTGGTTAGTTAATGGCCTCTTGTAATCTAATATTATCCTGGCAAATTATCGATCGGATCAAGCGAGTCGCCGGGTCGATGGACTGTGCTACTACTAGCTGGAGCAGCAGTATTATTCATTCACGCGCGCAGGTGGGCGCTAAACAAACCCCCGTCCTGCTCCTGCACACGCGATTAAATCGCAGCGCACCAGAAAGAAGGATCAAGCGTGAGATTAATCTCCGGAAAAGGGGAAAGGGGGGGCGAGGGAGGAGTAAAGTGACCGCACAACCGATGGTTGTTCGGGCCTCGCTGCACCCGCAAATCATATGACCGGGCCCACGCCGCCAGTCCCACCACCTCACCGCTGCACCGCTCCGCTCCGGCCTCCTTTTCGAGCCATCCCGGCCCAAATCTTCTCCTCTGCCGCTGTGCTCCCGTGCGACTAACTTGGGTTGCACTCCTTGTGTGTGCGGCCTTGCCTTCAGCTTTACTCTCCCTTTCGCTAGCTCACTCACTCGATCAGCTAGCTAGTCGCTGCCCGTACATCGACCCCGGAGCTGAGCTGGACGGCGGTGTGGGGTCGGGAACTCGTGTGCGCCATGCATGTGTGTAGGAAAAAAAATTGGTGCTGGCCACCGACGGCCGGATGGTGTTTGTGCGCAGCAAAGTGGGGGGAGAGTGTGACGGGTCGATCAGCTGGTTAACATCAGGCGGCGCGCGCGGGCGCGCGCACCAACCCGTCGATCTCGTATGAGCACGTCGATCCAACCGCCGGTTCCCTCCCGGCCATCACCCTTCCGTCGCCCGTCACTCGGGTCGACCGATCGATAGCACCACTCTGTCTCTCGTGTCATTTCATGGGTTTCTAGAACGATGGCTCTCCTCCATGTCCATTGCCCTTCTCCCTCCCTCCCATTGCACACAAACTAGCAGCACGTAGTACAAAAGTTGTCGTGGAACGGAGGGGGCTGATCAGAGCGTACCTATGGTACGCACAACATGGCTGGCACCCGTACGACGTACACGCTGCACATGTTGTCTCGGTCGCCTGGCGAGCTCCGGCAGGCGCTCCGGCTGGCCGGACCGACAGGGATTGATTACGTTTGGTTTAGTTGCGCACCAGCTTACAGGACGGGACGGGACCAATGGCAATGGCATTGCCAGGGGCCGGCCGGGAGCTCTCCATCGTGGTTAACTACCCGTTTGGTGCGTAGCATTAGGGGCAGCCAACAAACAAAGTGCCCGCCTACTCTCGACTCGTACGGTTTTCCACGTGGGCAAGTGGATGTGGATCATGCCGTCGCCATTGCCACCCATCGACCGATCGATCCATCCACCAGCATGCACATGCGCGCGTCCTGTCCTCCCTCTCTCTCTCGGCAGCCCCTGCTCTGCTCCTCTGCGCAGGGGAGCTCGTACATCCAGCCACCGATCCACCATGCACTGTGCTACAGTATTATTTGGGCTACAGTACTTAATTAGCCATGTCATGTTGAGTAACTGGGTAAATCTGGATTGCAGGGAGCTTGGATGGATGCATGATACTGCCGTAGTGGGAGGGAGGGAGGGAGGGAGAAGCGACAAGGAGCACCGGGATCTCTGACAGCCCCGGGATATACAACTCCTCCGGCCCTGCGCCGATCCCTAGGAGTGCTGCGCGAATTATGATTGCTGAACATGCCCCTTGTGCTGCGCAGTTTAACTAACTACCACTCCTCCTAACTAATAAAGTTGTCACAGTGAGCGGGCAGGCCAATCATTCATTCAATGTACCGTGCTCGCCCGTGGAAGATTCTGCCCGTAAGTGAGAGCATTTTAGGCGGAGAAAGAAACGTAATAAGTCAGTGAGGCGTACTGGTGCCTCCCTTTCCCGGTACTTGAAACTTTTTGACTAAACACACGATTAATCGGCGATCATTTACGAGTGGATTAGGAGGAACGAGCGGCTATTGAAAGGGGACAGGACAAATGATCATCAGCAAATGCAGACTGGGAATTTTTTTCCAAGGAAACAACAATGGGAATTTTGTATCTTGGATTGCATTTGTAAATTGCAAATTAAGAAATCATTTATATTTTTTTCATAATTCTGCATCTCATTCACAGAATTAATGATGACCTACCTATTAAGTACTATGAAATTAAGGTGAACCAAAAGAAAAGGGGAGGAACCCACCGGGCAGGACAAGGCCATGTGTCCGGGCCATATAATACGGCGGTGCACTGGTGCTGCACACCAAGCAGCAGCAAGGGAGCAAGCAACGCGGTCGATCGATCGATCGATCCAACCACCGGCCGGGTAAGAGGAGTAACATGGGATTAGCTGGTAATTAACATGCACTCTCATGGCCTCATCCTCATCTATCCATGCGAGATGGATCGAGGTGAGGCGAGCGGGAACAAACACGTACGCTCCGGGCATCATGTTACGCATCTTGGTGCTGCCTCACGCGATCCACGGATCCATCGGGCCATTTTATTATTTTACGACTGCATCAGTCGCTAGCGAGCTAGCTTTGCATATTATACGCGCCCAAAGCGCATCTCAGATCGAGGCGCATCTCTAAAGTTATTCTACCACGCACCGGCACCGCGAGGCCAGCGTTGCACCCGTTGATTAGATGGTGGTGATGAAAATGTTACATCAGGTTTCACTGTCACCGTGACAGTAAGAAAGAGTATAAACATGGGAAAGAATTTCGATCGTTTAATTTTTTTCATGCCGCGCGAGGGGAAAAGGTAAATAGTGATCAAGTGTGTGTGTGTTGTAACCACCATGACAAGAGACATCCTAACAGATTGCCTAGATTTTTTCCCCTCTGATTCCATTGTGCAGCAATTGTCGTTTCTGATTTTTACTGTTGCCAGAAGATTTTTTTTTTTTTTTTGTGGAGGGAGAGATGAAGTGGATGTTTCGTAGAAACTAAGCATGCGCGCACTTCGCACATGGGTGAAGGTTAAAGACAAACCGGCCCAAAATGCATGCATCATGGCTTGATACTCACACCACCCAATCGCGCGCGCTTTAGTTCGAATGGGGCGGACACTGGGGAGATAAAAAAACATAGCACATGCATCAACCGGCCTCTCACTTGAGCTGGAGTAGTAGTAACTCTAATCAGCTTGACGCTGATGGATGGATGTATATACTTCCTGTACGTACAAAGGTACAAGTGGGTAAAATATTGTCCCACCTCCGGCCAAATCAGAATTGTATATATATAGTGTTAATTAATTATGTGATATTTATTGAAAAACAATAATTATGTCCCACCTCCGGCCGGACGAGGGATGAGCATGAGCGTGCATGTGGTGCAAGCTCAGCATGGCGCCGTGGTTGGTTGCTTGCCCGGTCGCTGGCTACCTCGTTGCATGAGGCAGGGTGCGTGCGTGGATGCTCATCCGTCTCGCCACCTCCGCACCATGTTGCCGTGGTCAGCGAGTGCATGTACTGCACAACATTGATACAGTCCGAGGGCGATTCAAAGGCGATCATGCATGGCATGTGCTCATCACTGTACACAGCTTCCCTCTATTATACGCCAACCCATACGCCACTTGTAGTTACCTATGGCTGCATTGACCGGAGCCTGATTGCCTCGAGCATATACTTAATTGCCTTGGACTAACAACCCGAGAAAATAGCATAATGAAAAAAAAAACGGATACATGCACGTTACTCCTAGTAGTACTCCTTACCAAGTCGCCTTGTGAAGGGGTTTAAATGACCGTAATTATCATGATGTCAGTGTGCGTTTACGAATCACGAGGAGGATTCGAGAGGTTGACCCTGGTAGTAAATGAGAAGGACGGGATCCGATGTTTATTACTCCGTCAAACACACACACAAAGGTTGAAGCGGTAACTAAAATTGCGCGTCGCACGTACCTTCCTCTTCCTGCCATTTGCCATGTGATGCAGGCACGTCAAGTGGGTCGTGCTCGCTTTGCTTTCTTTATCTCTTCTCTCCTTTTCATTTCATTCTATGATTTCTTTCGATTTTATCCAACTTTGAACAGGGTCTACATTCTTACTATAATTTCTTTCTTTCGAGTTTGATGTGCCCGGTCTCTTTTGGGCTAAGCCAGCCTCATCGATCGTGTGTGTATTCTAATGGTCTTATTTTGACCGTATAAACTAGTGTGTACAGCTGGGATCTGGAGGTTCATTTGGGCTTTCCTTTTTTCTTTTCTGGAAGGATACATTGCTTGAGAAGGAAGTGATCCAGCACCAACTTGAGCCGAGGTTTCGGACTCTGGCGCGGGAGGGACCGCAAAGAGTTTCCTTACTAGGCGTGGGACAAGGTGTGTAAACTGACATGGAGCTCAAGACTTCATTGGATGGGAATTTTGGCAGATGGCAGCCACTAGCCCGTGTCTTGCAGCCTAGAAGGTTCTATTTGTGGGATCCACGGCAGCAACACCGCAGATACCAGTTTGGGAAGACTCGGTGTTTGAGGAAATGCATGGCTTGTCCTATAAACTGATAACGGACTGACTCGTACGTCACCCATGGCCAAATTGCGATCTTTGTCATGTTGCAAGTGGGAACAAGAAAAGGTGGTAGATCTTCTTTACAAATGTGTGTTTGAATGAATACAAGAGCTTTGCTGGAATTTCGAGGAGTTTCGCTTGGTGTTCATGGTGAGGGAAGCAAATGAACTAACGCGTCTATGCGCGAAACAGTGTAACTCCTCTAGGAGACGATGTCTGTGAACTAATTATACCCCGTCCTTCCTTGCGATTTGTGTAATAAAATCTACGTTACGTGCAACATGACAAATTAGCAGCGCAAGAGCATCTACAGCCGGGTGCCTCAAACCATTTCGCATACGCCTGCGCCCATTCAATGACCAAACAGGAGAGAGAGAAGAAAAAAAAAGTGACCCAACAGGACCCTCATATCACCCCTATACGTCCGGGCTGTCCGCGAACCCTCATATTAAGCACAAATGTAGGAAGGATATGAGGGCTTGCAGACGTGCCCGGTCAGTCCGCTACGTAGGATCCTACGGCCCCACGTGGATCACCTTTTCTCTTTTTTATTCATTATTTTCTTTCTCTCTCTTCGTCTCCACTAGTCACGTGCAAGTGACCGGATATTTGAGGAAGAAAATGAGGAGTGTGTCTGTGCAGGCGGACGCGCCCGTTCATTGACCGGACACGTCCGCGAATGTTTAGGGGGTAATATTTGCTAAGTCCGGTTGTAGATGCTCTCATTGTAGAAATGTTCTCTGTTCTTTGGTCATGTTTGCCTCTTTGAGAAACTATGAACGGCCCCCCTGCTTATATTTTCAGTCCCATTATGCCTTGGTCATTGTTGAATAATTACAAAGGAAATGAGAAATTGAGTCCTAGCTGGAGCCAAGAATTCGAGTAATGTTCTCCTATGAGAGGATCGTTGTACTTTTGTCACGTGGATATTCGCATGAAAAACTCAAGTTACAATCCCATGCCAATATTTGTTGGACAGGAGACTTACTCGCATTCTTTGGCATGCTGAGAAAAGTAGACTACATGAAAATTCAAGAGAATGAAACCAAGTTCATCGTAAATCAGTCCCAAGAGAGATAAAATTATACCCATTCCACCCCAAAATGTAACTCCTAATTGGTTTGTTCCTAAGTAAAAAAAAGTTTGGCCAAGTTTATTGAAGAAAATGTAAACATTTAGAAAAAAATAATAAATATCAATACATAATCATGAAATAACTATTTCTATAAACCCAATCAAACTTAAGAAATATTGACTTGGAGAAAACAAATAGGGCCTATGTTTTTATATGGAGTATGTTCCGTCATTCTAACCCTAGATGCCAAAAGCTTGGGTGGGAGGTAGAAGCAACTGTGCAAAAAAGGATTACATCAGATCGATTTCCGAGGAGAACATTGTATTGAAGATCAAGAGAAAGAAGAAGCCATGTACCTAATCACGATGAACCCATAGGTCTGTGGTGAACTACTCACACATCATCGGAGATGCAACAAGGTTGATGTAGAAGTCCTCCATGATCGATTCCCCCTCCGACAGAGTATCGGAAAAGGCCTCAAGATGGGATCACGGAAGAACAGAAATTTACGAGGGCGAAAAAATTGTTTCGGGTGGCTCTCTGTTGGTTTTGGGATTTATGGGAATTTATAGAAGTAGAATTAGGTCAAACGGAGTTACGTGGGCCCCACAAGCTCAGGTGGTGCGCCCCCCTAGGGGTGCGCCGTGTGAGCTTGTGGTTCTCTTGTACATGCTATGGCCTCCTCCCGACGCTTCTAGGGCCCTTCTGGTCCAGAAGAATCATCGTAAAGTTTCATCATGTTTGGACTTCGTTTGATATTGTTTTTCCATGAAACAATAAAATAGGCAAAATAGAAACTAGCACCGGGCACCGAGTTAATTGGTTAGTTCCCAAAATGATATAAAATTGAATATAAAGTATCTAAAATTGATAATATAATAGCATTAAATAATCAAAAATTGTATATACGTTGGAGACGTATCACTTCACTACTCTCAAGCACTTGAGACGTGAATTCTCGGTTGAGGATGCCATCGGTCATCTAAGTGTTGAGTAGAACTCAAGAGCAAAGGGCTCACATATCAACGTGGCAGAGGGATCTTCTAGCGCCAATGTGGTACAGAAGAATTTCCACAAGTTCAAGGGAAAGAACGTTGTCCAGCGCAATACTATCTTCAAGAAGAAGGGTGAGAAGAAAGACAAGAAGAAAGATGGTTGCCTTACTTGTGGTGATGAAAATCACTGGCTCACAAGTTCCTGAACAAATATAAGAAGCTAGGAAGGGACTCTGAGTTTGTCCATGTGACCATGAGCAACAATGATAATGGAGCACATCGGTATGGTAATTTGTTTATCGTACTTTCAGTTTGTTAGTCCACCGATTGGTGGGTTGACACATGTGCCAACATTTATGTATGTGCTAATCTGCCGTTATTCTCTTCTTAACAGGTCACTCGTGATTACTCCATCCTGATGGGAAAGGGCTCGCATGCTATCGTTCATGGTGTTGGCACTGTAGACCTGAAGTTTACTTCAGGAACAATCGTGCAACTGAAAAACGTGCAACATAATCTCATTAGTGGATCCCTTCTATGTAAAGAAGGATTTAAGTTAGCATTCGAGTCCAATAAAGTATTCATATCAAAATATAGACCGTTTGTTGGGAAAGGATATGAATGTAGAGGTTTGATGACCCACAAGTGTAGGGGGTCAATCGTAGTCCTTTCGATAAGTAAGAGTGTCGAATCCAACGGGGAGCAGAAGGAAATGACAAGTGGTTTTCAGCAAGGTATTTTCTGCAAGCACTGAAATTGTCGGTAACAGGTAGTTTGATAGCGAGATAATTTGTAACGGACAAGTAACGGTAACGGTAAATAAAGTGCAGCAAGGTAGCCCAATCCTTTTGTGGCAAAGGACAGGCCAAAACGGTCTCTTATGATAAGCAAAGCATTCTTGAGGGTACACGGGAATTTCACCATGTCACTTTCGTCATGTTGGTTTGATTCGTGTTCGCTACTTTCATAATTTGATATGTGGGTGGATCGATGCTTAGGTGTTGTTTTTACTTGAGCAAACCTCCTACTTATGATCAACCCCCTCGCAATCATCCGCAACTACGAGAAAATTATTAAGATAAAATGTAACCATAGCATTAAACTTTTGGGTCCAAATAGGTCCCTTACGAAGTAGCGCATAAACTAGGGTTTAAGCTTCTGTCACTTTAGCAAACCATCGTCTAATAACTACTCCACAATGCATTCCCTTAGGCCCGAATAGGTGAAGTGCCATGTAGTCGACGTTCACATGACACCACTAAGGAAATCACAACATACATATCATCAAAATATCGAACACATATCAACTTCACATAATTACTTGCAACATGACTTCTCCCGTGACCTCAAGAACAAAAGTGACTACTTACAAATGATAATCATGCTCAAGATCAGAGGGGTATTAAATAGCATAATGGATCTGAACATATAATCTTCCACCAAGTAAACCATATAGTAATCAACTACAAGATGTAATCAACACTACTAGTCACCCACAGGTACCAATCCGAGGTTCCGGTACAAAGATTGAACACAAGAGATGAACTAAGGATTGAGAGAAGATGGTGCTGTTGAAGGTGTTGATGGAGATTGCCCTCCCAAAGATGATAGGGTTGTTGGTGATGACGATGGCTTCGATTTCCCCCTCCGGAAGGGAAGTTCCCCTGGCGAAATTGCTCCGCCGGAGGGCAAAAGTGCTCCTGCCCAAGTTCCGCCTGGAGACGGCGGCGCTTCGTCCCGAAAGTCCTCTCTTGATTTTTTTGAGGTCAAAATGACCTATATACCAGAAGATGGGGACCGGAGGTGGGGTGAACTGAGCACAACCCACGAGGGCGCGCCTTCGCAGTTTCACCCCATGAGGAGGCGGCAGGTGTTGATCCTGACAATGAGTACTATGGGTACGAAAGGGTGGCAGAGCAGCTATGGCGCAGGTGTAATACTTGGTGTTCAGCGAGTTCGGGCCCCTCTCGAAGGAGGCAACAACCCTACGTCTCGTGCCCCAAGGCTGGGTTTTTTCTTGATGGGTATGATTACAGTGATTGCTTAACCCCGGTCTAGGAGGGGGAGTGCAACTTATATAGAGTGCGTCGCAGCTCCGTGTACTCCCACGTCGCCGGGGCACTTAATGCTCATAACTACGGTAGTAAAGCGCTACAATTACAGTAATTACAAGAGTAAAGCTTCACAACTACAACATTTATATGTAACGATAGCTATGACTCTACTTTAAGGATGACTTAGGATGCCTCAACCATTGCAGTCCCACATCGTCCCTTCACCTCTCTAGTCCGAGTGATGGGGGCCATGCCAACTGACGGGAGGTTGTCCGTGTGCCGTCGAGGTGTTCGAGTGGACCTCATGTTGTTCACATTTGAACGCTTGTGTGGTCCTGATACTCACCAATGATGGTGTGGGGCCCTAGGTGGGCCCCATATGAAAGGTTGTTGACCCTACCTGTAGTAGGTGGCCTCATAAGTGTCCTAACGCTGTGCTCTAACAGATTTGGTTAACGCCATGTTAGATACATTGGGTTTATCCAAGACATGCTGGGGGACGCTATATTGACATCATGTCATTTCCTGAATATGGTTCCCGTAAAGGATAATGATATTACTCCCTATGAGCCATGGGAGAAGAAAAGAACTATATTCGCTTACTTGCGCACTTGGGGATGTTTGAGGAAAGCCAACATGTCGATAACCAAAAAGCCTAAGTTCGGACCAAAGACTGTGGACCACACTTTTCTGGGCTATACCATAGATTTTTTTTTGTGGTGAAATTTGATGTACCTGTCATGAAGGTCGGTACAATCATGGAGTCTAAAGATGCTACATTCTTTGAGGATATTTATTCCATGAGATATGCAAAGCACTTCTAGACTAGAATCTGATGGGACTCCTGAACCTGTGATTTCGATGGAATATTAGGAATGAGCACATGATGAAAATCCTGAGGAGGATGACATGCAAGCTCCTATTAGGGGTGCTACGTCTCCAACGTATCTATAATTTTTTATTGTTCCATGCTATTATAGTATCAATGTTGGATGTTTATTATGCAATTACATATTATTTTTTGGGACTAAATTATTAACTTAGTGCCAAGTGCTAGTTGCTGTTTTTTTGCCTGTTTGTTGTTTTCCAGGAATTCAGTACCAAACAAAGTCCAAATGCCACGAAACTTTTTGACGATTTTTTTCCGGACATAAGAGACTCTAGAAGCTCCGGGAGGAGACCAGAAGGCGAAGGAATGGGCCACGAGCCACATGGGCACGCCCATGTGCCTCGTGGGCCCCTTGTTCCTCTATTTGACCTAATTCCAGCTCTATAAATTCTCTAAACTCGAGAAACCAACAGAGAGCCACCCAAAATACTTTTTTCGCCGCTGCAAGCTTCTGTTCTCGTGAGATCCCATCTGGCGGCCTTTTCCGGTACTCTGCTAGAGGGAGAATAAACCGCGAAGGGGCTCTACATCAACCTTTCTGCCCTTCCGATGATGTGTGGATAGTTTACCATAGACCTACGGGTCCATAGCTAGTAGCTAGATGGCTTCTTCCCTCTTTTTGATCTTCAATAAAATCTTCTCCTCGATGTTCTTGGAGTTCTATTCGATGTAATCCTTTTTGCAGTGTGTTTGTTGGGATCCGATGAATTGTGGGTTTTTGATCAGATTATCCATGAATATTATTCGAGTCTTCTCTGAACTCTTTTATGCATGATTATTATAGCTTTGTATTTGTCTTCGATCTATTGATTTGGTTTGGCCAACTAGAATGATTTATCTTGCAATTGGAGACGTGCTTTGTGATGGGTTTGATCTTGCGGTGCTCAATCCCAGTGACAGAAGGGGATATGACATGTAATTTTATCATTGCCATTAAGGGTAAAACGATGGGGTTTATTCATATTGATTGAGTTTACTTTGTCTACATCATGCCATCTTGGTTAAGGCGTTACTCCATTCCTTATGAACTTAATACTCTAGATGCATGCTGGATAGCGGTCGATGTGTGGAGTAATAGTAGTAGATGCAGGCAGGAGTCGGTCTACTTGTCTCGGACGTGATGCCTATGTACATGATCACTGCCTGGGATGTCGTCATAATTATTCGCTTTTCTATCAATTGCCCAACAGTAATTTGTTTACCCATCGTATGCTATTTTCAAGAGAAAAGCCTCCAGTGAAAACTATGGCCTCCGGGCCTATCTTTATCATATATAAAAATCTAAAAATATTTTGCTGCAATTTATTTACTTTTATCGTGTGATACGTCTCCATCGTATCTACTTTTCCAAACACTTTTGCCCTTGTTTTGGACTCTAACTTGCATGATTTGAATGGAACTAACCCTTGATCGATTGTTTTTCAGCAGAATTGCCATGGTGTTATTTTTGTGCAGAAATAAAAGTTCTCGAATGACCTGAAACTTCACGGATAATATTTTTGGAATTTATAAAAATCTTGCAAAAGAATCAAGACCGGGGGCCCACACCACATCCACGAGGGTGGGGGCGCGCCCCTGTTGCTCCACCGACCTCAACTCCAACTCCATATATTCACGTTCGGGAGAAAAAAATCGAGAGAAGGATTCATCACGTTTTACGATATGGAGCCGCCCAAGCCCTAATCTCTCTCGAGAGGGCTGATCTGAGTCCGCTCGAGGCTCAGGAGAGGAATCCGTCGCTATCGTCATCATCAACCATCCTCCATTACCAATTTCATGATGCTCACCGGCCAGCGTGAGTAATTCCATCATAGGCTTGCTGGACGGTGATGGGTTGGATGAGATTTACCATGTAATCGAGTTAGTTTTGTTAGGGTTTGATCCCTAGTATCCACTATCTTCTGAGATTGATGTTGCTATGACTTTGCTATGCTTAATGCTTGTCACTAGGGCCCGAGTGCCATGATTTAAGATCTCAACCTATTATGTTTTCGTAAATATATGTGAGTTCTTGATACTATCTTGCAAGTCTATAGTCACCTATTATGTGTTATGATCCGTTAACCCCGAAGTGACAATAATCGGGATACTTACCGGTGATGACCGTAGTTTGAGGAGTTCATGTATTCACTAAGTGTTAATGCTTTGGTCCGTACTCTATTAAAAGGAGCCTTAATATCCCTTAGTTTCCAATAGGACCCGTTGCCCACGGGAGGGTAGGACAAAAGATGTCATGCAAGTTCATTTCCATAAGCACGTATGACTATATTCGGAATACATGCCTACATTACATTGATGAACTGGAGCTAGTTGTGCGGTCACCCTATGTTATAATCAAGCATTGCATGAGGAATCGCATCCGACATAATCATCCATCACCGATCCAATGCCTACTGAGCTTTTCACATATTGCTCTTGGCTTAGTTATTTTCTCTTGCTGCATCGTTAGAATTACTAAAAAACTGCTCTTCAAGTTACTTTTGCCATCATATCAACCGTTACTTCCATACTACTTTGCTACTAAATACTTTGCTACAGATATTAAGTTATCCAGGTGTGGTTGAATTGACAACTCAGTTGCTAATGCTTGAGAATATTCTTTGGCTCCCCTTGTGTCGAATCAATAAATTTGGGTTGAATACTCTACCCTCGAAAACTGTTACGATCCCCTATACTTGTGGTTATCAAGACTATTTTCTGACACCGTTGCCGGGGATCATAGCTCTATTCTTTGAGTCACTTGGGATTTATATCTGCTGATCACTATGAGCAACTTGAAAGATGATAAAACCAAGATATATCCCTCAACTACTTGGGGAGGTAAGGAACTGCCATCTAGCTCTGCACTTGATTCTCCTTCTGTTTTGAGTAAACTTGCGACACCTAAACCTACTTCTGCTATTAATACTGATATGTCGCATGTTATTGATGATGCCACTTCTGCTATGCGTGATACTTATGATGAAACTACTTCTATGCTTGATACTACTGTGGCATTAGGTGAATTTCTAGATGAACAACTTGCTAGGGCTAGAGAAAATAAAATTATTGAAACTAATAATATTGATGAAAGTGATGATGAAGATTCTCCCCCTAGATACGAATTGCCTGTTGTGCCTGAGGGTTATGTTATGGATGAAGAAACTGCTAGAGATTTTCTTGCTTGCAATGATAGGAATGATTTATTACTTCTCTGCTAAATATTTCCCCGCTCATAAGAAACAAGCTGCTTTAAGGGAAATATATCATTTTGTGCAAATTGAAGAAGAGAGTCTCCCACAAGCTTGGGGGAGGCTTATCCAATTACTTAATGCTTTGCCTGATCATCCTCTCAAGAAAAATGAAATACTTGATATCTTTTATAATGGACTAACCAATGCTTCCAGAGACCACCTGGATAGTTGTGCTGGTTGTGTTTTCAGGGAAAGAACTGTTGATAGAGCGGAATTGCTATTGAATAATATGTTGGCTAATGAAAACAATTGGACACTTCCTGAACCAACTCCGAAGAAAAGGGGTATTCTATTTCTCAGTCCTGAAGATATGCAAGAGGCAAAGAAATCTATGAAAGAAAAAGGTATTAAAGCTGATGATGTTAAGAATTTGCCTCCTATTGAAGAAATACATGGTCTTAATTTGACTCCTATTGAAGAAATACATGGTCTTGATAACCCGACACAGGTAGTAAAGGTAAATTCTCTCTATAGATTTGATGAAGATGATATTCCTCGTTATAAGTCTGCTAGCCAATGCTTAGATGAGTTTGATAATTTTATTGTTAAACAAGAAAACTTCAATGCTTATGTTGGTAGACAATTGTAATGCAATGCTTATATAATTGAACACTTGAGTGATTATATGTCTAGAGTTAAAGGTGAACTTAAACTCATTAGTAAGCATGCTTCTATGGTTACCACTCAAGTAGAACAAGTGCTTAGAGCTCAGAATGATTTGCTCAATGAATTAAATAATAAGAAAAATGATAATGTTGTTAGAGTTATGACTAGAGGGGGTAAATGACTCAGGAACCTTTGTATAATGAGGGCCACCCTAAGATAATTGAGCAATATTCTCAGAGAACTAATTTTGATGCACCTAGTCCTTCTAAGAGGAAGAAAAAGAATAATGATAGGACTTTGCATGCTTCTAGTGAACCTGTTGTTGACACACCTGAGAATCCCAATGATATTTCTATCTCTGATGCTGAAACTCAATCTGGTAATGAACATGAACCTAGTGATAATATTAATGATGATGTTCATGTTGTTGCTCAACCTAGCGGTGATAATGATGTAGAGATTGAACCTGCTGTTGATCTTGATAACCCACAATCAAAGAATCAACGTTATGATAAGAGATACTTTGATCCTAGCAAGCACGGTAAAGAAAGAGAACCATGCGTTCAGAAATCCATGCCTTTTCTTCCTAAACCATCCAAGAAAAAGGATGATCAGGATTTTGAGCGCTTTGCAGAAATGATTAGACCTATCTTTTATGTATGCGTTTGATCGATATGCTTAAAATGAATCCTTATGCTAAGTATATGAAAGATATTGTTACTAATAAAATAAAAATACCGGAAGCTGAAATTTCCACCACGCTTGCTTATTATACTTTTAAGGGTGGAATACCAAAGAAACTTGGAGATCCAGGAGTGCCAACTATACCATGCTCCATTAAAAGAAACTATGTTAAAACTGCTTTATGTGATCTTGGAGCCGGTGCCTCTCTCTTTATATCGTAGGCTTGAATTGAATAAGTTGACAGCTACTGAAATATCTTTGCAAATGGCCGATAACTCAATTGCTATACCTGTCGGTATTTGTGAAGATGTGCCTGTTGTGGTTGCAAACGTTACTATCTTAACGGACTTTGTTATTCTTGATATTCCAGAGGACGATAGTATGTTGATTATCCTTGGTAGACCCTTTTTGAATACTGCAGGGGCAGTTATTGATTGCAACAAAGGCAATGCCACTTTTCATGTTAATGGTAATGAGCATACGGTACACTTTCCAGGGAAATAACCTCAAGTTCACACTATCAATTCTTTTGGAAAAGTTCCAACAATTACTATTGGAGGTTTTGAATTTCCTCTTCCTACTGTCAAGAAGAAATATGATATTCTTATTGTTGGGGATGTACATATCCGTGTTGAGGTAACCTAGTGTTATTTGAAATTTCTCCGGTTTCATGTTATTCGGAAAGAGTTTGTTAACCAGACTCGATCAACCTTGTTAGTGGATTCCTTTTGATGAGCATGAGATGGATGAAGTTAGAAAGCACAACTCTCTGTACCCTCCTTTTACTTTATGTTATTTAGAATAAATAAAGCAAAATTAGTATTTTCTGTCTATTTTCTGAATTGTCCATGCAATAAAAAAATACCCCAAAAATAAAAGTTCTCCAAATGCCCCGAAAATGAGATATGATTTTTTCTAGAATATTTGAGAATATCTGGCACTCAGAACACATCAGGGGGAGCAAGCACCTGGCCACGAGGGTCCAGGGCACGCCCCTACCTCGTGGGCCCCTGCTGGCCCCCTCCACTTATTCCAGCACCCACACACTCCTTCTTCCTTCAGAAAAAATCACTACCTAGCTCAAACTCGTGTTCTAGCTCGTTTTGCTGTGATTTTCAATCTCCTTGCTCAAAGCTCCATTCACAAAACTGTTTTGGGGATTGTTCTTCGGTATGTGACTACTCCAACGGTCCAATTAGTTTTTGTTCTAGTGCTTTATTTATTGCGAATCTTTGCTGCTAACACTACTAGGGAAAACCTTATACACAGAACTTTAGCAGTAGCGCGTGTTAAAAAGCAACTGGGGCTAAGTAGCGATGGCGTCTTGATGTAAACGGGCGCTAATAGATCACAGTTGTAGCGATGGCGCACCTTAAGATAAAAGCGCTACTACTAAAATTCCCACGACTTAGCCGATAGGCTACACATAGTAGTAGCGATCTACACCGAACCGCGCTACCGCTACTTGCTTTGTAGCAGCGCGTTTACGCTGAAAGGCGCTACTGCTAAAGGAAATAAAATTAAATGGAAAGCCAATAGAAAACTAAATGAAAATGAAAGAAATACAAAAAAGGTGAAAGGAAAAAATTAAAATGTAAAGAAAAATAAGTAAAAAAGGGGAAAAAGAGAAAGGAATAGCAGTAGCGCGTATCAAGGAACGTGCTGTTGCTAGCTTAGCGGTAGCGCTCTTCCTGCAACGCACTACTGCTACTTCTGACTTAACCGCGCGGTTCGTTCTTCCCCACGGCCACTTCTCCCAAATCCAACTCCTCCCATTGCCGTGTCGCCGTCGGCCAGCGCTCTTTCCGTCGCTCTCCGCGCACCTCGGCCTTGCTTCCCGACCCCCGGATTCGACGCCGCCCCAACCCGGACCTCGGCGGCCCTCACGCCCGAGCCCCTGGCCCCGATCTCGACCCCTTTGCCTCCCTCCGGCCGAGGGGAACCCGAAAGTAGCACGCCTGGCCTCCTCCTCCCCTACCTGCGCCTAGGGTTCTTCAAATTTTAGTTGCATCAAATTAGTTAGGGTTCATCTATCGGTGGAAAGCGAATGGGATCACGAGATGTTATCGGATTCGGATGCGGCTCGGATGTTTTCTTAGATGATGAATAAACACTATTGTAATGCATAATAAAACGAGTAAAATTTGACCACTTATTTCACTTTTAAGTTGGATAATTGGAATATCCGCTACCACTGTTCACCCCTACGTTCATCAAATTAGATGGTAATTAGGGCAGTAGTTTCTAGGTACTAATTAGTTAGTAAGAACTAGGTACTAATTAGGTACTAGTTTATTTTTATTTATAGTAAGTTTATTTTTAGCAAGAACTAGTTGAATTAATAGAACTAGTTGAACATGTCACATTTGTTGTTATTTTTTTAGTTAAAGCAATTTTTCCCGCATCGACGTCGATGATGCCTATCCCGCATCCTCGTCATCGACTCGGCGGAGGACACCTGCTTGACTAGATGGGCCATGTCCGGGACTGGGCTCCGTCGGGCTGGTACTGGGAGGTGCTACTACCTAGGGGCGGTGAGGAGCCAACCCATCGCTCACCCGAACCTTCTTTGGTGGCGGTCGCGTGGGCGATTTGGCGGTAGGCTTGAGGACCCCATGAGGTGGTACGTCACCGTGTCAGCAAGTAGGACGTGCACGTCCATCGCTACTTGTTTGCGTTGGAGCACAGGTTCTCCAATACCTGGCAGGTTCTCCAGGGATCTCACTCGAGCTATGATCCTGTGATGGTTCCTTCTCTTTGGGTGTCCACCGCCCGCACTTGCATTCGCCGTGCGCTAGGGTTTTAGTTGTATTAGTGATGCTATATGTATGATACTATTCGGGATGTATTAGTGATAATATTCGACGATGTACGGACACATGAGATGATTTACTTTTGCTTATTGAATGCATGCTTATTTGAATACTTATTTATTTTACGATTTGGTTTTGCTTATTGAATGCTAATGTCAATATGAGTCCTATAAGATATTTTGAAATGTATATCTTGTGTTGCTCAAATAGGATATGTGCTTGCCCAAGTGGCGGTCATGTTTGCAGGTTACACCTCAAAGTGGCCTATGTTTTGTCGGAGTGTTGATTCATTTCCGTTCCGGCAAATTTCAGGCGCTTCGATATGTCCTATTTTAGCAAAGGTCATGCCGGATTTTTCCATGAATTTTGGCATGACTTGTGCCGTAATATGTAGGAAATATCGAGTTCCCGGATTTGTGTGTTCAAGATCCTGGTAGTTGTCTTCGATCGATTTTCAATTAATGTTTCAACTATGAACATAGGAAATGTTTGATTTACGAAAAGGATTTCGATATTTGCAAATACTTTGTGAAGACGGCGCAACTTTGTGTGACGGAATCTTCCTAGATGATGATAGGCGCTTCAACATCAAGTCGGATTGAGAACTTGAAGTGGATATGTGAAGTCACAATGACAAGTCTTTTTTCGTAATTAAGCATGACATTTGCTTCATTTGCTTCAACTTATAATTTTTTACTATTCTACTAGCGTATCCCCTGCCATGCAAGAGTTTTTGTCTTGGATAAGATAGGTTTCAGTAAAACTACTATGGAGGTAAGGAGAGTTTATTTGAAGACCGAGCATGGTTGTACTTTCCACGCAAAATTATACAACACAGACACCTACACCTATTTTGGATGCAAAACTTGGCAAGCACTATGCAAGACTTATGCATTTGAGCCTGATATGGTTATCACCTTTGATATTCGTCCGGAAGATGATATTGAAGGTAATATCGCTATCATCTGGTCGATGTGCATACGCCTCGATTATACCATTATGTGAGTTTCTGAACCATATTTATGTCTTTGATATTGTTTATTCAAAAATAGTTGACAACTAATTTCTATTGATAGCTTATTTCCGTTCAAGCAAACATGTCCAGCACTTGGTAGACATGACCTATTACTGTCCGGGGGCTGAACTAAACTGCGAGGAGATAAGTCATTATGTTTCATGGCTTGAGGATCTTTATACTGTCAAGACAAATTATTTTTCTGGACTTAAAAATCTTAGTACTCAAAACGTGCGACCAATAGTGTTCGTACTGAACTACGGTCACATCTATTTAGAAAAGATGGTAAGATATTTACTATTTTTCCTCAGTGCATCTTTTGCATACATTATTTTTAAGCTAAACTTCATTGCTAAGTATGTTACTATACGATGTTCTTCAACAGGGACTCCAGATGAATGTTGTGCTTCATTGGATCGAGACTAAAGGTCGCATGAGAATTGTTAGCTTACGGCCAAGATATCCTACAATGCACTTTAGTGCATTCAGGATTTCTAATAGCGAGGAATGCTTAATAGTGAAAGACTGGAGCAAAATTGTGAACGATCGCGGAGAAGTACTAGGGGGCAGCAATCAGAAGCGCATCCCACGATTAGGAGACAGGTTCATCTGCATGCTCCAACTTGATGAAGCAGGAGTGCTACACATGTTTTATGTTATTTTACCTGAGAGAGAGCAGCAAGAGTGATTAGGCAGCTAGAAATGAGTTTGAAGATGATGATGTGCTACACTATGACTATGATGATTAAATAGCTAGTGTTGGTGGTAATGACTATGATGGTTATTATTAGCTAGTGTTGGTGGTGATTAGATAGCTACCGCAGCTAGTGTTGGTGGTGATTAGCTAGCTAGAATGAGTTTCAAGATGATGATGTGCTACACTATGACTATGATGATTAAATAACTACTATTGGTGGTAATGACTATGATGATGATTAAAGAGCTTGTGCTGGCGGATTAGATTCAAGTGGAGGCAACATGTGGTGCACATCGAAAGTACTACTAGTCCAAACTAGATCAAGCTTGGATTAGTAGTATACTTTTGACATGCACCACATATTGCCTCCACTTGAACCTAATCCACCTGCATTTGACACCTTTGTTATGGTCATAATGATATAAACCTCATAACTGGTATTGTATCAAAATTTCTATAACGGTGTATAAATACACCCAAAATGAAAAAATGAAAAAAAGAATACTAGTAGCGATGGATAGTAAACACGCTGCTACTAGCTAGATTAGCAGCAGCGCGGGAGAGAACACACGCTGCGGCTATGTGTCTTAGCAGTAGCGCATGTAGCACGCGCTACTGCTAAGTAATAGCTGTAGCGCCTTATTAGTAGCATGGTGCTCCGCGCTACTAGTGGGCATTAAACCCGCGCTACTATTAGGGTTTTCCCTAGTAGTGTAAGGTGACCCTGTTCTTGAGCTTGCATGTCAAATTTATATGGTCCCAAGTAGTTCTAATGCATGATATAGTCTCTAGGCACTTGTGGGAGTAGTTGCTATCAATCGTGTTGAGTTTGGTTCACTTTTATTTTGAGATACTAAAATTTCAGAAATTTTCAGAAAAGGACGAAGAGATTTTTAAGGGGCTCGTTGAGCCGAAGCTCGAAGGACAAGCAAAGTGAAGAGAATAAGAGGCCCAAATATAATCTTCCTCAAATCATGCGGAGGTTCGATTAGGTGTGAATGGCCTTGTGATGATTTCTTGAGGGCAGCCGGATTCATGATGATTTTTATTATTTGGCTGAGAATGCGGGCCTCACCGACTTCCTCCAGCGACCAGCAGCGATATCTCCTACTCACTAATATTTTTGTGCAAAATTTTCATTTCCATGCTAGGAGATCACCACCTTCGGTGGTATTTATATGATGAGTATAAGGAGATGTCCCTTTATGATTTTTTTGAGGTTTGCAAGTTACCCTTTGCGGGCAGCATAGAGGAACCACATCGTAATGATGTGGAAGGGTTTACTGATATGATTGCTGTAGGGGAAACGATGGAAGTTTTCGATGCACGAGTCACTAGCATACACTTTCCTGTCCTACGTTACTTTGCAATATTTGCTAGTAGATGTTTAATTGGTCGTGGGAACTGTGGAAACCTTAGTGCCCCTGATATTGTTATTTTTGTGCCATGCCTTGTTTCGTGATAACACTTTTAGTCTAGGCGCTATTGTTGCTAAGCGGTTAAGTCTGAACCGTACAAAGGGTCCCGTATTGGGAGGTATCTTCGCCTCGCGCCTCGCTGCACACTTTAACATACCAATTAGGCATTATGAGAAAGAAGAAAAGTTGCTGCCTCCTGTTTTTCTAGACTATAAGAGTATGGTAGCACATGATTTTATTGTTAAGAATAAGAAAAAGATGCTTAACAATAGACTAATATTTGATAAAAATTACTTTGAAACTTTTACTTTGCCTGCTCCTTCTTTGTTCAACTTATCTACATGCAAGTACCTTGTTCTGCCGGAGGCCATTCATGCCTACCGGAACCCAACTTCAGCTCCAGAGTCCGAGCCGGAGCCACCACTTGATCCTATTGTCAGTCTGTTTATCAGTGGGATCCGGAGGAGATCGCCAACCAGTGGCATCCTGAGGACCCTCCTCGGTACACCGGAGAGAGTAGCTTTGATCCATGGGCATAGACCAACTTAGGCCAAAAGCCTAAGCTTTGGGGAGAGTACGCATTCTCACCCAGCATTACATTCATGTTCACACACTCATTCTAGTTGTCGGTGCTCATACTTTTTCATTGTACTATCCATGCTAGTTTATTTTCTTTTCTAGTTTTTCTCTTGTGTGTTCGAATAACCTTAAGAAAAACCAAAAAAAAATAGTTGTAGCTTTTAGTTAGTTTACTTTTCATGCTTGTAGTAGTAGTAATTAAAAGAAAACCCAAAAAGATTTCTCGTTCTTCTTTGCTTGCTGGGAGCTTTCCCGTGTAAATAGTTTTATTTCTTTTCTTTGGGGTCGAGAGGAGAAGACCATGATGAAAATGTTGAGTGGCTCTCATATGCATTATTGTTGATTTAACTAAGAGCCCATATTACCTTGTCTTCTCCTCTGTATTAAATGCTTGCAGATTCCAGCTTAGTCCAATGCACGTGCACTATTATTATTATCCACACCGTTCAGTCATGCGAGTGAAAGGCAATAATGACGATATATGATGGACTGATTGAGATGAGAGAAGCTGGTATGAACTCGACCTATCTTGTTTTTAAATATGATTAGTTCATCGTTCCTGGTTCAGCCTATTATGAATGGAACATGTTTGCAATGACAATTATAGATTATAGTTGCTTATGCCATGGTTAATTGCTAGGAGTTTATAATGGTTTGCCTTGCGTGCCAACATGCTATTAAAATGGCCGTGATGTGGTATGATAGGGTGGTATCCTCCTTTGAACGATTCAAGTGGCTTGACTTGGCACATGTTCACGCATGTAGTTGAAACAAAATCAACATAGCCTCCACGATATTTATGTTCATGGTGGATTATATCCTACTCATGCTTGCACTCAATGTTTATTAATTTTAATGCATGTTCATGTTCTGTTGTCGCTCTCTAGTTGGTCGCTTTCAAATTCTTCTTCTAGCCTTCACTTGTACTAAGCGGGAATACTGCTTGTGCGTCCACTTCCATAAACCCCAAAGTTATTCCATATGAGTCCACCATACCTTCCTATATGCGGTATCTACCTGCCGTTTCAAGTAAATTTGTATGTGCCAACCTCTAAACCTTTAAATGAAATTCTGTTTTGTATGCTCGAATAGCTCATGTATCAACTAGGTCTGTCTATATCTTCCATGCTAGGTGGGTTATTCTCAAGATGAGTGGACTCCGCTCATCATTCACGAGAACATGCCCGGTAACTAGGAAGCCCAGTCCCATCATAACTGGTGGCCATCAACCAGGACTATTGTTAGTTGGACGGTACCCATTGTTTCGGACCAGCCGTGGAGTGTGCTTGTTGGTGGTGGGGGATGATGTCTACTACACAACCTTCTTCTTGTAGACGTTGTTGGGCCTGCAAGTGCACAGGTTTGTAGGACAGTAGCAAATTTCCCTCAAGTGGATGACCTAAGGTTTATCAATCTGTGAGGCGTGGGATGAAGATGGTCTCTCTCAAACAACTCTGCAACCAAATAGCAAAGAGTCTCTTGTGTCCCCAACACACCCAATACAATGGTAAATTGTATAGGTGCACTAGTTCGGCGAAGAGATGGTGATACAAGTGCAATATGGATGGTAGATATAGGTTTTTTGTAATCTGAAATAATAAAAATAGCAAGGTAACTAATGATAAAAGTGAGCGTAAACGGTATTGCAATGATAGGAAACAAGGCCTAGGGTTCATACTTTCACTAGTGCAAGTTCTCTCAACAATAATAACATAGATATATCATATAACAAGCCCTCAACATGCAACAAAGAGTCACTCCAAAGCCACTAATAGCGGAGAACAAACATTGAGATTATGGTAGGGTATGAAACCACCTCAAAGTTATTCTTTCGGATCGATCTATAAAAGAGTTCATACTAGAATAACACCTTAAGACACAAATCAACCAAAACCCTAATGTCACCTAGATACTCCATTGTCACCTCAAGTATCCGTGAGCATGATTATACGATATGCATCACACAATCTCAGATTCATCCAACCAACTTAAAAGTACTTCAAAGAGTGCCCCAAAGTTTCTACCGGAGAGTCAAGAACGTGTGCCAACCCCTATGCATAGGTTCATGGGCAGAACCCGCAAGTTGGTCACCAAAATATACATCAAGAGGCACATGATATCCCATTGTCACCACAGATAAGCACCAAGAAGACATACATCAAGTGTTCTCATAAAAGACTCAATCCGATAAGATAACTTCAAGAGGGAAACTCAATTCATCACAAGAGAGTAGAGGGGAGAAACATCATAAGATCCAACTATGATAGCAAAGCTCAAGCGATACATCAAGATCGTACCATAGAGGGAACACGAGAGAGAGATCAAACACATAGCTCTTGGTACATACCCTCAGCCCCGAGGGTGAACTACTTCCTCCTCATCATGGAGAGCGCCGGGATGATGAAGATGGCCCCAGTGATGGATTCCTCCGGTAGGTGCCTAATGAACAGGCTCCTAGAGGTTTTGGTGGCTACAGAGGCTTGCGCGGCGGAACTCTCGATCTATCTTCTCTGTGGATGTTTTTAGGCATTGGGACTATATAGGCGAAAGAAGTCGGTCGGGGAGCCTCGAGGGGTCCACGAGACAGGGGCACGCCTCATGAGGGGAGAGGCGCCCTCCCTATCTCGTGGAGTCCTCGGGATCTTCAACGTGAACTCAAGTCTCCGTGATTATATTCTTCCCAAAAATAACGCTGCGAAGGTTTCATTCCGTTTGGACTCCGTTTGATATTCCTTTCCTTCGAAATACTGAAACAAGCAATAAAACAGCAATATGGGCTGGGCCTCCGGTTAATAGGTTAGTCCCAAAAGAAATATAAAAGTGTATAATAAAGCCAATAAGTATTCAAAACAGTAGATAATATAGCATGGAGCAGTCAAAAATTATAGATACGTTGGAGACGTATCAAGCATCCCCAAGCTTAATTCCTGCTCGTCCTCGAGTAGGTAAATGATAAAAAGAGAATTTTTGATGCGGAGTGATACTTTGGATAGTTTCAATGTAAATCTTCTTAATTGTGGTATGAATATTCAGATCCGAAAGATTCAAAACAAAAGTTCATATTGACATAAAAATAATAATACTTCAAGTATACTAACTAAGCAATCATGTCTTCTCAAAATAACATGGCCAAAGAAAGTTATCCCTACAAAATCATATAGTCTGGCTATGCTCTATCTTCACCACACAAAGTATTTAAATCATGCACAACCCCGTTGACAAGCCAAGCAATTGTTTCATACTTTTGACATTCTCAAACTTTTTCAATCTTCACGCAATACATGAGCGTGAGCCATGCATATAGCACTTTAGGTGGAATAGGATGGTGGTTGTGGAGAAGACAAAAAGAGGGAAGATAGTCTCACATCAACTAGGCGTATCAATGGGCTATGGAGATGCCCATCAATAGATATCAATGTGAGTGAGTAGGGATTGCCATGCAACGGATGCACTAGAGCTATAAGTATATGAAAGCTCAACAAAAGAAACTAAGTGGGTGTGCATCCAACTCGCTTGCTCACGAAGACCTAGGGAAATTTGAGGAAGCCCATCATTGGAATATACAAGCCAAGTTCTATAATGAAATTCCCACTAGTATATGAAAGTGACAACATAGGAGACTCTCTATCATGAAGATCATGGTGCTACTTTGAAGCACAAGTGTGGTAAGAGGATAGTAGCATTGTCCCTTCTCTCTTTTTCTCTCATTTTTTATTATTTTTTATTTGGGCCTTTTCTCTTTTTTTATGGCCTTTTTTTTCTCTTTTTCTTTAATTTTTCGTCCTGAGTCTCATCCCGACTTGTGGGGAATCATGGTCTCCATCATCCTTTCCTCACTGGGACAATGCTCTAATAATGATGATCATCACACTTTTATTTTTCTTACAACTCAACAATTACAACTCGATTCTTAGAACAAAATATGACTCTATATGAATGCCTCCCGTGTATCGATGTGCAATGACTCATGAGTGACATGTATGAAAGAAATATGAACGGTGGCTTTGCCACAAATACGATGTCAACTACATGATCATGCTAAGCAATATGACAATGATGGAGCGTGTCATAATAAACGGAACGGTGGAAAGTTGCATGGCAATATATCTCGGAATGGCTATGGAAATGCCATAATAAGTAGGTATGGTGGCTGTCTTGAGGAAGGTATATGGTGGGTGTATGATACCAGCGAAAAGTGCGCGGTATTAGAGAGGCTAGCAATGGTGTAAGGAAGAAGAGTGCGTATAATCCATGGACTCAACATTAGTCATAAAGAACTCATATACTTATTGCAAAAATCTACAAGTTATCAAAGCAAAGTATTACGCGCATGCTCCTAGGGGGATAGATTGGTAGGAAAAGACCATCGTCAGTCCCCCGACCGCCTCTCATAAGGAAGACAATCAATAAACAAATCATGCTCTGACATCATCACATAACGGTTCACCATACGTGCATGCTACGGGAATCACAAACTTTAACACAAGTATTTCTTAAATTCACAACTACTCAACTAGCATGACTCTAATATCACCATCTTCATATCTCAGAACAATTTATATTGAGTATCACTATGACTGGATCTCTTTTACCTTGAATTACAAAGTTTAGTCAGTCCTTGATATTGAGAGGTGCTCTGCATTTATGTTTTGCGGTCTCAGAAAGGGCTAGCGAGATACCATCTTGTTATGTCATATTATGATTGTTTTGAGAAAGTGTTGTCATCTGAGATTTATTATTATTGCTCGCTAGTTGATTATGCCATTGATTTGAGTAAACATTAGACCTAAATGTTTTTGTGAATATGGTTAGTTCATAATCTTTGCTTTGAAAACTTGAATGTCAAGCTTTACATATTTACAACAACAAGAGCAAACAGAGTTGGTAAAAGTTTTCTTTATCACTTTCAGTTTATCAACTGAATTGCTTGAGGACAAACAAAGGTTTAAGCTTGGGGAGTTGATACGTCTCCATCGTATCTACTTTTCCAAACACTTTTACCCTTGTTTTGGACTCTAACTTGCATGATTTGAATGGAACTAACCGGATCGACGCTTTTCAAAGCAGAATTGCCATGGTGTTATTTTTGTGCAGAAATAAAAGTTCTCGGAATGACCCGAAACTTCACGGAGAATACTTTTGGAATTTATAAAAAATACTGGCAAAAGAATCAAGACCAAGGGTCCACACCCTGTCCACGAGGGGGGGGGCCTGCCCCCCTGGGCGCACCCCGTGCCTCGTGGGTCCCCTGTTGCTCCACCGACCTCAACTCCAACTCCATATATTCATGTTCGGGGAGAAAAAAATCAGAGAGAAGGATTCATCACGTTTTACGATACGGAGTCTGTTCGGGGCTCCAGAGAGGGGAATCCGTCGCCGTCGGCATCATCAACCATCCTCCATCACCAATTTCCTGATGCTCACCGCCGTGCGTGAGTAATTCCATCGTAGGCTCGCTGGACGGTGATGGGTTGGATGAGATTTACCATGTAATCGAAAGTTAGTTTTGTTAGGGTTTGATCCCTAGTATCCACTATGTTCTGAGATTGATGTTGCTATGACTTTCCTATGCTTAATGCTTGTCACTAGGGCCCGAGTGCCATGATTTAAGAACTCAACCTATTATGTTTTCATGAACATATGTGAGTTCTTGATCCTATTTTGCAAGTCTATAGTCACCTATTATGTGTTATGATCCGTTAACCCCTAAGTGACAATAATCGAGATACTTACCGGTGATGACCGTAGTTTGAGGGAGTTCATGTATTCACTAAGTGTTAATGCTTTGGTGCGGTACTCTATTAAAAGGAGGCCTTAATATCCCTTAGTTTCCAATAGGACCCGCTGCCACGGGAGGGTAGGACAAAATATGTCATGCAAGTTCTTTTCCATAAGCACGTATGACTATATTCGGAATACATGCCTACATTACATTGATGAACTGGAGCTAGTTCTGTGTCACCCTATGTTATAACTGTTGTATGAGGAATCGCATCCGACATAATCGTCCATCACCGATCCAATGCCTACGAGCTTTTCACATATTGCTCTTTGCTTAGTTATTTTTCCGTTGCCACTATTACAATTACTACAAAACTGCTACTGTTACTTTTGCCATTGTTACCGTTACTTCCATACTACTTTGCTACTAAATACTTTGCTGCAGGTATTAAGTTATCCAGGTGTGGTTGAATTGACAGCTCAGCTGCTAATACTTGAGAATATTCTTTGGCTCCCCTTGTGTCGAATCAATAAATTTGGGTTGAATACTCTACCCTCGAAAACTGTTGTGATCCCCTATACTTGTGGGTTATCACCGTGATGCCTATATACATGATCATTGCCTTGAATATCGCCATAACTATGCACTTTTCTATCAATTGCCCAACAGTAATTTGTCTACCCACCATGTGTTTTTTGTTCGAGAGAGAAGACTCTAGTGAAAACTATGGCTCCTGGGTCTACCTTTATCATATATTAAAATCCCAAAATACCTTGCTGCAATTTATTTCCCTTTATTTTATTTTGTGTTTTTATTTATCTATCTACCATTATCAGACTTGATCCTTGTAATTAACCACCAAGGGATTGACAACCCCTTGTTTGTGTTGGGTGCAAGTATTTGTTCTTTTGTGTGTAGGTGATGTTCATGAGGTGTTGCATGGTTCTCCTACTGGATTGATAACCTTGGTTCTTAACTGAGGAAAATACTTATCTCACTGTACTGCATCATCCTCTCCTCTTCGGGGAAATCCCAACGCAACTCACAAGTAGCGGGGGCAAGAGACAGATGACTGCAAGGCCCTTTCGTGATGATTTCCCTTTGTACCTCGTCGATTATATTCCCACTTCTATTTCAGAACGTTATGCATCTCCGGATGTTGACTACTGTAAGGGTGATGTCTGTAATGGGATGGATTCCATCTTGGCTAACGGAACATGGGAGATCACTAACAGTTCCTATGTTTGCAAATCAATGAGATGTAAGTGGGTGGTCAAAAGGAAGTTGAGGCCTAATGGTATGATTGAAAAGTACAAGGATAGGCTTGTGGCCAAGGGTTATACCCAGAAAGAAGAAGAAGATTTCTTCGATACTTACTCACCCGTGGACAGACTGACAACCATTCGATTGTTACTCTTGTTGGCGACCTCACATGGTCTTCTTCTCCATCAAATGGACGTTAAGATAGCTTTCCTGAACGGAGATCTGGACGGGGAAATTTACTTGCAACAACCAGATGTATTTGTAGTAAATGGTCAGGGAGGAAAGGTGTGTAAACTATTGAAATTTTTATATGGCCTGAAACAAGCTTCTAAGCAATGGCATGCGAAGTTTGTTAAAACTTTGATATCTGCTAGCTTTTTCTTTAATAAAGCTGGAAAATGTGTATACTATCGCCATGGTGGAGGCGATGGAGTTATCCTGTGTTTGTATGTCGACGACATACTAATATTTGGAACCAACCTCAAAGTGACCGAGGAGGTTAAGGGCCTTTCTATCTCATAACTTTGAGATGAAAGACTTAGGCGTGGCTGATGCTATCTTGAACATGAAGCTACTGAGAGACAATGAGGGTTTGATTACACTTCTACAATCCCATCAGAAAATTTTGAGTCATTTTGGATATTCAGACGACAAACCTTCTACAACACCATATGATCCTAGCGCATGGATTCAAAAGTTCAAAAGGCACGACTATAGATCAAATTGGATACTCTCAAGTGATTGGTTCACTTATGTACCTAGCTTGAGCAACTCGGCCTGTCATGTCGTTTGTAGTGGGCAAACTGAGCCGGTTTGTTTCCAATGTGGGAGATGTACATTAGCATGTTATCGAGCAAGTTATAAGCTACTTGCAAGGTACTGGGAGCCATGAAATTCACTATACCGGGTACCCAACGGTATTTGACGGGTATAGTGATGCAAACTAGATGTCTGATGGTGATGAGATGAAAACCACAGGTGGATATGTATTCACACTTGGTGGTGGTGTTGTTTCCTATAAGTCTTGCAAGCAAACGATCTTAACGAGATCGATTATGGAAGAAGAACTCACAACATTAGACACATCTTGCGTCAAAGTAGAATGGCTTCAAGAGCTTTTGATGGATTTACATGTGGTTGGCAAGCTAGTCCCGTCTATCCTTAAGAACTATGATAATCAGACAATTATGGTCAAGGCAAAGATTTCAAAGGAAAATATGCAATCCACAAAGCACACAAAAAGAAGATTGAAATATGTCAGACATTCAAGAAACTCCGGAGTAATAGCATTGGATTATATCCACTCTACTATGAATCTAGCAGATCCCTTCATGGAAGGGCTATCACATGTTGTGATAGAAAATGCATTGAGCGAGAAGGGTATGAGACCCACATGGGTTGCCATGGTGGTAACCCAAGCTATGTGATTAGAGATCCCATGAATTAGGACCTGGGAAAAACAAGCCAGTGGTTAACTGAGGAGAGTATCCTTACTAACTCACTTCGTTCGAGATGCAATACTCTCATAATCTATAAGGCAGGTTGACAATTGTGTTAATGTGTTCCAAAGCTTGTGTAACCAAATGCTATCCTACACAGAGATCCATGGATTAACACACCTATGTGAGCCTGACTGATGGTAACACTCTATGAGATAGGGTGATCTCTGATGACCCACAAGTATAGCGGATCAATCGTAGTCCTTTCAATAAGTAAAAGTGTCGAACCAACAAGGAGCAGAAAGAAATGACAAGGTAATGTCTACAAGCAGTGAAATTGTCGGTAACAAGTAGTTTGATAGCAAGATAATTTGTAATGAGCAAGTAACGGTAACGGTAAATAAAGTGTAGCAAGGTAGTCCAATATTTTTGTGGCAAAGGACAGGCCAAAACGGTCTCTTATAATAGGCAAAACGTTCTTGAGGACACACGGGAACTTCATCTATTCACTTTCATCATGTTGGTTTGATTTGCGTTCGCTACTTTGACAATTTGATATGTGGGTGGACCGGTGCTTGGGGATTGTTCTTACTTGAACAAACCTCCCACTTATGATTAACCCCCTCACAAGCATATAGATGGGACTTGGGCCCATATAAACCATTATCCCTGGTTAATCTCTATGGCCCATGTAGGTGCATGACAAGTGGAGAAAAGTTTGGTACCACATTATTGGTTGAGAAGAGTTGAGACCATTTTATAAAGGCTGCTCTTTCACTTGTCTTCGGGAGCTTGGGAAGAGGAGTGGCTCAGGCGTGCTCCTCCTCCATCGCACCCCCAGCGCGCGCGTCGTGTTTCATGAATGAGCCGAGTTGGGCTCAGACCTATGCGCTATATTTTTGCCGGGCAAGAATGGTTAATTAATCTCGAATTAATTATGAGCTGCTAATGGATGCGCCACATTGGACCCCGTGCCGACTTGGTCGGGCTGACTCGGTGCTGCCTCTGTCAGGCCTACCCGGTGCTTACTCGATCGTGGCCTTAGGTCCATGACATCCTACCCGACTGCATGCCAACGCGGTCATGGGCTTAGGCCCATGACTCCTTACCCAAATGCTTATATATTGGAGGCGTTGACCGGCAAGAGCGGCAGTCCAACTCACTTCCTCCTGAGCAACCCTAGTCGTCATCTATTGTTTCAAACTCCGTGCCGCTTCCGGCAATCCCATCCCAACGACCGCGTGCACGGCCACTCCTAGACCAACTCACTTCCTCCTGAGCAACCCTAGTCGTCATCTATTGTTCCAAACTCCGTGCCGCTTCCGGCAATCCCATCCCAACGACCGCGTGCTCAGCGGAGCTGGCCTTCGAAACCCCGTCCTTTGTGATCCTGCAATGGGACAAGGGCGATAAGGTTTTTCAGGAGCGTCTCGGTGCGACTGCTCCTGGTCCGTCTTCGTCTTCCACGTCCACTGCTTCCCCGACTCCGACGTCATGGTAGAGGATGACGCTGCCAAGAAGAAGGTTATGGGACGAAGTCTTGTGCCGCTATTTGTCGTAATCCGGAGGGCATGATTCGTTCATCCCCTATTTACCGGTTCATGTGCTAGTCCGATATGATGTGTTCATAGATGTTTTGATTCTATGTTTTACCCGAGCTCACATGTCAGTTTTCAGTATGAGCTTCATACCGTTCTTGCCATGTTCATGATTTGATTAGGGGTTATTAAATCAATCGTAAAAGTGCTAATATATCCAGCAGTTCTCCCATCATGGATGTGATGTAATCTTCAGATAGGATCCACCCCAGTTATTATTTATTTAAAATAATATTTTATTGTGATTGCATTGGACGTGTTGGCTGTGGCACCATCTTATGGAGAAGGCAGACATTCTCTTTGATACACCCAAAATGTTGTTTCATCTGTGCATAAATCAATTATTTCCAGCAAAATTATCTTGAATGTCGTAATGGTGCAGTCCTGAAGGTCAACCTGCTAATGAAATGTCGGACGTTTGGTGTGCGTCGAGTCTGCTTGTATTGTCCTGTTCAACGGCAAATGCTGTGTGCCGATTTTGGATGACTGGTGCAGTGCTGTCGATAGCCATTTCTTTGCTCAGTGTATGCACGTAGTTTGCACTATGTTGTCTGACCGTTTTTTTTTCTCTTGTCAACACGCAAAAAGAATTTTGCACCGGATTCCGAAACGAAAACGCCAGAGCTGGCAGCCGAGCCGGGAACCGGCTCCTTTCCAAAACAGGATGCGACGACCGACCGACCGACGGAGCGGCCGACCGAGGCACGAGAGAGGATAGGAAAGCGCATGTGCCCGGCGACGGTGGCGCAAACAGCGGCCGCGCGTGCTGGCTACAGCCCGCCCGCGTCCGATCGAAGCAAGCTAGCTATACCTATACGCGCTCTCCTCCGTCCGGCGACTGATAAATAAAGAAGAAAGAAAAGCCAAAGGAGATGCAGGAAAAGGGCCAAAACCCATCACCCACAGAGAAAGCCGAACATGCATCTAGGAGACGAGACGAGACACGACGTGGGGGCAAGTACACTCCCACTTTTACCCTTCACGGGCCGGTCGCATGTGACCCTCTCATGCGGCCATGCATGCGGCTCGCTTCCGGTCTTGGCCGGCCCGATCGCCGGCTTGTTTAGTCATAGATCGTACTGTACGAGCGAACGAGCAATGCTTCTTGGTGTTCTCCGTTGCTCCGGAAGGAAATATTCTCGGCCTCTTCCCTCGCTGCAGCTGGACCCCGTAAGAAAGAACATGCGTGAGTGAGCAGTGGTGAGAACGAGTGAGTGAGTGGTGCGGCCGCAAGCAGGGGTCACGAACGAGCGGGACGGACAGGGACAGCTCACGGGCGCGGAGGAGGAGGAGGACCCAGCGCGGGGCGGGCGCGGTCGGCGGCACGTGACAGCGGCGTGTCGATCGTGTCCCGGCGCCCATGTGAACCTGCCGTCGGCGCCGTCGATCGCGTATCCGATGGGCCGGAGTGTCCGGTTCCGGGCGGGGATCGCGGCAGCGTCGGCGCGTGGACTCGATCGAGGTCCATGCATCGATCACGCCGAGTTTTCAGTCAAATCATATCGCCCATGGAGGAGGATCTGAACATCGATCCCGGTTTGGTTTTCGCACTGGAGTCTGGAGTGGAGCGAGGTTTCCCTTCTCATCGCCAAGACAAAGAGCGATCGTTGCTGCGTGACGAGTGATCGATCGGAGTGCAGGCTTCGAACTTCCAAGTAATTTGCAATACACACGAAGCATTTCATCCTGTTTAAAATGTACTCCCTCCGTCCCATAATATAAGTATAAAAAACGTTCTTATATTATGGGACGGAGGGAGTATTAATCATCATGATACCAAGTATATTGGCTTTTTCTTGCAAAAAATGAGACATACTATATATAATAAATTTTCATGAAAAGTACAAATCACCCTAAACATAATAATAATTACACCGAGGACCCTACACCATTGGACAACCACTACCATCGCCAGAATGAGCCGACCACGGGCCGCTATCGCCGCTTCCTTACTTGAGCCAACATGACCTTGCTGAAAGCATCCGGGGAGTTTTCATGCACGTTCCCTTAAGGACCAGGCCCCAGAGCTGTAGTCATCGCCATTAAACCCTTGAGTCGATCTGAAACACCTGATACCAAATATCACCGGCACGGACGCACGGCGAGAAATTCTAAACCCGCCGCCTCAAGGAGACGGTAGGAATATACACTGGAGGCCCATCAACTCCATCCCAATAGGAGAGCCCCAGGAGGATCCGAACCCAAAAGACAAATTCAAAGATGAAGTGCCGCCACCAGACGGAACACCGCCCCTGCGAAAACACAGTTCCTAATTAACCCAAACTACTAGCCAGAGTTTAAGGCACACTAGTAGAAAAAGGGGTATTTGTCCCAGTTTATAAGGGCCTTTAGTCCCGGTTCTAAAGGGTCGTTACTAAAGCTTCCCCCTTTAATCCGGTCGTTACTAAACCGTCCAACCTCTAATCTCTAATCACCCTCATCACTGCTTAATTTAACCTCTAATCTCTAATCACCCCTCATCATTCCAAATCATCTAACTTCCCAGACGGTCACCCATCTCACTGCTCTAGCCTGAGCACGCTTAACTTCCGGGTTCTATTCTCCTTGCTTCTGCAAGACTTGCTGTTGTTTCCTAACAATAGTAAGATGTCAATCCTATTAACCTCGTGAATTTAGCTTGATCATGAAGTCACACATTTCACTGTTTGAGTTTAAAATTATTGTTCTAAAAAACAATAATTATTTAGTAACACTAATATTTCTTGAATAAGTAGTTTGACCACAGTTTGACCATAGTTTGACCATGGTTTGACCATAGTTTGACCAGATTTGACCAAAATTCAAAAACACTGAAATAATTATTTAGTAACACTAATATTTCTTGAATAAGTAGTTTGACCAGATTTGACCAAAATTCAAACAAACTGAAATAATTATTTAGTAACACTAATATTCTTGAATAATTATTTAGTAACACTAATACTTCTTGAATAAGTAGTTTGACCATAGTTTGACCAGATTTAATAAAAATAAAAAAATAAAAAACTGAAATTTGAGCATAACTTTTTTCCTTTTAGAATTTGAGGATTTTAAAATTTGCAAACAGGTCAGAGGCAGTCAAAATCGGATGCGGATTTTCGTATGAACATTTTGATATATTATACGCTTTTTTCTCGATATAGTATGCAATGCTTATAGCCGCTTTTACATTTTCCCTATACTTTTGCAAAACATGTCCAAATTTCAGTTTTTAAATTTTCCTAACTAGTAGATGTAGTAACATAGCTACATCTCAAGGATTTTAATTTTTGAAGTTTTTATCATTTTCTTTTGCTTTTTACAAAACTGAAAGGCGATCCACCAAAGTGGGGGGCGGTACAGTTTGAAAATGGGATCTTTAGTAGTCAAGTTTGTGCTACGAACCGTACTAATGCCTCAAACTACATTAGGCACCGGGTTCGCGCTACGAATGCAGTAATAATGGGCATCGCACCCATTAGTAATGCTTGTGGCACCAACCGACTAAAGGTCCCATTTGAACCGGGACTAATGCCTTTGACGCATGAACCTGACTATCGTTACATTAGTCCCGATTCATGACTGAACCGGGACTAATGGACTAACCCGGCCTGGACCAAAGCCCTGTTTTCTACTAGTGGCATCAGAATCCCCCTCCCCGCCACTGGCCGCCTAAGCGCCAGGCAGAGAGGAGCTTGATCCACAGACTCGCCAACAAAGCTTGGAGGGACGAGTGCCCTAGCCACCACGGATGGGAGAGGGAAAGAGAAACCCTAACAGGGACACGTTATGTCTCCTTGGTCATTCGTTATCATGCTTGACTCCATAATGTCACAATGCCAAAACAATCTAGACACTTGGATGCATATATTAAAAAAATTGATAAACTAAAAAAACATGGCAACCAAGTATCATACTAAATCATATTAAGCTAAAACAGGGCATAATATTAAGCGACACAAATATTGCAAGAAAAATATTATCAAAAACCAACAACTCGAGAATGAAATGACACACAAAATGTAATGGTCATAGGATCCAACCACTAAAGACCATATATCAAGGGTTCACCCCGGAGAACAAAGACCGAGCAAACTTCAAGCAATGCATTCAAAAAGTGAACGCCGTGTATCGACTACCATCGACAAATTCAACCAGGGGTTTCATCGTCCCCATCATGGTGCCCCGCTACCACATCGCCAACACGCCTCACACCATCGCGCTGCCTTGCGTCTCTACCGCCGCCCACGGGCCATCGAGGCCGCAACTCGCTGAGTGTCGTGGAATCACCTTTTGCGGCGCCGTTGTTGTCAGCCTTGCGAGCTCTGCCCTTGGAAAGAGAGTTCGGTAAGGTTGCGAATGGCCGATTTGTATCTCCATCCATGCCGCATATCCAAATAATTTAGGTGCTCATTATTTGTATCGTTTTTTGTCCTCGCAAATAAAACTTGATTTTAGATTCAATTGTCTTTCCAAACAAAAGACGATCATTTTGGAGAACCAACTTGTGATTAGGGTGGTTGTTCATGTCTAATCAAGGCATTTTTCTCGTTGAGAGAAGCGAGGGTCATGCGGTACCTTCACCAATCTTAAATCTCTGTTACTCTTGTATTTAGGTTTTTTTAAACCGGGCATTACTCTTGTATTTAGGTTGAATGTTCATTTCGTGGTAGACGAAGTTTTTGTCGACAGTGAGCCACGTGTCGTGACTTGATCAATGTTGAAGCTGTATTCGTTGTATCATTGTATGCGTGTAATGGTGGTGTCTGTGTTATTCGGTGTTTCTAAACTTTTACTGACAATTTAGGCTTCGAACTGACGGTGTTTTTGCCTCCAAAACTTGACCTAATTCCGGAGATATTCTTGGACGCGGCTAACAGAATCCTGGACGCGAACCCAACTCGATCCGCTCGCGCGCATCGAATGCAACAACACGAGCACGCGTAGCCTTGTTTGACAAAAATGAAAAGATAAGGAGCAGGCAGCGTCAACTCATTTCCAAGCCGGAGGTCTCCTCAATCACACTGACACCGAGACATTTCAGGCGAAGCGATCGATCGAATGACCGCCGGCCGGCGCCGGAGCCATCGTGCATGCGTCTATCGTCCCAACCGGGGCCCCACGCAGCAGTCAACGTCAACCATCATCCATCATCGCCAGCTTCGCACGACCATTGCCTTACAAGCAATGCAAAGGCGAACGAAAATACAATAATAAACCTCGAAAAGCATTCATGTTTTCTGCACACGATCGAATACATGGTGCCGATCGCTCGAATGTATCTTGAGATGGACTGGCCAGCTACGTACGTACGTACATACGGGTAGAGGCTGGTGCGAGCGACACCGACCGTTGGATCCTTCGCTTTCGCGTACGTGCGTACGGTGGAGGATCGATTAATGGATTAATAATGAAGCAGAGCAAATATAAGTTAGGTGGTGCAGGTGCTGGATGGATCGGTTGCAAATGCATATATATCATACTCTAAATCGTTCATGAGAGGGACGATTAATCAATTTTGCGTTCGAATTGATTGATTGATTGATTGGTGAGAGCGAGCCGGGCATACGTCTGATGCATCAGGCTCAGCGAAGGTCATGGCCGTTAGGTGGCGCGATTTGGACGGTAGCACCTCACTCCGATTCCGATGGCTGGCTGCCGACGGCCGACGGCGACCCCCGCGCTAAAGCCCTCAGCTACTACTGTACACCCCCGTCTTTAACTATAGGTCCATCGATCGATCGCCAGTGCAAAGTCTTTTGGTCCATGTTTTCAGATCACGATCGGTCCTTAATAACACATCTATAATCCCATGCACTATGCGTCTAAGACTAGCCATAGTGAAAGAATCTTCAAGAAGAATTTCCAAGTTCAACTTAAAGAAATTTGGTTCATGAACGAAGTTAACGAAGAGAGGTAGCTTCAAGAATCTTACCACATCGTAACATCACACATATCAAAGCAGATGAGCCTATAAAGATAATAACGTAAGTATCGTACGTTATACACATACGTTACTTCTCATTTAGAGTAGAATACGTAGTAAAGAATAACGCCCATGTTACTACTCTATGTTACTACCCATTGTGGCTAGTCTTAATTTCCCTCGGCTCTTTGTACTTCGTAGCTATAGTACGTACCAATGGTGATTATTTCCCGAATTGTGCTGGTGATGAATACCGTAGTTTCATTCTACGGCACGTACACCGGTACACGGTCACCTACTGGTGTACCGTATAAGTTTGTTTGGAAATTAGTACTACCATACGTCCATATATACTGTATTGCTACATGAAGGAGGGCATGCACGCTTGCTGCTTGAGAGTACTTCTTTTAATCAGCTTGGTAGCAGCAGCACGCACGTACCTGAACAGTGTACGTACGAGTGCTTGCTTAATGAATTGGTGAGGTGACCTCCTGCAATACTGACCTGGCATCGTCCCCTGAATCCGACGTGCCACTGGCATCGCACCGGTCCTTCCCAGCTGGCGCAAGCTGACAACCCGTCGCCGTCGCCACGTCAGACGGAGCCCTTCCTACGGTGCTTGTTTAGTCACGGCTGCCGTTGGGACTCGCCAATCACGTAGGTGAGAGTGAGCTCCACATAGCTGCTAAGCACAACCTAGCTGGCTCTAGCCATGTTAGCTGATGGCCATATAATAAAATCGGCCTTGCGTTGGGCATGCAATGTTGCATGCACCCTGTGCTTTTGTTGGTGTTGCTTCTAAGATACTCCTATGTTGCATCATTTCATTGGCAAGGGCAGGAGAGAATACCACATATAAGAGTTGAGTCGAGTAGGTGGGCATTAGGTGGTGGTCAAGGCATATCTGGGATCGCATGCTCAGCCGGAGAAAGAAATGGTCTGAAAAATGCAAAGGGAGAAACAAAGGAGAGAAAGGAGTAAAGAAATGGAAAACATGGGATCACGATGCCTGCATGTGCGCAACCATGACCCCATAATAATTCTTGTCGAGCTAGCTAGTGACCAACTACTAATCTATTGCTTAGGTTGTGCGCGTATTATAAAGAGAATCGTCCACTCTTTAGGCTTGTTTATGTAATCGGCTTGAAAAAACAAAACAAAAAACAAAAAATGAAATAAGTAAAAATAAAACCCTATGTTTAATCACCTTGAAAAAAAAGCATAATGTTTTAGTTAACTTTAAATCGTATCTGCAAGCACTACTGGCACGTAGGCCCAGTGCAGTGTACAACTCGGATGGGCCCCGCAGAGACAGTGACCTGCGACACTATTTTTCGTCGGTGAACAACATATGATGGTCACGGAAACTGTCGGCCGAGCAGCCCAGACATGATCTTGTAGCCTAGTGAAAAGGGAAAAACATACTACTACTAATAACCACATGAACATATATTTTTGAGCTGAACAATATAAACATATTGCTGGGAGCGGAATGGGAATGGGGAAGTGGGAAAGGAAGAAAGGGAAAGGAGCGAGCGAGCTAGAGTAGCCAGCTATGTAGCGTCGGTCGGGTCATGTGGGGGGCAGGGCAGGGCAGGGCAGGGCAGGAGTATATGCTACACAACATTTTTTTTGTCTTTGCGGCACAGCTCACCGGGCCAACGCGTTGGTGACGCGCCGATACCGATGTCTCCGGGCCGGAGGAGCGGAGCGTCGGCCACCGACACGGCGACCGCACCGCCTGCAGCCGGTGCAGAGCACCGGGCGTCGCCGGTGAGTAATAAAATGGGTTAATTATTATTGATTAGGAGCTGTGCTTCGAGGCGCCTCGGGATTACCACCGGAGCAGAGATGTCAATGGTCCCGGTCAAACCGTTCCGGCCAGCCATGTTAGCACAACAGTAGAGTAGTTTTTATTTTGTTTTGTTTTAGGTACAACAAAGCTTGGACACAGTAGTACCAGTAAGTGCCTCGGGAGTATTTTTAGGCTCTCGGCAATGATCGGCTATATTCCTTTTTGACAGCAACGATCGAGTAAATAAAAGAGGTGGTAAATCTTTTTCACACACCGAAGGTAGTAGTACTAGCAAAAGTTTGTTTTTCACACCAAATGGTCGTTGGAATGAGATAAACCTTCTATCGCCATTTCAAGAGAAAAAAAAATTCGATGTTCAACTGCTGGCAAAGGTTGATGCTCCCGGTATTCGCATGCAAGGGTTCGTCTGGATCATAGAAACCTCGCATGAACCGGCCCATTCGGTGTTTGAACTTGAACATGTTTTGCTTCTATTCCAAATGGGGACTAAAACAGTCAAATGTATTTTTAAATACCAGCATGTAAGATAAAATCATGTGTAAAAGGAGAGCAGTTATTTTGTTTGTAAGAGAAAAGCGCGATGATTTTGCACACCGGGTCATTTTTCCCACCGGTCCACTAGCACCATCCATGTGCCAAGAGTATCATTCCCACCCAAAAGAAGTTGAGGCCGATCTGAATCTGGAAGCCAAGCCCAGCAACGTGTACACGTACGCGCTGGAGGAGCGCATAATGCCGGGCACAAACCAAATATAAATGGCGTTCAAAATTCGTTGAGTCACATGCATTATGCGCAGGCAGATCCAACCATCTCATCCCATCTCACCTGCTGTGCTGGTGTGGAGACGATGATGATCATGGCGCAAGTGAGCTGAGAGCCTCTTCCTCCCTTTGCTTCCAGGACAGTGCGTGCATGCGTCCCATGTGACATGTTCTTCAGTTCCATCCTGAATCCTCATCACCCTCCCCCTTTCCCTCCTCCCCCACCCCACCCACCCAACAGCACAATCTCTGCCCCATCTCCCCCTCAACGGAATCAGCTGCAGGCTCTACTGCACAAACAACACACATCATCAGCAGCAATGCTCCAACAACCATACGGTTCGGATGGGGAAAAAAGGCGTCCGTTACGTAACGTACCTGGTTGGTGTCAAGAACATCATAAAGATTAAAGAGGCCACCACACCAGCTAGTGGTAGTACTGCCACCCTCTCTGTTGACATGCATCAGTCCCAGGGTGCACCTTCTTTTTCCCCAGGATTCCCAGTATTTGTCTCGCTGCATGAGAAAAATCAAGTGGCAGGTTGAAAACTTATGCGGAACGGATGAACGGTGCACCAAGGTGTCTAAATCATACCTTTAAACTCCATCAGAAGCAGGGACATATACATATTTGAACCGACCAGCACAACCATTGCAGTGCATTCTGAATCTGTGATTCTTTCTTGGCAGAATCTCAACATTTTCAGCTAAAAGGGGCAATAGAGAGTCGCTTAACTGGACAACCTCTGCCTGTGCCTGAAAAACAAGGTACTCATGCATATGAGATATGGCAACAATGGAGAAGCATGGAGGCTGTACGTTTTTGTTTTGCTCCGCAGACAACTTGTCAGGAGTTCTGGTTCAGTTCATCTGAAGCAACAATGCATGGGCAAGTGGACATCCTTACTGCCATTTCGAAACAAATACACTGTAGCTGTCATTATGATATACAATGTACCCTCCACTATACAACAGCTGCTATACACCAGAAGGGCCGTGACCGGGGTGTCTCTGTACTGCTGCGGTATCTATTTATCATCTCTGTGGTATCTACGTAATCACAATTTGCGTGATCTGATGACTCCGAAACTATACAGCTTAGCTCTTGGGCACTAGCTTCATCATGAACTCGTATCGCACTGTTTGATCTATCTTGGGTGCTGGCCACTTGGCGTCTTCTGGTACACGGATGCTTTTGTAACCTTTGGCTTTTGTACAGTCAGCAGCGCTGGCGAGGTTACTTACATCGCAGTGCAAGGCCACTGACCGGCATCCCCAGTTTCCTTGCTCGCTCCTCGGCTTCCGCGACGAGCATTTTGGCAATCCCTTTTCGACGTTCCTCCTTTCGAACCGCGACGTTTGCTATGTATGCAATTCCTGTTCTGCATATAAATTGGGAAGGAACTTGAATGAATTTTAAGGGGGGATAAACTACCTGTATGTACATTGCTAGAAAAAAATAATCTGATGTGCAATAAGGTCATGTATTTAGCATCTTGTACAGAGTGATGTGCGTGAAAAAGCTTTTAACATTTTACCACTACATGCATACTAAAATTAGCATAACCAGTGAAACATATGCATTGTGTTCAACCAAATAACCGTATCACCTACATGTTACATGGCAACAGTTTCATTTGGCTTACAACAATGACCAGACTGAAAGTTTCCTTGTGGAGGGGATACTTTCAAATGAGGCGGCTCGACTAATTGTGCCAGATACTCAGATCTCTCAAGCGGTGCCCTCCCGTCGAACTTCCTTTCATGAAGCAAGGCACAGACATGGTCCCCCCATATTATTTCACATTTATCTAACTTTATGCAGGAAAGGAGCCTATATTTGCCATCAGTAGCTATAAAGTAGAACATACTAGGAAAGTGACGTTGCAACAAAACCTAACCATAAAGTTAACCTAGATACTAGATGGAACGGAAAAAGGTAAGTATGATGTATAGTATTTAAGCATGGTACTGTTTAACAAGGACTGGCAAGGTTGGACTTCCAACGAGATAAAAGACTGCACTCGAAACAAATGAAGCTTGTCCTATATTTCTATTCTAAAGAACAAGCAAGACCTATATTTCTATACTAAAGAACAAGCGAGAGCTTTGCATATCATTTTTCATTAAGCAGGAAGCTTTTCCTATGTTTTTGTCATAATTCTGTTGAGTCATGCATGAATGTTATGTTTATTTTTGTAGTTAGTTATTTTTTAAACATACAAGTTTGTATGAAAAAGATCAAAGTCAATAATGCACAAATTTTTACTCTACCTCTTGTCTCAATCGAGCTGAAATTCAAAAACTAACACTGTTCACAAAGAATTTCTTGAATTAAGCAACAATGAACCTTGAATTATTGAATTAAGCAACAATGAACCTCTAATGTGTTGACACAGTACTCCCTCTGTCCTTTAAAGAGTGTACTTCCAACATTGTTGGAGGGTCAAACTATCTCAAAGTTTGACCGAGTTTGTGCAAAAATATATCAATATTTATGAAACCCAATAAGTATATGATAAAAATATATTCTATCATGAATCTAATGCTATTAATTTGATGGCATAAATGTTGATGTATTATTGTATAAAGACGGTCAAACATAAAATGGTTTGACTTTCCAACAAAGTTGAAAGTACACTCTTTAAAGGACGGAGGGAGTAGCTGTTAAATTGGCTGGGCATTGCATTTTGTTTAAAAACCTGTAGGTGGGTTGAGTTCTGGCATCTTATACTGTGAATTTATATTTTCATCTTGTGTAAAAGTAAAGCTAGGTAACAGTTATAGGTCCAAATTCAGTCCAACCATGTTGTTTATTTGGGGTAATGAAAAGGGTCATCTGGACTATGACATCCAACTTGGCAACAGAGCAAATGTGACTGCCAAGGCAGGAAAGCATAGTGCATGTGAAATTGTGCTTGTCTAGCTCTAGATGACTATAGAACCTTTTGGTTTTAAGTCAAGCATAAAAAGAAAGAGAAAAAAATTAAAAGATTGTTTTGGGATCCCAGATCCCACATTAATCCATAACTATAAAAGGAAGCAGAACAAGTCATGCAGAAACATCCGGAAAGATACAACATATTTTGTTTTCGAGAAACTGAAGAGCAACATACAGTTAAGAAGGACATGGGCCATCAGAACTACACAAAAAAGGCTGCACAAGAGCACATAATAGTCCGATGAGGTGTATATCCTGCTTTATTATAACCTATGACTAAATCGACTATGCAATTCTGGAACACAGGGCACACTACATTCTAGGTAATTATGTTGAGACTGCATTGTTTGTGATTAATCTACTCTATGGGTTGTGTAGGTTCACCAGATGGATTCCCATAAAATTGAGACCGAGAGGGTGATGATACTTGTGTTTGCAAAGCTATGACATGCACTAGCAAAATAGCAACATGGCCACGCCAAGTTAGCCCCGTCTTGCTGTTCTATGCAAAACATAATCTTTGGTTTTGCGAGTCAGTTCTATAAACATTTCATGCTACATATCCTTACGAATGTTGGACTCTCCATCCCAGGTTGGATTAGAATCAGTAATGACTTTATTTCTTGGTTACATCACAAATGTGCCTTAAATTCCATGGTCAGGGTAATATTTTCCTCGTCTCCAGTGGGTTACAGAAAACTGTTGCTCACTATTCTGAGCCAAGGAGATACATATTTGCTTTAAAGAGAAAGGAAATCTACGTCTGTTTGTTTCGAGCAAAACCCTTGAGATCGGTTCCCCAGGCTATTTTTGTTTTGTGGAAGAAAAATAGTAGAAAATTCAATTTTAGTCAACTACATATTGTTATCTCATATGCTTCTAATCATCTGCCACAACTAGTAGCTAAGATAATGTAGATTAGAACTTTGAATTTTGGTTTGGCTGATATTGCTCTACATGTAGTAAAGAACTATTCCCTCTGCCCCATAATATAAGAGTATATCGGTTGTAATAACATCTTATATTATGGGATGGAGGGGGTAGGATTCACCTGGCAAACCTGATATTTGTTCAGGTAATTCCTCACATGTGCTATTAGCTAAGGTCAGGACAACCAATTTCTCTTTTTGTTCAGGTAAACCTGATATTTGTTCAGGTATTTCCTCACATCTGCTATTAGCGATCAGGACGACCAATTTCTGTTTTTGGCATACGATGTTATTATTACCTTTGTGCTATAAATTTTAATTCTTGACTCGAACGTGTTATTGGTGTAATAGATCAAACATTTGAAATGCACAAATACGGAACATCAATGACTTGGGTGGAGGACTCAAGAATTTTCAAGCATATGGAACATCAATGTCAAGAAAACAAGGTCGGAGTCAATAGCAATGCATACAATTAGAAATGATAAAATAAGTAGCCATGAAAGAGTAAGTGAAGGCATTGAAATCACACGGAATAAACAAATGGCATCGATAATATGGGTCTATAGGAACATGTATAGCTTACAGCTGCACCTATCTGTCTAAAAAAATTCAGTATCTACTAGAGGCTAGAGAAAAACTTGCTTATTTGAATTTCAAGAAAATAATGATGTACCTTCTCTGCTTGAGACGTCCCCTTCTTGGAAGAAAGTCTGCCACTGTGTCGACCGTGAGAATGCCAGCTACGGAGCCTTTACTGAGACCGTATTTCCCATGAAATTCGGCATCTCTTAAATCTCCACATTCGATACTGATAGCACTGTTAGCTGCAGTGGGGTTAACCGCAACAAGGCAACTTCTAGTGCAGCCCGGCGGAACTGAAAAGCCGGATAGGAGAGCGATGTAACGATCAAGCCGTAGAACAAGGTCTAACGGGAATTTGTAACCAGGAAAGAAGGAGCTGCAGTGAGTGTCTGCTACTTCCCAACAGTCCTCCAGCTTTGCATCTCGGACCACGACGCCCGTCCCCGGGTACAAAGATGGCAACAATTCAACCGCTTGACTAGCATAGCATATTCCTGAAAATAACCATGGAAGCCAAATATGTCAAAAGGAGACATAACTGGCACCATCTGTAGTGATGTTCACACACAAAAATGCATCTTACAAAGGTTAATCTGCGGTCACATCGTATGCGAACAATATATAACATGCTAAATGGGCAAACTAGTAGGTTGGATTCCTCGACTTAGGTTCAGTTTGCGGTGGAACAGGGGATTGGCAGCAGCCACACGACAAAGCCAAATGCCCAATTTGGCCAACCTAGAACCCACTACTACTACTGATCTATAATACTGATTCTCGATTGGGAGACGCAAATACAGAATTATCGATGCCGAATGACGCGGTGTCGAATCGACTAGGCTCCGCATAACCCAACCGTACAGAGGATTCCAATCGGAGGGGAAAGGTGGAGGGACCTGCGGCGGGTTTGGAGGGGATCGACGGGCGGTGGCGCTGGACGGCGGCGGATCGGCGGCCCGGGCAGAGAGGAGAAGGGGATACCGACGGCGACGAGGAGCGCGGTAAGCTTAGCAGCGCCGGCGGCATCATGGCCTCCTCCGACCTCCGCTCGTCTCCACCGATTTTTTTTTTAATCTTCTGTTCGGCGCAAACCCACCTGTACAAGCCTTCACATTATAGTTTACGCGTTCAGGTGAGCAATGCGGAGACAGTGAATACGTCTTGCATTTTCTTTTTCTAGGAAACCTTAGCTTTCATTTTCGAGAAGGCTAAAAATCTAAGATTTTTAGTGGTCTCACAGGCACACATCCATTGCTGTTGGATCTGCCGCACCAATCTTGATGCACGTGGACTTGCCACGTCGGAATCATTTGTTCCAAAGACCGACCGAAGCGGACGCTGCAACCCACCACTTCCTCTGTCCCTCGCCAATGAAGCGGTCGTGGCGGTGAGCTCAGAGGGCAGCAGGATGGTGCGGCGAGCAGCTTGGCGGTGGCCTCGAGCCCGGCGAGGACGAGGAGGTGGCCGCCACGAGGCTCTATGGTCCAAAAGCTGAGTAGGCAACCCAATAAGCGCCCGTCGTCCAGGGCCAGCGACAAAAAGAGCTCGGGTAGGCAAACCCCTTTTAACGAGACCAGCTGGTGAAAGCACCTCACAATGTCACGTCAACCCACCACCCAAAAAGAATCACTCAGGCCCACACCCGGCAACTAGCACGATGACCGACCTTGCCCGACGCATGCGGACCAAAAAACCCGCACGCAGGGGGACAACCACGAGTGTAAGACGAGCCAGCCTCAGGAATGTCGCCATCCCATACGCCATGAACCCCAAGGAAATACGTGTGGGGCGGCGTCAGTGGCGGAGACATGAAGGACCGGTAGGGGCCCTGCCCTCCCCCCCCTAACATCAGCCATTTGCTGGTAATTTGATATGAAGAGTGATAGAATTAGTCACTATTTGCTACGAAAATTCCGTTTTCAACGGCTTGGCCCTCCCCAACCTGTTTTAGCAGCACTTGGCCCTCCTCATACATAATTTCTGAGTAGTATGGCGGATGAAGCTGCGCTGGCGAAGGTGACAATGTCCCAAACCAGGGGCGCTAACCACGTCGGCCCCTTTGTGGTGGGCCGGACCGAGGACCCATGGATCATCAGCAAATGGCCGAAGACTGCCACGGCCTCTGGCACGATCAAGATGGAATCCTCCGAAGGCTTGGCACACACTCCAAGACCTGTTTGAATATTCGGTATGCTTATCCCTAGATGTAACCGACCTCATGTAAACCCTAGGTGCCCCCGGTTCCTATATAAGCCGAGGTTTTTTTTAGTTTAGAGATTCATATTCATAGACATACAATCTTTTGGATTTAACCCCGACGCAAGGCGCCTGCATTTGCATGACTGACATCTGCAGATTCACACACTTTACCGGGCGAGGCACTCGGAGAGCGTCCACCGCCAAAGCCTCCTCCCTCTTCCTCTATTTGCGGCGGCGAGCCGCTATGTTGACCTTGCGAGCGGCCACCACCGATGGGTCCTCTGCCTTTGGAAACATATTCGTCGCCTCCTCTTCCGGCTCCATCGGGACGGTGGACGGCGAAACAGGTGGGAACTGGGATGGGTAGCGGCGGCGATCGGAGGGAAGACAACATGGAGAGGGCGGCTTTCACGCGGAAAAAGTGTGGAATTGTCCAAACGTGTGAGCTCCGCATCGGTTTGGGGTAGGTCCGGGGTGTCGGGCGCCTACGTGGCCATTGTCTGGACTCCCCCAACTCCCCCCAACTTTGCTTCCAGTTTTCGGGAATTCGGACGTGCAGACCGGTCCGTGGACGTTTGATGCATGGTGTTGAAGGGCACAAAGTGTCTGAACAGTGTAGTCCATACGTTTACAGACGGTTTGAGAATATTCATTTGAGCCCAGGCTCATCTACTCCCGAGTATGAATAGTAAATTAAAAAAAACTAGAAAATTTCAGAAAAAACTGAATTTTTTTTGTCAACCAAGGCACTCAAATACGTTATGTCCGGGCAAATTTAGTTGTGTTGGGACATCTAAAGAGCTCGTGGCAAAAATAAATAAATAAACAAAATCGGTCCAAACAATGCGTGAACAGTAAACTTTCTAACAAACCCCCATTTTTTCCTGCCGAGACCTACTCAAATGTCCATACACCACTGAATTTGACACCGACATCACACACTCGAACATGTTCCATGCCAAAAAAAATTGATATTTTTTTGAATTGACTGTTAATTCTTGGGAGAAGATGAGCTCAGGAGCCGAATCGCTGCGTAGAGATGCCCTATTAACTTAGGTGATAGCACCATGTTCTTTATCTTCATCTTTACTTGCAGAATTAAAATCTGTGAACATTCAGGTGCCATGGTAGAACTTGATGACATTTGCGAGAGAGCTCATGCGTTTGCACTGAAAACTTAATCACGCTTACACCATGCTGCTTAGAACGTTAGTCGTAATTAATTGTCGGTATTATTGACTAATATTTACATCCAGTTACATATGTCGCTACGGTTGTAACCCGTACAATACACATCGCTGGTGCATATTTTGGTATGCCGCACAGGCTTCAAGAAGCCAAGGCGCTAGTATTGTAGACAAGAAGAGCACCACCCAGCAGAATTCCAGCAAGAGTCACTGCCCAGAGAAACAGCCCTGTCTTTCCTGTATATACAAGTCATCAAGAAAATAGAAGGTCAAATTTATTGAATTTGGGATACAGTAAACATTTTCTGACACGCTTAAAGAAACGTCACCTCCAACATAAACGTCACCACCTGGAGACCATTCCTCTGGTGTATATATTGGGCTGCAACGTAGTAAGAACCGAATAAGATGTCATGAGAGCTAAACTCCATGCATGATCTCTGAATTATGTAGACATTTGTTTTTACTGACAGAAACTGTGGGTTTCGGTTTGCGTGTTTTTACCTGTACCCATCAACGTTTGCTCCATACTTGTCGGCAAACTGGTAAACACCCTTCCCCTGGTTAAATTGGAAAATTATTAAGCAACGCACAACAGTGAAAATTTCATCAACTATCATGATAGTACAAATAATAACATCAGAAGTAACAGAAAGTACATCCAGACGCATCGACGCATCGACGCCTTCCTTGAACACCACTCCACCACCAGGCCCTACAAGTTGACACACACAAATTCATACGAAGGTAAAATTTTATGCTTGTAGCTCTCAACTCTGAACATTACGGCATGTATATACCCACCGTAGGGTTGGGCAGTCTGGACCTTCTTGGCCTTCTTGCTGGCTACTATGAGCAGCGATGGCCTCGCCGATGGTCGCACGCCTCGGAGCTTCGCTCGTTCTAACAGTGGAGAGGGAGATGGTTTCATCAGAAGCAAAGACGCCATGACAGAGGCAGACATGTTTGTGCTCACTCACTAGGCTCACTCACTTTCAGTTCAATATAGTTTCTCTCACGGCTAATGCATGGGTTTAAATACAGGCAGGCTGGAGAGTGGCGACGGTGATCGACAGGGATTTGATGGTCTATTGTTAGGTTGGAAGGTTGCTATAATGGCGTGTCATGGGTCCATGATCACGTGAACAACCCTTGTCTCTTGCTTGGCTGATCAGAAACGCCGCACTTATGCAATCTGGAATGGATAAGTACCGAGGGTTTCACCTTCCTTTTATTTTTTCCATGGTTGAGAAATTTCAGGTGTCCCTCACAGACAGGTCAATTTTGGGAGTTTCGCTGCAGATGATCTTATCTTTAACAGTAACACCAGAATATGACCATTCTTCTTTTAATAAGGAAAGAATATGGCAATGCTATTTGTAAGCAAAGTGCTTTGTAAAAAAAATTTGGGGGCTTCAATTGGACAAGCGACTGAAATTTTTGAACCGGCCAGTCACTTATTTATTTCTTTGCATAAACAAAAATATAAACTAAGAAAATGCAAAAATATAGCAAAAACAGTTTTTTCTTTTACATAGAATGGATTAAGGGCGTTGATATTATTACCTAAAAGAAGAAAAAAAAGGAATTAAAACAAACAATGACAAAAAAATTGCACAAAAATTAGTGTTTCAGAATATTAAAAGAATGAGACTATAATAGTGTAATTCTCAGCAATAGTGTGATTTGCACATCTCTTGCATAAAACATTTGAGGAGCTCGTAGAAAAAAAACCCAGGTCTTCAAATGTCTTATCACGAGGAAAAAGTTTGCACACACCTAGCGCACTAGAGTATCTTGCATGCTAAAAAAATCAGATTTTTTGAAGTTTTTTTTTCTTTTTTCTTGATTTTATTGTTCATAGGAAGTACATTAGTTTAAGCTCCGCTGTGGATTGTCGTATTGGCACTGAATATATTGTGGATGGGCTCCTAGCCCAAGGGACAGCGGGCGGCTGTGTAACCTGGTCGACGCAGGCTTGAGCTCGGCTCGGACATTGTTGTCTCACATTCTCCCCTTAATTAAAAACCAGTAGGGGCTTCTCCCCTATTGGTCTAGTTATTTTATCATTTAGTCTCCCCCCATATGCTCAAAATCTGGCTCTGCCCTTGGTTCACAACTGCTTTGGACAACCCTAGAGCGACCATGGAGCGACCAACCTTACTGTTTGATGAATTCGATGTAGAGCTTTTTTCACACAACCTCTACAATTACCATTTAGAATGGCGCAGAAGCTATCCTTTTGTCAGATAGATGGTTACTCATCGTTGCGGAGGTACACCGGATCAGCCCAAGCCCACCGTTGTCACCAGTCACGTGGATGTCGACCAATGGCGGTGAGGGAGATCATGTGAAGAAGACCATTGCGAGCTGAGGGAAATTGGGAACCGCCAGCGTCCATGACACACGGCTATTCAGATTTTTCCACACCATGTAAGCCTCACTTGCAAAATCGTTTTTCGTTTTTGCTCTTCGACTAGCTCGTGAAAGTCACATGCATTTCGCGATGTGAGGGGGACAAATATGAATACTAACACAAAGATGAATGATTCATCGATGCCACACTATTAGGGAAAACCCTAGTAGTAGCGCGGGTTTTGAGGCTATCGATGGCGACTGCTGGCCATTTAATAAACGCCAGCCTAACTGCGTTAGTAGTAATACTGCACCGCTACTACTATTGACTATATCAGCGCATTTTAACGCTACTATTATTAGTTAGTCGTAGCGATTTCTCGCCTCCCCGCCATCAAGTTATATCTTCCACCATTTCCCCATTCCGCTTCAAGAACTGTAATTTTCAGATACTAGTTCTACTAGATATCAATTTCAGAAAGCATTATAGGTAGTAGGTAGTACTCCCTCGGTTCCAAATTACCCGTCGTGGTTTTAGTTCAAATTTGAACTAAAACCACGACGGGTAATTTGGAACCGAGGAAGTACTAGATTACAATTTCATATATACTCAACATGCATCCTCAAGCAGGACAAGGTGACATTGACTACGATCATCATATTTAGTTCTAGATGATATCGACGACGATCATCATATGTAGTTCTACATGATATCGACATTTACCATCATCATATGTAGTTCTAGATGATATAGCCACACATATGTAGTTCTAGATGATATCGATTTACCATCATCATATGTAGTTCTACATGATATCGATTTACGATCATCATATGTAGTTCTAGATGATATAGCCACACATATGTAGTTCTAGATGATATCGCATTTACCATCATCATCCTCAAGCCTGGTGGTGGGTGTTCCGATAGTAATTAGGATGACCTGTCCAACACGAAGATTCTTGCCAACGAGGAATCTCTTCCACCCAACCGAGTTTAAGTGCGTATGAATCGTCTGTGTTCATGCGGTAAGTACAGTGGTGACGGAGCCTTGCGGTAAGCGTGGTCCAATTTGGAGCCTTCTTCATCGTGCCTCGATACCACAACTCACAGATAGGTTCTTTGGCAATTTCTGAATAAGAAAAACATATCAATTAATAAATAGCCTCACACATACTCTTGCAAATATATTTCTATTAAGTCTAGATTTCTACACTATCAAAAGACACAAGTACTACGCATTTGTACTAATTAATCATGAATTCTACTAAGCATATCATTGGACTCTACACTAAGCATTTCATCGGATTCACTAAGCATATCATCGGATAATTTGCATTTGTAAGTATAACAATAAAGCATATATATATCATCAAATTACTACAGTCAGTATGTATAACATACCATTTCATGCCGATCGACCATGGTACTTGTCAGGCGGGTCACGAATGGCACCCCGACAAAGTCATCACGTGGCGGAATTATGTCCCATAGGTTGCACACCTCGTCCTCGCTCAACCTCATTCTTTGAGCTACGATGGCTTCATGAAGTGGGTCCTCATTATCTTCATCATCTTCACATCTCGCATCATCTTCGTCATCTTCATCATCTTCGTCATCTTCGCTATCTTCATCATCTTCCACCAAAGTTGAGATAAATGGCAACCAGCCTTTGGGTCTTTTCTCGCTTCCAAGGAGAAGTCGATCAACTCACCACCAAAGAAGACGCATGCGGGCGAGGAAACGGCCCATCCATCTCCTTCAATCTGTGACATATTGCGCCCTTTCTTGACCTCCATAGTGTACGCCCTCAGAGCCCTCAAATGTCACAAAGTGTCTCCGTTAGCTTGTTGAATTTCAACCTCACATTGCATGGGACGATCTGTAAGAAAAGCAAAATGACACAATGCAGTAATGCCAACACTAAAAATAAAATAGTTGTTACATTTCATCTAATTTCTTACCGCTGCATGACTTAAAACTCGCCGGAAGTAGATGCTTAACAGCTTGCTGGGCTTGCAAGGTTGTCATGGCGCACCTTGACTTGCACAGTCGACATAGTGATGGTGGTGGCGGCGCCATTTTCCTAAAGCAATATGAGCAAAGGATTAACGATTAGATGACAAGGTACCACCTACCAAAGCATTTCGATAGCACCTATTGCCTAAGATAATTGATTAAAAAAATAAGTGGCAAAGTTATCTAAATTGGCACCTACATTTTGCCAAAAAAATAACTTATTACAAAAAAACAAAAGCATCTACCTATTCATGTACAGAAAAAATAACAATAAAATGGTGCATACTAAATCAACTAGCATACTAAATCCACTAGCATACTAAATCAACTAAATGACACAATGTTCTAAATCAACTAAATCAACTAGCCTACTAAATCAACTAAATCAACTAGCCTACTAAATCAACTAAATGAAAATGTTCTAAATCAACTAGCCTATTAAATCAACTGAATCATATCAACTAAATCAAAATGTTGCATATAAACTAGCCTACTAAATCAAAATGTAGCAGGGAGGAGGGAGAAGGAGCCCCGACTCGAGGAGGGAGTAGAGAGTATGACGGAGGAGGAAGGCGAACGAGGAGGGCTTACCGGCGAGTGGAGGGAGGACGGAGGAGGAAGGCGAAGGAGAAGGGGCCGCCACGCGCAGTGGAGGGAGGACGGAGGAGGCCGGCACCGAGTCCAATGAGGAGGATGAGGTGACGGCGGCGCAGATCGGAGGAGGTGACGGGAGAGGACCCGGTGGCGCGGGGTTGAGGGGAGATCGAGTGAGTGTGTGGATCTGTGGGTTATAGCGACTAGTTAACTTAGCAGCAGCGTTATTAGCAGAATGCGCCATCGCTATTTAATTCGTAGCAAGAGCGCTTCTTGTATTAACGCTGCCGCCGCTATAACTGCCTCGCTACGCTGGGTTGGGAATTTTAGCAGTAGCGCGTCTTTGAGTGTACGCGCTAATGATAAAGTTGTTTCAGCAGCAAGTTTTGTCCACGCGCGCTACTGCTACTTAGCAGCAGTGCCTTATCTTAAAGCGCGCTGCTGGTAAGATTCTGTGTATAGTTTTTTCCCTAGTAGTGCCATCATCATGTTCAAATCTTACAAAATACTGTAGCGAGGAGGGAGACGTAGATGGTGTCCGCGCACACGACCTAGGGCCAGTGCCCGTTGATGGTGGCGGTGCCTCATTGTGTTCCTCTTGCGTGGGTGTTGTGGTGCTGGTGTTGGAGATGAAGCTCTTGAGGAAGATGCATCCCTCTAGATGAGAGGGTGCAACCTTCATACGACCGTGTGGATTTGTGGATTGATTGGATGGATGATCGCTGATGCCTAGGGTTGAAGGTGTCTAAATAGCCGGTCTACTCATGCCTCCTCCATGGATATGCATGCTTCCCCCCTTTGATCCAAGGGCTCTAGATGAGCCCCATTCTCTCGCAATACATCCCTTAAGGTCCAAGGACCCCTTAGGAACAAATAAGGTTGAAATTGATGAAGTATCACAGAAGTTGTTGCAATTTCTCGTTGACAGAAGCACCTAGTAAGGGCGCTGGTGCGAGTGTGGATACTCGTACTGTACGGATATTCGAATGCCAAAAAACCACCCCTATGTTTGGTTCCAGTTTGTGGGGTTTCTGGTATCCGAATCGGTTCAGACAAATTTGATGGTCAGCGTTGGATGACAAAAAAATGTAGGAACTGTCTAATTCAATAATTTATGAGTGATTTGATGAACCACCTTAGAGTTGCCCTAAGGCTTTTGTTCGCTAAAGCCAGGCAAGCGCCTTTTATAACAAAAATAACATGGCAGATAGTTTGTGCAACAACGAAGTTTCGGTTTACGTAAAACATGTAGTACGCTTTCCGGCTTGAGTCACAGCTCCCATACTCCAGTGCCCCCCCTGCCCGAGTCCGGCCTACAGTGAGGAGACCGGAGCCAGAGAGGGGCGGGCGAGCGCGAGAGCGAGTGGGCGGCGGCGCTCGGTGGATGGCGATGGCGGGCGGCGGGGGACTCAACCGGTCCTCATCCCGGGGGCAGCTGCCGCCGCAGGAGCTGCTCGACGATCTCTGCAGGTGCGTAGCCCTAACCCATCCCCCGATCCCCCATCCCCATCTCCGCAACTCCATCCGACCCAAACCGAATCCAATCCAATCTCGTGGCGCAGCCGGTTCGTGCTGAACGTGCCCAAGGAGGACCTGGAGTCGTTCGAGCGGATCCTGTTCCTGCTGGAGCAGGCGCACTGGTTCTACGAGGACAACTCCGTGGAGCACAACCCCTCCCTCAAGTCCCTCTCCTTCAAGGACTTCACCTCCCTCAGTAAGATAAAGATCGCTCCTTTCCCCTTTAAATCTACTCCTGTCTCGTCACGGCCCGGGACTCCGAGCCCCGTCGAGGATGATGATTCTTGGCGGATTCGTCGCTGACTCCGACATTGTCGCCGTCGCGGTCGCCGTCGTCCTTGTGTGTGCAGTGTTCAACAGCTGCGCCGCCCTCAGGCCCTACCGCGCGCACCTCGACGACATCTACAAGGACTTCACCCACTACAAGTTCCGGGTCCCCGTCTCCGGCGCCATCATCCTCGATGACAACTATGACAGGGTAATTCCTGGTTCGCTCTCTCTTTTGTGCCCATCCGAGAGCATGTTACTGCATCCCTAGATGTGGTTTAGGAATTAGGAGTGGGCTGCTAGGTCGGAACAGCAGCAACAGCTGTACTAAAGATTGGAATTTGGAGATGAGCAGCGCGTCTGATATCAGTCGCTCTGCTCGAAAGGATGCAAGTTAAATCCTAGCATGTGCTACCTGTTTGCCTCTTATAGATGAATCACTTAATTTTTCTCAACTTTTACATGGTACAATTTCACGCTCTGCTATGCAATAGGTCTCAATTTCCTCAGGAATTTTGTTGAATCTCAAGGTTTGCTGACTTCTCCCTTTTTCTCTGCAGTGCTTACTTGTGAAAGGATGGAAGTCTAGTGCGAGCTGGAGTTTTCCCCGTGGAAAGAGGAGCAAAGATGAAGAGGATCATACTTGTGCAGTTAGAGAAGTAAGTTTCTGGTCTTGATCCGCGTTGTGCTTTAAAGTTTCCATCAGACATATTGCGCTTGTAAGGAAGCAATAATATTTGTTGATATTGCTGGACAGTTATTTTCTGGTTTGCTGAACATGGAAGTTCTTTGTTTTTACAGATTAGTTTCCTAACAATTCAAATTTCAATGCTCTAGATATTCTATGCACCCCAACACATCACATTCTTGAGTTAACGCCTGCATCCATTCTCTCCATATGGGCGTCTTCTTATGGCAACAATGGACCACATCAGTGTTCCTTTTGGCAATGTGTCACTGTCACAATGCCAAAGATAACAAGTGAATCTCCAATTTGTAGCATATCTACAGAACCAAGTCTCATGTTTCAGCTATTATTCCATTCTTAGATGTGTTCTTTGCTAGGTGGGACCATCAAGCTCTCTAGTCGTCTGTACTATTTTTCTTGACCGAGAATGAGGCAATTTAGCACCAATTAGCTATATTTATGCCCATTAGTTCTCTGCATAAATTACATGAAGATCTGAACTTCATCATATTTTTTCTTTTGTCCAATTACAAGCTTGTCCTGTCCATGTTTTACTCTTCCCTGCTTTTCATTACATAACCAATTTTACCTAAGTGACGTTTATTTGCATAACTATGCAGGTTCTGGAGGAGACTGGGTGTGATGTTTCTAAGCTTTTGAAAATGGATGACCACATTGAAGTTTCAATTGGACAACAAAGAGTTCGACTCTATATTATTACGGGTGTTAAGGAAGATACTGTTTTTGCACCTCAAACTAAGAAAGAGATCAGTGTATGCAAATTCTCAAATCTTTCCTCATCTTTCTATTCGGTAAAACAATTTTTCTGCACCTACCAACATCATGTTATGAAGATATGGCATGGTATTGGTATGCATGCCATGGTTCCTTAATCGGTAGTCTTCAATTGTATTAGTACTGTATGTAATAGTTTCTCCTTTCTGAATAACATATTGTAAGAATGGTCCTGATGTTTTGCAACAATGCATCCAGCTGAGAAATGGCACTATGCAGATATGTGTTACTATTTTTGTAACCGCTGACACATGCCCAGACTCTTTGCAATTTCACACATGTTTTTTTAATCAGCCCATTGCATCCCCACATGTTCTTATTTCCTTGGTTTGAACATTGCCACAGGACCAAACTGCTTGCAATTTCTTATTATCTCGTATGCTTTCTTAGGTATAGCATTCTGTTAGTAATTTTTGTGTTTGCTCGAGCTTCAAAGCTATTGTATTTGCATTGTTTGGTTTTTATCTTTCTTCTTTAAACCTTTTTTTGGTAAATGAGTGAAATGGCCACTGCTAACCTTTTCTCTCTGCGAATATGGCAGGAGATCTCATGGCACAGAATTGATGATCTTCTACCTGCTAGTGATGATGCAATATCTCGTGGAGTGAATGGGATGAAGCTTTATATGGTTGCACCATTTTTGACGTCAGTACCTCTTTACACTATTTTTTATATCTTCCTTTGTGCAGAAGTTATATGCATTGCTCCCATGGTGGCTGTTAAAGTCTTAGCATGTTCGATTGGTTGTGCTTCTTAAATGTATTTTGTTGGTTCCACATTATTTGGCGCCTTACGGTTTTGCTTGTCCCAGGGGTCTAAAATCATGGATAGGCACACATCGGTCCCAAGTATATCAGAAGTCAGATACATCTGCTAGAGGTTTCTTCTGCTCCCTCTTATGCCCATTGTGGCCATTGGCCTAGATAAAGACATTCCTGAGTACCCACGAATTCATTCTGTATTAATTGTTTTGCTTCAAATTTACCATGCCCTGTTCTCTAAAGTCTAAAGTCAATCCACAAATGTCTTTCCAAAGTGAACCAAAGCTAATACACAAGTATAACATATTCGAGGGCAATATTATATTCATGAGCAACTTTTGGCGCTTGATATATACCCATGTTGAACCTGTTGTGACATGTACTGCTTTTTTACATGGTTGTGAACCCTGAGGTAACATCTACGGTAACATCACTCCACAGGTACTGTGTGGAAAGCGAAGAATCCCTCGGGTGTCTTTGTGCCTGTGGAGAACCCTGTTATTACTAGAGCAGGGTCTGATGCGCAGAACCCTGTTATTACTAGAGCAGGATCTGGCACGCAGCACGTCGACAACCGCCCTGGCAAAAGCTTCAGAAGCTTCAGATTCGATACGGCCAGTATCCTGCAGTCCATGGAAGCTTCCTTTCTGCGTACCTAAGATCCTGACAGACCATCAACTCCTGTACCCCTGATGTGTATAGACTATGGAATGCCGTCGTCCCTCATTGTTAACTGAAATCCTTGACGGCATTTTGTCTTCCCCATGCCCTCTTCTTTTGGTATCTGTAATCTAGAACGCAACAATCATCGCATCTTTCTTGAGTTGTTATTATGTCATGTCTTTTGTACACTTAAATTCTCGCTTTTGCTTTAGGGGATATATATGCAATGTCTCAAATTGTTTGCATGTAACACTGGTTAGTGCAGGAAGAATTCTTGTGCGCTATGGCCCTCTTTATTAGCATGTGGGTCATAGATTAACCAGCTTTCTAATCGGTCGGACGCTGAATAAGACAATCCTTTTTGGCTCTCTTGTGCCACACTCTCCTGGTAACAAAGATAGGAATACATATAAGTGAACTGCAGGAACGGCATAGGTCAAAGCACATTGATTTTTGGAGCTAGCAGTGCATAAATCCATGAATCACATACTGCAGGAATAAATCATAACACTTTCAGTTCTACTGTTACCACATGATGAGCTTTCATTGCAGCTATTTCCTATCACAAATGCAGCAAGAAACAGTGAAAAGTATGACAACAAAAAAATCGTAGCAACAAGAGGCAAGTCTTGTAGCGCCCATGAACTAACTCAGCATGGATCAAACATACTCCCTCCGTTCCTCAATATAAGTCTTTTTAGTGGTTTCAAATGAACTACAACATACAGATGTATATAGACATATTTTAGAGTGTAGATTTACTCATTTTACTCCGTATGTAGTCTCTTGTTGAAATCTCTAAAAGGACTTATATTTAAGAACGGAGGGAGTAGGTTTTAGTAATTCAACAAGAAGGCTTCAAATCAGCATTCATCGCAACACACCGATATCACTAATTCAACATTGAATCGGACACAAGTTTGCTAATAACTTGCAACATTACACAGGTGAAGTAGGCATGGTCTGATCAAAACAACAACTAGTCCAGAACTGTACTAGCCAACACGAAAAAAGTACCACCATCACCAAAATGTATTTGCTATGGGTTTAGGGATAGGGAACTTGGTAAGATGGCAGTATGGCATATCAATCAGTTGCCATTATTTGCACGGACAATATGGACTTCCATGGTGCTCCTTTTGTTGGTCAACAGCTCAAAGAGGCAGATATCGTCCATCTTCAGATCATTGTCTTTGACAAACTTCTTCCATCCACTTACAACTCGATAATCGTCACGCGGACCGCTAAACTTCCCCTTCCTAGCCGGAAATGGACGACTCGCTCATCTCCAAGATATTGCTCGGGGACAATATCTATTCCAGATTTCAATACATTAAAATTGTGTGTGTGTGTGTGTGTATAAACTGAGGTATGACTGGTTATGAATGCATAAATCCTGATCAAGAATACTGTAGTATTTTCATCAATAAAGAGAAGTAAGTTTCAACAGACTTAAACGTTCATGCTCGAAGATATAACAAAATATGGAGAGAGCCACTCACCAGGATGAATCCTTTATGAACATTGGTCTTCTCATCAAACCAACAAAGATGGGAATGTCAAGAGTCTTCCCCGCCATTGTCGTCCGTACTTCTTTACACTATTTTTGTATGTTCCTTTGTGCAGAAGTTGTTTATGTGCATTACTCCCATGGTGGTTGTTAAAATCTTAGCATGTTCGATTGGTTCTTGTGTCCCAGGGGTCTAAATGTAGTATTTTGTTGGTTCCACATTATTTGGCGCCTTACAGTTTATCTTGTGTCCCAGATAGTGGCGGAGCTTGGAAGAAAAAACTGGGCGGACCAGCTCAATGAGAGCACAACAAGCCAATGTGCAACTACCCTTGTTCCTTGGTCTTTTGAGTTTTTCCTCGTTGCTCAGTTGCTTCTTCTATAAGGTCTTTGGCCTGCATGCAATAGTGAACTAGAAATTCAGATAAAAAAGAGACAAGATTACCTATGTGTGCAGACTCACAATTGCAAGGAAATTATGCAAGGGTCAATTGCTCATTGCCTAGACCGTCGGCCACTGCTCTCAAGTCGAACCCCCTGCTAGTGTGACGCTACGATATAAACGGGACGCCGCCTCGACTCCGCCGCCTCCCGGGCGGCCGGGCGTGCTCCTCACATTCTTTCCTCGCTTCCACCCTCCGTCTTCCTCCCTCACAGGCCTTGGACGGCGCCGGATCTGGCCGGTGGTTTCAGCAAGGGTTTTTCTTTTTCCTCACACAGCCGCTTCCTTCCCGGCAGGGCTTTACAAGTGGGTGGTGCAAGGCGGTGGTCCCAAGGTCTCCGTGATGGGGGCCAAGGGTCATGCTGCAGTGGTGGTAATCAGCCTTCTGGCGGGGTGGCTCAGGAGCGCCTGGCTGGCAAGGCCTCGCCTACAGATTCTGCCCTTAGGGGCCCCATCTGGTCCTAGCGGGTCGGGCGCCAAGGCGGGCTTTGTCTGCTCATGGTGTGGAGGAGGAGCTGCTCGGATGTGGGCGGCGGCACCGATGGTGTGCCAAGAGCCAGCTGGCGAGGGCGGGAGCTTCTACGGGCCCACGAGGGCTCGGCCGGGCTTGTGGGCCTACGGGCCTGTGTGTGCTCTCGCTATTGTGTACGGACGGCTACCGTCACGACGGTGGAGGTGGGGCCCTCCCCGTGCGCCGACGGTGTCTTGCTGCCCTAGTCCCGGCTCGATTCTTCGCCATGTTCTCCCACTTCATGCAGTGTCGTGGTGAGACGGCGTGGGGGCCTCTTGACCGTGTTGGCGCTGGGTGGTGGTTGGTTTGGTGGCTGGCTCCGGAGCGCCCGAGGTGCGGGTTGGGATCGGGGGAAACCCCTGTCGGCTTGGCCGACACCGGCGCGGTGGCGCCTGTGGGTGCCACCTGACCTTCCGGGAGGGCGTCGGGGGCTACCCTTCCTCTCGCCGTCAGGTACCGGGGAAACCCTTGGCAGCAGTCGCCATCGTCGCGATCCTTCTTGGAGGTGTTGATAGGTGCCGCGCTCGAGTCTTGGAGACTAGTGGAAGATCCCGTGGCAAGCGCTTTACAGGCTTCTTCGTTGCTGATCCGCCGTTGTCGGCATTTGTTTCTTTTGCTCTTTCTCTGCTGCTTTCTTTTTGGGCGCGACTGCTACGCTCACCAAAGATCTATCCTTGTACGGCTTGGTTGGTTGCTTTGTATATAAAACGGGAAGAAACCCTTTTTCGGTAAACAGGGACGCCGGGAGGGGTTGGGGGCGCAGCTGCTCACAGATGTCATGATCTGTACTTGTGCCGCTGTTGCCTGATGTGGGATTGCCCCGATGCTAAACACAAACGAGCAGGGACTTGTGCCGCTGTCGCGAATGGAGGAGGAGGAGGATGGCTACGACAAACATGGACACCCTCATCGTACGCTCTACGCTGTTGGTTTCCGGCCCTTGGATGCTATGGATCATCCCGAATAAGCACTGCCTTGTTGACTGGGCTACAAGAAGCGTAGGTATTAATCTTTTTGCCCAAATCCTGGGCGGGCCATGGCCCATGTCTGCCCCAACAAAGCTCCGCCCCTGATACAGCCTGTTTGGTAAACACTTGGGTAGGGGAATGGGAGTTTACACAAGGATGTTTATGAGGGATTAGGGCATGAGAAATAGAGTTTTACGCTCATTCCTTTGTTTGGCATATGATGGGAATTGGATGAGATAAAACTCTCACGAATTAACAGGGTACCCCCAAGGAAGAAATCGGTAGGAATTGGCTTTCTCAACTCCCATTCCCCTTCCCACTTAAACTCCCATTCCCTCTAATCAAACAGTGGACTTTTAATGTCCTCACAGCCTGTTTGGTAAACACTTGGGTAGGGGAATGGGAGTTTACACAAGGGTGTTTATGAGGGATTAGGCATGGGAAGTAGAGTTTTACGCTCATTCCCTTGTTTGGCATATGATGGGAATTGGATGAGATAAAACTCTGCTCACGAATTAACAGGGTACCCCCAAGGAAGAAATCGGTGGGAATTGGCTTCCTCAACTCCTATTCCCCTTCCCACTTAAACTCCCATTCCCTCTAATCAAACAGTGGACTTTTAATGTCCTCATCCTTCAACTCCCATTCCCCATCTCTAATTTCCCCCAACCAAACACGCTGTCACCCTTCAACTCCCATTCCCCATCTCTAATTTCCCCCAACCAAACACGCTGTAAAAGCATGGATAGGGCACACCGGCCCAGTATATCAGACGTCGGATACATCTGCTAGAGGTTTCTTTTGCTCCCTCTTATGCCCATTGTGGTCATTGGCTAAGATAAAAACATTCCTGAGTAGTCACGAGCTAATTCTGTGTTAACTGTTTTGCTTCAAATTTACAAGTCATCTTCTCTTAAGTCTAAACTCGATCCACATATGTCTTTTAAAAGTGAACAAAATGGTAAAAAGGGCAGCCCGGTGCATGTAGCTCCCGCGTGCGCAGGGTCCGGGGAAGGGTCCGATCACTTTTGGTCTATAGTACGCAGCCTTTCCCTGCATTTCTGCAAGGCAGCAGCTTTACCACTGCGTCAAGCTAGGCTCCCCTTCCGGAGCAGAAATGTATAACATGCTCGAGCCCGGAGAATTATATTCAGGAGCAACATTTGGTACTCGATATATTCCCACGTTGAAATGTTGGGACATGTACCGCTTTCTTACATGGTTGTGAACCTTTTGATAACATCTACGGTAACGTCACTGCACAGGTACCGTGTGGAAAGTGAAGAATCCCTCGGGTGTCTTCATGCCTGTCGAGAACCCTGTTATTGCTAGAGCAGGATCTGACATGCAGCACGTCGACAACCGCCCTGGCAAAAGCTTCAGAATCTTCAGATTTGATACAGCCAAGATAAGCTTCAGATCTGATACAGCCAAGATCCTGCCGCCCATGGAAGCTTCCTTTCCGCTGCATCTAGGATCCCGACAGATCATGAACTCCTGTAGCCCTGATGTGATCTAGAACACAACAATTGTTACATCTTTCTTCAGTTGTTATAAATGTCATGTCTTTCACACACTTAAGTTCTAGCTTTTGGCTGGAGGATATATGCGATGTCTGAAATTGCTCTTATTGTAACACTTGTTAGTGCATGAAGAATTCTTGCGCGCTATGGTCCTTTTTTTTTAAGTATGTGATCTTTCTAATCGCGGCTAGCTGAATAGGAGTTGGCCGTTTTGGCTTAAGCTTCTCAATAAAGGAAATGGTAAGGGCCAATTTTTTTTTTTGATATAAGGTGTGTACATAAATGAATACACATGGATTTTGGAAGTGCATAAATCCATGAATCACATCACTACATGAATAAATCATAACACTTCCAATTCTTCTGTTACCACATGATGCTCTCAATCTTTGCAGTTATTTTCTACCACCAATGTAGCAAGAAACAGTGAAAACTATGACAACAAAAAGTCATAGCAACAAGAGGCAATTCTGGTAGAACCCATGAACTAATTCAACATGGATCAAACATGGGTTTTAGTAATTCAACAAGACGCTTCAAACCAGTATTCACTGCGACGCACGGACAACACTAATTCAACACTGAATCAAACAAAAGTTTGGTAATAATTTGCAGCATCACGCAGGTGAAGTAGGCATCGTCTGATCAAAACAACTAGGAGTCCAGGACTCTACTAGCCAACACGGAAGAAGTACCACCATGACCAAAAATGTACTTGCTAGAGGGTTTAGGGATAGGGAACTCGGTAAGATGGCAGCACGGCATATCAATCATTTGCCATTATTTGCGCGGATAATATGGACTTCCATGGTGCTCCTTTGGCTGGTCAACAGCTCAAAAAGGCAGATATCATCCATCTTCAGATCATTGTCTTCGACAAATTTCTTCCATCCGCTACAACTCGATAATCCTCACGTGAACTGCTAAACTTGGCCTTCCATTTCTTCCCAAGTAGTTGGAAGCAGACGACTTGCTCATCTCCAAGATATTGCTCGGCATACTTATCAGGGACAGTCTATCACAGATTTCAACACAAGAGTTAGTAGACCACCAGTAAAGTAATATCACAGGTGTAAGTTGAGGTATGACCGGTAATGAATTATGTACATCATGATCAAGAACACTGTTGTGTTTTCATCAATAAAGAGAAGCAAGTTTCAACAGACTTAAACGTTCATGACCGAGGATACAAGAAAACAGGAGGGGAGCCACTCACCAGGATGCCTTTATGAACGTTGGTCTTGCCCATCAAAGCAACAAAGATGGGTATGTCCGAGTCTTCCCCTCCGCTATCTGAGCGGATAGACTGGACCTTCTCCTTCACCTGCTGCTCCTGAGCAGAGGTTAGTCTGGTTTTACTTGTGGTAATGTAACCATCCTTCAACTGCTGCTTCTGAGCTGAGGTTAGATTGGCCTTTTTCCTAGAAGCGCGCCTGTAACCTCGCACATTCTGGTCATGATCTTCTGAGGAGAAAGAAGCTGCTGACAGGCCATCTCCTTCTCCTGTGTAAGTACACAAGAACTTGTAAATTTTATAGCTACAAAGGATTAATGTGCGTGTGTTCTTTTTTGACAAGACAAAGTATTGATGTGTCTAACAAGGGAGGGAATATGTTTTGTACTCTTCTCATACCAGCCAATGACTCAGAGGTGGAATAACTATTCAGCAGAGTCCTGTTGCCCTGACTAGACTCAACCAACTGAAGCTCTGGATGTGTTTCCAGTGTTGGTGGTGGCTGCACTTTGCAAACAATTCACAGTTTCGCCGCCAAGGGGCTTCATTGCCATGGGCTGGGGATCAACATGAGAACAGCTCCTGGCTTCAGTAGTTTACATAGACTGATGATATTGAACATGAAACTGAGTAGGCGATGGCGTTGGCATGAGTTGGGGAGAGCGGTCCATGGATTCAACAGTTTCCATTTGCTCATGAAGATGAAGCAGGAGATCGGCAGCGGCTTCAGTAGTGAGGGTGTTTCATCGACAACATCTGTGCGCCTTTCGTGCGTGTGAGGCGGGAATAAGTCGACGATGGAGAGAGCTTTTCACAGCCACGTCGGTCAAAGATGACGACGTTGAAGTGAGAGTTCCCTTGTATCTGAAGATTATGGTGTCACCCATCTGTAGACTGAACTTCTCGACGAATGGCCCCCATCCCGCTGTAAGCACAAGCTGCTGTTCTTGGTTGCTGGCAACCGTAACTATGTAACTACATCCATTTGTTGTTTCAAGTTGAATCTTTCTCGGAATCTCTCCCTTCATACGCTAAACAAATTCTTTCGCGATGATCTGCAGATAAAAGTTTCAGAAGATTATTGCTTGTTTGAAAGGACATTTTTTACTCAAGATACAGGAAGTACTAGTTGCAACAATCAAATTGCTTATTTGTACCAAACTATACATGATGTGTATGTTTCTAAAGCAGAACAGAGCTACAAGTAATTTAAACTAGCGAGAAAGTATAAAATCTCGAGAAACAAGAAAAGACACTTTATTTGAATGTGAATTACCATCTGATCTTGGAAACGACCTGACAAGCCATCAAGAATTTTTTTTCATCATCCAAGTTCATATAGTGATACTCATCCCAGCTTTCACATCTTTCACAAAGCGCATCCATCTTTGTAGGAGACCTGCAGTGCAATGGCCATTTGGAGTGAAATTTGAACCGGTCCTGGATGAAACGAAATCATGTATAATAAAGACTAGTACAACACCCCCTTTCATGTGCCTCGTTGGATATTTCTTGGACTAGAGGCCGAAAAGGATCAACCACGACTGATGATGCTTCCTCACGGCCAACCTTATCAAAGATTATGACGCTAAACAGGGAGTTTCCATTGCATGTGAATAGTAAGGAATAACCAATCTTTAGATGGAATTCTTCAACAAATTGGCCCCAACCCAGAGTAAGAAAACGCTTCTCTTGGTACTTGGCAACCTTGATTGGGTAGCTGAAACCATTTTGGGTTTCTAGCTTGATCTCACTCGGGATCTCCCCTTTGAGACGTCCCACAAATTTTTTTGGGATTATCCGCAGAAAGAAATTTACGATCTTATACATGTCTCGAAGGATTTGAAGATCTAGATAAAGGCACTACTAGTATCCAGGAGATATGCTAATAGCATAATAACAAAACAAGAAATTTTAAGATGCACCAAAACTGCAAAAGAAAAGATTGAAGAATGAGTTACCAGCTGTTGTTTGAAGTCACTCATCAAGGGCACCAAGAAATGTTTGTTTTCATCATCCAAGTGCTTGTAATGGTGCTCATCACGCGCTATGCATCTTTGACAAGATATTGGGGACATCTTCTTGGCCCGGCCACCTGCATGCAGCAAAAGTTGGAATATGATATGAGGACTTGAAATCATGAACAATAGGACACGAGAGATAAAGAGAGGAGAGAGAGAGAGATTGATGTACGTCGCCGCCGGCCGGCCGGTAGTGCGGGAAGGAGAAGCCCAAGATCGTCAAACTATTGACGTATATGTATGGCCAAGATCACACCGCACAGGAAATAGAAGCACTAGAACGACTCCCAGCTTAACCATATATACAGAGCAAGTAGCTAGTACGTACGAACGGGAAAGGTTTTACTCCATGTGATCAAGAACGGGTAGCACAGTGTGGACTCACACTCACCGTCTGTTTTACTCCATGTGAACACGAACGGGACTCGGCGAGCCTTCAATAGCGCAGCGCTCGAGACGAACGTAATGCAGGTATGCGCTCAAGTAAATTTTTTAGAAAAGGAGGATGACCTCGCCTCAGAGATCCTGGACGATGCATAATGACCACTTTATTAATTATTCTCACAAAATCTTACAAAGTAATACCATAGTAAGACTAAAGTCACTGCCTAAGCAACAAATTGTCGCTACACCTATCCAGTTGATGAAGGACGCAGATTTCTACCTAATACCAAACAGACATTGCAGCCAAACCTAACTGTTGAAACGTGATATCTTTGTATTTATTTCCGATCGATTCTCCTCTTATCTCTAGCCTTGTATAGATTGATCTCTAGAGATATTGTAGGGTTAGTTGGCTTGTCACGCAAGACACCACCTGTATATATTGTAACCGACTCGATGGAATACAATTGAGTTGCATCCTATAGTCTTCTACATGGTATCGCTTTACCGTGATCCTCTCTCGCTTCGCACCCCTCCGCCGCCGCTTAGCCCTAGCTGCGCCTTTCAACTCCTCCTGCCGCCCGTCGCTACCCTCTGTAGCCACCGCCGCTTCCTTCCCATCTCCCATAGCCGCCACCACCGCCGCTTCTCCCCTTCCCCCTGCTGCCCCTCCTTCCCTCCCAAAACCCAAAGGGCCGCCGCCGCTCCTCCCTACCTCCTGTAGCCGCCGCCGCCCTCCCCTTCTCACCCAAAACCCTAACCACCCTCCGTCTCCATGGCCAAAGTTGCTGCCTCCGACGCCGGCTCCTTCTCCGGTGCCATGTTCACCTCTGATCGCCTCAACGAGATCCACATCAAGGACCACGCCCCGTCATCCTCGACCTCGACTCGCCATTCCTACAACGCATGGCGCCGACGAGCCCGACTGTTGTTCCGCTCCTACCGTCTCATCGAGCATGTTGACGGGAGCGTTGACCACCGCGACATGAAGGACGACGACGAGTGGCTCGCTGTGGACGCCTGCATCGTCAAGTGGCTTTTTCTCACCATCTCTCCAGGTCTCTTCAACATGGTGAATTCCCGCGATCCGTCGGCGTACACTATGTGGACACGGCTGTGCGATCTCTTCCTCGACAATCAACTCCAACGCCATGTCTTCCACCAAGGTGACTTTTTCACCATGCAGCAAAACGATCTCTCGATCGACGAGTACTGCACGCGGATGAAGGTTCTTGCGGACGAACTCCGCGACGTCGGCATGACCATCGACGACTCCGTCCTCCTCACCAACCTTCTTCGCGGCCTCCACCCCGACCTCGGCCAATCCGCCGCCAACCTCTCCCTCGTCACGCCGACGTACGCCAAGGCAGTCACGTATCTTCGCATGGAGGAAAAGCGTCTTCGTCACGCGGCGCGGCAAGCTCCTCTCGCCGCCTCCACGCCGGCACCACCAAGGGAACCGCCGCCTCCGCAGCCTCCCCTGCGCCCGGCTCCACGGCCGCCCGCCGCCCTGACCAGGAGCCGCCCGGAAGAGGCGGGAGGTCGCGACGGCCCGTGGCCGCAACGGCGACTCTCAGCCCCGCCAGCGCCCGCTTCGCCTGCCAGCCAGGCACCCCGCCACAGCTCACGGGTACAACCCCTGGACGGGGGTGGTGCATGCCTACTCGATGCCCCTTCCGCGGGCACCTGCTCCGGGCTTACTTGGCCCTCGCCCGGGCCTTCATCAGGCTCTCTTGGCCGCGCCAGGTGGCTCCGGACACGGCGGCTCTTCGGCGTACACCGGGACCATGGCTCCCGGCGCTGCTGCGTCACCACCCTACGGCGCTGCACCGACCAGCTACACCCCACGACCCGACGCCTCCTAGCCGCCTCCACGCCGCCCCTTCCCCAAGCAATCACTCAAGTGGCGGGGACTGGTATATGGACACAGCGCCACGCTCATATGGCGTCAACCCAGTATCTCTCTCGTGTCTCTCTGCAGACCTCTTTTCTTCTCAAGATCGTTGTCGGTGATGGATCTACTCTTCCCATCACCCACCACGGTGCATGCTGGCTCCGTCTCTCCTCATCTTCCCTCCCTCTCAATAACGTCCTTGTGTCTCCATCCTTAATAAAAAATTTATTTTCTGTCCGCACTCTTACTCGTGAACATCCTGTTACTGTGGAGTTTGACAAACATGGTTTTTCTGTCAAGGATGCCCACTCCTAGAAGGTTCTGCACCGATGTGATTCCCCCGGCGATCTTCACCCGTGTGGCCAAACGACAAGCAGTGGTCCCGTCGCATTCCACGCCGATGTGTCTCTCTGGCATGCTCGCCTTGGCCATCCCGGCGCCGACGCTCTTCATAAAGTTCTGCAGACTTTTCCTTTTTCATGTAATAAATCGGCAGCACACACTTGTCATGCCTGTCGCATAGGAAAACACGCTCGCTTGCCGCTTTCAACTTCATCATCCATTGCTACTTTTCCTTTTGATATTATTCATTGTGATGTATGGACATCTCCCGTGCCTAGTAACTCGGGTTTATCATATTACCTTGTGATTTTGGATGATTTTTCTCACTTCACTTGGACCTTTCCGCTATACCGCAAGAACCGACGCCGCTTCCTCCCTTCATGTCTTTTATGCCTATGTTGCCACCCACTTTCACCGCACCATTGCTCATCTCCAAACCGACAACGGAAAGGAATTCGATAACCTCGCCATTCGCACTCTTTTATCCACTCATGGCACCATTTTTTCGCCTCACATGCCCATACACATCTCAACAAAACGGTGCAGGTTAACGTGTTCTCCGTGACTCTTAATGAGAGTGTTCAAGATTGCTCTTCCATGCACACATGCCTGCTCGGTTTTGGCCCGATGCTCTCGCCACAGCTACTCTTCTCCTTAACATCCGGCCTTGCAAACCCTGATGGAACTACACCCCTCATCACCTTTTATTCGGGTCACCTCCGTCATATGATGATCTTCATATTTTCGGTTGCCTTTGTTATCCTAATATCACCGCCACGACACCACATAAGCTCGCGCCTCGCTCTATCGCTTGTGTCTTTCTTGGCTACCAACCAAACACAAAAGGCTTTCGTTGCTACGACCCGGAGTCCCATCGTGTGATCGTATCTCGGCACGTGTATTTTGATGAGGTTGTTTTTCCGTTTCAGCAGGCTGCATCGCGTCCCTCGCCACCTCTGGACGCCTCTCCTCGCCGGCCTCGTGGAGCCCTTGCGCTCCCACCGCCTCGCCGCTTGGGCGCGGCTGCGCCGTCGTCGCCCGCTGCCTCGACGCCCTTGACGTTTCCTCCGTCGACTCAGGTGGAGTCGGCCTACCCGGCCACGCCGGGCCCCGCCTCGGCTCGAGGAGCCGGTTTCCCAGTTCGTCGGGTCGTCAGCCCCGGCTGGTGGAGTCGGGCGCGACCCCAGCCGGGCCATCAGCGCCTCGGCCAGTGGAGCCGGGCTCTTCGGGCTCATCTACGCCCTCATCGCCGTCTACGATCGAGCCAGCGCCTCCCGGCTCTCTATCGGCTCTAGAGGAGCCGACCCTCTCGGCCCCGCCGGCCGGGCCCTCGACATCAACACCTGTGGCATCGCCGGTCTCTTCTTCGTCATCCGAGCCGGCTGTTGTGGCACCTCGGCGCCGCCATGTCCGCCGCCTCCTCCGCCGCCTCACCATCATATGGTGACGCGTGCCAAGGCAGTGTGCATCAGCCGAACCCGCGCTACCACAACCTCAGCGTCACGGCCCTCTCTCCGGTTCCGCGATCGGTGCGTTCTGCGTTGAGTGATCCGCATTGGACCGCCGCTATGCGTGCTGAGTACGATGCTCTTGTCGCCAACCGGACTTGGACCCTTGTTCCTCGTCCCCCTGGAGCGAACATCATCTCGGGCAAGTGGGTTTTTCGTCACAAACTCCACCCGGATGGCTCTCTGGATCGGTACAAGGCTCGCTGGGTTGTCCGAGGATTTGCACAACGGGCTGGTGTTGACTTCTCTGAGACTTTCTCTCCGGTCGTTAAACCTGCCACGATTCGGGTGGTTCTTCAGCTGGCTGCATCTTGCCACTGGCCCGTACATCAGCTCGACATCAACAACGCCTTTTTGTACGGCAATCTTCAGGAGCGAGTCCTCTGTCAGCAGCCGGCTGGGTTCGTTGACCCTCAGCGACCGGATGATGTTTGCCTGTTGTCCCGGTCCTTATATGGCCTCAAACAGGCCCCACAAGGCCTGGTACCAGCGCATCGCCGATTCCTTGGTCTTCTCGGGTTTCGCAGCACCACATCGACACGCCGCTGTTCGTGCTGCATCGGGCTGATCATGTGGCTATGCTTCGCTCTATGTTGATGATATTGTCATCACCGCCTCCGCACGGATCTTCTTCGCGACATCATTGGTCGCCCTCGGTTACGAAGTTTCGGCTGAAGGATCTTGGCGCGTTGCACTTCTTCCTCGGCATTAATGTGCGACGTGACGCCACTGGGTTCTTTCTGCATCAGGGACAGTATGCTCTTGATCTTCTGGACCGTGCCGGCATGACTGACTGCAAGCCAGCCGCCACACCTGCTGAGGCCAAGCCGAAGCTCTCCGCCACCGCCGGCCAGCCCGCCACCGACGCTGCTCTTTACCGCAGCATTGTGGGCGCCCTTCAGTACCTCACGCTCACCAGACCAGACATTCAGTTCGCAGTGCAGCAAGTTTGCTTGCATATGCACTCGCCCCGTGATGTCCACTGGTCTTTGGTCAAGCGCATTCTTCGGTACATTCGTGGCACCCCGACCCACGGTCTTCGCCTCCGTGCATCCGCCTCGACCGAGCTCCTTGCTTATATTGACGCTGGATTCGCTGGCTGTCCAGACACTCGCCGCTCCACGTCCGGGTTATTGTGTCTTCTTCGGTGACTCTTCTGGTCTCCTGGTCCTCTAAACGGCAGCCTATCGCCTCCGGTCGAGTGCCGAGGTCGAGTACCGAGCTGTCGCCAATGTTGTTATGAGACTTGTTGGCTTCGTCATCTTCTTGGTGAGCTTTGATTTCTCTTCCGAAGGCTACCGTGGTCTTTGTGACAACGCTTCGCCACCTATCTCAAGCTAATCCGGTGCAGCACAAGCGCACCAAACACATTGAGCTTGATGTTCATTTTGTCCGCGAGAAGGTTCAGTTGGGTCAGCTTCGTGTACTTCATGTACCGACCACCCAACAGTTTGCCGATATCATGACCAAGGGATTGCCTACCTGCATTCCAGGAGTTCCGTTCCAGTCTTTGCATCGCCGATGCCGACGCTTCGACCTGCGGGGTGTTGAAACGTGATATCTTTGTATTTATTTCCCGATCGATTCTCCTCTTATCTCTAGCCTTGTATAGATTGATCTCTAGAGATATTGTAGGGTTAGTTGGCTTGTCACGCAAGACACCACCTATATATATTGTAACCGACTCCGATGGAATACAATTGAGTTGCATCCTATAGTCTTCTACACTAACATCTAAGACCTGAGGACCCATCCAGGACGCCTGCCGGGCATGGATCTCGCCGGTCCGGCGTGCTCTCAAAGGCCGCCGGGCCAATCGCCATCGCTCCATCTTTCGAACTGTACTAATGCATCAACCTTGGTCGGTCTAGCTATCGTCGACGCCACCACGGCGCCTAATGGCACCTCCTCCCCGTGCGCAAACAGTTGTGCACGCCGCGTCGCCATCGATACACCTCAGCACCATGCTGCCAAGTACCACCAGCCGACCACGGCTTGAAGTCTTTGTAAGATCTGTCGGCGTAGCACCCGCCGACTGTGCATGACAAAGCGTAGCACCCGCCGGTCGTGCATGATTTGACATCTCCACCGAAGCTCCGTGCAAGACGGCCGCTCCCTCCTGCCTCGACTTCCAAATATGCTCCACAAACGATCCTCCCAAGAGAGAAACGACACCGCAGTGCCGCCATCGTCCGATCTGGAACACCAGATCCTAGGATTTCCCCCAGAGCAGCACGAGTGGGTCGACAGTAGTTACACGATAATGCCTCCATCAAGGTAACGGCGTAGAACGCCGCCATCGCCTGCCAACGGCTCGGTTTTCACCGATAACCATGTCTCCCCAACTCGCAGCCGGGACTAGATGATGGATCTCGAGATCCGATCACCAAGCCTCTGGCCGGCCATCTTTGACGACGAAGATGACCACCACCATTGGCCAATGAGACGACGCGAGATGAAGTAGGGCGCTACCAGCGTGTGTCCTTGCCAGCACCACCGGCGCCGCTAGGCCCATCCCGAACCACGCCTCATGGCCGAGGGCAACGGCAAGCGCTGCCACGACGAGGACGCAGACCAGAAGTCCAGATCCGGCCCACCCGCGCGCCGCCACGTGGCCACCACCAAGCGCCGTTCAGGGGCAGCCCCGCCGCCGTGAGGGACGCTGCGTCACGGGCAGCAGGCGCCAGCCCCCGGCTGAACACCGTCGCTCGCCACCGGCTGCCGCGAGATCGCCACCGGCCGCCGCGAGATCTGCGCGAGAACGGCGAGTACGCCCCACCGCCACCTTCCCTGGGGACCACGCGGGCTTCGCCGGTGTCCCCTCCGGCGGCGAAGCGGGGGAGGAGAGGGGAGGGGCGGCTGGCGGCGCGGTTAGGGTTATGCGCTCAAGTAATAGCACTTGAAGTTAAACCAAACCACTCGCCGGCCTTTGTACCGTGCATGTAACATGAATGTGACCAAGCTGGACAAGAAGCCTGCCGATTGCTCTCTCAAGCCAGCCGATCCGAGTTCCCAGCTGCTCGCCTGCCGGCGACCACCACCATCGTGGTGTTCCCAATCGTTTTTGGCAAAACTCCGGCCGAATGAGATATTCCTGTCATTGCATGGAAAGGCCGACTGAAAATTTCACCAGATGATCCGAGTGAACCATCAGTCGGGTATAAGACCTGGGTTTGGTGGAATCGGAAAGATGCTCAAAGATATGGAAAAGCGAACATGAATGAAACATATAGAAGATACCCAGGAACAAGGTCATGCCCCAAGCGGTGAGACTGGACCGAGTAAAATTGCACTCGGGCGCCAGCAAGGCCTCGTAGGAGAGGGTGGGGGCAGGTCGGGGGAGGAGGTGGGGAGTGGAGAATGTGCAGCTTCTTTCAGATTTTTGCGTTGGCCTAGATCAGTGGGGAATTTCTCCTTCCGATTTTCTCTGTGCGGGCGTGGGGGCGTACGTTTCTGCGATCGTCGTTCTCCCACGACAGGTGAGGGCCGTCCAAAGCATCCTTAAACTTAAACTCAGAAGGTACCAAAAACACGGCTCTCAAACGTGGAGCACCGGTCCTGATGGCTGATGCCCATTTCATTCGCTTTTGTCCATTGCAATCCGTGAGGCCAAAAAACACAGCCCAACAGAGAGAATATTTCGTCTGCATGTGTATTTTGTGTTCGCTTCGACCTGTTTCTGTCTCAAATTTGGATTAGATTTGGATCAAAAAGGACATTGTCTGTCGTTCGTCTTTGTCCGGCCTGGCTCACTACCAAGCAGCTCATCCCACTTTTTTTCTCTCTCTCTCTCCTCACCCACTCACTGAACCCACCCATCCATTACTCCATCCACCACACATCCCACCGGCGACAAAGGTAGGAGAAGAGCTCCCGCGCGACGAGTGTCGCCGCAGCCACAAGGAGAGGAGCTCCTGCATGTCGAGTGCCCCTCCCGCCACTCCGCCTCCCCGGCTTCGCGGAGCGACGTCTCCACCTCTTCCGCACCGTGCAGACCGACATTGCTTTGGAGGAGCAGTTATAGACCGCGTCCAGGTACAGGTCGACCACGTGACGGCGTCCGCGGCTGCCAGTGTGTCGTTGGGTCTCGGCTCGGCCTGCGCGGCGGGAATCTATATCTCGGCCGGCAGATGCATGGGCCTTAAATCAAATCAAATGTGATGATTTTTCTTTCTCCCATTGCAACACACAAATCTTTTTGCTAGTCTACTGCCCCATAAAAGCACAAAAAGGCAGATCCAACTCATCATCTAAACCATCTAGTCACCAAATCTAAAGGTCCCAAATCATCTAATGTTTAGCACCAACGACGTTGAGCGCCGCTGACCATGATCACATCATATCATACCACTTCCTGGTCCAAAACTAACTTTCCCCATCGACGAGGTCACGACCCACGCCGCTCCTCACCTCTGTTTTTGTCCCCGTCCGTCCCCCGCTCCTTCTCTCCGTTGACGGTGTCATATATACACCAGGGGTGGCTCACCGAGAGGAGCTAGGCAGAAGGCCCGCGGGAAGCCCCGCAAGGCCCAACGACAGGGGGAGCCCGAAGAAGAAGATAAGCAATGTGCTGCCAACTTGACCTCTAAGTTGGTGCGGCGGCAAGCCTATATTGTTTTCCTCACTCAATAAAACCCTAGCCTCCTCGGTATAAAAGGGGAGGCTAGGGAACTCTCATTCCCATTTACTCCCGTAGAAACAACTCTCACTAGTCATCTTGTACACACCATTGTAACCCCTCGCACGAGGTATTCCTCCACCATGAATAACAAACATGAGCAGGATGTAGGGTATTGCTCTCTGGGGGGAGGGGGGCGAACTTGGGTAAAACCCCCATGCGACCTCCGCTCTGAGACTTCCAGCTACGCCAAGACCCTACTAAGGGATCTGACGGTTTTGTGTGCCATCAGTTGGCGCTTGCGCCGACAGGAGACCGATCTCAGATCGGATCTTCCCCTAGCCTCCGTCATCCATTGAGGGAGAGCCTCACCTTTGGCTCACTCACTTTCACCGCATATGAGGCGGGCTGCGTCAACATCAACCAACTGGTCCACCTTGTCTGCATGATCTACATTGGCGCCATGGCCTTTACCACCAACAACCACGGAGACCTCCACATGTACTTGCCATTGATCCAGCAGACCGCGCAGACACATTAGTCATCAACAACGACATCTTTGCCGCCAACCTCTGACTCCAAGAATGGTAGCACACCAACAACCCAGGCACTCCCAACCTTGTCTTCGAGGGCTAGGTGTTGCGGCAACTTCATGCGTTTCCACCAGCCCACCCCAACCTTACACTTTGTCGCAATGGTAACTTCTTCATCACGCACACACCAAAGAACCACATCATCGACGGCTCTGACTCCCAAGAGGGCACCAACCTAGTTGACGTCATTTCACTCTCGGACAGCGAAATCGGCGAGGGCGGGATAATCTCCCTCACCAATGACGATGAATACGGCAGACTACTCACTATCCCGGAGACCCCGGGCTCGAGCTCCTGGAGAAAGTCGGAGCCATCTGAGGAGACCGGAGATAGTCAGCCCACAACCGAGGAGACTCTTCATCTAAGGATGGCATGGCCAATACATGGAGCACTGGTCCTGATGCCCATTTCGCCCGGTTTTCTCTGTTTCAATCCGTGAGGCCAAAAACACAGCCCAACACAAAGAACATTTCGTCTGCATGTGTGTTTTGTGTTTGCTTCGACCTATTTCTACCTCAGATTTTGGTCAGGCCCACTAGTAGAAAAAGGGCCTATTGTCCTGCTGGTGAGGGTTTTAGTCTCGTTCATGAACCCACTAAAGGTTCTAAGATTAATGCTTCTGGCTTTTGGGGCCCTGCTCAATCTGTAACTGGGACAGATGGGCCTCCACGTACTTTGTGGCTGAGCCCAGGTTTGAGGGGTTTGGGTTGGTGCGCACCAACCCGACCAATGTGCATCCACGTCCACAAGCATTTCTGTGGCTGGGGTTTTTGTTTTTTTAAAGGGGGGGGGGGTGGGCGGTTTTGGGGGGGTTAATTTAGGTGTTTCATATATTGTGTTAGCTAGCTAATTAATAGAGAGAAGTGTCCTCTCTTTTGTCCGTGCTTGGTCGACGCCACGCATTACTATACATACGTATAGAGAGGACTAGCTAGACACGCTTAGCTAGCTAGTAAGCAAACGAAGGAAATGTAAGATCGCCATGAACATATATGCATACAGAGAGAAGTGATATCGACCACCTCTCCTTCTCCGAGAGATTGGTCGAACAACAAGTTCTTGTATATCTATCCGACACTACAAGCTACATATATACAATAATTATCTTTTACAAATATAATCTCCTAACATACGGACGCGTGGTCCACATAGTATTCTCCGTCTTCAGCGATCACGTGGTCAAGAAAGAATGCCGCCAATTCCTCTTGAATTGCTCGCAGCGTATCTGGTGCTAGGAGTTCATCCTGCATCCGAAACATCTAATTTTAAGAAGGGGTCAATACATATATATATATATATATATATATATATATATATATATATATATATATATATATATATATATATATATATATATATATGAAACTCAACACAAATGATGGTAATAAAATAAAATTGTGAATATTATTATTTACGCACTTCATATTGTTTGTCGAGTAGCCCGCTCACAGGTCGTGGTGGCGGATGGACTCAAATGTAGTATCCACAGAAATCATTCCCTTGTTCCTGCCACAACCACTTTACAAGAAACAGAGGTCAATCAAACTGATAATTAGCAAGCATGCTAAATGGTATTGATGAAACTAGCGCTTGAATCACTAGGAGATGCGTGGAATATGCTACTATAGTACTTACTTTCGGGTGTCTAAATTGCAGCTTCTTGGCAGTCCCGAGCTTTTGGTGAATTTTCTCCAAGCCCTGCCATACAAAGAAAACAATTACTTGATATCGAAATGAACAAAGTTGCTGATATGGTGGATAATGATCGATTTAACTTACTTCTCGAGCATTTCAGTCATGTCCGCATACTCCTTGGGATCTTTTCGCTTTGGAGTCTAAGACAGTTACTACTCCCTGCTCAAGCTTAATCTCTAGGAGAATATAGTGGTAGCTGCGCACGCATGCATAACTCATCAATATTACATTACTATAACCTGGACTAATAAGGGAAACCGAATATGCCACAAGACAGTAACACTTACTTGAAGTTGTAAGGAAAGAGTATTATATCTTTGTGTTCATTTATTACTAACGATTGTAGCAAGTTGGCCTCGGTATTTTCGGCATGAAATTCAACCTCAGTTTTATCTATGAGATATGTGTTAATGAACCCAATATCACCCACTTGTCTTTTCTTCAATTCGCGATCTTCAATCTGCATAATATAGTGAGGATAATTATAAATACATGCAATGAAAGAGTTGAGTTATATAGAGAGACTTAATGAGAGAAGTAGTACTACTTACGTACAAAGAGCAGGTGACCGTTGCTTTATCGAGGGCCAATTGATTGAAAAACTGGTAGAACTCCTCAAATGGAATAGGCAACAGTTCAATTCTAAGGAGGTCATGCTCCTTTTTAACTCTCACATACAAAGTACTCCTCCCCTCAGACTCTCTGCAGGTTTTCATGTACCAATCATGCAATTTTCGCATCATCATTGATAGAGAACTTTCATCTTTGACGAGATGCTTCCCGTACTCGTATCTTTGTATCTGCACCTCCAAGAAATCATAATGTACATCGTCGGGCAGGTAATCTCCAGGATTGCCATAATCAGGCACCATCCTCGGATCGACGATGTCGCTTAGCGAGCACCTTGAGCTGGGGCACGATTGCCCGGCTTGTTGCTCACGAGCTGGGCAATTTGTTTCCCAGCTAAATCGTTCTTTCATCCTTTGATCACTTTTAGTACTTCCCGACCTCTCCGCTTCGGCAAATGCCTTTCCAATAATGCGCTCATAGTTGCCTTTCGGCGGAGACTTGGGTGGTTTTTCAGGGCAGCCAGAGTGCGCTTCGCTTTCACCGGATCTACCTTCTCCTCCGGAGGTGGATGTCTCTTTACTTTCAACCGTGAAACCAGTCATCCACTTGATCTGCTGCGCGATCTTTGCGTTTTCCTCCTCGGTCTCTTCTCAGACGCAGAATCTCTCCTGAGTCTTCAGAGAAGGACTGAATCTATATCTCCTCCCGCCTTTGGCTGTCTTGCTAGGCGCCGGTAGAAGCGGGCCGGAGGCGGATGTCTTCTTTCCTTGCTTACGAGGCGGAGGAGAAGGACTACGATGCGCCCGGAGCAGCCAGAGCGGCGGTGGGTCTCTTCCGCCTTTGGCCGACGAGGGCTGAGAAGGAGGAGGCTGGCTGCTCCGGGCCGGCACATGCGGAGAAGGAGGCGGAGTGCCGCCACGCGCCGGAGAAGGAGCCGGCCGAGTGCCCCGACTGCCACTCGCCTGGAGGAGGAGGCGGTGGAGGAGGCGGAGTGCCCCGACTCGGCCGGGAGGAGGAGGAGGAGGCGGAGGCGTCTAGTTCGGAAGGTTGATGAGATCGCTTCGCCATAGGCATGGAGTCTTCAGAGCAGAACCCAGCTGATACTCCCCTTCACCGGTAGGGTGGTCAAGCCGGAGGTCCTCAAATCCCTCCGTTATTTCATCCACCATCACCTTAGCATATCCTTCTGGAATCGGCCGGCAGTGAAAAGTTGAGTCGGGTTTAGTAGGATAAACAGAGCCAATAGCCGCCTTGACCTTCAAATTGCTCCATTCCGCCATAAGGTGGCAATTTTGAGACTCCGTGATAGCATCCACGGGATAGCCGGGCAGGAGCCGTCAAGGCATGCTCCGCCGAAGCAGCTCGGTGGAAGCCACGCTGCCTCTCCGCCGAGATGGCGGGTAGCCGGGGAAGCTTCGGCAGGTCGCTTGTGCTGCGATCTGCTTCTCGTTCCTCTAGTCCCATTACCCTTTCGTGCAGCGCCCGCAGCTGGCTCTGCTCCAGCTTTCTTCCTCCTCTCCCGGTTTTGTAACCCTGCGCCGGAAATCCAGCCTTCCACGAACGGAGCTGGCGTGCCTCGTGTCCGTCCAGTGGTGCTCGTGGATTCGAGGGCCATTGTGAGCTTCGTCCCTTCTCCTGTCTCGAACGAACGTCCCTTGCTGCGCTGCTTCGATATATTGCTGGAAGCCTCTTGACTGGTATGTCCAATTGATCGTCTGCCCAAATGCACTTCCCTATTACAGTGGTCCAAGGTTCCGCCAGCCCGAAGAACCAAGTCCGGCAACGGTCTGGCCAGTTCATTGTCTCGGGTTCGATCCCTTTATCAAGCAGATCATTCTCAGCCTTGGCCCACTTAGGCCGGGCTACGAGGTAGCCACCTGACTCCGTGTGATGGTGAAGCTTCTTCTTCGCAGCATTTTGCTTGTTTGTCGTCGACATCTTTTTACTCTTTTCCGATGTCTTGTGGGCCACAAATGCGGGCCAGTCATCTCTGATCTTCTCATATTTGCCCTTGAATTCTGGTGTCTCATTTTATCGACATACCTATTCGTGTCTTTCTTCTAATTCCTGAATAGGTCTGCCATCTTCTTAAGAGCAAAAGACTTGATTAATGGCTCTATAACTGGCTTCTCCGGATCATCCTCTGGCGGTAGGGTGAAATTTGACTTCAGCTCAGTCCAAAGATCATTTTTCTGCATATCATTGACATAAGATACCTCGTGGTCTTCGCTCTAGGCTTATACCATTGGTGGATGCTGATCGGGATCTTGTCCCTAACCAGAACCCCGCACTGAGCAACAAATGCCTTCTTTGTCCGGATGGGTTCAATTGGTTGGCCGTCGCGCGCGATTTCTATGATCTCAAACTTTTCATCCGAGCTCAACTTTTTCTTCGGGCCTCGTCTCTTTACCGAAGTTGTGCTCGATCCGGAGGGCTAGAAAAAATAACAAAGACGAGAGTTAATTAATATGTGTACATACCAAAACAATGAATGCATCAATTAGCTAGTCAGCACAGGCTTAACTAATATATATACCTGGCCGGACTCGGTTCGGTGATCACCGGAGCCGTCCTCACGGTCTACTTCTTCACCCTCTCCTTCTTGCACCGGCACATCTAAATCATAGCCAGCTTCTTCTTCACCCTCTCCTTCCAGACCATCGGTGTCGTTGAGAAACATCAACGAGCAGACGACATCACTTCCTTCTGCGATTATGTCCCTCAACAACGCTTCTTGTGCTTCGTCTCGGGCGGGTGTCCATAGTTTCTACAAATATTTACAACATGGCAATTATTATTCAAACATGACAGATATGGATATATTAGTGGCAAACGTAGAACTAGCTAGCTAATCACAATAAGGAATCATATTAATTAGTGGCCTCGACGCTGCTTCTCTAGGGTTTCGGGTGGCCTCGACAATACTTCAAGGGTTAGGGGTGGCCTCGAGAACGCTTCAAGGAGGGGGTAATATCGACCCCCCCACGTGTTGAAGCTATCGGGAGGGGGTATATCGACAACAACAACAACGACACTACATTAATGTCCCACAAGTGACGTGGGCATCGACGCCCGCGTCACTTGTGGGACGTGGATGTAGTGTCCGACACCGACGGCCACATGTATCTCACAAGCGATACTTGCTATTTAATTAGGGTTTCCTCTACCACTCGGCGACCCTCGATGACCTCGTTCCCGATAAAAAGAGGAAGAAGAAGAAAAAAGAGGAGAAGAAAGAATAGAGGAGATTCTCCTCATTCTTTCTTCTCCTCTTTTTTCTTCTTCCTCTTCTTTTTGATCCTCTTCTTCCTCTCATGTTCGACGACCCCACCCCGATAACATACATCCATCGATATCATTCCATACATACATAGACATCTACATTATATATGAACAAACATCTATGTCCCACAAGTTGAAGTGGGCATCGGCCTTGATGATAGGGTAGAGGGTCGGATCGCTGCGGTCGAGGGTCAAGGGTCGAGGATCGCCGAGGTAGGGAGGTTGCCTAGTGTCAAAGGATTCAACAAAACCATGTCTTCATCATTAGGAGAAAGTAGTGCATGATGGTAAGCTCTCCAAAATTATTTTGGAGCGGAGTCCCGGATAGGATAATTAGCTTTTTGGTACAAAGTTCAGCAAGAACCTTCCGAATATCGTTATTTGGAAGGCCTTTGCTGAAATTCATACAAAAGGCAAATTATCCTATCCGGACTCCATTCCGTAATAACTTTGGAGGACTTCTGTACCATCATGCCCTGGTTACTTCCGCCAATGATGAAGCCATGGATTTCTTCAATACATTGACACTAGGAAACCTCTCTCGACCTCGAACCCTCGACGACCCCGAACCCTCGACCCTAGACGACCTTGGAACCCTCGACCTCGATCCCTCGACCCTATAGAACCCTCGAACCCTCGACCACAAAACCCTCGACCCTTGACCCCTTAACTAACCCTCGACCCTCTACCCTAGTTCCCGGACCCTCGACCCCTCGGTGATCCTCGACACCCCTGCTCCTCGATAAAATTAAGAAGAAGAAGAAGAAAAAGAGGTGAAAAAAGGAGAAGAAGCTCCTCTATTCCTTCTTCTTCGCCTCTTTTTTTCTTCTTCTTCGTCTTCTCGTGTTCTCCTTCTTGTTCTCCGTATTTCTGTACTTATTTTCCTTTTTGGTCTCCTTCTTTTTGTTCTTCTTCCTTCTTCTTCCTTCCTCTTTTCTTCCTTTTCCTTATTTTACTTTTTCCTCTCCACTAACATAAAATGCACTAACCTAAAATGCAACAAACATAAAATGCACTAAATCGATCAACTAACCTAAAATCAGTGATAAAATGCACTAACCTAAAATCGATATCTACTAACAACTTAAAAAATTAATATATATATATATATATATATATATATATATATATATATATATATATATATATGAAAAAAACATCATCATATCATCAACATGAACATATCATCAACATCATCATATCATCAACATCATCATATCATCATCAATATATATATGAAAAAAATGCATATAGGAGGCGGCCGCCTGCACTGAAAAGTGGAGGCGCGACCTGGGCGGCGGCATGGCAAGCTGGGCAGGCGGCGACATGACGCGCTTGCACTGCCAGCGAGGGCGCGGGCGATGGCGACGCTGGGGCGGCGGCGCGGCAAGGGCGCCAGCGACGCGACGAAGGGGAGGGGGGGGACGACCGACGAGGGCGTTACGGCGATGGGACGACGGGCGCGGGCGACCATGACGGACGGGCGGGCGATGAGTAGGCAGCTGGGCGGCGCCGAGGAGGTCGTCGGGCTGCTTGGGACAATCAAGGGAAATCTTAAAATTTTCCAAGTGTTGCTTATATAGCAAAGGCTTTGGTCCTGTTCGTGGCACAAACCGACTAATGCCCTTTAGTCCCGGTTGGTGCCACCAACTGGGTTAGCAGTGTTTGGCCGGTTGGTGGCACCAACCGGGACTAAAGGCATTGGTCCTGCTTTGTGCCACGAACCGGGACCAATGCCACCTTTAGTCCCGGTTGGTGCCACCAACCGGGACCAAAGGCCTTGTGCTGCCCCGCGCCCAAATGTTTAGTCCCACCTCGCTAGTTGAGAGGGAGCCGCACCTGTTTATAAGGTGCGGTGCGCCTTCCCTCTCGAGCTCCTCTCAAGCGAGGCTTGGCCTAATTGTGCAATCTGTGCACCGTGGGCCCTCTTGGGCCTCCAGCTGGCCTGAATCCTGGCCCATGGTAGGGTTTCTAGTCGTATTCAGGCCGTGGGGGCCCAGTAGGTGGCGCTTTTTTTTTGTTGCTTTATTTAGTTTATTTTGTTTCTATTTACAACAAAATACTTATTGTTGCTATATTTATTTTTTTCCAGTTTTTGTTTTGCTTTCTCGCATTATTTATTTTCTTACTTTTTGCTTTATTTTTTATTTCTTTTTGCTTTTAGTTTTAGAAAAATTATAAACTTTCTGTTAGTGCCATTAGCTTTCAAATTTGAAAACACTTTTTTTGTTTTCTTTGTTGCTTTATTCATTTTATTTTGTTTCTACTTACAATAAAATACTTATTGTTGCTATTTTTATTTTTTTTCCAGTTTTTTTGTTTTGTTTTATGCATTATTTATTTTCTTTTGGTTTTTGCTTTATTTTTTAATTCTTTTTGCTTTTAGTTTTAGAAAAAATATAAACTTTCTGTTAGTGCCATTAGTTCTCAAATTTGAAAACACTTTTTTGTTTTCTTTGTTGCTTTATTTATTTTATTTTGTTTCTACTTACAACAAAATACTTATTGTTGCTATTTTTATTTTTTTTCAAGTTTTTTTGTTTTTTTTCTGCATTATTTATTTTCTTTTGGTTTTTTGCTTTATTTTTTAATTCTTTTTGCTTTTAGGTCAGCAAAATTATAAACTTTCTGTTAGTGCCATTAGTTTTAGAAAAATTATAAACTTTCTGTTTGTGCCATTAGTTTTCAAATTTGAATAGTTAAAATTTGAATTCTTTGAAATTTGTGTGAGTCACAAGTTTGTGAGCTCAACAAGGCAGAGAGGGACGGGCTTATAAACCGGTATGAGCGTCCTTCGGTTGGCGAGGTTTTCAAATTCATAGTTTTCAAATGAACTCCTAAAAGTTGGCATAGCATGTGCATGTACAAAAGCGGACAATGGTATCATACTGCTCTATTACAAAGTTGGCATGGTATCATCATAATAGTTATGGAGAAAGTCTTCACTTTTTTCTTCGCTTGTGTCGCTTTGCTTATTGCTACCGTAACCATGGATAATCTTCATCGCTTATCGTGATGCTTGGGTCAGCCTTGACTTTGAAGGGAGGAATTTCATGAAGCTTTTCATACTCTTCGCATATATGTCTGCCTTGCCCTCAACTCCTGTGATGTCCCTTTTTCCTGAAAGAACTATGTGGCACTTTGGCTCATCGTATGATGTATTCTCTTCCTTATCTTTTCTTTTCCTCGGTCTGGTAGACATGTCCTTCACATAGATAACCTGTGCCACATCATTGGCTAGGACGAACGGTTTGTCGCTGTACCCAAGATTTTTAGATCCACTGTTGTCATTCCGCATCGTGGGTCTACCTGTACACCGCCTCCTGACAGATTGACCCACTTGCACTTAAACAAAGGGACCTTAAAATCTACTCCGTAGTCAAGTTCCCATATGTCTACTATGTAACCATAATATGTGTCCTTTCCCCTGTCGGTTGCTGCATCAAAGCGGACACGACTGTTTTGGTTGGTGCTCTTTTGATCTTGGTCAATCGTGTAAAATGTATTCCCATTTATCTCGTATCCTTTCCAAATCATTACAGTCGAAGATGGTCCCCTGGACAACAAGTACAGCTCATCACAAACAGTGCTGTCACCTTCCGAGACGATGTTTCCAACCAACCGCTGAAAGTCCTGATGTGTTCACATGTAATCCGATTAAATCGCCTTTGCTCCGGGTGTTTGGAGTGCACTGCTTTGTTCTTGTGTTCATCGACATACGGGTCACCAAGGTAGAGTTCTGAGAACTGTGTAGTGTGATTGAGACCAAGAATATCCGTCCCCGTGATATTATTGAGTCCCTTCCAAGCGTGTTTTTCCAAATACCTCCCCTCATACCGCGATTTAGGGAGACCTATCTTCTTAAGGCCGTGAATGAAGTCAACACAAAACCCGATGACATCCTCTATTTGATGGCCCATGGAGATGCTTCCTTCCGCCTAGCGCGTTACATTTAACATATTTCTTTAGGACTCCCATGAACCTCTCAAAGGGGTACATATTGTGTAGAAATACGGGCCCCGTAATGACAATCTCGTCGACTAGATGAACTAGGACGTGCATCATGATATTGAAGAAGGATGGTGGGAACACCAGCTCGAAACTGACAAGACATTGCGCCACATCACTCCTTAGCATTGGTACGATTTCTGGATCGATCACCTTCTAAGATATTGCATTGAGGAATGCACATAGCTTCACAATGGCTAATCGGACGTTTTCCGGTAGAATCCCCTCAATGCAACCGGAAGCGCTTGCATCATAATCACGTGTGATACCATGAGACTTTAGGTTACGGAACTTTTCTCCGCATATTTATTATTCCCTTTATATTCGGCGAGAAGCCGGTCGGGACCTTCATACGGAGCAGACATTGAAAGAAGATTTCTTTCTCTTCTTTTCGTAAGAGCGTGGTAGCAGGACCTTCATCTTTGCTTCGGAGGCATGCCCTCTTTTTTAAGTAAGCGTTGCAGGTCCTCCGTGCCTCAGTGTATCTTTTGTCTTCCCATACACGCCCAAGAATCCTAGCAGGTTCACGCAGGTTCTTCGCCACGTGCATCACGTCGATCGAAGAGCGGACCTCTAGGTCTTTCCAGAGGGTAGGTCCCAAAATATAGATTTCTTCTTCCACATGGGTGCGTGATTCTCAGCGTCATTCGAACAGCTAGTCACGGGACCCTTTCCAAAGATTAAATTTAAATCATTGACAATAGCAAGTACGTTATCACCGGTCCGAATGGCAGGCTTCTTCCGGTGATCTGCCTCGCTTTTTAAATGCTTGACTTTCTTTCGACATTGATGGTTGGTCGGAATAAATCGACGATGGCCGGTACACATTCTTCCCGCAGCTTCCCTGTATATACTATCGGTGTCAAGTAAACAAGGCGTGCATGCGTGGTATCCCTTGTTTATCTCATCACGAAGGTTACCGAGAGCGGGCCAATCGTTGATGGTCACGAACAGCAACGCCTTTAGGTTAAATTCCTCCTATTTGTGCTCATCCCACGTACGTACACCGTTTCCATTCCACACCTGTAAAAGTTCTTCAACTAATGGCCTTAGGTACACATCAATGTCGCTGCCGGGTTGCTTAGGGCCTTGGATGAGAACTGGCATCATAATGAACTTCCGCTTCATGCACATCCAAGGAGGAAGGTTATACATACATAGAGTCACGAGGCCAGGTCTTTGTGATTGCTGCTCTGCTCCCGAAAGGATTAATGCCATCCGCGCTTAAAGCAAACCATACGTTCCTTGGGTCCTTTGCAAACTCATCCCAGTACTTTCTCTCGATTTTTTCTCCATCATGACCCGTCAATGGGTGCTCTCAACTTCCCGCCTTTCTTACGGTCCTCACTGTGCCATCGCATCAACTTGGCATGCTCTCCGCTTCGAACAGACGCTTTCAACCGTGGTATTATAGGAGCATACCACATCACCTTCGCAGAACCCTCTTCCCGGAGGCTCGCCGTCAACATCACCGGGGTCATCTAAATGCGATCTTATATCGCAATGCACCGTGATAATCGCATGCGTTCAGATCCTTGTAGGCACCGCGGTAGAGGATGCGATCATTAGGGCATGCATGTATCTTCTCCACCTCCAATCCTAGAGGGCATACGACCTTCTTTGCTGCGTATGTATTGTCGGACAATTCATTATCCTTTGGAAGCTTCTTCTTCATTATTTTCAAGAGCTTCTCAAATCCTTTATCAGCACAACATTCTCTCGCCTTCCACTGCAGCAATTCGAGTACGGTACCGAGCTTTGTGTTGCCATCTTCGCAATTGGGGTACAACCCTTTTTGTGATCCTCTAACATGCGATCGAACTTCAGCTTCTCCTTTTGACTTTCGTGATTAAGCGTCCTTGCATCGACAATGACCGGCGGAGATCATCATCATCGGGCACATCATCTGGTTCCTCTTGATCTTCAGCTTCGCCGTTGCAGCACCATCGTGCACATCGTCTGGTTCCTCTTGATGTTCGGTAGCATCACCGTATTCAGGGGGCACATAGTTGTCATCGTACTCTTTTTCTTCGTCGTCTTCCATCATAACCCCTATTTCTCCGTGCCTCGTCCAAACATTATAGTGTGGCATGAAACCCTTGTAAAGTAGGTGGGTGTGAAGGATTTTCCGTCGAGGAAGACTTCAGATTCCCACATATAGGGCATGGACAACACATAAAACCATTCTTCTTGTTTGCCTCAGCCACTTCGAGAAAATCATGCACGCCCTTAGTGTACTCGGAGGTGTGTCTGGCACAACCGCATATCCATTGCCGGGTTCATCTGCGTGCATTATATATAATTAAGTGTGTCAAAATCATTACAGAACATCATGAATAGATAATTAAGTGACCAAATTAATAGAAGTTCATCATCACATAAAACCAAAGTAAATACATAGTTCTCATCTAACAACATAAAGCTCTCGCAGAAAGCATCTAAATTAATTAAACCATACATTGAAACTATGTAAAAACATTTCAATGCGCGAAAACAAATGCGATCATAATCTCAACCAAGGTAACAACCGATCCAACGACATAATGATACCAAGCCTCGGTATGAATGGCATATTTTCTAATCTTTCTCATCTTCAAGCGCATTGCATCCATCTTGATCTTGTGATCATCGACGACATCCGCAACATGCAACTCCAATATCATCTTCTCCTCCTCAAGTTTTTTATTTTTCCTTCAAGAAATTGTTTTCTTCTTCAACTAAATTTAACCTCTCGACAATAGGGTCGGTTGGAATTTCTGGTTCAACAACCTCCTAGATAAATAAAATCTATGTCACGTTGGTGCGGCATAATTTTCATAAACAATAAATGAACCAATAGTTATGAAAAGATAATATATACCACATGCGTAATCATAGAGAGGACGAGGGCCGACAGGCGGATACCAAAACCATCGCACTATATAAGATGCAATAATAAAAGTAAGAAAATAATACAAGTATCTATCTAAACATACAAGTAAGAATATTTTTCCTTTCGTAAAGAAGATAAGAACAAGAGGCTCACCACGGTGGTGCCGGCGATGAGATCGGCGCGGGTGATCGATTTATGGTGAAGACGGGACGGGCATGACGGACCGCTAAACCTAGATAAATATTGAGGAAAATGGAGCTTGGCGGTCGAGCTTGGAGAGGAGAAACCTTAAGTAGTGTGGCTCGGGCATTCCATCGAACACCTTGTGTGCATAGGAGGTGAGCTAGAGCACCACCAGCCCTCTCCCCTCGGCCGGAAAAAAACAGAGCAGTGTGCTCGCTTCTTGCGCCGAGGGGGGTATATATAGGCACCACCATTGGTCCCGGTTGGTGGCATGAAACGGGACTAAAGGGAAGCCTTTGGTCCCGGTTCAAGCCATCAATCGGGACCAATAGTGGTGGGCCAGGAGCCAGGCCCATTGGTCCCGGTTCGTCCCACCAACCGGGACCAAAAGGTCCGGACGAACCTGGACCAATGGCCCACATGGTTTGGGTCGAAGCGGATGTTGTTTGTCGTTCGCCTTTGTCCGGCCTAGCGCACCACCCACCCACTCATCCCATCTCTCTCTCTCTCTCTCTCTCTCTCTCTCTCTCTCTCTCTCCTCACCCACCCACACATCCATGACTCCAACCACCACACATCCCATCAGTGACAAACGTAGGAGCAGATCTCCCGTGCATCGAGTGTCTCCACCGCCACAAGGAGAGGAGCTACTGCATGTCGAGTGCTGATATGTCTCCAACGTATCTATAATTTTTGATTGTTCCATGCTATTATATTATCTGTTTTGGATGTTTTATATGCATTAATATGTTATTTTATATTATTTTTGGGACTAACCTGTTAACCAAGAGCCCAGTGCCAGTTTATGTTTTTTACCTGTTTTAGAGTTTCGCAGAAAAGAAATACCAAACGGAGTCCAAACGTAATGAAACTTTCGCGATGATCTTTATTGGTCCAGAAGCAAACCACGAGACTTGGAGATGAAGTCGGAGTTGCAACGAGGCGGCCACGAGGGTGGAAGGCATGCCCGAGGGGTAGGGCGCGCCCCTCTGCCTCGTGGGCCCCTCGTGGGTCTCCTGACCTAGTTTCTTCGCCTATATATACTCTTATACCCTGAAAACATCTGGGGAGCCACGAAACCACTTTTCCACCACCGCAACCTTCTGTACCCATGAGATCCCATCTAGGGACCTTTTCCAGCGTCCTGCCGGAGGGGGATTTGATCATGGAGGGTTTCTACATCAACACCATTGCCTCTCCGATGATGCGTGAGTAGTTTACCACAGACCTACGGGTCCATAGCTAGTAGCTAGATGGCTTCTTCTCTCTCTTTGATTCTCAATACCATGCTCTCCTCGATGTTCTTGGATATCTATTCGATGTAATATTCTTTCGCGGTGTGTTTGCCGAGATCCGATGAATTATGGATTTATGATCAGATTATCTATGAATATTATTTGGTTCTTCTCTGAATTCTTATATGTATGATTTGATATCTTTGCAAGTCTCTTCGAATTATCGGTTTAGTTTGGCCTAGATTGGTTTTTATTGCAATGGGAGAAGTGCTTAGCTTTGGGTTTGCGGTGTCCTTTCCCAGTGACAGTAGGGCAGCAAGACACATATTGTATTGTTGCCATCGAGGATAAAAAGATGGGGTTTTCGTCATATTGCTTGAGTTAATTCCTCTACATTACTTAATGCGTTACTCCGTTCTTTATGAACTTAATACTCTAGATGCATGCTGGATAGCGGTTGATGTGTGGAGTAATAGTAGTAGATGCAGAATCATTTCGGTCTACTTGACACGGACGTGATGCCTATGTTCATGATCATTGCCTTTGATATCGGCATAATTATGCGCTCTTTTATCAATTGCCCGGCAGTAATTTGTTCACCCACCATATTATTTGCTATCTTGAGAGAAGCCACTCAATACTAGGGAAAAGCCAAGCAGTAGCGCCAGTTTTTGGCCTATCAGTAGCGTGGGTAACCGCGCTACTGATATGGCGCTATAGCTAGAGCTTAACAGTAACGCCTGTTGGCACGCGCTACTGCTATATCTACTTAGTAGTAGCGCGTGCTCCAACAATCGCTACTGGTAATTACTAGTGGCGCTTCTCTCTGACCGCGCTACTACTATTATTCCGTATTCTATTTCTTTTAAATTTTAGGCCGTATTCATACACCTTTATACAATTTTTCATACAGTAGCAATTTAGAGATTGTTTTTACATTATAATGAGTTATTAAATCACTAGGTGAACGAATTGCGGATTAGTTTTAAGTGGATGGATCCTAAGTGATCAAGTCATGGATTATAATGACCTACTCATCATCATCATCATCATCATCATCATCATCATCATCATCATCATCATCATCATCATCATCAACATCATCATCTTATTAATATAAAAACTCTTGAATCATATCATCACCAACAACACTAGCTAATAATCATCATAGTTATTACCACCAACACTATTTAATCATCATAGTCATAGCTAATCACCACCAACACTAGCTAATAATAATCATCATAGTCATCACCACCAACACACTCTAGATAGCTAATCACTCCTACTCCTCTCTCTCAGGTAAAATAGCATAGAACATGTGGAGCGCTCCTGATTCATCATATTGAAGCATGCAGATGAACCTGTCTCCTAATTGTGGGTTGCGCTTCTGATTGCTGCCCCTAGTACTTCTCTCCGATCCTTCACAATTTTGTTCCAGTCTTTGACTATTAAGACTTGCTCGCTTCTAGAAATCCCGAATGCACTCATGTGCGATGTAGGATGTCTTGGCCGTATGCTATCCATGGACATGCGACCTTTAGCCTTGATCTACTGAGGCACAACTATCATCGGGAGTCCCTGTTGAAGAACATCGTAGTAACATACTTGGCAATGAAGTTTAGCTTAAAAAGTAACGTATGCAAAAGATGCACTGAGGATAAATAGTAAAAATATTACCATCTTTCCTAAATAGATGTGACCGTAGTTCAGTACGAACACTATTGGTCGCACGCTTTGAGTACTAAGATTTCCAAGTTTAGGAAAATAATTTGTCTTGACAGTATGAAGATCCTTAAGCCGTGAAACATAATGACTTGTCTCCTCGCAGTTTAGTTCAGCACCGGAATAGTAGTAGGTCCTGCCTACCAAGCACTGGACATGTTTGCTTGAATGGAAATAAGCTGTCAATAGAAATTAGTTGTCAAATATTTTTGAATAAACAATATCCAAGACATAAATATGGTTGAGAAACTTACATAATGGTAGAACTGAAGGCGTCTGCACATCGACCCAGATGTCAATATTATCTTCAATATCATCTTCCGGACGAATATCAAAGGTGATAAGCAATCATGCTCAAATGCATAAGCCTTGCATAGTGCTCTCCATTGTTTGCATTCAAAATGGGTGTAGGTGTCTGTATTGTATAATTTTGCGGGAAAACTATAACCATGCTCGGTCCTCAAGTTAACTCTTTTTACCTCCATAGTTTCATAGTACTGAAACCAACCTTATCCAAGACATATATTCTTGCATGACAGAGGATACGCTTGTAGAATAGTAAAAAAATTAAATTATAAGTGGAAGCAAAAGAAGCAGAAGTCATGCTTAATTACGAAAAAAGACTTGTCGTTGTGACTTACTGTATGCACTTCGAAGGTGTCATCCAGCTTGATGCTGAAGCGCCTACCACCAACTAGATGAGGCCTGTCACACAGGCTGCGCTCGTCTTCACAGTATTCACAGATACCGAATTTCTTTTCGTCGTCAGACATTTCCTATGTCCATAGTTGAAACATTAATTAAAAATCAACCGAAGGCAACTACCAGGAAACTCAACACACAGATCACTATTACTCAATATGCAACGGTTTGACTTTAGGTCTGTCGAGTCTTCCTTCCTAAACTTTCATCTCGCGTATATGGTGGGCACTCCCTCTCTGGTATTGCGACCGTTGGTGATGGTCGCTACTCCTCCTTTCCCTAGTGCATTACAAATATCTAGCACAAGGAAAAGAAGGAGAAGCGACCCCCATGACAACAATCGGCATTCTTCTTCTCTCATATATGGTGGACACTCCCTCACCGATTTTTCGACCGTCTATGATGGTCGCTGATGACCCACAAGTGTGGGGGATCTATCGTAGTCCTTTCGATAAGTAAGAGTGGCGAACCCAACAAGGAGCAGAAGGAAATGACAAGCGGTTTTCAGTAAGGTATTCTCTGCAAGCACTGAAATTATCCGTAACAGATAGTTTTGTGATAAGGTAATTTGTAACGGGTAACAAGTAATGAAAGTAAATAATGTGCAGCAAGGTGGCCCAATCCTTTTTGTAGCAAAGGACAAGCGACAAGTTCTTATATGCAGAAAAGCGCTCCCGAGGACACATGGGAATTATCGTCAAGCTAGTTTTCATCATGCTCATATGATTCGCATTCGTTACTTTGATAATTTGATATGTGGGTGGACCGGTGCTTGGGTACTGCCCTTTCTTGGAGAAGCATCCCACTTATGATTATCCCCCATTGCAAGCATCCGCAACTACAAAAGAAGTATTAAGGTAAACCTAACCATAGCATGAAACATATGGATCCAAATCAGCCCCTCACGAAGCAACGCATAAACTAGGGTTTAAGCTTCTGTCACTCTAGCAACCCATCATCTACTTATTACTTCCCAATGCCTTCCTCTAGGCCCAAACATTGGTGAAGTGTCAAGTAGTCGACGTTCACATAACACCACTAGAGGAGAGACAAGATACATCTCATCAAAATATCGAACGAATACCAAATTCACATGACTACTTATAGCAAGACTTCTCCCATGTCCTCAGGAACAAACGTAACTACTCACAAATCATATTCATGTTCATAATCAGAGGGGTATTAATATGCATAAAGGATCTGAACATATGATCTTCCACCGAATAAACAAACTAGCATCAAGTACAAGGAGTAATCAACACTACTAGTGACCCACAGGTACCAATCAGAGGTTTTGGGACAAAGATTGGATACAAGAGCTGAACTAGGGTTTGAGAGGAGATGGTGCTGGTGAAGATGTTGATGGAGATTGACCCCCTCCCGATAAGAGGATCGATGATGATGACGATGGTGATGATTCCCCTCTCCCGGAGGGATGTTTCCCCGGCAGAACAGCTCTGCCGGAGCCGTAGATTGGTTTCGCCAAGCTTCCGCCTCGTAGCGACGGTGTCTCGTCCCGAAAGCTTGCTTATGATCTTTTCAGGGTAAAAGACTTCATATAGCAGAAGATGGTCACCGAAGGCCTTCCAGTGGGCCCACGAGGCAGGGGGCGCGCCAGGGGGTAGGGCGCGCCCCCACCTCGTGGCAGGCGTGTGGGCCCCTCTCGGTACTTTCTTCGCCCATTTTTTAATTAATTCCAAAAATGACTTTCGTGGAGTTTCGGGACTTTTGGAGTTGTGCAGAATAGGTCTCTAGTATTTGCTCCTTTCCAAATTTCAAATTCCAAATTTCCGGCATTCTCCATCTTCATGTAAACCTTGTAAAATAAGAGAGAATAGGCACAAGTATTGTGACATAACATGTAATAACAGCCCATAATGCGATAAATATCAATATAAAAGCATGATGCAAAATGGACGTATCAACTCCCCCAAGCTTAGACCTCGCTTGTCCTCAAGCGGAAGTCGAAATCAAAAATATGTCCAGATGTTTAGATATAGAGGTGTCGATAAAATAAAATACGGACATGAGGGCATCATGATCATTCTTATAACAGCAACATATATATATATATATATATATATATATATATATATATATATATATATATATATATATATATATATAATATGATTTCTTAAGCTCAAGTAACAATCTATTCACAATGTCAAGTATGAATCAGAAACTTCATTGCGAACCAAAAAACTATGATCTCGGTCATTGAAGCAATTGCAATTTATCATAACATCGGAAACAGTCAATATAAGAGCTTTTTAGCAAGTCCACATACTCAACTATCATTTAGTCTTTCACAATTGCTGACACTCACGCAATACTTATTTGTATGGAGTTTTAATCGACACGAGAGAAAGATAGGGCTTATAGTGCTGCCTCCCAACCTTTTACCTCAAGGGTAATGTCAATGATAATAGTTCATGCTAACTTACATCCAATTGGATATATATATCAGGATCTTTCCAACACAAGGTGCTTGCCAAAGGATAAAATGTAAAAAGGAAAGGTGAAGATCACCATGACTCTTGCATAATGTATAATACAAAAGTAAAAGATAGACCCTTCGCAGAGGGAAGCAGAGGTTGTCATGTGCTTTTATGGTTGGATGCAAGAAATCTTAATGCAAAAGAACGTCACTTTATATTGCCACTTGTGATATGGACCTTTATTATGCAGTCCGTCGCTTTTATTGCTTCCATATCACAAGATTGTATAAAGCTTATTTTCTCCACACTAATAAGTCATACATATTTAGAGAGCAATTTTTATTGCATACTACATGACAACTTACTTGAAGGATCTTACTCAATCCATAGGTAGATATGGTGGACTCTCATGGCAAAACTGGGTTTAAGGATATTTTGGAAGCACAAGTAGTATCTCTACTTGGTGCAAGGAATTTGGCTAGCATGAGAGGGAAAGGCAAGCTCAACATGTTGGATGATCCATGACAATATACTTTATTTCGGATATAAGAAAACATAACCCATTACGTTGTCTTCCTTGTCCAACATCAACTCTTAGCATGTCATATTTTAATGAGTGCTCACAGTCATAAAAGATGTCCAAGATAGTATATCTATAGGTGAGAACCCCTCTTTCTTTATTACTTCCTATTAATTGCAACGATGACCAAAACTATGATTGTCAACTCTCAGTAACTTTTATTCATCATACTCTGTATATGTGAAGTCATTACTCTCCATAAGATCAATATGATCTCTTTATTTCTTTTTATTCTTTCTTTTTATTCCCTCAAGATCATAGCAAGATAGCAAAGCCCTTGACTCAACACTAATCTTTATTATATATAGCTCACGGACTCGATTACATAGAGGAATCATAAAGCAAAACTCAAAACTAAATCATATCAAAACTTTATTCTACTAGATCAAGATATTACCAAAAGGATCAAACTAAGAAAAACGGTAAAGATAGGAGTGTGATGGTGATATGATGGGCACCTCCCCCAAGCTTGGCAGTTGCCAAGGGGAGTGCCCATACCCATATGATTATGTCTCCTTCTTCAGAGGTGATGATGATGGAGTTGTTGATGATGTAGGCTTCTTCCTTAATTTGTGCTTGAGGATGGAATTTTTCTCCCTTAAATTATCGATCTCCTGCTCAAGGCTTAATATCCTTTTGCATAGTTCCTGCTTGTTCTACTGCAAGAGACATAAAGGGATAAACTCGATCTTAGGTTTCTTTGTTCTATCAGGGAGGCTTGACTTTTTAAACTCCACATGCATGTCCCCAGGTTGAGGTAATGGGACTTCTTGTTCATATGAGCTCGCATCCTCATTTCCCTTAGGCTCGTAGTCTTCTTCTTCCTCAGTGGTCCAACCATAGTGCTCCATGTCCCCGTAAACCTTAGGGTCTACATGGTAGTCAGCCACATAGCTTTCTCCCTCTGAATCCTGGGACGCCATATTGCTCTAATCTGCGACAGAAACAGTTCAAGACAAAAACGGAGGATTTTTGCGTGATACGGTGGTCAAAACCTTCGGGAGATTATATAATGAATTTTTACCGACTAAAGAAGTATCGTGCAAGAAAACGGAGTCCGGAGAGCACACGAGGTTCCCACGAGGCAGGGGGGCGCGCCCAGGGGGGTAGGGCGCGCCCTCCACCCTCGTGGACGCCTCGTGTCCTTCCCGGACTACTTCTTATTTTCCTATTTTCTTAAATATTCCAAAATGGAGAAAATTGCCATTAGAACTGTTTTGGAGTCGGTTTACTTACCGTACCACATACCTATTCCTTTTCGGAGTCTGAAACGTTCTCGAAAGTGTCCCTTATGTATTCCTCCCGGGTTACGGTTTCAATAACACCAGTTTCAACATTTATGGGATTACCTGAGATATAATGTTTGATCCTTTGACCGTTCACCACCTTTGGATTTGTGCCTTCGAAGTTGTTGATTTTTTTGGCACCGGAACGATAGACCTCCTCGATAACGTAAGGCCCTTCCCATTTAGAGAGAAGTTTTCCTGCAAAAAATCTTAATCGAGAGTTGAATAGCAACACATAGTCAACTACATTAAACTCACGCTTTTGTATCCTTTTGTCATGCCACCTTTTAACTTTTTCTTTAAACAGTTTGGCATTCTCATAGGCCTAGGTTCTCCACTCATCAAGTGAGCTAATGTCAAATAGCCTCTTCTCACCGGCAAGTTTGAAATCATAGTTGAGCTCTTTAATGGCCCAATATGCCTTATGTTCTAGTTCGAGAGGTAAGTGACATGCTTTTCCATAAACCATTTTATATGGAGACATACCCATAGGATTTTTATATGCAGTTCTATAAGCCCATAATGCATCATCAAGTTTCTTGGACCAATTCTTTCTAGATCTATTAACAGTATTTTGCAAAATTAATTTAAGCTCTTTGTTACTCAGTTCTACTTGGCCACTAGACTGTGGGTGATATGGAGATGCAATTTTATGATTAACATCATACTTAGCAAGCATTTTACGAAAAACACCATGAATAAAATGTGAACCACCATCAGTCATTAGGTATCTAGGGACTCCAAACCTCGGAAAAATAACTTCTTTAAGCATCTTAATAGAGGTGTTATGATCAGCACTACTAGTTGGAATAGCTTCTACCCACTTAGTAACGTAATCAACATCAACTAAAATATGTGTATACCCATTAGAGGAAGGAAACAGTCCCATATAATCAAAGCCCCAAACATCAAATGGTTCAATAACAAGAGAATAATTCATAGGCATTTCTTGACGTCTACTAATATTACCAATTCTTGGACATTCATCACAAGACAAGACAAACTTACGGGCATCCTTGAAGAGAGTAGGCCATTAAAAACCGGATTGCAATACCTTATGCGCAGTTCTATCTCTAGCGTGGTGTCCTCCATAAGCCTCGGAGTGACACTTGCGTAGGATCTGTTCCTGTTCATGCTCAGGTACACAACGTCTAATAGCACCATCTACTCCTTGTTTATAAAGGTGTGGGTCATCCCAGAAGTAATGTCTTAAATCATAGAAAAACTTTTTCTTTTGCTGGTATGTGAAACTAGGTGGTATAAATTTAGCAACAATGTAATTAGCATAATCAGCATACCATGGAGCAAAGATGAGAAGCATTTATGACAGCTAATTGTTCGTCAGGAAAGCTATAATCAATAGGTAGTGGGTCATCAAGAACATTCTCTAACCTAGAAAAGTTGTCTGCAACGGGGTTCTCAGCTCCCTTTCTATTAATAATATGCAAATAAAATTCTTGTAGTAGGAGAACCCATATAATAAGTCTAGGTTTAGCATCTTTCTTTTCCATAAGATATTTAATAGCAGCATGATCAGTGTGAACAGTTACTTTAGAGTCAACAGTATAAGGTCTGAACTTATCACAAGCAAATACAACTGCTAAAAATTCCTTTTCAGTAGTAGCATAATTTCTCTGGGACTGTCTAGAGTTTTACTAGCATATTGAATAACATTTAGTTTCTTATCAACTCTTTGTCCTAGAACAGCACCACGGCATAATCACTAGCATCACACATAATTTCAAAGGGTAAATTCCAATCAGATGGCTGAACAATAGGTGTAGAAATCAAAGTTTTCTTAAGTATTTCAAATGCTTCTACATAATCATCATCGAAGACAAAAGGAATATCTTTTTGTAAGAGTTAGAGGCCTAGAAATTTTAGAGAAGTCCTTAATAAACCTCCTATAAAAAACCCGGCATGACCAAGGAAACTTCTTATACCTTTAATGTCCTTGGGACACGGCATCTTTTCAATAGCATCCACTTTAGCTTTATCAACCTCAATACCTCTTTCAGAAATCTTATGCCCCAAGACAATACCTTCATTAACCATAAAGTGACACTTCTTCCAATTCAAGACAAGACTAGTATCTTCGCATCTCTGCAAAACTCGATCAAGGTTGCTCAAGCAATCATCAAAAGAAGATCCATAAATGGAGAAATCATCCATGAAAACCTCAACAATCTTTTCACAAAAGTCATAGAATATAAACATCATGCATCTTTGAAAGGTAGCAGGTGCATTACATAAACCAAAAGGCATACGACTATAAGCAAAAGTACCAAAAGGGCAAGTAAAAGTGGTCTTTCTTGATCCTCTTTTGACACGTATTTGAGAGAAACCAGAGTAACCATCTAGAAAGCAAAAATGTGTATGTTTGGATAATCTTTCTAGCATCCGATCAATAAAAGGCAAAGGGTAATGATCCTTTTTAGTAGCTTTATTTAATTTGTGGAAATCAATTACCATCCTATAACCTGTAACAATTCTTTGTGGGATCAATTCATCTTTATCATTAGGAACAACAGTAATACCTCCCTTCTTAGGGACACAATGGACAGGACTTACCCACTGACTATCAGCAACAAGATAAATTATACCTGCCTCCAGGAGCTTTAGTATTTCTTTTCTTACCACTTCTTTCATCTTAGGATTTAACCGTCGTTGGTGATCAGCAACCGGTTTAGCGTCTTTCTCAAATTTTATTTTGTGTTGGCATAGAGTGGGACTAATGCCCTTAAGATCATCAAGAGTATATCCAATAGCAGCACGGTGCTTCTTCAGAGTTTTCAATAATCTCTCCTCTTCTTGCTCTGAAAGGTTAGCACTAATAATAACAGGATGTATCTTCTTTTCATCAATATAAGCATATTTAAGAGTATCAGGTAATGGTTTAAGCTCAAACACGAGATCACCCTTGGGTGGTGGAGGATACCCTAGAATTTCAACCGGCAAGTTGTGTTTCAAAATAGGTCCCTGTTTAAAGAATACTTCATATATCTCCCCTCTTTCATTCATAAACATATCATTTTCATGGTCTAGCAAATATTGTTCTAAAGGATCACTAGGAGGCATGAAAATATAAGCAAGACCAATAATTTCATCCTTACTAGGCAATTCTTTATCATGGGGTTGTCTATGAAATTTAGCAAAATTAAACACATGAGACATATCTCCCAAACCAATAGTAACAACATCCTTTTTGTAGTCTATCTTAGCATTAACATTATTCAGGAAGGGTCTACCAAATATGATGGGACAAAAGTCATCTTGTGGGGAACCAAGAACAAGAAAATCAGCAGGATATTTAACTTTCCCACACAAGACTTCAACATCTCTAACAATCCCAACTGTGAAATAGTATCTCTATTGGCAAGCTTAATTGTAACATCTATTTATTCTATCTCAAAGAAAAGTGCGATATCATGCATAATTTCTTTTGTATAAGGAATGATGTATTGCACTAGCACTAGCACCCATATCACATAAGCCATGATAACAATGATCTCCTATTTTAATGTAAATAACAGTGCATGCCTACAACAGTCTATGTTTATTCTTAGTATCTCGTCTAGCAATTCTAGCAGCTTCATCACAGAAGTAAATAACATGCCCATCAATATTATCAGCCAAGAGATCTTTAACCATAGCAATACTAGGTTCAACTTTAATTTGCTCAGGTGGTGTAGGTGTTCTAGTATTACACTTACGAACCGCAGTTGAAGCTTTAGCATGATCCATTATCCTAACAGGGAAAGGTGGTTTCTCAATATAGGTAGTAGGAACAGTAGGATCATTATAAGTGATAGTCTTTTCTTTAAATTTAATAGGTGTAACTACTTTTACTTCAATGGGAGGATTATATTTAAACCACTTCTCCTTAGGGAGGTCACCATGAGTAGCAAATGATTCACAGAAAGAAGCTACTATCTCAGAGTCAAGTTGATATTTAGTGCTAAATTCACGAAAAGCATCGGTATCCATAAAAGATTTAACACAATCAAACTTAGGTGTCATACCTGATTCCTTACCTTCATGGAGATCCCAATCTTCAGAGTTGCGTTTAATTCTTTCCAATAAATCCCATCTGAATTCAATAGTCTTCATCATAAAAGAACTAGTACAAGAAGTATCACTACAAGAAATATGTCAACTAGTGACCTTCTGTCAGTGACCCTGGAAGAATTGGTCATAGATCTATGACCATTTCGCACCAATTGGTCAAAAGCTGTTAGGGGCACCAAACCCTAAACAATAACGACCATTTTGGTCAGAAAGGTCGTAATTTCCTTACACGAAATGGTCATAAAGCAGATAGCAGAGGTCCGCTGCCTTATTTCTAGCTGATCATGACCAATATAGATGGTCATAACCTTGTAAATTGTGGTGGGTGGCTATGACTAGGCGCCACCTCATCAGTTTTGCCTATGTGTCATGTCCATGTGGCTGTTTTTGCCCTAGGTTGTGAAGCAACCTATATTTCTATCATTCCCAAAATTCCCAAAAAAATCTCATAAATTCTTTGGGTCATATCTTCGTCAAATATGTAAAAAACCGTCCTCGCATAGTTCAAAAATAATTCAAAAATATTCATTTTCCTATTCTGTTCAGAAAAACACTTTGTGAAGGAAGTACCACTTTGGCATGTCCAAATGGTATCCATTTTCTACAGTGCTTTCCTCTACCAAAATAACCATCCTCCACCAAATACCAGCTCAATCCATTCATTATTTTGAGCCCGGCTTCAACATTCGTATTTATGTCCAGTGTGGTACTTTGCAAAGAAAGTACCACCTAGGCTCCTCCTTTTGAGCTGAAAATTTGTGAAGACGGTCTTCTTAGTAATTGATCATCCTCAGCCAAAACTCACACCCATTAGCCATGTGCATTTCCCGTACCGCTAATCAAACACTTGGCTGCTTATTCATGTTTGAGCATCGAACGGTCTCCTCGTGAGAATCTTATGTTGTGATTTTCTTCCTAGCACCTACCTGGGGAGTGCCCAACCCACTAGAAATGCCTAGGCAGCCTAGAACACATGGCAACGCATACGGTCACGCCTTGATGACCACGCCGACGGGCATGCGAAGTTCTGGCAGCTCTAGAGTTGGGGCCCTTGGCCACCGTCCAAACCTCGACATATCGCCACCAAACCATGTATTTATGATTAAATAGGTACTTATGTAACTACACATGATTTTTGGAAAAAATAAATAGCAAACTATGAGTCAGCTGCAGTTCAAATTTGACCCGCTTCCAACCTAATTCCATGAGAATTTGTCTTTTTCACCGAGGTGGATCAAAACTTTGACACCCAACCATTTTGTCAATTGTGCATTATATATGGCCTAGTATTTTAGAAAATTGATTAGGTCCAATTTTGCAACAAATATATGGTAGGTCCTTCACAAAAAAAACTCATTTCTAGCACTCTTCGGAAAATGGAAAATGTATTTTCCGTGAAAAGAAAATAAAAAATCCCTTAGGCAACATTGTTTGGAATTCCAAGATGCACCCTTGTGCACAAGATGAAATCATTTGAACAAACTATGCCATGAATGTGGCCATAAGATTGATCATTTGGCTTGAAAGCCATGAATCTTCACGCATGATAGCTCATTTCTGAGAACACTTTATTAAAATAATTACTGTATTATAAGTTTATTATTTTTCCTCGAAAATTGGTCACATATAATGACACAATGCGAACGTTTTCCAATTTTTTGATTTTTTTGAATATTTTATGCCCGTTTCAAAATTCGGTCAAAACGGCAGGCTTGACCGTTCCTAGCTAGTTGTTGAATCTTGGAATTTTTTTGGTGTTTCTCTGATTAAATAGATACTTATTTATCTAGAAATGATTTTTGGAAAAAAAATAAAGAGCAAACTACCAGGTAGTTACAGTTCAAATTTGACCCGCTTCCACAATTTGAATCGGCTGAATTTGTCTTTTTCACCGGAGGTGGATCAAAACTTTTTACAACGAACTATTTTGTCAATTGTGCATTATATATGGCCTATTATTTTATAAAATTGATTTGGTCCATTTTTGCAACAATTATTTGGTAGTTCCTTCACAAAAAAACCTCCTTTTGGGCACTCGGAAAATGAAAAATGAATTTTCCGCGCATGAAAACTTCCTTAGGCAACATTGTTTGGAATTCCAAGATGCACCCTTGTGCATAATATGAAATCATTTGAACAAACTATGCCATGAATGTGGCCATAAGATTGATCATTTGGCTTGAAAGCCATGAATCTTCACGCATGATAGCTCATTTCTGAGAACATTTTTTTAAAATAATTACTGTATTACAAGTTTATTATTTTTCCTATAAACATGGTCACATATAATGACACAATGCGAAGGTTTTCCAATTTTTTGGTTTTTTTGAATATTTTATGCCTGTTTCAAAATGCTGTCAAAATGGCGGGCTTGACCGTTCCTAGCTAGTAGTTAAATCTTGGAATTTTTTGGTGTTTCTCTGATTAAATAGATACTTATTTACCTAGAAATGATTTTTGGAAAAAATAAAGAGCAAACTACCACGTAGTTACAGTTCAAATTTGACCCGCTTCCAACTGAATCAGCAGGAATTTGTCTTTTTCACCAGAGGTGGATCAAAACTTTTTACACCCAACTATTTTGTCAATTGTGCATTATATATGGCCTAGTATTTTATAAAATTGATTTGGTCCATTTTTGCAACAATTATTTGGTAGTTCCTTCACAAAAAACCTCCTTTTGGGCACTCGGAAAATGAAAAATGAATTTTCCGTGCAAAGAAAATGAAAACTTCCTTAGGCAACATTGTTTGGAATTCCAAGATGCACCCTTGTGCACAATATGAGATCATTTGAACAAACTATGCCATGAATGTGGCCATAAGATTGATCATTTGGCTTGAAAGCCATGAATCTTCACACATGATAGCTCATTTCTGAGAACACTTTTTAAAATAATTACCGTATTACAAGTTTATTATTTTTCCTGGAGACTTGGTCACATATAATGACACAATGTGAAGGTATTCCAATTTTTGATTTTTGAATTTTTATGCCCGTTTCAAAATGCGATCAAAACGGCGGGCTTGACCGTTCCTAGCTAGTGGTTGAATCTTGGAATTTTTTTGGTGTTGCTCTGATTAAATAGATACTTATGTACCTAGAAATGATTTTTGGAAAAAATAAAGAACAAACTACGAGGTAGCTACAGTTCAAATATGACCCGCCTTCAAATTTAATCGGTGGAAATTTGTCTTTTTCACGAGAGGTGGATCAAAACTTTTTCACCCAACCATTTGGTCAATTGTGCATTAAATATGGCCTAGTATTTTGTAAAAATGATTTGTTCCAATTTTGCAACAATTATTTGGCAGGTCCTTCACAAAAAAACCTCATTTGGGGCAGTCGAAAAATGGAAAATGATTTTTTGTGCAAAGAATATAAAAAATCCCTTTGTCGATACTGTTTACTATTCCAAGATGTAAACTTTTGCAGAGTATAAAGAACTCATTTTGAACAAATATAAAGAATATCATTTGAACAAATATTTGGTAGGTCTTTTACAAAAAAGAACTCATTTTCAGCACTAAAAAATGGAAAATGATTTTTTCGTGACCTATTTAAAAGGTCATAAAGTCTTCAAATTGTTTGTTGCGTTCTGATTGGTCTATAGGCATATCACGCGGATCATGCATCCGACACCGTTGGATGCTCCGGGATCCAACGGCGGACCTCATCCCCTCACCCTCTCACCCCCCTTACCCATGCAGCCCCCACTCCGCACCGATCCAACCCTAGCCCCACGCCCCACTCTACACCCACCCTTCGCCAAACCCTAGCCAGTTGCCGCTGCCCCGCACCATGGCCGTCGGCGGCGAGGCAAAACCCATGCCTCCCAAGCGCCCAAAACCCTAGCCATGGCGCGACCATGGCGACCGAGCTCTGGATCTGATCCAAACCCAAACCAGCCGCCTCTCTCCCGGCTCCCTCCCTCGGCGCAAACCAGCCGCCGCCCCCGCCCCCGCCGGTGACCTTGCCGCCATGCTCCGCCTTCCGCCCTCCGCTACCCTCTTCCCCTTCCCCGCCTCGTCCCCTCGCCTTCTTGCCCGGATGGAGCAGCAGGTGAGGCGGTGGCCAAATCCGGCCATGTGGTTTCGATCCGCCCAGCGACGGAGGCGCCGAGGCCTTCGGCGGCTTCGCGTCTCCCCAGCCGTCATCCACCGCGACTTCAACTGCAGCATCGTCCTCATCGTCCACATCGACTTCCGTAGAAGATCCATCCTAGGTGCGTCTTTCTCGTTCTTCCTCGCCCCGTTGCCGCCGGCCGTGTGCTCTCGGGCCACGCAGGGCTCGCGTTATTGACTGCTCGCTATTGTGGTTCTGCGTCGCCTTGCGTTTGCGGTTGTGGATCCTTGTATCGAGCGGAGCGGCAGGTGTGCCTGCTCGCTTCGTCTCCTCTATTGGGCGGTGGATCCATTCCGGCGGCCGTTGTGGCCAGTGCGTCCGCGCGCGCCTCTTTTGTGTGATTTCGCTAGCGGAATGGCTGAATGATTTCGCCCCTGAACTAAGTATATTATAATCTAGAGCATCTCTATTTAAATACTTACCATGCCTTCCATGAATCATTTCTAGGTACTGCAGCTGGACGTGTAAACCCGCGGGAGCGCGTCCCTGCCAGACCCGCTGGATGAGGAGGACAGGGCCAAGTGCCTGCACTCCATCGTGCTCGCCGGCGACGAGTTCCGGGCCCGGGGCCGGACAGTGGAGCTGCCGTGCTTCCGTGCGGGCTCATGCTGGACCCCAAGATCGCGCAGCTCAGGGAGGGGGAGGAGCCGCTCATGGTCTCCCAGTTCATGACGGAGCTGCAGGTCGGCGAAGGAGGATTTGGTCAGTGAGAAGGTGTGGTGTGCCGCAGTGCTGGTTCGATGATTCAATTCATGCTTTGGTGCGAAAAGTGCCGTTGATGCTTTCCCTGTCTGCTTTTTTGCTCAAAGGGCGCAGGAGACGGGCGCTCAACCTGGCCAAGTTCGTTTAAGGGCGTCGTGTCAAGCTTCACCGCGGCCGCTGATTCGATTTCGCACCGTTGTTATGATAGATACATCGCTTTTCTTCTGTCCTTCCCAAAGGTTATGGTAGATACATCGTCGCCGATCAACTAGAGGGCTCCCTATTTGTTTTATGCGTTAGGCTCCGCCACCGCTGGCAGTGTTTGGTGTCGAGATTCGTAGAGAATGCTGCGAATGTTACTAAAGCAACTTGTTAGCTGGCCTTTGTCTGATTTAGTTGGTGAGTTGTTGGATGTTGTCATTCTAGTCAGCAAAAAAAATGCCTCTGTGTGAGTTTATCTAGTCTAGATATATGTGCTAGGATACTTGTTACTACAGTGAGGAAACAGGTGGGGTGGGAAATAGAAGTTAAACCTGGATCATGGTAATTCATCATGTTTTAGCCTGATGCACGGGCTTTTTATCGCATGCAGTCTTAAAACTCTTTTATTTCTGTCTTGATGCAAATCTGCTTGTGTAGCTGTACTAGTGCTAGTTTTTGAAAACCACAAACTTGCCTATAGTTTGCTAATATGTGCTAGTGTAGCTGTATCGATGCAAATTTTACAACAAGTATTTGTCGAAGGTGTACCAGAATGTTGTGCATTTTTATCGAGAATATGTTTTTTTGTCTTGTGTATATTAACTGTCTATATGTGCTCGTATATTAGGGCGACGTCACAGCAGGATATATCTCGTTCAAGGCTCTGGTTCTTTGAGGGCCAGAAGAAGATCTTGCTTTGTAGTGAGATCTCACTTCTTCCACGGATACAAGGTCATAGCATCTAAAAGGCCCTCCCTTGAGTACTTTTTATGATGTGTGCTCTTGCTGCCGTTCATGAGCATGCACCTGAGTGTTCCTTTGTGTAATGTTTAAACTCGTGCTTCTTAAATATGCAGATCAGGGGAGGACATCATTTGGTCGTCCACTCATTGCCGTGGAGAAAAGATTTATCTGCCTTGACCACAGGGTTTTCTTTCTTTCAGCTTGTAAATATGCTCGGTGAATCAGCAAATCCCAGGTGTAATGTGTTTTTTTCTCGTCTAAACCTCCTTAGATATGACCTACTGCTGAACTTAGTGCTGGATGAAGCAGTCGAGTCTGAAAGAGTAGGCTTTCTATTTTTTTTAATGATTGATAGTTTCTACAGTTAGAGCTTAGGATGAGAGTTATGACTTATTTGTTCAGCATAGAACATTTGTTCTACTAAAATTTTGTCAAGGCTAACTTTGTACTAGAGCACTGCATGGAGTACTAGATTACGAAAAATGCAGAGTTTATGTTTTCTTTAAACAGCATGATCAATGTGGCTCTTTTGCATTTATAAAGAGATAATGTCCCTCCTTTCTTCTACAGTGTCGTGTGTAATAATCCTCATCTTGCAATTTCTACAGTGGCGTTTATCTAATGCATGTACTTGTACTGTCTCTCTGGACTGCTACTTAGCTTGGTTTCCCCAAGTGAAAGCAAGTCTTCATGCAGTCCTTTTGACATGAAAGAATAGTGTTACAAATCAAATTTTGTTCTGCTTATTCTGCTAAGGTTGTTTGCAACGGTTATACATATGTTACACAATTTTGTCATGGCTAATCAGCTTTAGAGATGGTAACATGGTGCTGCACTCTGAGGATCATCTTATGACACACAATCAATTTTTGGTGTGCTCAAATTTTTATATTAGTGATAAGGAAAGATCCCACCTAGTTTGATGGCTCTCTCACTTGAGTTGGTTTAACAGTAGTGTTCTCCTGACTTGTAGTTGGGTAGGTAGCTGAGAAGACTCATGGTGCTGGCTGGGAGCAAAAGTTTATATGCATGGATAATGAACTTGCACTAAATGGACACAAATAAAGAGCTGAGTATTAAATTAACTTGTACTAACTGGAAACAATATTCTGTATGGTGTACATAAATATTGAGTTGATAGCTGATCTGTAGTGACCCCTTTATCTACACACATGTTTGGTTTATAGCAGTGTAGGGGTTATGCTACTACTGATGTGGTTTATGTGCCTACTTTTAACTTTGCTGATTGAAATGGGCTGCTTTGTTTCGTGAGAGAGCTGCTGATCTGATGCTACGGGTTCTGCAAAACAACCCCGACATGTGGTCGCAAGTGGTACACATCCTGCAGAACTACCAGAACCTCAACACGATGTTCCCTCCAAGTAAGTCTCTGCTCCTGAATGCCTTGTTGCAAATGTTTAGAAGGTAGTTTGCAACTGAATGAAGATTGATTGATGTCTTGGCTGCAGCTGAATGAAGATTGATTGATTGTTGCAAATGTCTTGGTCTTGGATTAGCATGCATGTTTACATTCAGTACTGCCAGCACTGGCCATTAAAAACACTTGCTATGTGGTTCACCTGTTATATTAGGAAATGCAGCTGTCTTGACTCTGTTCATTCTCTGCTTGCCAGCCCTCGTAGACTCCATTTGTTTTGTAATAATGATATTATGGTAGCTTAACATGTTAGAAACTGGGTGGTTTATTATTCTGCACTGAAATTATATATGATGATTTACTGTAACTTCTGTGTGTAATTGGGCTTGGTATGTGACCTGTGTTGTTGGGTGTAATGAGCAGGGGAGGTTTCCCATGCTGAAATTGATTGGCAGTGGACGACTAGTCATTTTTTTGCCATGACATAGTATTCAGATATTTGCATATGTTCAACCACAATTATCCCGTTTTCTCGTTGGATCCAATGAGAGAGAACAAGATTAGATTAACATTTATGTCCTTCCTTTCATGTGCTGCTTGTGCCTATCTTGACCTTGTCACGTTATTATGTTTCTAACTTCCCATGATTTATTATTTGCAGATGTTGGCCTTCATTCTTCATAAGTTGGGTGCACAGAGCTCTAGGAAGAAGAATCCTAAAGAAAAACCACACCCAAAGAATGCGTTTTAGCTCACTGGAGCTAGTTATGTGTTGTGTATGTTTAGTTGTATTTTAGAGCTGAATACCAGATCTGTACTATGTATGATTGTAATGTACTTTGCTTGGCTGTTGTATGAAATATTATGCCTTATTGGCTCTTCGAATCAAATTATCTAATTGCAAAAATATAGAACTGACGTGTGGTTCCCAAATAACAATTCTGGTAATTGGTTCCCATTTGACTATTGGGACCTACTTTAAAATGGAAAAGAAACAAAAGAAAACTAACAAGTGGGCTATTAAAGGCCGAGGCCCAAAAAACGTGAACTGTAAAAGATTGTGGGCCAAAAAATGAAAGTCTGTTGGGCTTGGCCCATGAAGCTAACAAAAATTGACAGAAAAAATACACTAAATTGGCTGAATTAATGGGCTCGGCCCATATAAACACCCAATTGGTCCGGGGCCGATTCTAATTTTGACCTTTTGAATTGGTCGTAATTTTGCCGTTGTCAGATTGCCACGTCGGATCCGACGTGGCCTGGGCAGACAGCCAGTGACCAAAACAAAAGGTCATGGGTTCAACGACCTTCTGTTTTGGTCGTAAACGTCTACGACCTTCTCACAGAGAAGGTCGCTATAGTCAGTTTACGACCGCCAGCTTTTGACTCTTCTGTTTTTGGTCACAAAAAGGTCGCAAATGAAAAACCATGACCTTTCAGTGACCAATAGTGGTGGTCACAAGTTGCCATATTTCATGTAGTGTATCGAGCATGGAGCGATTGTTGAGAGGAAGCCGAGCATAATTTTTTTGAATAATCATTTCTCTTGAGAGCTCATGATTGGGGCATGAATATAACATTAACTTAAGCCTCCCCCAAGCTTGAGCGATGCTTTCTCCTTCGCGGGGCCAAAAATTATATATATAATTACGATCACGATGAACAAGATGCATAGGATAAAACTTCTGATGAAATTCCAATTTCAATCGGTTGTAGTTCCATGATCCCATATCATCACATAGCCTAAACCATGTCAACGCTTCTCCCTTCAAAGATAAAGGGAAGACCTTCTTCTTGATAACATCATCGGGCATACCTGCAAGCTTAAATAATCCACAAACTTCATCCACATAGATTAGGTGTAAATTGGGATGCAATGTTCCATCTCACAGAAGGGATTAGCTAGCAGTTTCTCTATCATACCAAGGAATTTCAAAGTAAACATTTTTGATGAGGTTCGATGGGTTGAGGAGCAACTCTTTGCTCTACTAGTCGGGTGAAGATACCCGAACAAGCCCCTCAATGGATTTTGTTCCATAGTAACAAGTGACAGTAAATTTCAACACACTATATAAATTTTTCCTTACCAAGTTCCACTTACCAAAGGCGCTTCACTCCTCGGCAACGACGCCAGAAAAGAGTCTTCATGACCCACAAGTGTAGGGGATCTATCGTAGTCCTTTCTATAAGTAAGAGTGTCGAACCCAACGAGGAGCAGAAGGAAATGACAAGCGATTTCAAGAAGGTATTCTCTTGCAAGCACCGAAATTATCGATATGAGATAGTTTTGTGATAAGGTAATTTGTAACGGGTAACAAGTAATGAAAGTAAATAAGGTGCAACAAGGTGGCCCAATCCTTTTTGTAGCAAAGGACAAGCCTGGACAAGTTCTTATATGCATAAAAGCGCTCTCGAGGACACATGGGAATTATCGTCAAGCTAGTTTTCATCACGCTCATATGATTCGTGTTCGTTACTTTGATAATTTGATATGTGGGTGGACCGGTGCTTGGGTACTGCCCTTTCTTGGAGAAGCATCCCACTTATGATTAACCCCTATTGCAAGCATCCGCAACTACAAAAGAAGTATTAAGGTAAACCTAACCATAGCATGAGACATATGGATCCAAATCAGCCCCTTACGAAGCAACACATAAACTAGGGTTTAAGCTTCTGTCACTCTAGCAACCCATCATCTACTTAATACTTCCCAATGCCTTCCTCTAGGCCCAATCATTGGTGAAGTGTCATGTATTCGACGTTCACATAACACCACTAGAGGAGAGAAAACATACATCTCATCAAAATATCGAACGAATACCAAATTCACATGACTACTTATAGCAAGACTTCTCTCATGTCCTCAGGAACAAACGTAACTACTCACAAATCATATTCATTTTCATAATTAGAGGGGTATTAATATGCACAAAGGATCTGAACATATGATCTTCCACCGAATAACCAACTAGCATCAACTACAAGGAGTAATCAACACTACTAGTGAACCATAGGTACCAATCTGAGGTTTTGGGACAAAGATTGGATACAAGAGATGAACTAGGGTTTGAGAGGAGATGGTGCTGGTGAAGATGTTGATGGAGATTGACCCCCTCCTAATGAGAGGATCGATGGTGATGATTCCCCCCTCCCGGAGGGATGTTTCCCGTGAACAGCTCGTAGGAACCCTAGATTGGTTACGCTGAGTTCCACTCATGGCAGCGGTGTCTCGTCCCGAAAGCTTGCTTATGATTTTTTCCGGGGTAAAAGACTTCATATAGCAGAAGATGGTCACGAGGCCTGCCAGGGGGCCCACGAGGCAAGGAGCGCACCCAGGGGGTAGGGCGCGCCCCCGACCCTCGTGGCCAGGGTGTGGGCCCCCTCTGGTACTTTCTTCGCCCAATATTTTTTATTAATTCCAAAAATGACTTTCGTGGAGTTTCAGAACTTTTGGAGTTGTGCGAATAGGTCTCCAATATTTGCTCCTTTTTCCAAACCTAGAATTCCCGATTCAAGCATTGTCCCTCTTCATGTAAACCTTGTAAAATAAGAGAGAATAGGCATAAGTATTGTGACATAACGTGTAATAACAGCCATAATGCGATAAATATCGATATAAAAGCATGATGCAAAAATCCTCTGTTTTTGTTTTGAGTTGTTTCTGTAGCAGATTTAGAGCAAGATGTCTTCTCAAGAGTCAGTCGGGGAGAGTCGGGTGTTTCATCCGACACCGGGTCCAGGAGCAAACAGCGATGCCTATCAATTTGGGCCATCAACGGAGGAGGAGATGGAGGCCGACTTGAAAAGGATAGATGCCATGGAGGAGGATCAAGAAGTTACCTCTAGTTTTCGAGCCGGATTCACGATGGGGGAACTACAGAGCTCAGCTATTCCAAAGTCGGTCATCCCTTCCAATGTTAGAATTCTTTCTTATGAAAATATGAAAAAGAGTGTCACTTGTTCTCCAGCAGCTATGCAACATCCATGGGTGAAAGGAGCTTTAGCCGTCACGGGTAAGCTCCGCAAGTTAATAATGGACCTCAAGCAGCAAGTCAATAAGCTCGAGGAGGAGAATCGTATCCTGAGGGGGATCATCGCCAAGAATATCACACCACCACCTCCGAAGAAGGAGACATAATCACATGGGTATGGGCACTCCCCTTGGCAACTGCCAAGCTTGGGGGAGGTGCCCCGGTATCGTATCACCATCACACTCCTATCTTTACCGTTTTCCTTAGTTCGATCCTTTTTGTAATGTATTGATCTAGTAGAATAAAGTTTTGGTATGATTTAGTTTTGAGTTTTGCTTTATGATCCTTCTATGTAATCGAGTCCGTGAGCTATATATAATAAAGAATAGTCTTGAGTCAAGGGCTTTGCTATCTTGCTATGATCTTGAGGGAATAAAAGAAAAAGAAAGAACAAAAAGAAATAAAGAGATCATATTGATCTTATGGAGAGTAATGACTTCACATATTAAGAGTATGAGGTATAAAAGTTGTTGAGAGTTGACAAACATAGTTTTGGTCATCGTTGTGATTAATAGGAAGTAATAAAGAAAGAGAGGTTCTCACATAGAAATATACTATCTTGGACATCTTTTATGATTGTGGGCACTCATTAAAATATGACATGCTAAGAGTTGATGTTGGACAAGGAAGACAACGTAATGGGTTATGTTTTCTTATATCCGAAATAAAGTATAAAGTATATTGTCATGGATCCTTCAAGTAAGTTGTCATGTTGCATGCAATGAAAAATTGCTCTCTAAATATGTATGAATTAATAGTGTGGAGAAAATAAGCTTTATACGATCTTGTGATATGGAAGCAATAAAAGTAACGGACTGCATAATAAAGGTCCGTATCACAAGTGGCAATATAAAGTGACATTGCTTTGCATTAATATTTCGTGCATCCAACCTTAAAGGCACATGACAACCTCTGCTTCCCTTTACGAAGGGCCTATCTTTTACTTTTGTCTTATACATTATGCAAGAGTCATGGTGATCTTCACCTTTCCTTTTATATTTATCCTTGGGACATGTACCACTTTCTTACATGGTTGTGAACCTTTTGATAACATCTACGGTAACGTCACTGCACAGGTACCGTGTGGAAAGTGAAGAATCCCTCGGGTGTCTTCATGCCTGTCGAGAACCCTGTTATTGCTAGAGCAGGATCTGACATGCAGCACGTCGACAACCGCCCTGGCAAAAGCTTCAGAAGCTTCAGATTTGATACAGCCAGTATAAGCTTCAGATCTGATACAGCCAGTATCCTGCCGTCCATGGAAGCTTCCTTTCCGCGTACCTAGGATCCCGACAGATCATGAACTCCTGTAGCCCTGATGTGATCTAGAACACAACAATTGTTACATCTTTCTTCAGTTGTTATAAATGTCATGTCTTTCACACACTTAAGTTCTAGCTTTTGCTGGAGGGGATATATGCGATGTCTGAAATTGCTCTTATGGTAACACTTGTTAGTGCAGGAAGAATTCTTGCGCGCTATGGTCCTTTTTTTTTAAGTATGTGATCTTTCTAATCGCGGCTAGCTGAATAGGAGTTGGCCGTTTTGGCTTAAGCTTCTCAATAAAGGAAATGGTAAGGGCCACCTTTTTTTTTTTTGATATAAGGTGTGTACATAAATGAATACACATGGATTTTGGAAGTGCATAAATCCATGAATCACATCACTACATGAATAAATCATAACACTTCCAATTCTTCTGTTACCACATGATGCTCTCAATCTTTGCAGTTATTTTCTACCACCAATGTAGCAAGAAACAGTGAAAACTATGACAACAAAAAAGTCATAGCAACAAGAGGCAAATCTGGTAGAACCCATGAACTAATTCAACATGGATCAAACATGGGTTTTAGTAGTTCAACAAGACGCTTCAAACCAGTATTCACTGCGACGCACGGACAACACTAATTCAACACTGAATCAAACAAAAGTTTGGTAATAATTTGCAGCATCACGCAGGTGAAGTAGGCATCGTCTGATCAAAACAACTAGGAGTCCAGGACTCTACTAGCCAACACGGAAGAAGTACCACCATGACCAAAAATGTACTTGCTAGAGGGTTTAGGGATAGGGAACTCGGTAAGATGGCAGCACGGCATATCAATCATTTGCCATTATTTGCGCGGATAATATGGACTTCCATGGTGCTCCTTTGGCTGGTCAACAGCTCAAAAAGGCAGATATCATCCATCTTCAGATCATTGTCTTCGACAAATTTCTTCCATCCGGCTACAACTCGATAATCCTCACGTGAACTGCTAAACTTGGCCTTCCATTTCTTCCCAAGTAGTTGGAAGCAGACGACTTGCTCATCTCCAAGATATTGCTCGGCATACTTATCAGGGACAGTCTATCACAGATTTCAACACAAGAGTTAGTAGACCACCAGTAAAGTAATATCACGCGTGTGTAAGTTGAGGTATGACCGGTAATGAATTATGTACATCATGATCAAGAACACTGTTGTGTTTTCATCAATAAAGAGAAGCAAGTTTCAACAGACTTAAACGTTCATGACCGAGGATACAAGAAAACAGGAGGGAGCCACTCACCAGGATGCCTTTATGAACGTTGGTCTTGCCCATCAAAGCAACAAAGATGGGTATGTCCGAGTCTTCCCCTCCGCTATCTGAGCGGATAGACTGGACCTTCTCCTTCACCTGCTGCTCCTGAGCAGAGGTTAGTCTGGTTTTACTTGTGGTAATGTAACCATCCTTCAACTGCTGCTTCTGAGCTGAGGTTAGATTGGCCTTTTTCCTAGAAGCGCGCCTGTAACCTCGCATTATTCTGGTCATGATCTTCTGAGGAGAAAGAAGCTGCTGACAGGCCATCTCCTTCTCCTGTGTAAGTACACAAGAACTTGTAAATTTTATAGCTACAAAGGATTAATGTGCGTGTGTTCTTTTTTGACAAGACAAAGTATTGATGTGTCTAACAAGGGAGGGAATATGTTTTGTACTCTTCTCATACCAGCCAATGACTCAGACGTGGAATAACTATTCAGCAGAGTCCTGTTGCCCTGACTAGACTCAACCAACTGAAGCTCTGGATGTGTTTCCAGTGTTGGTGGTGGCTGCACTTGCAAACAATTCACAGTTTCGCCGCCAAGGGGCTTCATTGCCATGGGCTGGGGATCAACATGAGAACAGCTCCTGGCTTCAGTAGTTTACATAGACTGATGATATTGAACATGAAACTGAGTAGGCGATGGCGTTGGCATGAGTTGGGGAGAGCGGTCCATGGATTCAACAGTTTCCATTTGCTCATGAAGATGAAGCAGGAGATCGGCAGCGGCTTCAGTAGTGAGGGTGTTTCATCGACAACATCTGTGCGCCTTTCGTGCGTGTGAGGCGGGAATAAGTCGACGATGGAGAGAGCTTTCTCACAGCCACGTCGGTCAAAGATGACGACGTTGAAGTGAGAGTTCCCCTTGTATCTGAAGATTATGGTGTCACCCATCTGTAGACTGAACTTCTCGACGAATGGCCCCCATCCCGCTGTAAGCACAAGCTGCTGTTCTTGGTTGCTGGCAACCGTAACTATGTAACTACATCCATTTGTTGTTTCAAGTTGAATCTTTCTCGGAATCTCTCCCTTCATACGCTAAACAAATTCTTTCGCGATGATCTGCAGATAAAAGTTTCAGAAGATTATTGCTTGTTTGAAAGGACATTTTTTACTCAAGATACAGGAAGTACTAGTTGCAACAATCAAATTGCTTATTTGTACCAAACTATACATGATGTGTATGTTTCTAAAGCAGAACAGAGCTACAAGTAATTTAAACTAGCGAGAAAGTATAAAATCTCGAGAAACAAGAAAAGACACTTTATTTGAATGTGAATTACCATCTGATCTTGGAAACGACCCGACAAGCCATCAAGAATTTTTTTTTCATCATCCAAGTTCATATAGTGATACTCATCCCAGCTTTCACATCTTTCACAAAGCGCATCCATCTTTGTAGGAGACCTGCAGTGCAATGGCCATTTGGAGTGAAATTTGAACCGGTCCTGGATGAAACGAAATCATGTATAATAAAGACTAGTACAACACCCCTTTCATGTGCCTCGTTGGATATTTTCTTGGACTAGAGGCCGAAAAGGATCAACCACGACTGATGATGCTTCCTCACGGCCAACCTTATCAAAGATTATGACGCTAAACAGGGAGTTTCCATTGCATGTGAATAGTAAGGAATAACCAATCTTTAGATGGAATTCTTCAACAAATTGGCCCCAACCCAGAGTAAGAAAAACGCTTCTCTTGGTACTTGGCAACCTTGATTGGGTAGCTGAAACCATTTTGGGTTTCTAGCTTGATCTCACTCGATCTCCCCTTTGAGACGTCCCACAAATTTTTTTGGGATTATCCGCAGAAAGAAATTTACGATCTTATACATGTCTCGAAGGATTTGAAGATCTAGATAAAGGCACTACTAGTATCCAGGAGATATGCTAATAGCATAATAACAAAACAAGAAATTTTAAGATGCACCAAAACTGCAAAAGAAAAGATTGAAGAATGAGTTACCAGCTGTTGTTTGAAGTCACTCATCAAGGGCACCAAGAAATGTTTGTTTTCATCATCCAAGTGCTTGTAATGGTGCTCATCACGCGCTATGCATCTTTGACAAGATATTGGGGACATCTTCTTGGCCCGGCCACCTGCATGCAGCAAAAGTTGGAATATGATATGAGGACTTGAAATCATGAACAATAGGACACGAGAGATAAAGAGAGGGAGAGAGAGAGAGAGATTGATGTACGTCGCCGCCGGCCGGCCGGTAGTGCGGGAAGGAGAAGCCCAAGATCGTCAAACTATTGACGTATATGTATGGCCAAGATCACACCGCACAGGAAATAGAAGCACTAGAACGACTCCCAGCTTAACCATATATACAGAGCAAGTAGCTAGTACGTACGAACGGGAAAGGTTTTACTCCATGTGATCAAGAACGGGGTAGCACAGTGTGGACTCACACTCACCGTCTGTTTTACTCCATGTGAACACGAACGGGACTCGGCGAGCCTTCAATAGCGCAGCGCTCGAGACGAACGTAATGCAGGTATGCGCTCAAGTAAATTTTTTTAGAAAAGGAGGATGACCCCCGGCCTCTGCATCTGGACGATGCATACGACCACTTTATTAATTATTCTCACAAAATCTTACAAAGTAATACCATAGTAAGACTAAAGCCGCCGTCTAAGCAACAAATTGTCGCTACACCTATCCAGTTGATGAAGGGACGCAGATAGCCTGGGCCTAATACCAAACAGACATTGCAGCCAAACCTAACTGTTGAAACGTGATATCTTTGTATTTATTTCCGACTGATTCTCCTCTTATCTCTAGCCTTGTATAGATTGATCTCTAGAGATATTGTAGGGTTAGTTGGCTTGTCACGCAAGACACCACCTGTATATATTGTAACCGACTCCGATGGAATACAATTGAGTTGCATCCTATAGTCTTCTACATGGTATCAGTTTTACTGTGATCCTCTCTCGCTCACAGACTCCTCCGCCGCCGCTTAGCCCTAGCCGCCGCTTTCAACTCCTCCTGCCGCCGCCGTCGCTACCCCTCTGTAGCCACCGCCGCCGCTTCCTTCCCATCTCCCATAGCCGCCACCACCGCCGCTTCTCCCCTTCCCCCTGCTGCCACTACTTCCCTCCCAAAACCCTAAGGGCCGCCGCCGCTCCTCCCTACCTCCTCAGAGTCACCGCCGCCTCCCCTTCTCACCCAAAACCCTAACCACCCTCCGTCTCCATGGCCAAAGTTGCTGCCTCCGACGCCGGCTCCTTCTCCGGTGCCATGTTCACCTCTGATCGCCTCAACGAGATCCACATCAAGGACCACGTCCTGGTCATCCTCGACCTCGACTCGCCGTCCTACAACGCATGGCGCCGCGTGCCGCACTGTTGTTCCGCTTCCTACCGCCTCATCGAGCATGTTGACGGAGCGTTGACCACCGCGACATGAAGGACGCACGACGAGTGGCTCATTGTGGACGCCTTTGCATCGTCAAGTGGCTTTTTCTCACCATCTCTCCAGGTCTCTTCAACATGGTGAATTCCCGCGATCCGTCCGGCGTACACTATGTGGACACGGCCAGCGATCTCTTCCTCGACAATCAACTCCAACGCCATGTCTTCCACCAAGGTGACTTTTTCACCATGCAGCAAAAGCGATCTCTCGATCGACGAAGTATCGCACGCGGATGAAGGTTCTTGGCGATCGAACTCCGCGACGGTCGGCATGACCATCGACGACTCCGTCCTCCTCACCAACCTTCTTCGCGGCCTCCACCCCGACCTCGGCCAATCCGCCGCCAACCTCTCACTCATCACGCCGGCGACGCCCAAGGCAGTCACGTATCTTCGCATGGAGGAAAAGCGCCGTCACACGCCGGCGCCGCAAGCTCCTCTCACGCCCTCCACGCCGGCACCACCAAAGGGAACCGCCTCCGCAGCCTCCCGCGCCCGGCTCCACAACCGCCCGCCGCCCTGACCAGCCGCCAGAAGAGGCGGGGAGGTCGCGGCGGCCGTGGCCCGCAGCCCGGCTCTCAGCCCCGCCAGCGCCTCCGCCCGTCCTGCTCAGCCGCGGCACCCCCGCTTCAGCTCACGGGTACAACCACAGGCGGGTGGTGCACGCCTACCGATGCCCCTTCCGCGGGCACTGCTTGAGCTTACTTGGCCTCGCCCGCCTTCATCCAGGCTCTGCCACGCCCGAGTGGCTCCGGACACTGGCGGCTCTTGGCGTACACCGACCATGGCTCCCGGCGCTGTGTCACCACCCTCACGGCGCTGCACCGACCGGCTACACTTCGACCCCGACGCCTTCAGCCGCCCTCCACGCCGCCCCTTCCCCAAGCAACTTCTCCGTGGCGGGGATCGGGTATATGGACACGCGCCACGCTCATATGGCGTCGAACCCTGGTATCCTCTCTCGTGTCTCTCTGTACCCTCTTTCTTCTCGCATCGTTGTCGGTGATGGATCTACTCTTCCCATCACCCACCACGGTGCATCCTCCCTCCCTCTCTCCTCATCTTCCCTCCCTCTCAATAACGTCCTTGTGTCTCCATCCTTAATAAAAAATTTATTTTCTGTCCGCACTCTTACTAGTGAACATCCTCTCATCGTGGAGTTTGACAAACATGGTTTTTCCACAAGGATGCCCACTCCTAGAAGGTTCTGCACCGATGTGATTCCCCGGCGATCTTCACCCGTGTGGCCAAACGACAAGCAGTGGTCCCGCTGCATTCCACGCCGATGTGTCTCTTCCGCATGCTCGCCTTGGCCATCCCGGCGCCGACGCTCTTCATAAAGTTCTGCAGACTTTTCCTTTTTCATGTAATAAATCGGCAGCACACACTTGTCATGCCTGTCGCATAGGAAAACACGTTCGTTTGCCGTTTTCAACTTCATCATCCATTGCTACTTTTCCTTTTGATATTATTCATTGTGATGTACGGACATCTCCCGTGCCTAGTGACATATCCAATTGGATGTAAGTTAGCATGAACTATTATTGTTGACATTACCCTTGAGGTAAAAGGTTGGGAGGCAACACTATAAGCCCCTATCTTTCTCTGTGTCCGATTAAAATTCCATACCCATAAGTATTGCGTGAGTGTTAGCAATTATGAAAGACTAAATGATAGTTGAGTATGTGGACTTGCTGAAAAACTCTTATATTGACTCTTTCCGATGTTATGATAAATTGCAATTGCCTCAATGACCGAGATCATAGTTTGTTGGTTCTCAATGAAGTTTCTGATTCATACTAGACATTGTGGATAGATTATTACTTGAGCATAAGAAATCATATGACAAAATATATATATGTTGCTGTTATAAGAATGATCGTAATGCCCTTGTGTCCGTATTTTATTTTATTGACACCTCTATCTCTAAACATGTGGACATATTTTTCGATATCGGCTTCCGCTTGAGGATAAGCGAGGTCTAAGCTTGGGGGAGTTGATACGTCCATTTTGCATCATGCTTTTATATCGATATTTATTGCATTATGGGCTGTTATTACACGTTACGTCACAATACTTATGCCTATTCTCTCTTATTTTACAAGGTTTACATGAAGAGGAAGAATGCTGGCAGCTGGAATTCTGGGCTGGAAAAGGAGCAAATATTAGAGACCTATTCTGCACAACTCCAAAATTCCTGAAACTCCACGAAAGTTATTTTTGGAAGTAATAAAAAATACTGGGCGAAGAAGGTACCAGAAGGGGCCCACACCCTGGCCACGAGGGTGGGGGGCGTGCCCCCCTGCCTCGTGGCCCCCCTAGCAGTCCTCCGGTAGCCATCTTCTGCTATATCAAGTCTTTTACCCTGGAAAAAATCATAACCAAGCTTTCGGGATGAGACACCGCCGCCACGAGGCGGAACCTTGGCGGAACCAATCTAGGGCTCCGGCGGAGCTGTTCTGATGGAGAAACATCCCTCCGGGAAGGGGAAATTGTCATCATCGTCTTCACCATCGATTCTCTCATCGGGAGGGGGTCAATCTCCATCAACATCTTCACCATCACCATATCCTCTCAAACCCTAGTTCATCTCTTGTAGCCAATCTTTGTCCCAAAACCTCGGATTGGTACCTGTGGGTCACTAGTAGTGTTGATTACTCCTTGTAGTTGATGCTAGTTGGTTTATTTGGTGGAAGATCATATGTTCAGATCCTTTATGCATATTAATACCCCTCTGATTATGAACATGAATATGATTTGTAAGTAGTTACCACTACTAGGGAAAAGCCTATACACAGAGGTATAGCAGTAGCGCTGGTTAAAATAGGGCGCTACTGCTAATTTGTAGTAGCGCGTTCACACAAAGCGCGCTCTAGCTCGAACGTTAGCAGTAGCGCATGTTCGGAAACAAGCGCTACCACTATAATTCCAACGGCTTAGCCGATAGGCTACACATAGTAGTAGCGATCCATATAGAACCGCGCTACCGCTACTTCCTTTCTAGCAGCGCGTTCCCTACTAAACTTGCTATGCTAAAGGATATAAAATTAAATGGAAAGAAAATAGAAAGGTAACTGAAAATGAAAGAAATAGAATAAGGTGAAAGGAAAAAAATAAAATGTGAAGAAAAATTAATGAAAAAGGGATAAAAGAGAAAGGAGTAGCAGTAGCGTGTATACCGGAGCAGCTGTAGCTAACGTGTGAAGCGCTGCCTGAACGCTGCCATCGCCTACTTTTGAATTAACCACCCGCCGGCTCAAAATTTGGCTAAGTCCTCCATTCCCCCCTTTCCCCTACTCCTCTATCACCACCGCACGAGCCTGCCCTCACCGTCGCCGCCCACCCTCAACCTCAGCCCGCCCGCTCTCGACCTCACCGTCGCCGCCCTCGACCTCACCGCCTGACCTCACCGCCGCCGCCGAGCCCGCCAACACCGCCGCCTCCCGATCCCGAGCCCGCCTCGCCACCCCTACCTCTCCGTCAGCCGAGCACCTCCCCGCCACCGCCTCCTCTCTGTAAGCTCCCCACCACTCCCCACCCCGTTTCTCTCTGCTTAATTAATTAGTACTAGATGTTTTTTAGTAGTAGTAGATGTTAATTTAGGGTTCAGAGATAATGATTTTTAGTAGTTGAAGTAGTTTAGTTTTAGTTGAACTAGTTTAGTTTTAGTTGAACTAGTTTAGATTTAGTTGAACTAGTTTAGTTTTAGTTCAACTAGTTTAGTTAGTAAATCAATAAAGTAGTTGAACTAGTTGAATTAATAGAACTAATGTATTTTTAGTAAGTAAATTAATAAACTAGTTGAACTAGTTTAGTTTTAGTTGAACTAGTTTAGTAAGTAAATTAATATAACTAGTTGAACTACTTTTATTTTTAGAAAGAACTAGTTTTTTTCTATTTATAGTAAGTTTATACTTAGTAAGAACTAGTTGAATTAATAGAACTAGTTGAACATGTCATATTTGTTGTTATTTTTTTTACTTTAAGCAATTATTCGGGATGTATTAGTGATAACTTATAGGGTTTTTGCTTTTGCAGAAATCAAGGAGCCGCCCATCATCCCCGCCGTCACGTCTCACACCCTCCGACCTCGAGGTGAGACTTGCCAAATCTCCATGTATATCTTGTGTTGCTCATATAGGATATGTGGTTGCCCAAGTGGCGGTCATGTTCAGGTTACACCTCCGAAAGTGGCCTATGTTTTGTCGGAGTGTTGATTAATTTCCGTTCCCGCAAATTTCAAAGGCTTCGATAATGTCCTTTTTTAGCAAAGGTCAAGCCGGATTTTTTCGTGAATTCTGGCATGACTTGTGATAGAATATGTACAAGTTAAATCTTTGAAATATGAACGAAGAAATGTCGTACTCGGATTTACGGCCTCTGTGGAGTGCAGCTGGTGCCACGACGATCGAGGTATGTGTGACAGGTTCGTTGAGCAGGACGAAGATCGGTGCTTCAGCATTAAGCTCGAGGAGACATTCGATGTTGAAACGGTACGCAACAATGACAAGTGTTTTTTTCGTAATTAAGCTTGACTTCAACGTCTAATTTTCATCTTTTACACTTCGACTAGCTTATCCCATGCCATGCAAGACGCTATTTCTTGGAGAGGATGGGTTTTGAAGACCATGAAAATTTTGAAACAAAGAAAATACACCTAATGACCCATCATGATATGGATTTTGAAGTAAATCTGTGCAATGCTCAGAGCATAACCCATTTTGGTTTCCAAAATTGGGAAGCACTTTGAAAAATGTATGGTTTTTATGAGGGTATGATTTTCACCATGGATCTTGGTGATCCTGACATTGAGCAAGACAATATGGACATTTGGTTCCTTGTTGATACGCTTCCGATTCTACCGCAATGTGAGTTTCTCAAACGTAGTTATTAGCTAATTTATATTGTTTATTTCAAAATAGTTGACAGCTTATTTCCATTGACAGCTTATTTTGATTCTTCAAAGAATATGTGGAAGATGGTAGACAAAACCCACTACACTGATGGCTTCGAATTAACTTATAAGGAGAAAAGTCATCTGATCGCTTATTGTACTTATCTAGAGGATTACAATACCTATTATCGAACTCCTCCAAATTATGGTGAATACGTGCCACTAGTGCACGTGTTGAACCACCAGTAACTTCTATGGAGATACCACCGTAAGATTTTTTACTATTACGACATACATGCATCTTTTGCATACTTCTAAAACTAGTACATCATTGCTAACTACGGGTTATTACTATGTTTTTCAACAGAAAATCCCGATGGATTGTGTGCCTCATCCGATGTATCCGAATGGTCGCCTTAGAGTTACGAACATACTACCTGTGTCAATCTAGGAGCTCACACTGCATATCGGATTTCTAAAACCGGTGATCACATGCTCATCAAAGAATGGAAAAATGTTTGGACATTCGCAAGGAGGTTCTTGGAAGTAACATTAAGCTTAAAGGCAAGAATTGGAGACAGGATAATCTCCATTCTCCATAATGGAGAGTCAGGGGCTATCTTGTTTTTTGCTATTTTACCTTAGAGAATGTAGTAGCTCCTAAGAGAATGTAGTAGGTCCTATGAGGTACAATATGTTTATTATGTGGTATAATGTGTTAGAATTGATGATGAGGAGTACTTGTGATTACGACTAGTGACCAATTTGCTATGTGATGTCATTGATGAAAATGATGATCTTGAGGAGGTGTATTATGATGATAAGTTGTTAATGATATGATGATGATGATGATGATATTTATATATCATTGGGTGAAAGAACCGCAGATTAGTTTCAAGTGGATGGACATCCACTTGAAACTAGTCCACGTTTCTTTCACCCCGTGATGTAATAACTCATTATGATGTAAAAACAATCTCTAAATTCCTGTTGTATGAAAACTTGTGTAAAGGTGTATGAATACAACATGAAATAAAAAAGAAATAAAATACGAAATAATAGTAGTAGCGGGCAGGGGAGAAGCGCTACTACTAATTACTGATAGCGCTCCTCTAGGAAATCGCTACTACTAAGTCGATTTAGCAAGAGCGTGGGTTGAGGCACGCCATCGCTAAGCTTTAGTCAGAAGCGCCCAGACCGATGGCGCCCAAATTTCGCTCTACTAATAGGCCTAAAACCCTCACTGCTGCTAGGCTTTTCCCTAGTAGTGTACGTTTGTTCCTGAGGACATGGGAGAAGTCTTGCTATAAGTAGTCATGTGAATTTGGTATTCGTTCGATATTTTGATGAGATGTATGTTGTCTCTCCTCTAGTGGTGTTATGTGAATGTCGACTACATGACACTTCACCATTGTTTGGGCCTAGAGGAAGGCATTGGGAAGTAATAGGTAGATGATGGGTTGCTAGAGTGACAGAAGCTTAAACCCTAGTTTATGCATTGCTTCGTAAGGGGCTGATTTCGATCCATATGTTTCATGCTATATATGGTTAGGTTTACCTTAATACTTCTTTTGTAGTTGCAGATGCTTGCAATAGGGGTAATTATAAGTGGGATGCTTGTCCAAGAAAGGGCAGTACCGAAGCACCGGTCCACCCACATATCAAATTATCAAAGTAACGAACGCGAATCATATGAGTGTGATGAAAACTAGCTTGACGATAATTCTCATGTGTCCTCGGGAGCGCTTTTCTCTATATAAGAGTTTGTCCAGGCTTGTCCTTTGCTACAAAAAGGATTGGGCCATCTTGCTGCACCTTATTTACTTTCATTATTTGTTACCCGTTATGAAATACCTTATCACCAAACTATCTGTTATCGATAATTTCAGTGCTTGCAGAGAATACCTTACTGAAAACCGCTTGTCATTTCATACGCTTCCTCATTTGGGTTCGACACTCTTACTTATCGAAAGGACTATGATAGACCCCCTACACTTGTGGGTCATCACGGACTGACGGGGCCAAAGTGCGGGGTGAGAGTGGAGAGGGAGGTTGGGGGCGGCCGGTTAGAGGAGATAGGTCAAGTTTAGCAGTAGCGCGTGTTAGGATTACACGCTACAGCTAAATTCCCGTAGCAGTAGCGCGTATACATAACAGGCTCTACTACTATTCCTAGTCTGGCGGCTACGTCGTGGCAATATTAGTAGTAGCGTTGTTTTTCACTAGCGCGCTACTGCTACGTTTATATCAGTAGCGTGGTTTTGCAAGCTGCTACTTTGCTAAATAACGATGGCGCCTATTTTTGACGCCACTGCTGGTAAGATTCTGTGTATAAGGTTTTCCCTAGTAGTGACTAGTGAAACCTATGGCCCCTGGGTCTCTTTTCCATTATATTGAATCTCTTTTACATCATACTAGTTTCTGATCTACTATTTTGCAATCTTTTAGTTTCCGATCTATAAACCAAAAATATCAAAAATATTTACTTTACCGTTGATCTATCTCTATCAAATATCAGTTTTGCAAGTAACCTTGAAGGGATTGACAACCCCTTTATTGCGTTGGGTGCACGTTGTTGATTGTTTGTGCAGGTATTCGGTGACTTGTGCATTGTCTCCTACTGGATTGATACCTTGGTTCTCAAACTGAGGGAAATACTTACTCTACTTTGCTGCATCACCCTTTCCTCTTCAAGGGAAAAACCAACGCAAGCTCAAGAGGTAGCGGGAAGAATTTACTCGGCGCCCGTTCTTGCAAAGAGATATACGTCAAGTCAAGACATACCAAGTACCCATCATAAACTCTTCTCTCTTACATTACATTATTTGCCATTCGCCTCTCGTTTTCCTCTCCCCACCTCTAAAACGATTTTGGAAAAGATTTGCCTTTTCTCCGCCCCTCTTCCGTTCGTCTTTTTCGCTTGCTTCTTGTGTGCTTGTGTGTTGGATTGCTTGCTCTGTCACGATGTCTCAAGATAATACCAAATTGTGTGACTTTTCCAATACCAACAACAATAATTTTATTAGCACTCCGATTGCTCCCACTACTAATGCTGAATCTTGTGAAATAAATGCCGCTTTGCTGAATCTTGTTATGAAAGATCAATTTTCTGGCCTTCCTAGTCAAGATGCTGCTTCCCATCTAAACAATTTCATTGATTTATGTGGTATGCAAAAGAAGAAATATGTGGATAATGATATTGTTAAATTGAAGCTATTTCCGTTTTCACTGAGAGATCGTGCTAAAACTTGGTTTTCATCTTTACCTAAAAATAGTATTGATTCGTGGAATAAGTGTAAAGATGATTTCATCTCTAAGTATTTTCCTCCCGCTAAGATCATCTCCCTTAGGAACGATATTATGAATTTTAAGCAACTTGATCATGAGCATGTTGCACAACCTTGGTAGAGGATTAAATTGATGATACGTAATTGCCCTACACATGGTTTGAATTTGTGGATGATTATACAAATTTTTTATGCCGTATTGAAATTTGCTTCTACAAATCTTTTATATTCGGCCCCTGGAGGCACTTTATGGAAATCAATTTAGGAGAGGCTACTAAGCTCCTAGATAATATTATGGTTAATTATTCTCAATGGCATACCGAAAGATCCACTAGTTAAAAGGTGCATGCGATGGAAGAGACTAATGTTTTGAGTGGAAAGATGGATGAACTTATGAAATTATTTGCTAATAAGAGTGTTTCTTCTGATCCTAATGATTGGTTGAGAATAATAGTGGATCTATGGATGTGAATTTTGTTGGTAGGAACAATTTGTTGGGGAACGTTGCAGAAAATAAATTTTTTCTACACTTTCACCAAGATCAATCTATGAGTTCATCTAGCAACGAGAGAGAGGAGTGCATCTACGTACCCTTGTAGATCGCGAGCGGAAGCGTTCAAGAGAACGGGGTTGAGGGAGTCGTACTCGTCGTGATCCAAATCACCGATGACCGAAAGTGCCGAACGGACGGCACCTCCGCGTTCAACACACGCGTCTGGTTGGGAGAGACGTCTCCTCCTTCTTGATCCAGCAAGGGAAAGGAGAGGTTGATGAAGATCCAGCAACGGCGACGTGGTGGTGGATGCGCGATGATCTCGGCAGCCTTCGCCAAGCTTCTCATGAGAGGAGAGGTGTAGCAAGGGGAGAGGGAGGCGCCAAGAGCATGGGTGCGGCTGCCCTCCCTCCCCTCTTTATATAGGGCCCCTAGGGGGCGCCTGCCCCAGGAGATGGGATCTCCAAGGGGGGCGTGGCCAAGGGGTGGCTTGCCCCCTGTTGGCAGTGGAGGCGCTTCACCCCTAGGGTTTCCCAACCCTAGGCGAAGGCGCCAGGGGGGCGCACCAGCCCATCAGGCTGGTTCCTCCCACTTCAGCCCATGGGGCCCTCCGGGATAGGTGGCCCCACCCGGTGGACCCCCGGGACCCTTCCGGTGGTCCCGGTACAATACCGATGACCCCCGAAACTTTCCCGATGACCGAAACCTAACTTCCTATATATAATTTTTCACCTTCGGACCATTCCGGAACTCCTCGTGACGTCCGGGTTCTCATCCTGGACTCCGAACAACTTTCGGGTTACTGCATACTAATATCTCTACAACCCTAGCGTCACCGAACCTTAAGTGTGTAGACCCTACAGGTTCAAGAGACATGCACACATGACCGAGACGCCTCTCCGGTCAATAACCAACAACGGGATCTGGATACCCATGTTGGCTCCCACATGCTCCTCGATGATCTCATCGGATGAACCATGATGTCGAGGATTTACTCAATCCCGTATACAATTCCCTTTGTCAATCGGTACCTTACTTGCCCGAGACTCGATCGTCGGTATCCCAATACCTCGCTTAATCTCAAGCACGGCAAGTCACTTTACTCGTCTTGTAATGTATGATCCCGTGACCGGACACTTGGTCACCTTGAGCTCATTATGATGATGCATTACCGAGTGGGCCCAGAGATACCTCTCCGTCATGCGGAGTGACAAATCCCAGCCTCGATTCGTGCCAACCCAATGCAGACACTTTCGGAGATACCCGTAGTGCACCTTTATAGTCACCCAGCATTGCCAGGACGCTTATACACCCAAAGCACTCCTACGATATCCGGGAGTTGCACAATCTCATGGTCTAAGGAAATGATACTTGACATTTGGAAAAGCTCTAGCTAAACGAATCTACACGATCTTTGAGCTATGCTTAGGATTGGGTCTTGTCCATCACATCATTCTCCTAATGATGTGATCCCGTTATCAATGACATCCAATGCCCATAGTCAGAAACCATGACTATCTGCTGATCAACGAGCTAGTCAACTAGAGGCTCACTAGGGACATGTTGTGGTCTATGTATTCACACGCAGTATTACGATTTCCTGGATAACACAATTATAGCATGAATAATGAGACAATTATCATGAACAAAGAAAATAATAATAACCATTTTATTATTGCCTCTAGGGCATATTTCCAACAGTCTTCCACTTGCACTAGAGTTCAATAATCTAGTTACATTGTGATGAATCGAACACCCATGGAATTCCGGTGTTGATCATGTTTTGCTCTAGGGAGAGGTTTAGTCAATGGATCTGCTACATTCAGGTCCGTATGTACTTTACAAATATCTATGTCTCCATCTTGAACATTTTCACGAATGGAGTTGAAGCAACGCTTGATGTGCCTGGTCTTCTTGTGAAACCTGGGCTCCTTGGCAAGTGCAATAGCTCCAGTGTTGTCACAGAAGAGTTTGATCGGCCCCGACGCATTGGGTATGACTCCTAGGTCGGTGATGAACTCCTTCACCCATATTGCTGCATGCGCTGCCTCCGAGGCTGCCATGTACTCTGCTTCACATGTAGATCCCGCCACGATGCTTTGCTTGCAACTCCACCAGCTTACTGCCCCACCATTCAAAATATACACATATCCGGTTTGTGACTTAAAGTCATCCAGATCTGTGTCGAAGCTAGCATCGACGTAACCCTTTACTGACATTTGTGCCTCTTCGTCACCTCCATACACCTAGAAACATGTCCTTAGTCCTTTTCGTGTACTTCAGATATTCTTGACCATTGTCCGGTGTTCCTTGTCGGGATTACTTTGGTACCTTGCTACCAAACTTACGGCAAGGTTTACATCAGTCCGTACACAAAGATGGCATACATAATAGACCCTATGGCTGAGGCATAGGGATGACACTCATCTCTTCTATATCTTACTGTCGTGGTCGGACATTGAGCCGAGCTCAATTTCACACCTTGCAAACACGTGCAAGAACCCTTCTTAGACTCCGATCAATATTGAACTTCTTCAATATCTTATCAAGGTATGTGCTTTGTGAAAGACCTATGAGGCGTCTCGATCTATCTCTATAGATCTTGATGCCTAATATATAAGCAGCTTCTCCAAGGTCCTTCATTGAAAAACACTTATTCAAGTAGGCCTTAATGCTGTCCAAGAGTTCTATATCATTTCCCATCAAAAGTATGTCATCTACATATAATATGAGAAATGCTACAGAGCTCCAACTCACTTTCTTGTAAACGCAGGCTTCTCCATTAGTCTGCATAATACCAACCGCTTTTATCATGTCATCAAAGCGAATGTTCCAACTCCGAGATACTTGCACCAGCCCATAAATGGATCGCTGGAGTTTGCATACCTTGTTAGCATTCTCAGGGTCGACAAAACCTTCTGGCTGCATCATATACAGTTCTTCCTTAACATGGCTTTTAAGGAATGCCGTTTTGACGTCCATTTGCCATATCTCATAATCATAGTATGCGGCAATTGCTAACATGATTCGAATGGACTTTAGCTTCGCTACGGGAGAGAATGTCTCATTGTAGTCAACCCCTTGAACTTGTCGATAACCCTTAGCGATAAGTCGAGCTTTATAGATGGTAACATTACCATCCGCGTCCGTCTTCTTCTTAAAGATCCATTTGTTTTCTATCGCTCGCCGATCATCGGGCAAGTCTCACAAAGTCCATACTTCGTTTTCATACATGGGTCCTATCTCGGATTGCATGGCTTCAAGCCATTTGTTGGAATCTGGGCCCGCCATCGCTTCTTCATAGTTCAAGGTTCACCGTTGTCTAACAACATGATTTCCAGTGACAGGGGTTGCCATACCACTGGGTGTGGAACATGTCCTCGTGGACCTCTGAAGTTCAAGAGTAACTTGATCCAAGTACCTTGATCATCATCATTAATTTCCTCTCCGATGGTGCGCACCACAGAACATCTTCCCCGAGCCTGCGCTACTCACCGGTTCAAGAGGTAGTACTTCATCAAGTTCCACTTTCCTCCCACTTACTTCTTTCGAGAGAAACTCTTTCTCAAGAAAGGACCCATTCTTGGCAACAAAGATCTTGCCTTCGGATCTGAGGTAGAAGGTATACCCAATGGTTTCCTTAAGGAATCCTATGAAGACGCATTTTTCCGACTTGGGTTCGAGCTTTTCAGGTTGAAGTTTCTTGACATAAGCATCGCATCCCCAAACTTTTAGAAACGACAACTTAGGTTTCTTCCCAAACCATAATTCATACGGTGTCGTCTTAAAGGATTTAGACGGTGCCCTATTTAAAGTGAATGTAGCTGTCTCTAGAGCGTATCCCCAAAATGATAGCGGTAAATCGGTAAGAGACATCATAGGTCGCACCATATCCAATAAAGTGCGATTACAACGTTCGGACACACCGTTACGCTGAGGTGTTCCATGCAGCGTGAGTTGTGAAACGATTCCACATTTCCTTGAGTGCGTACCAAATTTGTGACTTAAATATTCTCCTCCACGATCTGATCTTAGGAACTTTATCTTTCGGTCACGTTGTTCTCTACCTCATTCTGAAATTCCTTGAACTTTTCAAAGGTCTCAGACTTGTGTTTCATCAAGTAGACATACCCATATTTACTCAAGTCATCAGTGAGAGTGAGAACATAACGATATCCTCCATGAAGCCTCAACGCTCATTGGACCGCATACATCAAGATGTATGATTTCCAATAAGTTGGTTGCTCGCTCCATTGTTCCGAGAACGGAGTCTTGGTCATTTTTCCCATGAGGCATGGTTAGCATGTGTCAAATGATTCATAATCGAGACTCTAAAGTCCATCAAGATGGAGCTTCTTCATGCGCTTGACACCAATGTGACCATAAGGCAGTGCCACAAGTATGTGGGACTATCGTTATCAACTTTACATCTTTTGGTATTCACGCTATGAATATGTGTAACATCACGTTCGAGATTCATTAAGAATAAACCATTGATCATCGGAGCATGACCATAAAACATATCTCTCATATAAATAGAACAACCATTATTCTCGGATTTAAATGAGTAGCCATCTCATATTAGACGAGATCTAGATACAATGTTCATGCTCAAACTTGGCACTAAATAACAGTTATTGAGGTTTAAAACTAATCCCGTAGGTAAATGTAGAGGTAGCGTGCCGACGGCGATCACATCGACCTTGGAACCATTCCCGACGCGCATCGTCACCTCGTCCTTCGCCAGTCTCCGTCTATTCCGTAGCTCCTGCTTTGAGTTACAAATATGAGCAACGGCACCGGTATTAAATACCCGGGAGCTACTACGAGTGCTGGTAAGGTACACAACAATAACATGTATATCACATATACCTTTGGTGTTGCCGGCCTTCTTGTCCGCTAAGTACTTGGGGCAGTTCCGCTTCCAGTGACCACTTCCCTTGCAATAAAAGCACTCAGTCTCAGGCTTGGGTCCATTCTTTTACTTCTTCCTGGCAACTGGCTTACCGAGCACGGCAACTCCCTTGCCGAACTTCTTGAAGTTCTTCTTACCCTTGCCTTTCTTGAACTTAGTGGTTTTATTCACCATCAACACTTGATGTTCTTTCTTGATCTCTACCTCCGCTGATTTCATCATTGAATATACCTCGTGAATGGTCTTTCCCATCCCCCGCATATTAAAGTTCATCACAAAGCTCTAGTAGCTCGGTGGAAGCGATCGGAGGATTCTATCATAACCGGCGTCATCCGGGAGATTAACTCCCAAATTGAGTCAAGCGGTTGCCAGCAACCCGTATATTTTGAGTATGTGCTCATGACGTAACTATTTTCCTCCATCTTACAATCAAGAAATTGTCGGAGACTTCATATCTCTCGACCCGCATGAGCTTGGAAAACCATTTTCAGCTCTTCAACATCTCGTATGCTCCGTGTTGCTCAAAACGCTTTTGGAGCCCCGGTTCTAAGTCGTAGCATGCCGCACCGAACGAGGGAGTAATCATCAAGACGAGACTGCCAAGCGCTCATAACGCCTTGGTTCTTCGATGGGTGCTTCACCTAGCGGTGCTTCTAGGACATAATCTTTCTTGGCAGCTATGAGGATGATCCTCGTGTTCCGACCCAGTCCGTATAGTTGCTGCCATCATCTTTCAACTTGGTTTTCTCTAGGAACGCTGAAGTTGAGGGTAACGTGGGCCATTTGATCTACAAGACATATTGTAAAGATTTTAGACTAAGTTCATGATAATTAAGTTCATCTAATCAAATTACTTAATGAACTCCCACTCAGATTAGACATCCCTCTAGTCATCTAAGTGATACATGATCCGAGTCGACTAGGCCGTGTCCGATCATCATGTGAGACGGACTAGTCATCATCGGTGAACATCTCCATGTTGATCGTATCTTCCAAACGACTCATGTTCACCTTTTCGGTCTCTTGTGTTCCGAGGCCATGTCTGTACATGCTAGGCTCGTCAAGTTAACCTAAGTGTTTATGCATGTGTAAATCTGTCTTACACCCGTTGTATGTGAACGTTAGGATCTATCACACCCAATCATCACGTGGTGCTTCGAAACAACAAACTTTCGCAACGGCGCACAGTTAGGGGGAACACTTTCTTGAAATTATTATGAGGGATCATCTTATTTACTACCGTCATTCTAAGTAAACAAGATGCAAAAACATGATAAACATCACATGCAATCAAATAGTAGTGACATGATATGGCCAACATCATATAGCTCCTTTGATCTCCATCTTCGGGGCTCCGTGATCATCTTTGTCACCGGCATGACACCATGATCTCCATCATCGTGTCTCCATGGGGTTGCTCGCCAACTATTACTTCTACTACTATGGCTAACGGTTTAGCAATAAAGTAAAGTAATTACATGGCGTTGAATCAATGACACGCAGGTCATACAATAATTAAGACAACTCCTATGGCTCCTGCCGGTTGTCATACTCATCGACATGCAAGTCGTGATTCCTATTACAAGAACATGATCTCATACATCACATATATATCATTCATCATTCATCACAACTTTTGGCCATATCACATCACAATCACATGCTGCAAAAACAAGTTAGACGTCCTCTAATTGTTGTTGCATATTTTACGTGGCTGCAATAGGGTTCTAGCAAGAACGTTTTCTTACCTACGTAAAAGCCACAACGTGATTTTCCAACTTCTATTTACCCTTCATAAGGACCCTTTTTATCGAATCCGCTCCAACTAAAGTGGGAGAGACAGACACCCGCTAGCCACCTTATGCAACTAGTGCATGTCAGTCGGTGGAACCTGTCTCACGTAAGCGTACGTGTAAGGTCGGTCCGGGCCGCTTCATACCACGATACCGCTGAAGCAAAATAAGACTAGTAGTGGCAAGAAAGTTGACAACATCTACGCCCATAACAAATTGTGTTCTACTCGTGCAAAGAGAACTACGACAGACCTAGCTCATGATGCCATTGTTGGGGAACGCGTTGCAGAAAATAAAATTTTCTACGCTTTCACCAAGATCAATCTATGAGTTCATCTAGCAACGAGAGAGAGGAGTGCATCTACATACCCTTGTAGATCGCGAGCGGAAGCGTTCAAGAGAACGGGGTTGAGGGAGTCGTACTCGTCGTGATCCAAATTACCGATGACCGAGTGCCGAACGGACGGCACCTCCGCGTTCAACACACGTACGGTTGGGGAGACGTCTCCTCCTTCTTGATCCAGCAAGGGGAAAGGAGAGGTTGATGAAGATCCAGCAAGACGACGGGCGTGGTGGTGGATGCAAGAAGGATCTCGTAGCGCTTCGCCAAGCTTCTGCGAGAGGGAGAGGTGTAGCAAGGGGAGAGGGAGGTGCCAAGAGCATGGGTGCGGCTTCCCTCCCTCCACCCTCTTTATATAGGGCCCCTAGGGGGGGGGGCGCCGGCCCTAGGAGATGGGATCTCCAAGGGGGGGCGGCGGCCAAGGGGTTTGCGTGCCCCCCAAGCCAGGTGGAGGCGCCCCACCCCTAGGGTTTCCCAACCCTAGGCGCAGGGGGGCCCAAGGGGGGGCACACCAGCCCACCAGGGGCTGGTTCCCCTACCACTTCAGCCCATGGGGCCCTCCGGGATAGGTGGCCCCACTGGACCCCCGGGACCCTTCCGGTGGTCCCGATACAATACCGGTGACCCCCAAAACTTTACTGATGGCCGAAACCTGACTTCCTATATATAATTTTTTACCTTCGGACCATTCCGGAACTCCTCGTGACGTCCGGGAACTCATCCGGGACTCCGAACAACTTTCGGGTTACTGCATACTAATATCTCTACAACCCTAGTGTCACCGAACCTTAAGTGTGTAGACCCTACGGGTTCGGGAGACATGCAGACATGACCGAGACGCCTCTCCGGTCAATAACCAACAGCGGGATCTGGATACCCATGTTGGCTCCCACATGCTCCTCGATGATCTCATCATATGAACCACGATGTCGAGGATTTACTCAATCTCGTATACAATTCCCTTTGTCAATCGGTACGTTACTTGCCCGAGACTCGATCGTCGGTATCCCAATACCTCGCTTAATCTCGTTATCGCAAGTCACTTTACTGCAGTAATGCATGATCCCGTGACTGCACACTTGGTCACCTTGAGCTCATTATGATGATGCATTACCGAGTGGGCCCAGAGATACCTCTCCGTCATACGGAGTGACAAATCCAGCCTCGATTCGTACCAACCCAACTCGACACTTTCGGAGATACCCGTAGTGCACCTTTATAGTCACCCAGATTCGTTGTGACGCTTTGGTACACCGGAAGCACTCCTACGGTATCCGGGAGTTGCACAATCTCATGGTCTAAGGAAATGATACTTGACATTTGGAAAAGCTCTAGCTAAACGAACTACCACACGATCTTTGAGCTATGCTTAGGATTGGGTCTTGTCCATCACATCGTTCTCCTAATGATGTGATCCCGTTATCAATGACATCCAATGCCCATAGTCAGAAACCATGACTATCTCGTTGATCAATGAGCTAGTCAACTAGAGGCTCACTAGGGACATGTTGTGGTCTATGTATTCACACGTGTATTACAATTTCCGGATAACACAATTATAGCATGAATAACAGACAATTATCATGAACAAAGAAATATAATAATAACCATTTTATTATTGCCTCTAGGGCATATTTCCAACACAATTTTGGTAACAACAGGTATAGAGGAAATTTTAATCATAGGCCGTTTCCTAGTAATTCCTCTAATAATTATGGTAATTCCCACAAAAATTCTTATGGCAATTTTAATAAGACGCCCTCTGATTTTGAGAATAGTGTTAAAGAATTTATAAGTTCGCAAAAGAATTTTAATGCTTTGATTGAAGAAAATTTTCTCAAGATTGATGATTTGGCTAGGAACGTGGATAGAATTTCTCTTGTTGTTGACTCTTTGAAACTTAGATCTATCCCACCTAAGCATTATATTAATGAGTCTCTCAAAGCCATGAGAATCTCCATTGATGAGCACAAAGAAAGAACCGCTAAGATGCGTGCTAAAAATGACTAGTTCTTCTAGTTTTCATGATAATAATGATGAAGATCTAAAAGTGATTGATGTAACTCCTATTGATTCTTTGTTTTCCAATATTAATCTTGATAAAGATGGGACTGGATGAGTCAACTTTAGTTAAAAGATGTCCCGATGATTCGGAGTTTTTAGATCTAGATGCAAAAATTGATAAAAGTGGGATTGGAGAGGTCAAGACTTTAAGTAGCAATGAACCAACTCTTTTGGATTTCAAGGAATTTAATTATGATAATTGTTCTTTAATAGATTGAATTTCCTTGTTGCAATCTGTGTTAAATTCTCCTCATGCTTATAATCCAAACAAAGCTTTTACTAAACATATCGTTGATGCTATGATGCAATCTGTTGAAGAAAAGCTTGAATTAGAAGTTTCTATCCCTAGAAAACTTTATGATGAGTGGGAACCTACTATTAAGATTAAGATTAAATATTGAATGCCATTCTTTGTGTGATTTGGGTGCTAGTGTTTCCACGATTCCAAAAACTTTGTGTGATGTGTTAGGTGTTCGTGAATTTGATGATTGTTCTATAAATTTGCATCTTGCGGATTCCACTATTAAGAAACCTATGGGAACAATTAATGATGTTCTTATTGTTGCAAATAGGAATTATGTTCCCGTAAATTTCATTGTTCTTGATATAGATTGCAATCCTACATGTCCTATTATTCTTGGTAGACCTTTCCTTAGAACGATTGGTGCAATTATTGATATGAAAGAAGAAAACATTAGATTCCAATTTCTGTTAAGGACAGACATGGAACACTTTCCTAGGAAGAAAATTAAATTGCCACATGAATCTATTATGAGAGCCACTTATGGATTGCATGCCAAAGATGACAATACCTAGATCTATTCGTGTTTTTATGCCTAACTAAGGGCATTAAACAATAGCGCTTGTTGGGAGGCAACCCAATTTTATTTTTGTTCCTGTTTAGTACTAAATAATTCATCTAGCCTCTGGTTAGATGTGTTTTTATGTTTTAATTAGTGTTTGTGCCAAGTTGAACCTTTAGGATAGCTTACGGTGATAGTTGTGTTGATCCTTCTAAAAATCAGAAACTTTTGTGCCTAGTAAATTAGTTTTGATAATTCACATAAATGTGATTTTGATATGATTCTTTTTTCTCTGGATTGGTACACAAATTTCCCAGGCTTTCCTAAGTTTTCCGAATTTTTGGAGTTACAGAAGTATTTGAGAGCTACAGATTAGTACAGACTGTTCTGTTTTTGACAGATTCTGTTTTTCGCGTGTTGTTTGCTTATTTTGATAAATCTATGGGTAGTATCGTGGGGTATGAACCATGGAAAAGTTGGAATACAGTAGATATTACGCCAATATAAATAAAGACTGAGTTTTCAACAGTACCTTAAAGTGGTGATTTATTTTCTGATACTAACGGAGCTCATGAGATTTTCTGTTAAGTTTTGTGTTGTGAAGTTTTCATGTTTTGGGTAAGGATTTGATGGAATATGGAATAAGGAGTGGCAAGAGCATAAGCTTGGGGATGCCCAAGGAACACCAAGGTAATATTCTAGGACAAACAAAAGCCTAAGCTTGGGGATGCCCCAGAAGGCATCCCCTCTTTCGTCTTCGTCTATCGGTAACTTTACTTGAGACTACATTTTTATTCACCACATGATATGTGTTTTGCTTGGAGCGTATTGTATGATTTGAGTCTTTAATTTTTTACCAAAATCATCCTTGATGTAAAAACCTTTTGGGAGAGACACGCATGAATCATGATTTATTAGAATACTCTATGTGCTTCATTTATATCTTTTGAGCTAGGCAATATTGCTCTAGTACTTCACTTATATATTTTTAAAGCACTGCGATGGTTTTATTTTATAGAATTTATGAAATCTCATGCTTCACTTATATTATCTTGAGAGTCTTTTAGAACAACATGGTAATTTGCTTTGGTTATAAATTTAGTCCTAATATGATGGGCATCCAAGAGAGATATAATAAAAACTTTCATATGAAGTGCATTGAATACAATGAGAAATTTGATTCTTTATGATTGTTTTGAGATACGAAGATGGTGATATTAGAGTCATGCTAGTGGAGTAGTTGTGAATTTGACAGACACTTGTGTTAAAGTTTTTGATTCCCGTAGCATGCACGTATGGTGAACCATTATGTGATGAAGTTGGAGCATGATTTATTTATTGATTGTCTTCCTTATGAGTGGCGGTCGGGGACGAGTGATGGTCTTTTCCTAACGATCTATCCCCCTAAGAGCATGCGCATAGTACTTCATTTCGATAACTAATAGATTTTTGCAATAGGTATGTGAGTTCTTTATGACTAATGTTGAGTCCATGGATTATACGCACTCGCACCCTTCCACCATTGCTAGCCTCTCTAGTACCACGCAACTTTCACCGGTACCATACACCCACCATATACCTTCCTCAAAATGTACCATACCTACCTATTATGGCATTTCCATAGCCATTCCGAGATATATTGCCATGCAACTTTCCACCATTCCGTTTATTATGACACGCTTCATCATTGTCATATTGCTTTGCATGATCATGTAGTTGACATTGTATTTGTGGCAAAGCCACCTTTCATAATTTTTTCATCCATGTCACTCTTGAGTCATTGCACATTCCGGTACACCGCCGGAGGCATTCACATAGAGTCATATTTTGTTCTAAGTATTGAGTTGTAATTCTTGAGTTGTAAGTAAATAAAAGTGTGATGATCTTCATTATTAGAGCATTGTCCCACGTGAGGAAAGGATGATGGAGACTATGATTCCCCACAAGTCGGGATGAGACTCCGGACGAAAAAAAGAGGCCATAGAAAAAGAGAGAAAGGCCCAAATAAAAATATATAAAAACATGAGAGAAAAAGAGAGAAGGGGCAATGTTACTATCCTTTTTCCACACTTGTGCTTCAAAGTAGCACCATGATCATCATGATAGAGAGTCTCCTATTTTGGCACTTTCATATACTAGTGGGAATTTTTCATTATAGAACTTGGCATGTACATTCCAACGACGGGCTTCCTCAAATGCCCTAGGTCTTCATGAGCAAGCAAGTTGGATGCACACCCACATAGTTGTTTTTTGAGATTTCATACACTTATAGCTCTAGTGCATCCGTTGCATGGCAATCCCTACTCACTCACATTGATATCTATTGATGGGCATCTCCATAGCTCGTTGATACGCCTAGTTGATGTGAGACTATCTTCCTCCTTTTGTCTTCTCCACAACCACCATATTCTATTCCACCTTAGTGCTATATCCATGGCTCACGCTCATGTATTGCGTGAAGATTGAAAAAAGTTTGAGAACATCAAAAGTATGAAACAATTGCTTGCCTTTTCATCGGGTTTGTGCATGATTTAAATAATGTGTGTGATGAAGATAGAGCATAGCCAGACTATATGATTTTGCAGGGGTAGCTTTCTTTGGCCATGTTATTTTGAGAGGACATGATTTCTTTGTTAGTATGCTTGAAGTATTATTATTTTTAAGTCAATATTAAACTTTTGTTTTGAATCTTTCAGATTTGAACATTCATGCCACAATAAAGAAAAACTTAAATGGATAAATATGTTAGGTAGCATTCCACATCAAAAATTCTGTTTTTATCATTTACCTACTCGAGGACGAGCAGGAATTAAGCTTGGGGATGGTTGATACGTCTCAAATGTATCTATAATTTTTTATTGTTCCATGCTATTATATTATCTGTTTTGGATGTTTTATATTATTTTGGGACTAACCTATTAACCGAGAGCCCAGTGCCAGTTTCTGTTTTTTTACCTGTTTTAGAGTTTCGCAGAAAAGGAATTAATACCAAACTGAATGAATCTTTCGCGATGATCTTTCTTGGACCAGAAGCAAACCACGAGACTTGGAGATGAAGTCGGAGACGCAACGAGGCGGCCACGAGGGTGGAGGGCACACCCAGGGGGGTAGGGCGCGCCCTGCCTCTTGGGCCCCTCATGGGTCTCCTGACCTAGTTTCTTCGCCTATATATACTCTTATACCCTGGAAACATCCGGGGGAGGCACGAAAGCACTTTTCCACTACCTCATCCTTGTGTACCCGTGAGATCCCATCTAGGGACCTTTCTGGCCCCTGCGGAGGGGATTCGATCACGGAGGGCTTCTACATCAACACCATTGCCTCGGTGATGATGCATGAGTAGTTTACCACAGACCTACGGGTCTATAGCTAGTTGCTAGATGGCTTCTTCTCTCTCTTTGATCTCAATACCATGTTCTCCTCGATGTTCTTGGAGATCTGATGAATTGTGGATTTATGGTCAGATTATCAATGAATATTATTTGGTTCTTTCCTGAATTCTTATATGCATGATTTGATATCTTTGCAAGTCTCTTCGAATTATCGGTTTAGTTTGGCCTAATAGATTGGTTTTTCTTGCAATGGGAGAAGTGCTTAGCTTTGGGTTCAATCTTGCGGTGTCCTTTCCCAGTGATGATGAGGGCAGCAAGGCACATATTGTATTGTTGCCATCGAGGATGAAAATATGGGGTTTTCATCATATTGCTTGAGTTAATTCCTCTACATCATGTCATCTTACTTAAGGCGTTACTCCGTTCTTTATGAACTTAATACTCTAGATGCATGCTGGATAGCGGTTGATGTGTGGAGTAATAGTAGTAGATGCAGAATCGTTTCGGTCTACTTGACACGGACGTGATGCCTATGTTCATGATCATTGCCTTAGATATCTTCATAATTATGCGCTCTTCTATCAATTGCTCAGCGGTAATTTGTTCACCCACCGTATTATTTGCTATATTGAGAGAAGCCACTAGTGAAACCTATGGCCCCCGGGTCTCTTTTCCATTATATTGAATCTCTTTTACATCATACTAGTTTTCGATCTACTATTTTGCAATCTCTTACTTTCCAATCTATAAACCAAAAATACCAAAAATATTTACTTTACCGTTTATCTATCTCTATCAGATCTCAGTTTTGCAAGTAATCGTGAAGGGATTGACTACCACTTTATCACGTTGGGTGCAAGTTGTTGATTGGTTGTGCAGGTATTCGGTGACTTGTGTATTGTCTCCTACTGGATTGATACCTTGGTTCTCAAACTGAGGGAAATACTTGCTCTACTTCGCTGCATCACCCATTCCTCTTAAAGGGAAAAACCAACGCAAGCTCAAGAGGTAGCAAGTGCTACTCCGCCTCCCCGGCTTTGCGGCACACCGACTCCACCTCTTCCGTGCTGCATAGACCGACATAGCTTTGGAGGAGCAGTCGTAGGCTGCCTCCAGGTATAGGTTGACCATGAGATGGTGTATGCGGCGGCCAGTGTGTCGCTGGGTCTCGGCTCGGTTTGCGTGGCAGGAATCTGTAGCTCGGCAGGGAGATGCACGGGCCTTAAATCAAATCAAATGTGATGATTTTTTCTCTCTCGTTGCACGCACGAGTCTTTTTGCTAGTCTACTGGCCCATTAAAGCACAAATGGGCATATCCAAATCATCATCTAAACCACCTAGTCACCAAATCTAAATGTCCAAAATCATCTAATGTTGAGCACCAACGACATTGAGCGCCGCTGACCACGATCACATCATATCATACCACTTCCCACTAGTAGAAAAAGGGCTTATAGACCCGGTTGGTGAGGGCCTTTAGTCCCGGTTCATGAACCGGGACTAAAGGGTCGGTACTAATGCCCTAACCCTTTAGTCCCGGTTCAATCCAGAACCGGGACAGATGGGCCTCCACGTGGCCTGTCCGGCCGAGCCCAGTAGAGGCCTTTGGTCGGTTGGTGGCACCAACCGGGACCAATAGGCATCCACGTCGACAAGATTTACGTGGCTGGGGTTTTTGTTTTTTAAAGGGGGTTGGGGGTTTTGGGGGTTAATTTGGTGTTTCATATATTGTGTTAGCTAGCTAATTAATAGAGAGAGGTGTCCTCTCTTTTGTCCGTGCTTGGTCGACGCTACGTACTATACATACGTATAGAGAGGACTAGCTAGACACGCTAGCTAGCAAGTAAGCAAACAGAAGATCGTCATGAACATATATGCATACAGAGAGAAGTGATATCGACCACCTCTCCTTCTCCGAGAGATTGGTCGAACAACAAGTTCTCGTATATCTATCCGACACTACAGGCTACACATATACAATAATTATCTTTTACAAATATAATCTCCTAACATACTAACGCTGCGTGGTCCACATAGTATTCTCCGTCTTCAGCGATCACGTGGTCAAGAAAGAATGCCGCCAATTCCTCTTGAATTGCTCGCATGCGATCTGGTGCTAGGAGTTCATCCCGATCCGAAACATGTAATTTTAAGAAGGGGTCAATACATATATATATATATATATATATATATATATATATATATATATATATATATATATTAATGAATGAAACTCAACACAAATGATGGTAATAAAATAAAATTGTGAATATTGTTATTTACGCACTTCATATTGTTCGTCGAGTAAGCGCCAGCTCCGCAGTCGTGTATGGCGGATGGACTCGCAAACGTAGTATCCATGTAAATCATTCCCTGGTGCCTGCCACAACCACTTTACAAGAAATAGAGGTCAATCAAACTGATAAGCAAGAATGCCAAATGGTATTGATGAAACTAAGCGCTTGAATCACTAGGAGATGCGTGGAACATGCTACTATAGTACTTACTTTCGGTGTCTAAATTCCAGCTTCTTCGGTAGTCCGGAGCTTTTGGTGAATTTTCTCCAAGCCCTGCCATACAAAGAAAACAATTACTTGATATCGAAATGAACAAAGTTGTTGATATGGTGGATAATGATCGATTTAACTTACTTCTCGAGCATTTCAGTCATGTCCGCATACTCCTTGGGATCTTTTTCGTCTCGAGTCTAAGATAGTTACTACTCCCTGCTCAAGCTTAATCTCTAGGAGAATATAGTGGAACCTGCGCACGCATGCATAACTCATCAATTACATTACTATAACCTGGACTAATAAGGTAAACCTGTTGGGTAACGTTGCAGAAAATTACGATTTTCCTACGGTTTCACCAAGATCTATCTATGAGTTCATCTAAGCAACGAGTCAAGGGAGTGAGTTTGCATCTACATACCACTTGTAGATCGAGTGCAGGCGTTCGAGGGAGTGGTGATGATGGAGTCGTTCCCAACGTGATTCCGATCACCGATGACCAAGCGCTGAAAGAACAGCACCTCCGCGTTCAACACACGTACGGGACGACGGCGTCTCCTCCGTCTTGATCCAGCAAGGAGGAAGGAGAGGTTGAGGAAGACAACTCCAATGGCAGCACGACGGCGTGGTGCAGTTGGTCTGAGAGAGGTTCTCAAACAGGCTCGCCAAGCTTCACGCGGAGAAGGAGAGGTGTTGGGAGGGAGGGCTGCGCCTTCAATTGTGTGTTGCAGCCCTCCCTCACCCCTCTATATATAGGAGGAGAGGGCAGGGGGCGGCCATCTAGGGGAAACCCTAGATGGGGCGGCGGCCAAAGGGGAGAGGAAAGGGGTGGCTTGCTCCCCTGCCAGGGGGGCGCCCCTTGCCCCTTAGGGTTTCCTCCCCAAACCCCTAGCCGCATGGGCCTAGGTGGAGGCGCGCCCAGCCCACTAGGGGCTGGATCCTTCTCCCACAGCCCATGTGGCCCCCGAGGGGTGGCCCTCCCGTGGACCTCCGAACCCTCCCGGTGGCCCCGGTACAATACCGGCATGCCCCAAAACTTTCCGAGTCCGTTTAACCACTTTCCATATATAAATCTTTACCTCCGGACCATTCCGGAACTCCTCGTGACGTCCGTGATCTCATCCGACTCGAACAACATTCGGTAATCACATACTTGTCTTCCTAATAACCCTAAGCGTCCACCGAACCTTAAGTGTAGACCCCTCGGGTTGGAGACATCTGCAGACATGACCGAGATGACCTCAGATCAATAACCAACAGCGGGATCTGGATACCCATGTTGGCTCCCACATGCTCCTCGATGTTGTCATCGGATGAACCACGATGTCAAGGGTTCAAGCAACCCCGTATTCTATTCCCTTTGTCGACGGTATGTTACTTGCCCGAGACTCGATCGTCGGTATCCCAATACCTCGTTCACCTCGCTTTCCGGCAAGTCACTTTACTGCATGCCGTAATGCATGATCCCGTGACCGTGACACTTGGTCACCTTGAGCTCATTATGATGATGCACTACCGAGTGGGCCCGGTGATACCTCTCCGTAACACGGAGTGACAAATCGATCTCGATCCGTGTCAACCCAATGCACACTTTCGGAGATACCTGTAGTGCACCTTTATAGTCACCCAGATTACGTTGTGATGTTTGGTACACCCAAAGCACTCCTACGGTATCCGGGAGTTACACGATCTCATGGTCTAAGGAAGAGATACTTGACATTGGAAAAGCTCTAGCAAAACGAACTACACGATCTTGTGCCATGCTTAGGTTGGGTCTTGTCCATCACGTCATTCTGCTAATGACGTGATCCCGTTGTCAATGATATCTGATGTCCATAGTCAGGAAACCATGACTATCTGTTGACCAACGAGCTAGTGAACTAGAGGCTTACTAGGGACGTATTGTAGTCTATGTATTCACACGTGTATTACAATTTCCGGATAATACAGTTATAGCATGAATAAAAGACAATTATCATGAACAAGGAAATATAATAATAATGCTTTTATTATTGCCTCTAGGGCATATTTCCAACAGTCTCCCACTTGCACTAGAGTCAATAATCTAGTTACATTGTGATGAATCGAACACCCATAGAGTTCTCGTGTTGATCATGTTTTGCCCGTGAGAAGAGGTTTAGTCGATGGATCTGCGTGACATTCAGATCCGTGTGCAGCACTTTACAAATTTCTATGTCTCCATCTTGAACATTTTCACGGATGGAGTTGAAGCGGCAACTTGATGTGCCTGGTCTTCTTGTGAAACACAGGCTCCTTGGCAAGGGCAATAGCTCCAGTGTTGTCACGAAGAGTTTGATCGGCCCCGACGCATTGGGTCTCGACTCCTAGGTCGGTGATGAACTCCTTCACCCAAATTGCTTCATCGCTGCCTCCGAGGCTGCCATGTACTCCGCTTCACATGTAGATCCCGCCACGACGGCTCTTTTGCAGCTGCACCACCATCGCTCCACCATTCAACATATACACGTATCCGGTTTGTGACTTAGAGTCATCCAGATCTGTGTCGAAGCTAGCGTCGGCCGTAACCCTTTACTTACGAGCTCTTCGTCACCTCCATAAACGAGAAACATGTCCTTTGTCCTTTTCGTGTACTTTAGGATATTCTTGACCGCTGTCCGATGTTCCTTGCCGGGATTACTTTGGTACCTTCCTACCAAACTTACGGCAAGGTTTACATCAGGTCTGGTACACAGCATGGCATACATAATAGATCCTATGGTCGAGGCATAGGGATGACGCCATCTCTTCTTTATCTTTTGCCGTGGTCGGGCATTGAGCTGAGCTCAATCTCACACCTTGCAACAGGCAAGAACCCTTTCTTGGACTGATCCATTTTGAACTTCTTCAAAATCTTATCAAGGTATGTGCTTTGTGAAAGACCTATGAGGCGTCTCGATCTATCTCTATAGATCTTGATGCCTAATATATAAGCAGCTTCTCCAAGGTCCTTCATTGAAAAACTTTTTATTCAAGTAGGCCTTAATGCTGTCCAAGAGTTCTATATCATTTCCCATCAAAAGTATGTCATCTACATATAATATGAGAAATGCTTTCGGAGCTCCCACTCACTTTCTTGTAAACGAGGCTTCTCCATAAGTCTCAAGATAAACCCAAACGCTTTGATCATCTCATCAAAGCGTAATGTTCCAACTCGAGATGCTTGCACCAGCCCATAAATGGATCGTGGAGCTTGCACACTTTGTCAGCATTCTTAGGATCGACAAAACCTTCAGGCTGCATCATATACAACTCTTCCTTAAGATATCCGTTAAGGAACGCTGTTTTGACATCCATCTGCCATATCTCATAATCATAGTATGCGGCAATTGCTAACATGATTCGGACGGACTTAAGCTTCGCTACGGGAGAGAAAGTCTCATCGTAGTCAATCCCTTGAACTTGTCGATAACCCTTAGCGACAAGTCGAGCTTTATAGATGGTAACATTACCATCCGCGTTCGTCTTCTTCTTAAAGATCCATTTGTTTTCTATCACTCGCCGATCATCGGGCAAGTCAGTCAAAGTCCATACTTTGTTTTCATACATGGATCCTATCTCGGACTTCATGGCTTCGAGCCATTTGTTGGAATCCGGGCCCGCCATCGCTTCTTCATAGTTCGAAGGTTCACCGTTGTCTAACAACATGATTTCCGGGACAGGGGTTGCCGTACCACTGCAGTGCGGAACATGTCCTAGTGGACCCACGAAGTTCAAGAGCAACTTGATTGAAGTACCTTGATCATCATCATTAATTTCCTCATCGGTTGGTGTAGGCATCACAGGAACATTTCCTGAGCTGCACTACTATCCCGTTCAAGAGGTAGTACTTCATCGAGTTCTACTTTCCTCCCACTTACTCCTTTCGAGAGAAACTCTTTTTCCAGAAAGGTTCTGTTCTTGGCAACAAAGATCTTGCCTTCGGATCTAAGGTAGAAGGTATACCCAAGGGTTTCCTTAGGGTATCCTATGAAGACGCATTTTTCCGACTTGGGTTCGAGCTTTTCAGGTTGAAGTTTCTTGACATAAGCATCGCATCCCCAAACTTTTAGAAAGCGATGACCTTAGGTTTCTTCCCAAACCATAATTCATACGGTGTCGCTCTCAACGGATTTAGACGGTGCCCTATTTAAAGTGAATGTAGCTGTCTCTAGAGCGTATCCCCAAAAGATAGCGGTAAATCGGTAAGAGACATCATAGATCGCACCATATCCAATAGAGTGCGATGATTGGCGTTCGGACACACCGTTCTACGCTGAGGTGTTCCAGCGGCGTGAGTTGTGAAACGATTCCACATTTTCTTAAGTGTGTGCCAAATTCGTGACTTAAATATTCTCCTCCACGATCTGATCAGAAGAATTTTATCTTTCGGTCACGTTGATTCTCTACCTCATTCTGAAATTCCTTGAACTTTTCAAAGGTTTCGACTTGTGTTTCATCAAGTAGACATACCCATATCTACTCAAGTCATCCGTGAGAGTGAGAACATAACTTGATATCCTCCATGAGCCTCAACACTCATTGGACCGCATACATCGGTATGTATGATTTCCAATAAGTTGGTTGCTCGCTCCATTGTTCCGGAGAATGGAGTCTTGGTCATCTTGCCCATGAGGCATGGTTCGCATGTGTCAAATGATTCATAATCCGGAGACTCCGTAAGTCCATCAGCATGGAGCTTCTTCATGCGCTTGACACCAATGTGACCAAATGGCGATTACCACAAGTATGTGGGACTATCGTTATCAACTTTACATCTTTTGGTATTCACACTATGAACATGTGTAACATTACGTTCGAGATTCATTAAGAATAAACCATTGACTATCTGAACATGACCATAAAACATTTCTCTCATATAAATAGAACAACCATTATTCTCGGATTTAAATGAGTAGCCATCTCAGTATTAAACGAGATCCGGATACAATGTTCATGCTCAAACTCGGCACCGAATAGCAATTATTAAGGTTTATAACTAACCCCGTGAGGTAAATGTAGAGGTAGCGTGCGGCGGCGATCACATCGACCTTGGAACCATTCCCGACGCGCGCCGTCACCTCGCCCTTCGCCAGCCTCCGTTTATTCCGCAGCTCTGGCCGTGAGTTACAAATATGAGCTACGGCACCGGTATCAAATACCCAGGAGTTACTACGAGTACTGGTAAGGTACACATCACTTACATGTATATCAAATATACCTTTAGTGTTGCCGGTCTTCTTATCCGCTAAGTATTTGGGGCAGTTCCGCTTCAAGTGACCCTTCCCCTTGCAATAAAAGCACTCTTCCTCGTGCTTGGGTCCATTCTTTGACTTCTTCTTCCCGGCAACTTGCTTACCAAGCGCTGCAACCTCTTTGCCGTCCTTCTTGAAGTTCTTCTTGCCCTTGCCTTTCTTGAACTTAGTGGTCTTATTGACCATCAACACTTGATGTTCTTTCTTGATTTCAACCTCTGTGACTTCAGCATTGAGAATACTTCGGAATGGTCTTCACCATCCCCTACATATTGTAGTTCATCACAAAGCTCTTGTAGCTTGGTGGGGAGCGATCAAGGATTCTGTCAATGACCGCCTCGTCCGGAGGTTTATGTCCAGCTGGGATAGGCGGTGATGCAACCCAGGACATTTTGAGTATGTGCTCACCGATGTAACTGTTTTTCCTCCATCTTACAACTATAGAACTTGTCGGAGACTTCATATCTCTCGACACAGGCATGAGCTTGAAAACCAGTTTCAGCTCCTCGAACATCTCATATGCTCCGTGTTGCTCAAAACGCTTTTGGAGCCCGGTTCTAGGTCAGAAGCATGCCGCCTTGAACGAGGGAGTAATCATCGACGAGACTGCCAAGCGTTCATAACGTCTTGGTTTTCTAGGATGGGTGCTTCACCTAGCGGTGCTTCTAGGACATATTGTTTCTTGGCAGCTATGAGGATAATCCTCAGGTTCCGGACCCAGTCCGAATAGTTGCCGCCATCATCTTTCAGCTTGGTTTTCTCTAGGAACGCGTTGAAGTTCATGGTGACATGAGCGTTGGCCATTTGATCTACAAGACATATTATGCAAAAGTTTTAGACTAAGTTCATGATAATTAAGTTCATCTAATCAAATTAAAATGAACTCCCACTCAGATAAGATATCCCTCTAGTCATCTAAGTGTTACACGATCCGAGTCGACTAGGCCGTGTCCGATCATCACGTGAGACGGACTAGTCATCGTCGGTGAACATTCTCATGTTGATCGTATCTTCCATACGACTTGTGTTCGACCTTTCGGTCTCCCTGTTCCGAGGCCATGTCTGTACATGCTAGGCTCGTTAAGTTAACCCTAAGTGTTTTTGCGTGTGTAAATCTGTCTTACACCCGTTGTATCTGAACGTAAGAATCCATCACACCCGATCATCACGTGGTGCTTAGAAGCGACGAACTTTAGCAACGGTGCACAGTTAGGGAGAACACTTCTTGAAATTGTTGTAAGGGATCAACTTATTTACTACCGTCGTTCTAAGTAAACAAGATGCATAAACATAATAAACATCACATGCAATTATATAGTAGTGACATGATATGGCCAATATCATATAGCTCCTTTGATCTTCATCTTGAGGCTCCATGATCATCCCTGTCACGGCATGACACCATGATCTCCATCATCATGATCTCCATCATCGTGTCTTCATGAAGTTGTCACGCTTAACGACTACTTCTACTTCTATGGCTAACGCGTTTAGCAATAAAGTAGAGTAATTTACATGGCGTTCTTCAATGACACGCAGGTCATACAAAATAAAGACAACTCCTATGGCTCCTGCCGGTTGTCATACTCATCGACATGCAAGTCGTGATTCCTATTACAAGAACATGATCTCATACATCACATATATCATTCATCATTCATCACAACTTTGGCCATATCACATCACATGACAATTGCTGCAAAAACAAGTTAGGCGTCCTCTAATTGTTGTTGCATCTTTTACGTGGCTGCAATTGGGTTCTAGCAAGAACGTTTTCTTACCTACGAATAACCACAACGTGATCTTGTCAACTTCTATTTACCCTTCATAAGGACCCTTTTCATTGAATCCACTTCAACTAAAGTGGGAGAGGCAGGACACCCGCCAGCCACCTTATGCAACTAGTGCATGTTAGTCGGTGGAACCGGTCTCACGTAAGCGTCGTGTAAGGTTGGTCGGGCCGCTTCATCCCACAATACCGCTGAAGCAAGATACGACTAGTAATGGCAAGCAAGTTGACAAGATCTACGTCCACAACAAAATTGTGTTCTACTCGTGCAAAGAGAACTACGCATATACCTAGCTCATGATGCCACTGTTGGGTAACGTTGCAGAAAATTACGATTTTCCTACGGTTTCACCAAGATCTATCTATGAGTTCATCTAAGCAACGAGTCAAGGGAGTGAGTTTGCATCTACATACCACTTGTAGATCGAGTACGGAAGCGTTCTAGGGTGTGGTGATGTTGGAGTAGTTCCCATCGTGATTCCGATCACCGATGACCAAGTGCTGAAAGAACAGCACCTCCGCGTTCAACACACGTACGGGACGATGGTGTCTCCTCCGTCTTGATCCAGCAAGGAGGAAGGAGAGGTTGAGGAAGACAACTCCAATGGCAGCACGACGGCGTGGTGCAATTGGTGCAGAGGTTCTCCGACAGGGCTTCGCCAAGCTCGCACGGAGAAGGAGAGGTGTTGGGGAGGTGAGGGGCTGCGCCTTCAAATTGTGTGTTGCAGCCCTCCCCTCACCCCTCTATATATAGGAGGAGAGGGCAAGGGGGGCCGGCCATCTAGGGGAAACCCTAGATGGGGGCGGCGGCCAAAGGGGAGAGGGAAGGGGTGGCTTGCCCCCCAAGCTGAGGCGCCCCTTTGCCCCTTAGGGTTTCCCTCCCAAACCCTAGCCGCATGGGCCTAGGTGGGAGGCGCGCCCAGCCCACTAGGGGCTGGATCCTTCTCCCACACAGCCCATGTGGCCCCCGAGGGGTGGCCCTCCGGTGGACCTCCGGAACCCTCCCGGTGGCCCCTGCACAATACCGCATGCCCCGAAACTTTCCCGAGTCCGTTTAACCACTTTCCATATATAAATCTTTACCTCCGGACCATTCCGGAACTCCTCGTGACGTCCGTGATCTCATCCCGGACTCCGAACAACATTCGTAATCACATACTTGTCTTCCTAATAACCCTAGCGTCACCGAACCTTAAGTGTGTAGACCCTACGGGTTCGGGAGACATCTGCGAGACATGACCGAGACGACCTCAGTCAATAACCAACAGCGGATCTGGATACCCATGTTGGCTCCCACATGCTCCTCGATGTTGTCATCGGATGAACCCACGATGTCAAGGGTTCAAGCAACCCCAGTATTCTATTCCCTTTGTCGACGGTATGTTACTTGCCCGAGACTTCGATCGCGTGGTATCCCAATACCTCGTTCGATCTCATTTTCGCAAGTCACTTTACTCGTATCAGTAATGCATGATCCCGTGACCAGACACTTGGTCACCTTGAGCTCATTATGATGATGCACTACCGAAAGTGGGCCAGTGATACCTCTCCGTAACACGGAGTGACAAATCAGCCTCGATCCGTGTCAACCCAATGTACACTTTCGGAGATACCTGTAGTGCACCTTTATAGTCACCCAGCTTACGTTGTGATGTTTGGTACACCCAAAGCACTCCTACGGTATCCGAGAGTTACACGATCTCATGGTCTAAGGAAGAGATACTTGACATTGGAAAAGCTCTAGCAAAACGAACTACACGATCTTGTGCCATGCTTAGGTTGGGTCTTGTCCATCACGTCATTCTCCTAATGACGTGATCCCGCTTGTCAATGATATCGATGTCCATAGTCGGAAACCATGACTATCTGTGACCAACGAGCTAGTGAACTAGAGGCTTACTAGGGACGTATTGTAGTCTATGTATTCACACGTGTATTACAATTTCCGGATAATACAGTTATAGCATGAATAAAAGACAATTATCATGAACAAGGAAATATAATAATAATGCTTTTATTATTGCCTCTAGGGCATATTTCCAACAAAACCGAATGCCACAAGACAGTAACACTCACTTGTAGTTGTAAGGAAAGAGTATTATATTTTTGTGTTCATTTATTTCCAACGATCGTAGCAAGTTGGCCTCGGTTTCTTGACACGATATTTAACCTCGATTGCATCTATGAGATACGTGTTAATGAACCCAATATCACCCACTTGTCTTTTCTTCAATTGGCGATCTTCAATTTGCATAATATAGTGAGGATAATTATAAATACATGCAATGAAAGAGCTGAGTTATATAGAGACTTAATGATGTATAGTACTACTTACAGACAGTAGCGGTGACCGTTGCTTTATCGAGGGCCAATTGATTGAAAAACTGATAGAACTCCTCAAATGGAATGAGGCAGCAGTTCAATTCCAAGGAGGTCATGCTCCTTTAACTCTCACATACAAAGTACTCCTCCCCTCGAGACTCTGGGAGGTTTTCATGTACCAATCATGCAATCTTCGCATCATCGTTGATAGAGAACTTTCATCTTTGACGCAGAGGCCTCCTGTACTCGTATCTTTGTATCTGCACCTCCAAGAAATCATAATGTACATCGTCGGGCATATGTAATCTGCAGGATTGCCATAACCGCACCATCCTCGGATCGACGATGTCGCTTAGCGAGCACCTTGAGCGGGGGCACGATTGCTTAAACATTGTTCGCCGAGCTGGCAATTTGTTTCCCAGCTCGTCGTTCTTTCATCCTTTTGATCACTTTTGTACTTCCCGACCTCTCCGCTTTGGCAAATGCCTTTCCAATAATGCGCTCATAGTTGCCTTTTGGCGGAGACTTGGGTGGTTTTGTCGGGGCAGCCGAGTGCGCTTCGCTTTCACCGGATCTACCTTCTCCTCCTGAGGTGGATGTCTCTTTGCTTTCAACCCTTGAAACCAGTAATCCACTTGATCTGCGCGATCTTCGCGTTTTCCTCCTCGCTCCTCTCGTCACGGTAACTTCTCCGGAGTCTTGGAGAAGGACCGAATCTATATCTCCTCCCGCCTTTGGCTGTACCGCTAGACGCCCGGCAGAGCAGACGGAGCGGATGTCTTCTTTCCTTGCTTACGAGGCGGAGGCGGCGACTACGACGCTGGAGCAGCCGAGCGGGCGGCGGGTCTCTTCTGCCCTTGCCGACGAAAGGCAGAGAAGGAGGAGGATGGCTGCTCGGGCGGCCAAGCAGCGGAGAAGGAGGCGGATCAAGTGCCGCCACGCGCCGGAGAAGGAGCCGCCGAGTGCCCTGATCGTCACTCGCCGAGGAGGAGGCGGTGGAGGAGGCGGAGTGCCCTCACTCGCCCAAGGAGGAGGAGGAGGCGGAGGCGTCCAGTTGGAAGGTTGATGAGATCCTTCCGCCATAGGCATGGAGTCTTGAGAGCGTAACCCAGCCGATACTCCCTTCACCGTAGGGGTGGTCAAGCCGGAGGTCCTCAAATCCCTCCGTTATTTCATCCACCATCACCTTAGCATATCCTTCTAGAATCGGCCGGCTGTGAAAAGTGGAATCGGGTTGAGTAGGATAAACAGAGCCAACAGCCGCCTTGACCTTCAAATTGCTCCATTCTGCCATAAGGTGGCAATTTTGAGACTCCGTGATAGCATCCACGGGATAGCTGGCGAGGAGCCGTCAAGGCATGCTCGCTGAAGCAGCTTCGGTGGAAGACACGCTGCTTCTCCACCGAGATGGCGGGGTAGCCGGGAAGCTTGGCTGACTGCGATCTGCTTCTCGTTCCTCTAGCCCCATTACCCTTTCGTGCGGCGCTTCTTTGTTGGCTACTGCTCGCTTTCTTCCTCCTCTCCTGGGTTTTGTAACCCCTAGCGTCGAAATCCAGCCTTCCACGAAGCGGAGCCAGGCGTGCCTCATGTCCGTCCGTGGTGCTCAGGATTCCCGAGGCCATTGCGAGCTCGTCCTTCTCCTCCTATGCAGAACGAACGTCCCTTGCTGCGCTTTCATCGATATAGTGCCGAAGCCTCTTGTTGGTATTTCCAATTGTTCGTCCGTCCAAATGCACTTCCTCATTACGAGGTTCAAGGTTCCGCCAAATTTCAAGAACCAAGTCCGCAACGGTCCGGCCGGGCCATTGTCTCTCGGTTTGATCCCTTTATCAAGCGAGATCATTCTCAGCCTTGGCCCACTTAGGCCGGGCTACGAGGTAGCCACGACCCGCATGCGATGGTGAAGCTTCTTCTTCGCAGCATTTTGCTTGTTTGTCGCCGACATCTTTTTACTCTTTCCGATGTCTTGTGGGCCACAAATGCGGGCCGATCATCTCTGATCTTCTCATATTTGCCCTTGAATTCTGGTGTCTCATTTTTATCAACATACCTATACAGGTCTTTCTTCCAATTCCTGAATAGGTCTGCCATCTTCTTAAGAGCAAAAGACATGATTAATGGCTCTATAACTGGCTTCTCCCGATCATCCTCTGGCGGTAGGGTGAAATTTGACTTCAGCTCAGTCCAAAGATCATTTTTCTACATATCATTGACATAAGACACCTCAGGGTCTTTGTTCTTAGGCTTATACCATTGGTGGATGCTGATTTGGTTCTTGTCCCAACCGTAACTCCCCGTGACCGAAAGCAACAAATGCCTTCTTTGTCCCAGAGGGTTCAATCGGTTGGCCGTCATACGCGATTTCTATGATCTCAAACTTTTCATCCGAGCTCAATCTTTTTCTTGGCCTCGTCTCTTTACCGAAGTTGTGCTCGATCGTCGAGGGAAAACTAGAAAAAAGAACAAAGACGAGAGTTAATTAATATGTGTACATACCAAAACAATGAATGCATCAAAACCCTAGTCATCACGAGGCTTAACTAATATATATACCGGCCGGACTCGGTTCGGTGATCACCGTAGCCGTCCTCACGGTCTACTTCTTCACCCTCTCCTTCTTGCACCGCATTGGGTCCTCGGAGGCATGTAAATCATAGCCATTTGCTTCTTCACCTTCTCCTTCCAGACCACCGTTGTCGTTGAGAAACATCAACGAAGCGGGCAGCATCACTTCCTTCTGCGATTATGTCCCTCAACAACACTTCTTGTGCTTCGTCTCGGGGCGGGTGTCCATAGTTTCTACAAATATTTACAACATGGAAATTATTATTCAAACATGACAGATATGGATATATTAGTGGCAAACGTAGAACTAGCTAGCTAATCACAATAAGGAATCATATTAATTAGTGGCCTCGGCGCCGCTTCTCTAGGGTTTCGGTGGCCTCGACAACGCTTCAAGGGTTAGGGGTTTCCTCGAGAACGCTTCAAGGAGGGGTACATCGACCCCCCGCATGTCAAGGGGTCGAGGATCGCCGAGGGTCGGGAGGTTGCCTAGTGTCAAAGGATTCAACAAAACCATGTCTTCATCATTAGGAAAATACTTGAGGTGCATGATGGTACGAAGCTCTCCAAAGTTATTTTGGAACAGAGTCCCAGATAGAATAATTCGCTTTTTGGTACAAAGTTCAGCAAGAATCTTCCGAATATCTTTATTTGGAAGGCCTTTGCTGAAATTCGTACAAAAAGGCAAATTATCCTATCCGGGACTCCATTCCAGAATAACTTTGAAGGACTTCGCACCATCATGCCCTGTTACTCGGCTAATGATGAAGCCATGGATTTCTTCAATACTTTGACACTATTTAAACCTCTCTCGACCCTCGAACCTCGACGACCACGGAACCCTCGACCCCCAGGCGACCTCGAACCCTCGACCCTATAGAACCTCGAACCCTGGGCCACAAAACCCTGGGCCCTTGACCCCTTAACAACCCTCGACCCACTACCCTATTTCCCGACCCTCGACCCCTCGGCGATCCTCGACACCCTCGTTCCCGATAAAAATTAAGAAGAAGAAGAAGAAGAAGAAAAAAAAAGAGGAGAAGAAGAAAGGAATAGCTAGAGGAGAAGATCAAAGAAAAAAAAGAAGAAAAAAAAGAGGAGAAGAAGAAAGGAATAGTGGAGTCGTAGAGAAAATCGAATATTCTATTTTCTCTTCTTCTCACTATTCCTTTCTTCTTCTCCTCTTTTTTATCAAGGTCGAGGATCGCCGAGGTCGAGGTCAAGGGGTCGAGGATGCGAGCGTCGAGGTCAAGGGTCGAGGATCGCCGAGGTCGGGAGGTTGCCTAGTGTCAAAGGATTCAACAAAACCATGTCTTCATCATTGGCTAGAAAACAGGTGCATGATGGTACGAAGCTCTCCAAAGTTATTTTGGAACGGAGTCCCAGATAGGATAATTCGCTTTTTGGTACAAAGTTCAGCAAGAACCTTCCGAATATCTTTATTTGGAAGGCCTTTGCTGAAATTCATACAAAAAGGAAAATTATCCTATCCGGGACTCCATTCTAGAATAACTTTGGAGGACTTCGTACCATCATGCCCTGGTTACTTCCGGCTAATGATGAATCCATGGATTTCTTCAATACTTTCACGCTACAAAACCTCTCTCGACCCCTCGAACCCTCGACGACCGGGAACCTCGAATTCTAGGCGACCCTCAGACCCTCTACCCTCGATCCCTCGAACCCTCGACCACAAAACCCTGGGCCCTTGACCCTTAATCTAATTCCTCGACCCTCTACCCTAGTTCCGACCCTCGACACCTCGTTATATCGGCACGCAACATACATATACATGGGAAAATAATGTTATCGGGGAGGGGGTATCGGTACCCCCCCTCGTGTTGAAGTTTCTTCTTTCTCCTCTATTCCTTTCTTTCTTCTTCTCCTCTTCTTTTTCTTCTTATCCCTTGAGAAAGGTAAATAAGGAAAAGGAAGAAAAGAGGAAGAAGGAAGAAGGAAGAAGAAGAAAAAAAAGAAGAAAAAAGAGGAGAAGAAGAAAAATAGAATTTTTTTCTATTTTTCTTCTTCTCCTCTATTCCTTTCTTCTTCTCCTCTTCTTTTCTTCTTATCCCTCGAGAAAGGAAAATAAGGAAAAGGAAGAAAGAGAAGAAGGAAGAAGGAAGAAGAAGAAAAAGAAGAAAAGAGGAGAAGAAGAAAGAATAGAGGAGAAGAAGAAAAAAATAGAATTTTTGTCTATTTTTTCTTCTTCTCCTCTATTCCTTTCTTCTTCTCCCTCTTTTTCTTTCTTTTTCTTCTTCTTATTTATTTCCTCTTCTTCCTCTCCCTCTTCTCCTTTCTTCCTCTTCTTATTTCCTTTTTCCTCTCATTCTTTTTCTTCTTCTTACTTCTTAAAAATACATGAAGTAGTATTGCCTAATTCATTGTTCATATGAATATACAAACATTTGCATATTTACAATAATTAATATCACCAAAAAATCTATGAACAGAAAAAAATCCTAATTTTTCTAAAAAAGCGATCTTTGCATTGTTCACATACACATATACATCACATATGAACAAAAAATTAAACTAATAAAAAATAAAAAACAGCGCCACATACATATATGAACATTATAGCAACATATGAACAAAAACATAAAAAACAGAGCATAAAAATAAAAAACAGAGCATAAACATTATATATATATATATGAAAAAATTAAACTAATAAAAAAGAGCCAAGGCGGCTCTTGGCTGGGCAGGCAAGTACGCTGACGACAAAGGGGCAGGACGGGGCAGGGCAGGCGACGGCGTAGGAGCGAGGCGGCATGAGCCCGTGAGTGGGGAGCTTCGAGACGACGGGCGTGGGCGGCCGAGGCGCCACAAGGGGGGACGGGCAGAGGCGAGGGCGACGGCGAGCACGGCAGGCGCGGCACGGCGACGGGCGAGCACGGGCGGGGCACGACGGCGACGTGCGAAGCATCGGGCAGCCTAACGGGCGCCGTGTGGCGAAGCCTTCGGGCAGCCCTGGCGGCGTCGTCGGGCGGGAACTCAGATGAATCTGAAAAGCGCTAAGTCTTTGCTTATATAGAAAGGCTTTGGTCCGGATCGTGGCACAAACCGGGACTAATGCCCTTTAGTCCCGGTTGGTGCCACTAATCGTTTGGTCCCTGCCAGGTGGCACCAACCGGGACTAAAGGGGGCATTGGTCCTGTTCGTGGCACCAACCGGGACTAATGCATTCTTAGTCCTGTTGGTGCTACCAACCGGGACCAGCGGCCTTGTGCTGCCCCTGCCGCCCAAAGTTTAGTCCCACCTCGCTAGTTGAGAGGAGCCACACCGCTTATAAGGTGCGGTGGCTTCCCTCGAGCTCCTCTCTAAAAGCAGGCTTTTGGGCCTAACTACTGCCATCTGTGCACAGCCAGGCTTCTTGGGCCTTCAAGGGCACGAATCACAGCCCATAGGGGTTTCTAGTCGTATTCAGGCCATGGGGCCCAGTAGGTGGCACCCTTTTTTTGCTTTATATTTTATTTCTTTTTGCTTTTAGTTTTAGAAAAAATACAAACTTTCTGTTAGTGCCATTAGTTTTAAAATTTGAAAACACTTTTTTTGTTTTCTTTGTTGCTTTATTTATTTTATTTTGTTTCTACTTACAACAAAATACTTATTGTTGCTATTTTTATTTTTTTCAAGTTTTTGTTTTGTTTTCTACGCATTATTTATTTTTCTTTTGGTTTTTGCTTTATTTTTAATTCTTTTTGCTTTTCGTCAATTGACAAAATTATAAACTTTTCTGTTAGTGCTTTTAGTTTTTAGAAAAAATATAAACTTTACATTAGTGCCATTAGTTCTAAAATTTGAAAAACACTTTTTTTGTTTTCTTTGTTGCTTTATTTATTTTATTTTGTTTCTACTTACAACAAAATACTTATTGTTGCTATTTTTATTTTTTTGCAGTTTTTTTGTTTTCTGGATTATTTATTTTGTTTCGTTTTTTGCTTTATTGTTTTTTCTTTTTTGATTTTAGGTCAAACAAATTATAAACTTTCTGTTAGTGCCATTTGTTTTAGAACAATTATAAACTTTCCGTTTGTGCCATTAGTTTTATAAAATTTGAATTATTTGAAATTTGTGTGAATCACAAGTTTGTGAGCTCAACTAGGCGTAGAGGGACGGGCTTATAAACCGGTGTGAGCGCCCTTTGGTTGGCGAGGTTTTCAAATTCATAGTTTTCAAATGAACTCTGAAAAAGTTGGCATAGCATGTGCATGTACAAAACGGACAATGGTATCGTACTCATCTATTACAAAGTTGGCATGGTATCATCATAATAGTTGCGGAGAAAGTCTTCACTTTTTCTTCGCTTGTGCCGCTTTGCTTATTGCGCCCGTAACCATGGATAATCTTCATCGTTTATCTCGGGATGCTTGGGTCAGCCTTGACTTTGAAGGGGGAATTTCATGAAACTTTTCATACTCTTTAGACATGTACATCTTGCCCTCCACTCCTGTGATGTCCCTTTTTCCTAGAAAGAACTATGTGGCGCTTTGGCTCATCGTATGATGTATTCGCTTCCATATCTTTTCTTTTCCTCGGTCCGTAGACATGTCCTTCACATAGATAACCTGGCCACATCATTGGCTAGGACGAACGGTTCGTCGAGGTACCCAAGATTTTCAGATCCTTGTTGTCATTCCGTCTTTGTGGGTCTACACTGTACCCATTCGCCTCGACAGATTGATCCACTTGCACTTAAACAAAGGGACCTTAAAATCTACTCCGTAGTCAAGTTCCCATATGTCTACTATGTAACCATAATATGTGTCCTTTCCCCTGCCGGTTGTTGCATCAAAGCGGACACCGCTGTTTTAGTTGGTGCTCTTTTCATCTTGGTCAATCGTGTAAAATGTATTCCCATTTATCTCAGTATCCTTTCCAAATCATTACAATCGAAGATGGTCCCTTGGACAACAAGTACAGCTCATCACAAATAGTCTTGTCACCTCTGAGGCGATGTTTCCAACCAACTGCGAAAGTCTGATGTGTTCACATGTAATCCGATTAAATGTGACTTTTCCCGGGTGTTTGGAGGCGCTGCTGTTCTTGTGTTGATCAACATACGGGGTCACCAAGGTAGAGTTCTGTAGAACTGTGTAGTGTGCTTGAGACCAAGAATATCTGTCCCTGCATATTATTGAGTCCCTTCCAAGCGTGCCTTTTCCAGTCAGTCTCCCCTCATACCGCGATTTAGGGAGACCTATCTTCTTAAGGCCAGGAATGAAGTCAACACAAAACCCGATGACATCCTCTCGCTTGATGGCCCATGGAGATGTAGTTCTGGCCTAGCGCGGTTATGAACATATTTCTTTAGGACTCCCATGAACCTCTCAAAGGGGTACATATTGTGTAGAAATACGGGCCCCAGAATGACAATCTCATCGACTAGATGAACTAGGACGTGCGTCATGATATTGAACAAGGATGGTGGGAACACCAGCTCGAAACTGGCAAGACATTCCGCCAATCACTGTTGGGGAACGTTGCAGAAAATTAAAATTTTTCCTACGGTTTCACCAAGATCCATCTATGAGTTCATCTAGCAACGAGTCATAGGAGAGTGATTGCATCTACATACCAATTGTAGATCTCGTGCAGAAGCGTTCAATGGAACGGGGATGATGGAGTCGTACTCGCTGTGATTCAGATCACCGATGACCTAGTGCTGAACGGACAGCACCTCCGCGTTCAACACACGTACGGAGCGGATGACGTCTCCTCCTTCTTGATCCAGCAAGGGGAAAGGAGAGGTTGATGATGATCCAGAAGCATGATGGCGTGGTGGTGGATGCAGCAGAACTCCGGCAGGGCTTCGCTAAGCAATTACGGGAGGAGGAGGAGGTGTTGCAGGGAGGAGGGAGGTGCCAGGCCTTCAGGGGTGCGGCTGCCCCTCCCTCCCCTCCCTTTATATAGTGGCAAGAGAGAGGGGGGGCGCAGCCTTGCCCCTTCCTCCAAGGAAGGGGTGCGGCCAAGGGGGGGGGGGAGGAGTCCATCCTCCCCAAGGCACCTCGGAGGTGCCTTCCCCTTTTAGGACTCTCCCCTCCTCTTATGTCTAGGCGCATGGGCCTCTTGGGGCTGGTGCCCTTGGCCCATATAGGCCAAGGCGCACCCCCTACAGCCCATGTGGCCCCCCCGGGGCTGGTGGACCCCCGGACCCCTTTCGGCACTCCCGGTACAATACCGATAATGCCCGAAACTTTTCCGGCGACCAAAATAAGACTTCCCATATATAAATCTTTACCTCCGGACCATTCCGGAACTCCTCGTGACGTCGGGATCTCATCCGGACTCGAACAACTTTCGGTTTGCTGCATACTCATATTCATACAACCCTAGCGCCACCGAACCTTAAGTGTGTAGACCCTACGGGTTCGGAGACACGTGAACATGACCAGAGGCGGCTCTCGGGCAATAACCAACAGCGGGATCTGGATACCCATGTTGGCTCCCACATGCTCCTCGATGATCTCGCATCGGATGAACCATGATGTCGAGGATTCAAACAACCCCGTATACAATTCCCTTTGTCAATCGGTATTTTACTTGCCGAGATTCGATCGTCGGTATCCCAATACCTCGTTCAATCTCGTTCCGGCAAGTCACTTTACTCGTACCGTAATGCATGATCCCGTGACCAAACACTTGGTCACTTTGAGCTCATTATGATGATGCACTACCGAGTGGGCCCAGTGATACCTCTCCCGTCAGACGGGTGACAAATCCCTGGCCTCGATCCGTGTCAACCCAATGTACACTTTCGGAGATACCTGTAATGCACCTTTATAGTCACCCAGTTACGTTGTGACGTTTGGTACACCCAAAGCACTCCTACAGTATCCGGGAGTTACACGATCTCATGGTCTAAGGAAGAGATACTTGACATTGGAAAAGCTCTAGCAAAACGAACTACACGATCTTGTGCTATGCTTAGGATTGGGTCTTGTCCATCACATCATTCTCCTAATGATGTGATCCCATTATGAATGACATCCAATGTCCATAGTCAGGAAACCATGACTATGGAAACCATGACTATCTGTTGATCAACGAGCTAGTCAACTAGAGGCTCACTAGGGACATATTGTGGTCTATGTATTCACACGTGTATTACGATTTCCGGATAATACAATTATAGCATGAATAAAAGACAATTATCATGAACAAGGAAATATAATAATACTTTTATTATTGCCTCTAGGGCATATTTCCAACAATCACTCCTTAGCGTTGGTACGATTTCTTGATCGATCACCTTCTGAGATATTGCATTGAGGAATGCACATAGCTTCACAATGGCTAATCGGACGTTTTTCGGTAGAAGCCCCCTCAATGCAACCGGAAGCAGTTGCGTCATAATCACGTGGCAGTCATGAGACTTTAGGTTCTGGAACTTTTTCTCGGGCATATTTATTATTCCCTTTATATTCGACGAGAAGCCAGTCGGGACCTTCATATCGAAAGTGTGCATTGAAAGAAGATTTCTTTCTCTTCTTTCGTAAGAGCGTGGCTGGCAGTGACCTTCATACTGCTTCGGGAGGCATGCCCTCTTTTTCGTGTAAGCGTTGCAGGTCCTCCGTGCCTCGTGTGTATCTTTTGTCTTCCCATACACGCCCAAGAAGCCCTAGCAGGTTCACGCAGTAAGGTTCTTCGACACGCGTGCATCACGTCGATCGAAGAGCGGACCTCTAGGTCTTTCCAGTAGGGTAGGTCCCCAAAATATAGATTTCTTCTTCCACATGGGTGCGTGATTCTCGGCGTCATTCGAACAGCTAGTCCGCCGGGACCCTTTCCAAAGATTACGTGTAAATCATTGACCATAGCAAGTACATGATCATCGGTACGCATGGCGGGCTTCTTCCGGTGATCTGCCTCGCCTTTGAAATGCTTCCCTTTCTTTCGACATTGATGGTTGGTCGGAAGAAATCGACGATGGCCCAGGTACACATTCTTCCTGCAGCTTCCCAGGTATATACTATCGGTGTCAAGTAAACAGTGCATGCATGCGTGGTATCCCTTGTTTGTCTGTCACGAAGGTTCTTGAGAGCGGGCCTGTCGTTGATGGTCACGAACAGCAACGCCTTTAGGTCAAATTCCTCCTTTTTGTGCTCATCCCACGTACATACACCGTTTCCATTCCACAGCTGTAAAAGTTCTTCAACTAATGGCCTTAGGTACACATCAATGTCGTTGCCGGGTTTCTTAGGGCCTTGGATGATAACTGGCATCATAATGAACTTCCGCTTCATGCACATCCAAGGAGGAAGGTTATACATATTATAGGAGCATACCACATCACCTTCACAGGAACCCTCTTCCTGGGAGGCTCGCCAAATCAACATCACTGCCGGGGAGGTCATCTAAATGCGATCTTATATCATAATGCACCGCATACACCGGGCATGCGTTCAGATCCTTGTATGCACCATGATGAGGATGCAGTCATTAGGGCATGCATTTATCTTCTCCACCTCCAATCCTAGAGGGCATACGACCTTCTTTGCTGCGTATGTACTGTCGGGCAATTCGTTATCCTTTGGAAGCTTCTTCTTCATTATTTTTAGTAGCTTCTTAAATACTTTATCAGGCACAACATTCTTTGCCTTCCACTGCAGCAATTCAGATGCAGTGCGAGCTTTGTGTTGCCATCTTCGCAATTGGGGTACAACCCTTTTTGTGATCCTCTAACATGCGATCGAACTTCAGCTTCTCCTTTTGACTTTCACATTGCGTCCTTGAATCGACAATGACCGGCTGAAATCATCATCATCGGGCACATCCTCTGGTTCCTCTTGATCTTCAGTGACTTCGCCCGCTTGGTACCTTTCCATCGTGCACATCGTCTGCAGTGCATCTTGATGTTCAAAGAGCATCACCGTATTCAGGGGCACATAGTTGTCATCGCATTCTTCTTCCTCGCCGTCTTCCATCATAACCCCTATTTCTCCGTGCCTCGTCCAAACATTATAGTGTGGCATGAAACCCTTGTAAAGCGGTGGGTGTGAAGGATTTTCGGTCGGAGTAAGACTTCAGATTCCCACATATAGGGCATGGACAACACATAAAACCATTCTACTTGTTTGCCTCAGCCACTTGAGAAAATCATGCACGCCCTTAATGTACTCGGAGGTGTCTGCGTCACCGTACATCCATTGCCGGTTCATCTGCGTGCATTATATATAATTAAGTGTGTCAAAATCATTACAGAACATCATGAATAGATAATTAAGTGACCAAATTAATAGAAGTTCATCATCACATAAAAACCAAAGTACATAGATAGTTCTCATCTAACAACATAAAGCTCTGCAGAGCATCTAATTAATTAAACCATACATTGAAACTATGTAAAACATTTCAATGCCAAAACAAATGCGATCATAATCGCAACCAAGGTAACAACTGATCCAACAGCATAATGATACCAAGTCTCGGTATGAATGGCATATTTTCTAATGTTTCTCATCTTCAAGCGCATTGCATCCATCTTGATCTTGTGATCATCGACGACATCCGCAACATGCAACTCCAATATCATCTTCTCCTCCTCAAGTTTTTATTTTTTCCTTCAAGAAATTGTTTTCTTAAATCAACTAAATTTAACCTCTCGACAATAGGGTCGGTTGGAATTTCCGGTTCAACAACCTCCTAGATAAATAAAATCTATGTCACGTTGGTGGCATAATTTTCATAAACAATAAATGAACCAATAGTTATGAAAAGATAATATATACCACATCCGAATCATAGATGTGACGAAATTTAGGGCCGACGGGGCGGATACACAAAACAATCGCACTATATAAGATGCAATAATAAAAGTAAGAAAATAATACAAGTATCTGTCTAAATATACAAGTAAGAATGTTTTTCCTTTCAGAAAGAAGATAAGAAAAAGAGGCTCACGATGGTGGGTCTGGCGATGAGATCAGCGCGGGTGATCGACGACGGCGAAGACGGGGACGGGGCGTGACGGACCGCTAAACCTAGATAAATCTTGAGGAAAATGGAGCTTGGCGGTCGAGCTTGGAGAGGAGAAACCTTAAGTAGTGTGGCTCGGGCATTCCATCAAACACCTTGTGTGCATAGGAGGTGAGCTAGAGCACCACCAAGCCCTCTCCCCTCGGCCGGAAAAAACAAAGCACCGTGCTGCTCTTGCGCGAGGGGGTATATATAGGCACCACCATTGGTCCTGGTTGGTGGCATGAACCCGGGAGCTAAGGGAAGCCTTTGGTCCGGTTCATGCCACCAACGGGACCAATAGTGTGGGCGAGGAGCCAGCCCATTGGTCCCGCTTCGTCCCTCCAACAGGACCAAAAGGTCCGACGAATCGGGACCAATGGCCCACGTGGTCTGCCAGCCCTGGGCTCACGAACCGGGACAAATACCTCCATTTGTCCCGGTTCGTGGCAGAACCGGGGCTAATGGGCTGAACCTGCCTGGGCCATTGCCCCCTTTTCTACTAGTGTCGTTGTCCAAAACTAACTTTCCCCATTCACGAGGCCATGACCCACGCCACTGCTCGCCTCTGTTTTCATCCCTGTCCCTCCCCTGCTCCTTCTCTCCACTGACGGTGTCATACACAGGGGTGGCTAACTGAGAGGAGCCAGGCAGAAGGCCTACCGGAAGTCCTGCAAGGCCCAGCGACAGGGGAGCCCGAAGATGAAGATAAGCACTATGCTACCAACTTGACCTCTAAGTTGGTGCGGCGGCAACCTTACATTGTTTTCCTCCCTCTATAAAACCCTGGCCTCCTCAAGTATATAAGGGGAGGCTAGTTTATTAATTTCCCATCGTCTGTCACACTAGTTTATAAACCACCGCCGACCAGCAAGTCATCAGAATACATATAGGCATGATCTCCTTGTGCGCAAAACCTACAAAAAAAGATGAATCAAACAATAAGGTAATGTATAAAAGCATAATAAGATTGTATAGTCAGAGCAGTCAAAACACAGAACAAAGCTCAAGGATGTAGGATAAACTGCATCAGAACGACCTGACATTCAAAAACATCCCAAGGGCGATCTAGCGAAGGGAAAGATGGTGGTCTCATTCTCACCACCATGCGCCACACACAGTACATGAAGGGCGTAAGGCGCATGTTGGCTCCCGCCCCGCCCGAGTAGGGTTGGGAAAATCTGAACACCATACGGAAGTTACATTGCGGCCACGGGCGTGGCGGGCGAAGGTACGATCTTGCGAGACGACATAGGTGAGATCATCTACAACGCATGCAGGGAGCTCTGCACATGTGATAAAGCTTTGGAGGCAGAGCTAGCGGCGTGTAGAGAAGGACTAGAGTTGGCCTTATATTGGATTAACCTACCAAATTCGGTTGAGATGGATAGCATGGAGGCAGTGTCCATGCTCACACGACATAAGCAAGATAGATTGTTACACCGTGCACTCATTAGGGAGATCTGCAGGCCGGTCGAACTTGCTGCTAGGGGGATATCTTTTATTCATTGTAGCCGCTCTCAGAATATTGTTAGTATGAGTTGGCCACTTATGGCCATAGTACTGCATGCACAGCAGCCTGGCTCGCTATCGGAATGGACTTTGTTTTAAACCTGGCTACGGCTGAGAAGCCTCCTTGAGTAATTGAAAATTTCTTTTCCCCCGCAAAAAAAACGACCTGACATTTTTGATCGAGTGTTCCACATAAAGCTCAAGGGATTCACGAGAGACATAAAGGAAAGAGAATACTTTGAAAGAACACAAGCAAGTAATAGCCTGCTAAATTATACAAATAAAATGTTATTTACTATTCCTCACAATTTAACTTACACCTACTATTTTAGTTGCGGTTATCTACACAGTAGAATTCCAAAAAGGGGGGCTACCCCACGCACACATAGTCATACTAGATGATATCCCGCGCGTTGCTGCGCAACTTGTTATGTGTTTTTTTTCGCGAATACGCAAAGCTTGCGTATCATTTCATTGATAGAAGGAGTAGAATGAGTACAACAGGGGTACAACACATTACACGAATGCAGACATGCACGAACATGGTGCCCAGAGCAGAAAGAGAAGGGATGCTCGGCCCAATCAAGGGAAAGAACGCAACTAGACCCAACCTAACCTGAACCAAGAGACGATGCCGAACCAGCAATAAGCCTCAACATCACCAAACCAACGCCGGGACACCGCGAACGAGCAAGATAGCGCCTTCAAGAAGGAAGACGAAGCCAAGACGTCTCGCCATCCGGTCGAAACAGCCGGACCCTAGGGTTTCCCGAGCTCGAAGAGGGGCGCAACTAAAGGCCATGGCAGCGCCTTTAAGAAGGAAAGACGACACCCGCGGGCGCCGCCACTGCCAGCACCGACAAGCAGAGCAGAGATTTCTCCCTGGCCAGAAGCTAAGCAATCCCATAGCCCCCGGGTATGGAGTCTTGGATGAGGAAGACAATGCTGGCCAGAACCACCAGGCTGGAAGGGGGTAGGTGGGGCTGCACCTGCCGTCGGAGGGTGGCACCGCCTCCGGACCCACAAGCACTGGATCTAGCAAAAGGAGGAGGCTTTGAGGCGTACAGGGTATGGTCAACGACGAGGCAGAGACCACCGCGAGGGGAGACGACGGCGATAAGCGCATTTGACGGCAAGTCGACCGAGGGGACGCAGATCCAAACCTCCGTGGCCGTAGCCGTCAGGACATCGACGAGCCAAGCAAGCTGGAAAGGGACGCAGCCGCTGGTCGCCGAGGCCGAGGCCGCCCGACATAGAACGTCGGCAAGCCTAGGACACCAGAAGACGCGGGTACATGGCCGCCAGGGCCGGAGCAGCGCCGGAAAGGACTCATCACGGGGTGCCCCACGCCTGCCAATACCACCGAAGCCTCGCCACCGCCGCACGAAAGCTATCACCTTGGCTCAAGGGGGGAGGAAGTGCTGTCGGGGAGGAGAGGGGGCCTGCGCGAGGCAGGCGGTACGCATCCCACAACCCGGTGCAAGTCCCACGCCCAGCCGCAGCCAGCAGCAGCACCAACGGCGGGCCAGGGCGCACCGCCGGTGGGAGGGGGAGCTGCAAGGATGGCCAGGTTCCGGCGCATCCACCGCCGGACCGGCAGGGGTGGGGGCAGCAGCTGGAGGGGGTAGGGGTGGGGGCGCTCGCGACTGCCATGGATGGAACCTGGCGACGGGGGAAGGCACGGCAAGCCTGAGCCGCGCAGGGGCAGGCCGACGAGTGGAGGCCGGATCCGGCCACGCAGCAGCTGTGGCATACGCAGCCCCGCGGACCAGCGAGCAGCTTACCGTGGGGGGGAGGCGCGGGGATGTGATGGAGGGCGCGGGGTGGTGATGGAGTGCGCGGGGGAGCTGGATCCGCCCCGCCGCCACCTTCATGGGGTCCGGCACGGCTTCGCCGGCTGGCCCTCCGGCGGCGGCGGCGCGAGGGAGAGTGGTGGAGTGCCCGCGAGTGGCGGCGGCTAGGGTTCCCCCGTGTCGCCAGAGAAGGGCGACGCGGGGGGCAGGGCACACGCCCAATTGTGAGAAGCCGTTATGTGTTTTTTTTGCGGGAAAGAACTTGTTATGTGTTTCTGCTATGATAGATTTAGGTGGTTGTGGGTATCCCGAACCCACGGCTAGGAATAACCATTTTTATGTTTGATTGAGAGGATAAAAAGTGGTTATAGGTAGCCAACTTTGTATTTGTTTAAAAGGCTAAACAATGGATAATTTGTTGAGATTTACCTCTTCGCTATGACATGGTGAGGTTAGCACCCTTTGTAGATAAAATTACTGCTATGAACTGCTTGAAATATTTTGCCACAGTGTCATTATGCAACTGCTTCTTAACAATCGCTTTGAGATCAGTGCCAGAAATAGCACAATTACATAGATTAGATGAAGCTATAGGATATAGTCACACATGCGTACTGAACCCATCGCACTCATTCAGAGTGGATTGACAATCCGTTGATTCTTCATAGAGGATTAACGGAGAGAAAGTTAACAACAGAGAGGAGTGATAGGAATTTATGGAGAGACGAAATTAATAGATCGAGAGAAAATTCTCTAGTCCACCATCTCCTAGCTCATGATCGTGGCTCACTTTCGGGCACCAGTAATCAAAGGAGAAAAAACAGTATAGTGCCCCTGCAATAAAAAGAAGGATTAATGGCCGGAGGAATGGATTTTTTTTCAAAACTATCACGTATTTTGTAGCAATTTCGGAAACTATAGTACAGAATGGAAAAAATGCAAAACTATGACCTGTCGACCTGCGCTGGGCGAAAAAGGTAGTTTTCGGCCAGGCTAGGGCGAAGAGGGCTTTTTCGCCGCTTTGGCGAAGACATGCGGACTGGGCGAAAAGTTGGTGTCGGGAGGCCCGGCCAAAAATAGTAGCTGACATCCCGGCAAGTGGGCCGTTGCCGCCAGCCCGGCATCGACAATTGGGCCTTTTCAGCCCGTCACCGAAGTGGATTTCGCCACCACTCGATCGAAAAGGTGTGGATAAGGTCAAGACGTCTCCTTCCTTCGCCGCCTCTGTTCTTCCTTTCTCTCTCTCTTGTTCCTCTCTGTACCTTGCCACCCCGCGCCGATCTCCACCATTTGCCACACATTTCCACATCCAACCCACAGAATCGGTAGATCATAGCAATCTCCGCTGGCGTACGGTATTATTTTTTGCTATGGGATAGTTTTTGATGCGTTTGGGGAGGAGGAGCCATGGTGGGGAGGAGGAGCCATGGTGGAGAGGAGGACGGGCAGTAGGTGGTGGTGAGTAGTAGCAGCAGCTGTGGAGGAGGAGGTGGTGAGGAGGAGGAGCAGTTGGGGGTTGACCGGAGTTGAACCTCCTGGCTGCCGTCGAGGGGCGCGCTGTCATTGTCCAATGGTGCAAGTACTTGAGGTGGCGGTGCCGCTTGAGTCGAAGAGAGGCAAGAAGTTAGGGACACATGCTTCAAGGTATAACCACGTCGTAACAAATTTATCTAAATTGTATAGTTTAGTTAGTGTATATAAGTCATATTGCGAATTTTAGTGTTAATATATTTGTGGAGGCATTTTAGTGTTAATATATTTGTGGAGGCATTTTAGCGCATAGTTCGTGTAGCGGGTAATATTAATGTTCTTGTGATTAATGAGAAGATGACAATGTCTAACAGGTGAAAATATCCGAATCAGTAAATCTGACTGTTTACTACGGCGCTGGTAATGTTCGATATAATGATTTGGGGGTTGATCTTGGCGAGTTTAAAAATGGCGTCATGACACTAGCAGTAATCTTTACAGACCGACATTAGACAGTTGAAGTACTTGGTTGACAACTAGTTTCGGTCCGATCCCGGTATGTTCCACAAGATTCGTGCATTGTGGACCAAATCCTGTAAAAATGTCAAGTGGGAGTTGATGTCGGTAGATAGGAGCCAGCGTTGTCCTGATAAGCGCCTGCCGAGACCGAAGAATCCACCCATATGCACTTGTGCAACCTGTGCGAAGGAGGAGAATACCATAGAACTCCACAGGGGTATGAACCCCGCCAAGGCGATGAAGTGGCTAACGAGATTGTTTTATCCGGGTCACAACCAGAAGATGTGGATGCTAGCCAACCCGGAAAGAATCGAGTACGTGCCACACAATGTTTGTGGTCCCGACATCGGCGTAGTAGCTAGTTGATGATATTAGCTGGTTACGGGTTTCTTGATGGGGATGAGGAAGTGGATGAAATGCAGAGGGTGATGGAGGAAGAGGACGAGGAATGGATTGGCGGAGGAACTGGATTCTAAAAATTCTGAGGATGAAGTGGAGGTACCAATTCCTTCTTAATGGATCATGACATATCCACCGGCCTTACGGTCAACGATGGCCATGAGACTCCATGGCAGTATAATCTGAACCAAGTACAGATAGGGGCTATGTTTGATACAAAGAAAAAATTGAAGTACGCGGTGATAAATTGGGCTATGTGTACGCAGAGGATTTTTCAGACACACATATCAAGTCCAACAAACTATACCGTGAAATGTGTTGGTTGTCCTGGGAAGGTGCACGGCATCGCGTCAAGTATGACATCCACCGGTTATCACCAATGTCGCCGCACATAATTGTGTGAGGAAGAACCGTCGGTGAAGCATCCGGACCTGACTTCAACTCTCATTCGCCAACTCATGTATAACGAGATAGTAGAGAAGAAAGATATGGAAGCAAAAACACATCCAGACAGCAATGAAGGTCGATGGAATTATATCATTCCTTATGGGAAGGCTTGAAGGGCTAAATGGCGGCTATGGAGGAAAGGTTTGGGATGTTCTTCGACTCATATGATAATGTTTTCCGTCTCCTTGGCTAGCTGAAGGAGAGGAATCCCGACACTTATGTGAAGGTACAACACATGAGGTTGCTGAGTATACCAGATTTCAAGGTGTTGAAACGAGTGTTCTTCTATTTTGCTATGTGCATCGAAGCTTTCCAGCATTGTCCTCCTGTTATGTTTGTGGATGGTACATTCCTGACCGTTCAATATAGAGGGCAAATCCTGACTGCTATTGGTGTGGACGGGAACAATCAAATCATCCCACTTGCCATGGCATTTGTGGAGGGTGAGAACTTTCCAGCTGGGTATGGTTCTGCTGGCAAGTGAAAATTGCCATCGTGAAGGACCGAGCAAACGCGTGTGTCATTCATTACGTATATGCTGGTATATTGAAGGCCGTGAAGACACTACATAATCCAACAGCTTGACGGCCCAACACCTTGGAGGGACTTGCAGAGCCGGTGGTGCATGCGCCATCTTGGGGCTAATTTTTTCTCACAGGGTTCAAGAACAAGCGTTGATGAACTTGTTCAAAAGATTATGCAAGCAGAGCCAGCATAAATACGTATTTATTTGGTCAAAACTAGATGAGTTTACTAAGAAGCAGGTCCGTGCGAGGAAGAAAATGTAATAAGATCAGTTTAAATTATCAGCACACATCAAGGAGCTAGAGGAGCCAGTAGGTCTTGGTGACTTGCCAGCAATT